>CP125977.1:445730414-446434994 GCA_030063025.1 Avena longiglumis
AAACAATCGGGAGGGAGAGAGGAGGGCAGCAGGGCGGCTAGGGTTGGAGGGGAAGGTGTGAGGGGGTGGTGCGCCCCCAGCCCTCTTTATATAGAGGGGTGGGGCGCAGCCCTAGCCCCTCCCCCAAGCCCAAACCGGCGGCCCCAAAGGAGGAGGAGTGGGGGGCAAGGAAACCCCCCTTTCTAGAAGCTCTATCCAGGGTTTAAGCCCTCTTTGGCCGGCTGGGCCCTATGGGGCCTTGTGCCCCTGGCCCAATGCGGCCAGGGCACTCCCTCATAGGCCCATGCCCCCTCCCAGAAGGTGGGGCCACGTTGGTCCCCTTCCGGAAGGTTCTAGAAGCTTGCGGTACAATACCGATTAACCCGGAACAATTCCGAACTCCAAAAACTGCACTGCCTTATATGAATCTTATTCTCCGGACCACTCCGGAACCTCTCGTGATGTCCCGGATCCCATCCGAGACCGCGAACAAAAACTCATAAACCAATTATCCAATCTATCCTAGCGTCGAGACACGTTAAGTGTGTGACCCTGCCGGTTCGAGAATATGCAGACATGATCTTCTATCAATAATCAGCGGGTGCGAAACCCATATTGACTCCCACACATTCATAGATGATCATATCAGATGAACCACGATGCCAGGATTCAATCAATCCCATATATATATATTCCCTTCGTCTCGCGATATTTTACTTGCCCGAGATTTGATCGTCGGTACCTTCATACCTAGTTCAATCTCGTTCACAGCAAGTACTTTACTCGTTTCGTAATCCGATATCACTTTGTGATTAACTCTTTAACCACATGCTTGCAAGCGGTGTTGATATCGATTACCGAGTGGGCCCGAATTATATCTCTCCGACTTGGGAGGGACAAATCCCATCTCGATACATACAACCCAACAGATACTTTCCGATCACCTGAGAGACACCTTTATGATCACCCTCTCATAGGATGACGTTTGATGACCTCAAAGCTTTCTTCCGATACTAGGGAGTTGTATTATCTCATGGTCTAAGGAATACAATATTTGACATAAGAA
This sequence comes from Avena longiglumis, assembly GCA_030063025.1. Lineage (NCBI taxonomy): Eukaryota > Viridiplantae > Streptophyta > Magnoliopsida > Poales > Poaceae > Avena > Avena longiglumis. The sequence continues at coordinate 445,731,460 of CP125977.1, forward strand.
AAGCTTCGCAAAGACGAACACGATGACACGATCTAATTGCTTCGCTTAGTTTGGGTCTGTCCACCATATCATTCTCCCAATGATATGATCTCATTATTAATCGACAACTCATGTCCATGGCTAGGAAACCTTAACCATCATTAATGAATGAACTAGTCCTTAGAGGCGTACTAGGGACACGGTGTTGTTCACAAACCACACAAGTATTAAAGTTTCCGCTTAATACAATTCTAGCATGGAATATAAACATTATCATGAACAAGAATTATAATAATAACATCTTTATTATTGAATCTAGGGCATAATTCCAACATAGACATTGGTGAACCTTTACCCTTTTTCAACCACAAGTTTTTAATTTAGAAATTGGGATGAGGAGATCCTTGATAGCTTTAGTGTCTTGATGCTCAAATTGTCCATTTCCGGGGACACGGCTAAGTACTTAGATTTTTCCTTCTCGAGAGGTGGTGCACTTTCCCCACAAGACTTGACATGCATCAAGACGAGACCTTTCAGAAGCCTTCCCTTAGACCAAATGGACGCGCTCCAACCTATCACCCTACCACCAACTGTCCAAATGGCTAAGTTATTGCAACCTATATGATCAAGGCAGAGCCCATATGCCATGTGGTTGCACTAAAATCTTCTAAACACTAAGTATCTCAAATCCCTTTGTTCCTGGGTGGCTTTCCACAAGTGTGATACACAAGGCAGACCATAGATATGGGCCTTGTGTAACCACTCAACATAACCCAACATACCATTCCACCCAGGTGATTCTTTCATTTAGTTGTTTTATTAAGCAAAACACAAGTCAAAGACTTAGCAACATTTTTCCATAGCATGTATATAATCCACCGTTGTTTGCTACTAGATAGGCTAAGCATGGAAATATAGCAAGTATCTTAACTTAGAGAAAATTCTAACAAGTCTACAACTACTAGGATTTCCCAAGCATAGCATATAGATACTTAAGCAAAAACATCATGCATGCCCTATACAAAATAGCATTAATGCATAGTCAAAATATTGGGACAAAAATATGAAGCACCACTTGCCTTGGTAATAGGGGGAGTAGGAACAATCCTCACAATCACAATCACCACTAGCACCAAAATCTACACATAAAATGATAGCACCAATTTACATTCAAATATATCAAGAAAAAATATATGAATGCATGCAAATGCTATGTGATGATTTTTCTCAAACAAAACAAGACAAGTAAACAGTACTAAACACTAAACTAAACATTTATACACTAAATAAACTTAGTTTGGATTCAAAAACATTTTCTAAATAATTTTTATACACAAAATAAGCCTACAAATGACTCTGCATAAAATTTCATTTTAACAGAAGCAAATACAAAACCAAGCATACAGATGTGTAGGATTTATTTTTGTGATTCCATTGATATATTATTTGCATTTTTTGGATAAACAGAACAATAGTAATGAATTTTACAAGTTAAATCATCTATTTAATTCAAATCTGGATTTTAAAAGAAAATACCTGACACACGGAGGCTTCTGATTGGTCAGTACCGCTTCGTGCAGATCGGCCTACACGAAGCGTTGGATATAAAACAAATCCTGTGGCCCAGATCAAAAGATACCGATTCACATCCGTTCTAATCTTATCCCTACGATTCAAATCTAACAGCGCTGGTTCGTTGACCAAAACCTGTCGGCGCTGGCGGCAACGACACGGTGGTGGCGCTCTGACAGTGAGGTTTCCGGTGGTTACAGAGGGGGTTGGGGGCTGTGGTTGGTCTTACCAGACTCGCGAGGCCGTGCTGAAGCTCAAGGTGTGCTTGACGTGGGCGGGGGCGTGCTGTGGTGGCTGGAGGACTTCGCCGGAGTTTGCGTTCGCGTCTGATGCCTACTGCCGGAGACAAAGGCGACATTCTGCGGCGAGATAAGGTGAACCAGTGGCATTAGAAGATGCGCAGAGACAAGGTGGACTTAGTGGTATGATTTAGGAAGCAAGGGGCGGCTTGATTTTACCGTGATTCTTCACGAGAGTTGAGTGGCGCTTCTGCCGTTCGTGGAGCTTGATGAAGACGACGACTTGGGTCACGAGCAGGCAAACCATAGGCATTAGGCAAAGCGCACGAGCAAGGGGAGTACTGCAGTAAGTAGCAGAGAGCAAGGGGCGGCTAGAGTTGGCCGGAATAGCTCACCGGAGTCGGTCGGCAGCGGCGTTTGCAAATCTAATTGTCGGCAGCCTGGTGCGGAGAGAGTGTGCCGTGTGGGAAGGGGGAATGCCCGTGGGGTGTAGGGGATTAAGTAGGTAGCAACGCGACATGAAACGCCTTGGAATTCATGGCTAATTACGCCGCACCATTATTGGTAGCAACGGCAGCGACGACGCAGTCTGCGGGCGTGATTTGGGGAAGAAAGGCTGAGGTGGCAGTAGGGCCCACAGGTCAGTGACTGTGGGTAGAGCTGCGCGCGTGAGAGAGGGAGCAGAGGGGAAATGGCCTGGGTGGGCTTAGTGGGCTGGATCTGGGGTGGGCCAGAATGGCAGCGTTGGCCTTTTTCTATTTCTTTTCTCATTTTCTTTTTCTATTTGATTTTTCAGGAACCGAATAAAAATGAAATTCAAATGAGTTTGAATTCAAACCACCTCTAAATTTTTGTAGTGTGATCCAAGTTTTCAAACATGTGTCAAACACACTTGTTTACTCAATTACACTTAGGTCCTTTGAAAATAAAAATAAAACCAAGCCTCATATGATTTTATATAATAGGCATATGAATGGTTTTAGTTTTGATTTTTGTTTTGAAAATCTTTGTGCAAGCTTTGCATAAACCTTTAAACATTTCTGACTAAAACAAAGCATTCTCATATTTTGAAAGTAGAAATAAAACCACTGCCTTTCTTGCATAAAATAATAGGCACTATATGGTTTCTTATTTTGAAATCTTTGTTTGAAATAACCAATTGTTTATGAATGCATGTATGATATGCAAAACTTTTCAAATCATGATTTTTGGGATGTTACATTAATGGTCAAAGATTAAAGCATTATATTTCTGGAGATTCTTATAATGAAGATGTGGATGTTATTCAAATGGTGACTCCAGAAGAATTTATCAGGAACCGAACACCGGAATCTGCAGAGTTCGTCTTTGAATAGGGAAAAGTGGTGAAAATAGAAGGTTCGTGAAACCCCAATCTTTTCATATTTTTTTATGTTTTTAATACATAAGGAAAGTTACGAGACGAAACTGAAGAGGAAACCGAGCCCGGGGTGGACAAACCCACCCCAGGCGCGAGCCCAGCCTGGCCATGCCTGGAGGGGGTTTGACTCCCCCGAACTCCGTCTCCGCTTCGTTCCCATGTCAAAATTTTCCTTATGCATTGAATCTTTGTAATATATAACCCCCCGGGTTCCCCGAGGTTCTTGCATCGTGTTCTCATTTTGATCTGTTTCTGTCAGGAAAATCCTCAGATTTGGAGCCTCAGTGTCTTCCTCTGAAACACCCTCAACCCGTACATGTATGAGTTGATGACTCATCCCAAAGAGTTGATCCTTAAGGAGGGGAAGGTATAGATGAAAGAAGTTCAAGGCCCTAAACAAGAAGGCAGTCTGGAAGATAGGATGGAAGCGCTGGAATAAGAAGTTTTCAGGTACAAGAAGATGGCAGAACGCGAAGTGGATGTTATTCACAAGATAAGTTCAGAACTCATCACCAAGCACGAGGGAGAAGTTGCTGAGCTCCAAGAAGAGATCTTCTCACTCCGTCCGACCACCAATCAATTACAAGCACAACTCTATGACATACAGAACCAAAACTGTGAGTATGAGGCTAGATTTGATCGCATTAGCTCTGCTTCTAGTTTCAGTATTGAAGAGACAAGGACATCCTTTTTGGATGGGGAACCATTGCCTTGTAAGTTTGAGTATCTTATCAAGAGAACACCACCACCACCGAAGGAGTAATTCGTCATCAGGTTTGGCATCCCCTTGGCTTGTTCCAAGCTTGGGGGAGTGCCGCGGTATCATCACCACTATCTTTTATCTTTTACCTTTTTAGTGGATTCATATATATGGTAGAGAGGCTATCTTATAGTTTGGTTTGCATTTGGAAGTATCTCTCCTTTAGTTGATTATCTTTGTATCCCTTGGTGTGAGTGCCTTTATTGGAATATTAATGAGAAGTCTCATCTTTTAATTTTTGCACTTCTTATTTTTAGTTTGCAATCTCTATTATATGATGGATCTTGTTGTTCAGTTTTGGCACCACTTTGGGATCATCAAGTGGATCTAAATTGGTTTTGGCAAACCAAGTTCTGGTAAGTGGATTTAGTTTGAAAGAAAAAACAAAGAAAGAAAAAAAGCTTACAGGTATTTTATATCATTTGTTTTCTTTCTTGTTGGCTCATAAGCTTAGTATTCTTTATTTAAGATCTTTTGTGTCTTCAAGGAAAGATTGCATGTTTGGCTTTATTACTTGTATGTTTTCTTGTTTCTTTCAACTCTATTGCTTGCTACCCAACCTTGCTAGCCGAAAACCTGTTTTGAGAAGGCATAGTTATCATGTTTCCAAAACCCTTTGAACCAAAAACCTTTGCCACTTGTGTCCACCATATCAACCTAGTAGCTGTTGCTATTCCTAGCAAATTCTCAAGCTTCATCTACCTTTCGAATTCAAAAGTATTTTGTTATGTGAAAACTAGTTAGTAAAGCTCTCACGAACTTGATGGCACACTTTTTTACTTGCCCCTAATAAACTTGAACCATTGTGAATATCGAAGTTGTATATGCTTGCATCTATACGTTGGAATTAGCAGAATCGTGCTGTCACGGGGAACGTTTTCAACATTGCACTTGTACTCTGTACATAGTTGATATCGTGCTATTTTGTCTATGGATGTCAACGGTGTGAAATAAAGAGGGAACTTGTAAGTCCATGGAGTTTGTATTCGGTGTTAGAGAAATGCCCGGGCCGCTAGCCTAAGCCATGCTTAATCATGGTGGAAATTTGCAGCATCACCATAGTGAGTCATCTATGAAGCATCCACAATAAAAAGCTATGTACATGGTAAATAAAAAGATTGCTAAGATTGTAACATCCCAAAAATATAAAACAAGGATCATCAAACTCTAATCACTAAAATTAGGGTTAACAAAAACTTTGATTAATTAAAATCATGTAAATGCATGTTTGAATGAGATGATTTGGTAAATGCATGAATGGACTTGTGTGATTAACCTAAATAGAAAGAAATGGTTTAAAGAGGAAAATAACATCATATAAAACATTTCCAAACAGAAACAAATAAAGAGAAAATCAAAAACAAATCAAATAAGCAAATGGTCATTTTTGCCAATCTTGCTCACTAGGTCACTTTGAGTGTTTATAGTTCAAGATTTCAAACACAAACTTCCCCATTTTTTTCACCCCTTGCTATAACAAGTAAAAGTGAATCAAGGCCCACCTTTCAAACTTACAGAAACATTTGGCAACCTCATTCAAATGACAATTCAAAATTGAATCTTTATCATATGTGAAGATCACCCATTTTCAAAACTCAACCAAACCAATGCCCCTTGACTAATCCAACCAACCAGATACTCCCTAGCATCTGTCTAGCAAAACCACCAAGTTTGAATCCAAAATTCAAATTTAAGTTCTTGCGGCCATTTCATCAAACACCTTGCAGATTCAAATCAAACAAACCAAAAAACTATAGTGTGCAGTAAATTTGGCCTAACTTGTTCCCTATCTAGCTCACACTACACCCTCAGTAGATCATCTAACTTGTTTAACCCCTCTAGCTCACTATAAACTAGACCATGCCATTAATGGCAAGCAGGCCGAGCCTCACCTTGCCACCCCATTGTCTACAACAAGCTAGGAGCAGCACCAAGCTTAGACAACATGTCTAGCAGGCACTCCACTGTCCACCGCCACTCTCTATCCCAACCCCGAGCAATGCCAGCCCCTGGACCACACTACAAAACCATGCCAAACCTCTCTGTGTGCGAGCCGAGAGCGCGCTAGTGCGCCACCCTCGACCAGCACCCATAGACAGCGCGCCGCCCTCGCCGCATGCGTGCGTGATCACCACCGCCCTAGCAACCCCGCAGACATGCCCGTTCGCCGCCGCGCGACCAGGAGCACCCGTGCGCCATTAAAACATTCGTCGGACCCGCCTAGAGCATCGACACGTTCTGACCGATCAACACCGCCCCATGCCTCTCCACCACGTCGTTGAGCTTCGCCAGGGAGCACATCACCGCCCCCTACCGTCGCCCATGCCAGTAGCACTCTGTGCCGTTGACCACGACGAGCTCAGCCCGCGCCCATCGGTCCCCTTCAGCCACTATAAATAGAGGCCTCCACCGCTCGTTTTCTTCACACTAGTTCACTCCCCTGTCACTCAGAACCACCCCACCTCACTCCTGGATCAAGGCGAGCAGCGCATCGCCGGAATTTGGCCGGAGCCCGCCGCAGCTGGAGAAGAAGGGAGCCATCGATTGGAGCTGCCCCAGGAGAAGCCGCCGATACCTGGAGAACCGCCATCGTCGACTTCATCATTCGCCCCCGTCGTCGACCCTCGCCTGAGCCCCGGTGAGCCTCCCATGACCCCCATCTTTTATTTTCCTTATCAAAGATTTCTCTTAGAGTTTACATAGTGACTTGTAGATATTAGAAGGATATTGGAAGGTAGCATAAAGAGCATAAAAATTGGCCTAAGTTAGACAATCTTGATGTCATCCTAAGGCATGAGATTGAACTTAGATAATCCCGACATAATTATGATCCACCATTAGTATTTACCCCACTTGTAGATGCTAGTGCTAAGCATAAAACTTGATCAACTTTAGATGGGAATACTTGGTGAAAATGGTTATGAAATGATGAGTCATTCTATTGAAATGTTTTGACATGTGTTTCCGAACACCAGGTGATTTTGATGATGAAAATGTTGAGGCATGAGCCTTAGCCCTTTATAAAACTGATGGTTGTCTGGATGCGATACCATTCCAATTTTACCATACAACCACAGTACCCGATATCTGGGTAGGGCTTGACTGAAAATTTATATACTTTAGTATGGGTTCCCTTGCGGCCAAGGTTTGAGCTGAGGCTACCTTGTGAAGATTGTCCACCTGTGCAGTACCCAAGATGACAATTGGTCATGGTTGGGAGGCCAAACTCACAGGAGATGTGCCTATACTAGGGTGTGTAATTGAAAGGTTAGGATTGATTATCCGCATACTGAGTATGGTGAATTTAGGATTGTTCCTGACGGATGTATCGAATGTTGCGGTCAAAGTGTACAATCTCTGTAGAGTTTCAAACTATTCGAATAGCCGCGCCCGCGATTATGGACAGTTGGAGTGGCCATACTGTTCTATCGTGAGATGTTTTCAAAATGACTTATGAAATGATTTGTGACTTTGACTTGACCACAACAGAGTTGTGATATGAAATTCAAATTCCCGCTTAGGTGTTATAAAACTGTAAACTAGTTTTCTTTGCTTCTGAACTTAGTAGAGGTAAATCTGGCTTTTTGCAAAACAACCCTAGAGCTTAGTTTGCGAGTACTTAAAGAGTACACATGGCTTTGTCCCTGGCTATTCCCGTGGCCAGAATATGAAGAAGAGTACCCGGATGATGGACCGCAGGAAGGTTACGACAACTAGGATCATCTCCCATCGCCAGCATTTCCTGTGACCCTGAAGATGGAGCTTCGCCTACGCTATCGTTACTATTACGTTATTCCGCTGCTTGAATTGTATTAAGAACTGGATCATGAGATCCTTATTTGTGTAAGACCTTATGTATGGTTTGTAATGGATGATGTACTGTGATATCCAAATCTGTTATGTCTCGCAAAAATGGTAATCCTGGGATTGTGATGTATGGCATAATAGGTATATGTGATTACAAAAATCCGGGTGTTGACAAGTTGGTATCAGAGCCATCCTGACCCTAGGAGACCCTAGTTAGAATGGACGTTTGAATCAAAAACTTAGTTTCAAAACCAAAGCAAGTGAGTATTTACAAAAAACTTATTCTTATCCTTATCACTTGGATTCTTTCATGAAAAGTCATGTTACTCAAAAATTCTTGCAAAGTACATAAAATTTGACACACTTGATCACTCTACTAACTTACTCATCCTATATTCTTATAGATGGACGTCAAGTACAACAAGTTTTATCAGTTGGGGAATGGAGGAGACCTCATCTTTGAGCGTGACCTGGACCAACTATCGGAGATGCTAGAGCGTCCGCACCCCAAGTTCTTCGGAGCTCAGATCAATGATCAGGAAGGAGAAGATCTGTAGTGGCTAGTTGTTGGAAGTCTTCGAGGAAAGATTGAACCTCCCACTGCAGAGGGAATTCAATTCACCTTAAGAGAGAACAACTGGCTCGATGGACTTGCCAGGGCCACTCAGGAAACTCTTGACCGTCTGTGTGGTCAGAGTATCAATCAAATCAAGGGTACCCATTTTGAGTTCTACCCAAGGCGTGATGTTATGGGACAGACACTGGAAGCCCCATATCACCATGAGCTGAAGACTCAATTGGACCACCTCAGCTTCATGATGTATGACCGTCAGAAGGAGTTGGACAATGCCCGTTTCTACGCCAACCACAAGTACACCATCGCCAAGAAGAAGGATCAGACCATCGCCATGCTAGTGAAGGATCACAAGTCTCGTCACCATCAGCTCGACAAGAAGGAGCGCATCATTGCCCGTCTTCGCCACCGGATCATGGATTTGGAGGAGACCATCTACGAGAGAGACATGCAGTTGGAGGAGAAGGAGAATGCATGGGAAGACCTTCGTGGAGACCCCTACTCCTATCTCAACGATGATGATGACTTCCTGGAGGATCAGGCCATGGACTTCTTCACCGATGAGGATGATTTCACCTTCATCGATGATGATGATGATGAGGATGAGGATGATGAGGACACTGACTCCAAGGAGTAGTAGCACTTGAGCACTAGAGTTAGTGAGTTGTATTCGGTCTCACTTTATCATAGATTCCAGAATGGTTCCTAAAACCATCTGTTTTTCTTTGTTGTGGTGTGTGTTTGTATCGTGTGCTATGAATTAATGAATGAAAAGCAAGTTGCTAGAAAATCTGAGTCAAACTTTAAAAACTGTTCAAGTCCCTGAACCTTAGAAATTCCCCTCTTTTCTCACGATCTATCTCAATCTTCAGATGCCTCGCAGAGGAAGTGGTTCAGCCCCTGATCCAATGTTGCAACTCTTGCAAATGTTGGTTTCTGACCGCGAAGCCGAAAGAGTCGAACGTCAAGCCAACTTAGCCACCCTTCAACAGATAGCTCAGATGGCCAACAACAATCAAGGCCAAGGAAATCAGGACAACCATGGATCTAAGCTCAAGAATTACCAGAACACCAATCCCCCTGTTTTCACTAAGTCAGAAGAGCCCCTAGATGGAGATGATTGGCTGCAAACCATGGAGAACAATCTGGAAGTCGCAAGAGTGGAAGCTAACGAAAAGGTTTTGTTCGCCACCCACTATCTGGCCGAAGATGCAAGAGCATGGTGTAACAACGTTCGTGCAATGACCGGAGGTAAGATGATGACTTGGGATGAATTCAAGGTCAAGTTCAGCAGAACCCATGTGCCACCGGGTTTAATCAAGAGGATGAGAGATGAATTTAGGGAACTGAAGCAAGGAAGAATGGCAGTAGTGGAATACCGTGACAAATTCTTGTCATTAGCTAGGTATGCACCGGATGAGATCGACACTAAAGCCAAGAAGAAAAAGAGATTCTTGAATGGTCTGCACGATGAGATGCAGACGATGTTAGTCAATATCCCCTTTGCCGATATTGAAGCCCTAGTTGACTCTGCCATTCAGATGGAAGGAAAGATCAACCAAGCCAATGAGAACCACAAGCGTCACATGATGCATCAACCAGGAACCCACCAGACACCAAAGTATCGCCCAAACCCATCTCCAGGATTTGCCCCAAGAACCAACAGACCCCCGATGAACCGTCCGACCTATCCCAACCATGGAAACCCAGGGCCCGGAGGAAACCACAACAACCCCAGCAACTCTAGCAATTTCAACCGTGCACCACCGAAGTTCAACAACAACAATGCCGCCACCAACACCAACACTGCCCCAAGGACCGGAAGCAATGCTATGCCTGTTGCAGCAAAGGACAAGTCGCAAGTGATCTGTTATGAATGTGGAACCAAGGGTCACTATTCCAATGAGTGCCCCAAGAAGATTGCTGCAACCCCCAATGCAAATGCCCCAGCTCAACAGCAGCGTCGTGTTTCGCCCGGAAGAAGGTTTGCCCCAGGTAGCTCGCTCAACCGCAACGACTGTCTCTTTCTCATGCATGCTGAAGAAGCCCAAGAAGCGCCAGATGTCGTGCTAGGTATGTTTTCTGTTAACTCAGTACTTGCAAGATTGTTGTTTGATTCTGGAGCATCGCACTCATTTGTCATTGAAGAATTTGCATGCACTAGTAAGATTCAACCAACCAAATTGAAGCATGTTATGATTGTTCAAATACCCGGTTCAACTACCAAAGCTAGGAAAATTTGCAAAGACGTCCCTATCTGAATCCATGGCATAGATTTTTATGCTAATCTAATAGTACTCGGAACTAAAGGTTTGGAAGTAGTACTAGGAATGGATTGGATGTCCAAACACAAAGGATTAATTGACTATGCCAAGAAATCCATAACCATGACCGGTACAACCGGAATATCAGTCGAGCATGTGTCTGAAACCTTGCCTCGTCAATTCAAGTGCAACAAGAGTATAGCCCAGCCTACCATTGACCAAGTTCGGATAGTCTGTGAATACCCCGATGTATTTCTAGATGTTTTGCCCGGTATGCCCCTAGATCGGGATACCGAGTTTATCATTGAACTAATCCCTGGAATCGGATCCATAGCCTAGAGACCATATAGTATGAACCCGTCTGAACTAGCGGAATTGAAGAAGCAACTGGATGCCATGCTGGAAATTGGACTGATTCAACCAAGTGCGTCACCTTGGAGATCACCTGTTTGTTTGTGGACAAGAAGGATGGAGGTAACCGTTTGTGTACGAATTATCGGAAGTTGAATGATGTCACCATCAAGAACAAGTACCCATTGTCGAAGATAGAAGATTTGTTTGACCAGTTGAATGGTGCCAAAGTGTTTTCTAAGATTGATCCTAGAACTGGTTACCATCAACTCAAGATTCACGCAGAGGATATTCCAAAGACTGCCTTCACCACCAGATATGGACTATATGAGTATACGGTCATGTCTTTTGGATTAACCAATGCCCCCGCTTATTTCATGAACCTCATGAATAAGATTTTTATGGACTTCCTGGATAAGTTTGTCGTTGTTTTCATCGACGACTTCTGATTTATTCCAAATCAGAAGAAGAACATGAGCTACACCTAAGGACCATTCTTGGAACCCTTAGAGAGCATCAGTTGTATGCCAAGTTTAGCAAATGTGAATTCTGGTTACAGGAGGTAGTCCTCGGACACATTGTATCAGCCAGAGGAATTGCCGTTGACCCTACGAAGGTGAATGATGTCGAAGATTGGCAAGCCCCAACCACTCAAATACAAGTTCGTGCATTTCTCGGATTAGCGGGATACTACCGCAAGTTCGTAGAAGGATTAACAAGTATTGCCAGGCCCATGACCCAATTGTTGAATAAGGACAAGATGTTTGAATGGACGGACAAATGTGAAGCAAGTTTTCAAGAACTCAAGAGGAGATTGATTTCAGCCCTAATCTTGATCATGCTGGATATCACAAATCCCTTCAATGTGTATTGCGATGATCCAAGATTGGTCTCGTATGTGTGTTAATGCAATAAGGCAAAGTTATATCTTATCTATCTCGACAACTGAAGCAACATGAACAGAATTATCCAACCCATGACCTTGAACTAGCAGCCGTAGTTCTAGCCCTGAAGACATGGAGGCATTACCTGATGTGAAACCGTTGTGAGATTTATTCGGATCACAAGAGCCGGAAGTATATATTCACTCAGAAGGAGCTGAATATGAGGCAGAGAAGATGGATTGAGCTAATCAAGGATTATGATTTGGACATTCATTATCACCCCGGTAAAGCCAATGTGGTAGCATATGCCCTTAGCAGATTGTCGTGCCGCTTGAACTCCATGATTTTGAAGGAGGAACCAAGTTTGCACAAAGAGATGGAAGATTTCCGAATGTAATTAGTGAGTGAAGGATTTTTGGCTAGCATAGAACTTCAACCCACTTTGATCATTCGGATCAAAGAGGTGCAGAAAGGAAATTCTAGTATCGACGGAATCAAACGTCGTATCATTACAGGCAAAGTACCCAGATTCACCAGAGACGAAGAAGGAGTTCTGTGGTACAAAGGACGCCTTTGTGTACCAGCAGATTCGGAATTGAAAGAAGTGATTTTGAAAGAGGCCCATGATACTCTTTATTCTATCCAGCCCGAAGGAACAAAGATGTATCAGGATTTGAAGGAGCAATTTTGGTGGCATAAGATGAAGGAGAAATGGGAAGCTATATCGCCAAGTGTGATATATGTTAGAGAGTCAAGAAGGGACATCAAAGACCCGCTGGACTGTTGCAACCCTTACAGATTCTGGAATGGAAATGGGATTTAGTTAGAATGGAATTTATCACCGGATTGCCTACTTCTAGTAGGGGAAATGACTCTATCTGGGTCATAGTTGACAGATTGTCCAAAGTAGCCCATTTCTTACCAGTCAAGACCGCATACCAGAGTTCGAAGCTAGCAGAGTTATACATCGCTAGAATCGTCAGATTGCACGGAGTCCCCAAGAACATCGTATCGGATCGAGGAACTCAGTTTACCTCGAGATTCTGGAAGAAAGTCCAAGAAGGTTTAGGAACCCGACTAGATTTTAGCACCGCGTATCACCCTCAGACCGATGGACAAACGGAACGAGTAAATCAAATACTCGAAGATATGTTGAGAGCATGTGTGCTAGAGTATGGATCTAAATGGGAAGACTGTCTGCCTTTCGCAGAATTTTCATACAACAACAGTTAACAAGCTAGTCTGCAAATGGCCCCATTTGAATTCATGTATGGAAGGAAGTGTCGCACCCCTTTGAATTGGTCTGAAGTAGGAGAGAGTCAGATTTTTGGACCCGACATCCTACGAGAAGCCGAAGAGAAAGTTCACAAGATTCATGAGCACCTCAAGACTGCCAGTCAAGACAGAAGAGTTACACGAACAAGAGACGTCGAGACCTCGCTTTCAATATCAGAGATTTCGTGTATCTTAAAGTGTCGCCTTTGAAAGGAATGCATCGTTTGCAGCTCAAAGGAAAGTTAGACCCCAGATGTATCGGACCCTTCAAGATTCTAAATCGTTGAGGAGAAGTATCATATCAATTGGAACTGCTAGAGGAGATGGCAGCAGTACACAATGTGTTCCATATATCGTTACTTCGCAAATGCCTTGAAGTTCCGGAGAAGACCGAAGTTTTCAAGAACATTGATCACCGGACCATAGAGATCAACAATGACCTGACCTATCCCAAAGTACCCATCCTTATTTTGGAAGAAGATTTCCGAACCACCAGGACCCGAAGCATCAAGTTTCTCAAGATTCAGTGGAGCAACCACACTGAAGAAGCTACCTAGGAGCGCGAAGATCACATCAGGACAGAGTTTCCCGATCTCTTTAAATCCTAGGTAATCTTTTTCTTCCTTTTTCAAATCTTGGGACGAGATTTTGTTTAAGGGGGGAAGGTTTGTAACATCCCAAAAATATAAAACAAGGATCATTAAACTCTAATCACTAAAATTAGGGTTAACAAAAACTTTGATTAATTAAAATCATATGAATGCATGTGTGAATGAGATGATTTGGTAAATGCATTTATGGACTTGTGTGATTAACCTAAATAGCAAGAAATGGTTTAAAGAGGAAAATAACATCATATAAAACATTTCCAAACAGAAACAAATAAAGAGAAAATAAAAAACAAATCAAATAAGCAAATGGTCATTTTTGCCAATCTTGCTCACTAGGTCACTTTGAGTGTTTATAGTTCAAGATTTCAAACACAAACTTCCCCATTTTTTTCACCCCTTGCTATAACAAGTAAAAGTGAATCAAGGCCCACCTTTCAAACTTACAGAAACATTTGGCAACCTCATTCAAATGACAATTCAAAATTGAATCTTTATCATATGTGAAGATCACCCATTTTCAAAACTCAACCAAACCAATGCCCCTTGACTAATCCAACCAACCAGATACTCCCTAGCATGTTTCTAGCAAACCCACCAAGTTTGAATCCAAAATTCAAATTTAAAGTTCTTGCGGCCATTTCATCAAACACCTTGCAGATTCAAATCAAATAAACCACAAACACTATAGTGTGCAGTAAATTTGGCCTAACTTGTTCCCTATGTAGCTCACACTACACCCTCAGTAGATCATCTAACTTATTTAACCCCTCTATCTCACTGTAAACCAGACCATGCCATCAATGGCAAGCAGGCCGAGCCTCACCTTGCCACCCTATTGTCGACAACAAGCTAGGAGCAGCACCAAGCCTAGCCAGCATGTCTATCAGGCACTCCATCATCCACCGCCACTCTCTGCCCTAGCCCCGAGCAATGCCAGCCCCTGGACCACACTACAAAACCATGCCAAACCTCTCAAGGCGATCCGAGAGCCAAAGGCGCCCACCCTCGACCAGCACCCACGGACGCATCGCCAGTGCGTCGCGTGATCACCACCGCCCCAGCAACCCCGCAGACATGCCCGTTCGCCGCTGCGCGACCAGGAGCACCCGTGCGCCATTAAAACCTCTGTCGGACCCGCCCAGAGCATCGACATGTTCCGACCAATCAGCACCGCCCCACGCCTCGCCACCATGTCGTTGAGCTTCGCCAGGAGCAGAACCGCCTCACTCGCCCATGCCAAGTAGCACTGCGTCAGCCGACCACAACGAGCTCAGCCCGCCCCCGTCGGTCCCCTTCAGCCACTATAAATAGAGGCCTCCACCGCTCATTTTCTTCACACAAGTCCACTCCCCTCTCACTCAGAACCACCCCACCTCACTCCCGGAGCAAGGAGAGCATCGCGAATTTACCGGAGTCCGCCACTGGAGAAGAAGGAGTCGATTGGAGCCGCCCCAGGAGAAGCCACCAGTACCAGGAGAACCGCCGTTATTGACTTCATCATTCGCCCCGTCGCCGACCCTCGCCTGAGCCCCGGTGAGCTTCCCACGACCCCCACCTACCGTGATTAGGGTTATGTCTCGCCGGCGCTGCCTGACATGGATGATGAACCAGAGCTGTTAGATTAGAACGAGATCCCACGGTCCACATTGCCCCGTACCGCTTTGCCCCTCGCCGTCTCACTGACGCGTGGGGACATCCACTTAACCATCCTGCGTGCGCGCTGTGCGTAGTGGGCCGGCCCAGTAAAACATCCCGCGCGACCCAACAATTCAAATTAAGCTTTATTCATTTAATTTCAAACATAGTTCTGTACCTAGATTCAAAAATCAACCCACCTCGATTCACTGAACCAAAATGCATGAAACCAATTTTGTTGGAAAGGTACTGAAATGCTTAATCCAAGCCCGTTGGATTCAAACCATTTGGATTTGTAGATCAACCATGGTAAAAATAACAAGGCAGAAGCTTCTCAACATTCAAACATTTTTTGAAAATTCAACCATAAGAGATTTTGAGTTGATTCCAACTCTCAAAAATCACATTTGATCATACCTTTAATAATATATAAAAACATATGGGTTTACTTGCAGAAATAATGTTCAAGTAATAACAGAATGCCACATAGGCATTTCTAGTCACTTTATTTAATTAAAATAAAAAGGTTAAACCTTATTAAATTGTGACACCACGTTAAATCACTTTCCCATGTACTGAAATATATGGTGATGACATGTGTCAACATGATCCCATGTTTGAGTTGGAGAATATTAAATCTTAAGTAGTTTTTCAATGAGTAGAAATTACTTTTCTAAAAATAAAATAAATAAGACAAGTGATTTAATATTGTAATGTTAGTGATGATGCTAGATCATCTAGTAAGAACCTTTGTGTGATGATTTAGAAATAGTTAAGTATTGTTTCGTGATTTTGTATGTAGAGGTTCCAATCTTTAATAAGATAGAGCCCCCTGTGTTTACAATGCTAGTCCCTGGATCAATAGTTAGCATCCACAGTTAAGATGTAATATCAAGAAACAAAGGTCATAATATAACTTTATAACCAGGAATAACATAATTTTATTACATCATACATAGCTCATTTGGCTATTACATTACATTGCAGCAGAATAACTATAAGCATGGGGTCCTTCATCTTCAAAGTGCCACAGGCAGATGTTGGTTGTAGACTTTGTAATCCTAATCAATCAATCTTCACTAAAAATAATCAAACCTGCAACATAACAAGTTACAGCCACAAGGGTCAATACATTTGAATTGTATTGGAAAGTGATACTATGGTAGTATAGTGGAATCTATCATCTATATGCATTTGGCTAAGTGGAGTTGAGGCTTGCATTGCTCAAAATAGATTTTTCCTTAACATTTGAAAATAATAAGTTTTGCTTGGCAAAAATCATTTTTCTCAATCAAAGATTTGAAGATCCTTTAACCAAGGCATCTCCCAATCAAAGATTTCAAACAACCCTTGTTCAAACCACAAGATTTTAACTTAGAAATTTGAATGATGAGATTCTTGATTGCTTCCATGTCTTGATGCTCAAATTGTCCTTTACAAGGGACATGGCTAAGTACTTAGATTTTACACTCTGCAGAGGTGGTGCACTTTCCCCACAAGACTTGGTTTCCCAAGACAAGATCTTTCAGAAGCTTTCCCTTAGACCAAAATGGACGCGTTCCAACCTATCAAACACTACCACCCACTGTCCATATGGCTAAGTTCTTGCAACCTATATGATCATGGCAGAGCCCATATTGCCAAGTGGTTGCACTTGAAGCTTCTCAACATTTGACATCTCAAATCCCTTTGTTACTGGGTGGCCATCCACAAGTGAGATAAAACCATAAACATGGGCCTTGTGAACCACTCAACCAAAAACCACCAAGCAAGTCCCATTCCACCCAGGTGATTCATTAACTTAGTTGTTTTATTAAACAAAACACAAGTCCTCAGACTTAGAATACTTTTCCATAGTGTGAATATATATTCCACCCATGTTTTCTATTAGCTAGGCTAAGCTTGATAGTAATAGGAATCTTAACTTAGGAAAATCCTACTAAGGATTCATCTACTAGGTTTCCTATAGCAAGGTCTATACTTAGCAAAATCCATGCAAGTTTTACTTAGAGAAAATCACTAGTGCATAGTGAAAGTAATGGGACAAAAAGTATGAAGCATCACTTGCCTTTTTGGTAGAGTATGGGTTCACTCCTTTGTCCTTGCAACAATCACACTCTTCAAGTCACTACAAATCAATCAAACAAGGCACAAACTCAATCTACCAATCAAGCAAAACAACACATAGAATGACAAAGTCAAAGTAATGCATGCAAGCATGCAAAAGATGGTTCTAATTGCAAAGGTGGTCTCCACTAGTCTTCTAAACTTTGTAAAGTCAAAAGTGGTCATTTTCCAAAGTGGCAAAGTCATTTGGAAAAGGGTTTTGGTCCATAAACCATTTTTTTTAAATCTAATCATTATTTTATGTGGTGAAAATTATTTTTATCAAAGCAAAACTTTATGCTTTTCACCAAATGAGTTGCTATTGAAAAACTTGGTGTTTTGGGTTAGTAGGTTTGGTCTAAACCATTTTCTCAAAGTTTTACTCAAAATTATTTTCATAACAAAAACCATTATTTTCATTTGGCTAGAAATGACTAAATCATGTTTTCCATCCTAAACTTTACCAAATACATTTTCCAAACTATGGGTTGGTTCCTAGGGTCAGTGAGTTTAAAACAAAACATTTTCCAAAGGTTTTCTTCCAAAACCAGTTTTAATAAATAAACCACATTTCTATTTGACTAGAAATGGTTTTAAATCAAAGAATCATTATTTTATTTCACCAAATACATTTTTGAGTCCACAAAGTGTTTCCTAATGTTAGTAGGTTCTAATCGATCCAATTGCCAAAGATTTTAACACCAAATTCATTTTTAAACATTTTTTACATCCTTAACAAGCATACAAATGTTTCTCTAAAAACCAACAAGATAACAGATACTATTTTCTAAACTAAGGGCATGGTTGGATAGGGTTTGTTTCACTGATTCCAACGGTATAAAGTTTGCAATTTTTGGACGTGTGGATCAAAAGTTACAGAGGTTTGAAAATTGCATATCAATCTGATTTCAAATTCTGTTTTAAAACAAATCAACAGACACGTGTCCTATCCCTATTCGCTGATACCGCTTCGGTTGGATCAAGCACCGAGAGGCGTTGGATCAACCTGGATCGTGTGGCTTAGGTAGCGTACCTCTTCGGCATTAAGTGAAACTATCGTATCCGTCAGATCGTCATCTAACGGCCATCATCACCCTGACCAAGTTCTGGCGGCGCTCTGGCGGCGAGGTTGTCGGCGATACAAAAAGCTAGGGAAGGTAGGGAGATGCTCACAGTGATCGCCGTGGAATGCTGGTGCTCAACGTGGTCGTGCTGGTCCAAGGGGCGCACGGTGCTGTCAGGGATTGCTCGCCGGAGCTGTTGCGAACGGCGGGTGCCTCTGGAGGTTGTCGAGGGTGAGGATAAGGGGCACCCTAGAACAAACGAATAACAGCGTTAGGTCTGCGAGAGCATGGCGGTCATCATCGTATCCACGGGGAAGAGAGGGGTGGTCGGATTTTACCGGGGTGACGTCGTCGGAGAAGAGCGGCGGCGGCTTCGGTCGTGTTCCTCGGCGTTCTAGAGCACGCTCGGATGTGGGGTTGGTTACGGGAGATGCGAGGAGATGGGAGTCTCTGGTGCTCGGAGGCACGGGGCGGTGTTGAGTCGCCGTAATCGGCACCGGAGGGTCGTCGGAACAGAGCCGCTCGGGGAGAAATTGGGGCGGCCTGGGGGCGTGTCGAGGAGGGGCGACAGAGGGGAACCAGAGAGGAGAGGAAGATGATTTATCATGCGTGATCACTGCAGGTTTTACTCGCGGCATTAAGGCGAATTAAGCCGGAGAAATCAACGACAGAACGGGGGAAGAACTGGTCGCTGCGGTGAGGATGATGGCTAGCGAAGTGGGGCCGTTGCGTCAGTGGGAAAAGGAGTGAGGGGGAGGTCCACCGGTCAGTGACTTAGCGGGTTGCTTCTGCGGTGAAGAAAAACGTTTCGGGGGCGTGGTAACAGGTGGGCTAGGTGGGCTGTTGGGTTGGAGCTGGGCCAGATGGTGGGCTGCTCTATTTTTTCTGTCTGAATCTTTTTCTTTTTTCCAAATCTATTTTCTGTTTTGAAATTCAAATAATTATTCAAACATTCAAACCATTCAATCAATTCACCATACTAGTAATGAGTTTTTGGTTCTGTTCATCAACATAAACCAATCCCAAAATAAAATAATATTTTTATTCTTTTTAGGATCCATTTATTAATTTAAATAAAATAGCCCTTTAGTTATTTAATCAAATAGAGTTTGATTTATTTAATAAAATCTTCATTTGAAATCCAAATATTTTCAAAACCAAATCAGTAGGTTTTATTTGGAAATAAAGAATACTTGGAAACTTGTTTAAAACAAAATAACCTTTTATTTTAGGGTCCATTAATAATTAAATACAATAGACCTTCTTATTAAATCAACTAGGATTTATTTTATTTAAGATATTTATTTTGAAATCTAAAATAAAACCAAAACACTTCAGTAGGTATTAGTTGAGGATATAAAATACTTGGAAAACTTATTTAAAATAATTAAATAAGTTTTAGTGTTTATTTAAAATGGGAAAAGTCTTTACTTAAGTAAAATTTGGATATTAAATCCCTATTTTTTATTTAAATAAACCTTTGCTATTTTCATTCAAAACAAAATGTTTTAATTCAAAATCTTGGCCAAGGTTTTAATTTGGCTTTATAAAATAATCTTTATTTATAAAACTTCTATTTCCTTTGAAAACAAAATCTTTTATTAAAGGATCAAAAATAGTAATTCCTAAAATATTTTATTTTCCTTTATTTAATGTTTATCTTTATAAATCCCTTTAGGATTTATTTGATTCCAATTGGTTTGAAGTTCCAATTGAATTCAAAAAGTTTCTTCTGGCCCTGAAAATCAAAAAAAGTTTTATTTTATTCATTTATTTTTCACATAACAAGATTTGGAAAATCTTGGGATGTGACAGGCTACCACCCTTAAAATAAATCTCGTCCCGAGATTTGGGGAGGCTAGGGTTACAAGCAGGTTCAAAACAACTAGGGTACTACCACCCTTAAAAATTTTCAAACTAAATTACATATTGTCCTTCTTGGGATCCTGGGGAAAATTTCTCTAAGCAAACATTTTCATGGTGTCCTTGGTTTCCATACTTGACTCATGGGCCAAGGTTGAGATCCTTCATAGACTTGTTTAACTTGTTCTTCATCTTTTCTGGACAATTGTTTGCATAGTGGCCTAGTTCCTTGCATTTGAAACATGTTATAAGTTTGAGGTCTTGAGGTGGCTTCTCTGGACAATATGATGCATAATGTCCTAACTCCTTGCAGTGTTTTCACATCACTTGGCTAATATCCTTCCTCATCTTGGGTTTCACTAGCCTTTGTTTGTCTTCTTGGCTCTTCTCCTTTTCTGGGCATTCACTGGCATAGTGTCCCATCTCTTTGCAATTGTAACACTGCAACTGGCTTATGTCCTTCTTCTTCTTTTTGGGTCTCTCCAAAGCTAGGAGTTCTTCTAGTTCATGTTCTTCATAGGTGGGAGATCTTTCTCTCTTCTTGGGGCAGTGATCTTCATGTTCCTTGGATGTATGATCTTTGTCTCTAAAACTATTGCTGGCTTGGATTCCTTCTAAAATAGCATCTTTGTCATCCTTGTTGTCCATAGCTCTTTGGGAAAAGTTTTCTCCCATGTTGATTATTTGAGTAACAAATCCTTGCAACAATTGGGATTGAAGTTTCAAAATCCTTTGTATGGCTGGGTCTAGTCCATTGTTGTTGGCTAAAAGCTGAGTTGTCTCTTGGCTCAACTGGTTTTGGGTTACTATAAGTTCTCTCATGTTGTCCTCTTGGTTGTGGTTGTCATCAACCTTGATGTTGGAGTTTCTTGGAGAAGTCATCTGTTTGGGGTTGAATGGAGATTAGACTAGGCAAGATATTTCTAAGGGAATATTTCTAATCACACACATAACAATTCACACAAACAATGTGCAAGCATTCACAAACAACTTTTCACTCAAACAACAAAGTTCAAGCACATTTTTAGGCAACAAAATATTTTTGTTACTCCACATAAGTTGGTGTGTTTGACTTAACTATAAATGGTAGTCCATCTACATGGTTCACTTGTGATCCTTCCTTCCTTCTTGGTTGATTCTTCTTGCATGAGATCTTGGTTTCCTTGGGAAAAACTCTTGGTTGCAATACTTCAAGTGATGTAGGCTCCTTCTAACTTTTGCATTCCCTCAGTCTCTAAATCTTGAGCAAGATTTCCTTGTTTCACTTGTAGTCCTTAGTGGTATCCAAGTTGGAAGTCCTTGGTGAATATGCTGGAGATGTTGAAGTCATTAGAGTTGAAGAAGTTGAAGAAGTCCTTTGCACATGGTGTAGTCTTTGGTCATGGGGTAGGCTTTTCCATCAAGTTGAAGTAGAAGAGATGTAGAGTTGAAACCAAAATGGTTGAGGAAAGAGTTTACAAGATTTTGTAAATAAGTTTTTGGAACAAGTATAACTCCTATTTTTCTAAGGGGTTTTGTCCAATCCTAGGTTTACAAATCCTACAGGCAACACAATGCTCTGATACCATCTGTAGAGGTTCCAATCTTTAATAAGATAGAGCCCCCTGTGTTTACAATGCTAGTCCCTGGATCAATAGCTAGCATCCATAGTTAAGATGTAATATCAAGAAACAAAGGTCATAATATAACTTTATAACCAGGAATAACATAATTTTATTACATCATACATAGCTCATTTGGCTATTACATTACATTGCAGCGGAATAACTATAAGCATGGGGTCCTTCATCTTCAAAGTGCCACAGGCAGATGTTGGTTGTAGACTTTGTAATCCTAATCAATCAATCTTCACTAAAAACAATCAAACCTGCAACATAACAAGTTACAGCCACAAGGGTCAATACATTTGAATTGTATTGGCAAGTGATACTATGGTAGTATAGTGGAATCTATCATCTATATGCATTAGGCTAAGTGGAGTTGAGCTCTTGCATTTCTCAAAATAGATTTTTCCTTAACATTTGAAAATAATAAGTTTTGCTTGGCAAAAATCATTTTTCTCAATCAAAGATTTGAAGATCCTTTAACCAAGGCATCTCCCAATCAAAGATTTCAAACAACCCTTGTTCAAACCACAAGATTTTTAACTTAGAAATTTGAATGATGAGATTCTTGATTGCTTCCATGTCTTGATGCTCAAATTGTCCTTTACCAGGGACATGGCTAAGTACTTAGATTTTACACTCTGTAGAGGTGGTGCACTTTCTCCACAAGACTTGGTTTCCCAAGACAAGATCTTTCAGAAGCTTTCCCTTAGACCAAAATGGACGCACTCCAACCTATCAAACACTACCACCCACTGTCCATATGGCTAAGTTCTTGCAACCTATATGATCATGGCAGAGCCCATATTGCCAAGTGGTTGCACTTGAAGCTTCTCAACATTTGACATCTCAAATCCCTTTGTTCCTGGGTGGCCATCCACAAGTGAGATACACAAGGTAAACCATAAACATGGGCCTTGTGAACCACTCAACCAAAAACCACCAAGCAAGTCCCATTCCACCCAGGTGATTCATTAACTTAGTTGTTTTATTAAACAAAACACAAGTCCTCAGACTTAGAATATTTTTCCATAGTGTGAATATATATTCCACCCATGTTTTCTATTAGCTAGGCTAAGCTTGATAGTAATAGGAATCTTAACGTAGGAAAATCCTACTAAGGATTCATCTACTAGGTTTCCTATAGCAAGGTCTATACTTAGCAAAATCCATGCAAGTTTTACTTAGAGAAAATCACTAGTGCATAGTGAAAGTAATGGGACAAAAAGTATGAAGCATCACTTGCCTTTTTGGTAGAGTATGGGTTCACTCCTTTGTCCTTGCAACAATCACACTCTTCAAGTCACTACAAATCAATCAAACAAGGCACAAACTCAATCTACCAATCAAGCAAAACAACACATAGAATGACAAAGTCAAAGTAATGCATGCAAGCATGCAAAAGATGGTTCTAATTGCAAAGGTGGTCTCCACTAGGCTTCTAAACTTTGTAAAGTCAAAAGTGGTCATTTTCCAAAGTGGCAAAGTCATTTGCAAAAGGGTTTTGGTCCATAAACTATTTTTTTTAAATCTAATCATTATTTTATGTGGTGAAAATTATTTTTATCAATGCAAAACTTTATGCTTTTCACCAAATGAGTTGCTATTGCAAAACTTGGTGTTTTGGGTCAGTAGGTTTGGTCTAAACCATTTTCTCAAAGTTTTACTCAAAATTATTTTCATAACAAAAACCATTATTTTCATTTGGCTAGAAATGACTAAATCAAGTTTTCCATCCTAAACTTTACCAAATACATTTTCCAAACTATGGGTTGGTTCCTAGGGTCAGTGAGTTTAAAACAAAACATTTTCCAAAGGTTTTCTTCCAAAACCAGTTTTAATAAATAAACCACATTTCTATTTGACTAGAAATGGTTTTAAATCAAATAATCATTATTTTATTTCACCAAATACATTTTTGAGTCCACAAAGTGTTTCCTAATGTTAGTAGGTTCTAATCAATCCAATTTCCAAAGATTTTAACACCAAATTCATTTTTAAAATTTTTTTACATCCTTAACAAGCATACAAATGTTTCTGCAAAAACCAACAAGCTAATAGATACTATTTGCTAAACTAAGGGCATGGTTGTATAGGGTTTGTTTCACTGATTCCAACGGTATAAAGTTTGCAATTTTTGGACGTGTGGATCAAAAGTTACAGAGGTTTGAAAATTGCATATCAATCTAATTTCAAATTCTGTTTTAAAACAAATCAACAGACACGTGTCCTATCCCTATTCGCTGATACCGCTTCGGTTGGATCAAGCACCGAGAGGCGTTGGATCAAGCTGGATCGTGTGGCGTAGGTAGCGTACCTCTTCGGCGTTAAGTGAAACTATCGTATCCGTCAGATCGTCATATAACGGCCATCATCACCCTGACCAAGTTACTGGCGCCGACGGCAAGGCAAGCGGCGCCCGCGGCGAGGTTGTTGCGATACGTCTGAGCTAGGAAGGTAGGGAGATGATCATAGTGATCGCCGTGGAATGCTGGTGCTCAACGTGGTCGTGATAGTCCAAGGGGCGCACGGTGCTGTCAGGGATTGCTCGCCGGAGCTGTTGCGAACGGCGGGTGCCTCTGGAGGTTGTCGAGGGTGAGGATAAGGGGCACCCTAGAACAAACGAATAGCACCGTTAGGTCCGCGAGAGCATGGCGGTCATCATCGTATCCACGGGGAAGAGAGGGGTGGTCGGATTTTACCGGGGTGACGTCGTCGGAGAACGGCAGAAGACGGCAGCGCTCGGTCGTGTTCCTTGTCGGCGTTCTAGAGCACGTTCGGATGTGGGGTTGGTTCTGGGAGATGCGTAGGGAGATGGGGAGTCTCCTGGTGTGCTCAGGGAGGCACGGGGCGGTGTTGAGTCGCCGTAATCGGCACCGGAGGGTCGTCGGAACAGAGCCGCTCGGGGAGAAATTGGGGCGGCCTGGGGGCGTGTCGAGGAGGGGCGACAGAGGGGAACCAGAGAGGAGAGGAAGACGATTTATCGTGCGTGATCACTGCAGGTTTTACTCGCGGCATTAAGGTGAATTAAGCCGGAGAAATCAACGGCAGAACGGGGGAAGAACTGGTCGCTGCGGTGAGGATGATGGCTAGCGAAGTGGGGCCGTTGCGTCAGTGGGAAAAGGAGTGAGGGGGACGTCCACCGGTCAGTGACTTAGCGGGTTGCTTCTGCGGTGAAGAAAAACGTTTCGGGGGCGTGGGAACAGGTGGGCTAGGTGGGCTGTTGGGTTGGAGCTGGGCCATATGGTGGGCTGCTCTATTTTTTTCTGTCTGAATCTTTTTATTTTTTCCAAATCTATTTTCTGATTTGAAATTCAAACAATTATTCAAACATTCAAACCATTCAATCAATTCACCATACTAGTAATGAGTTTTTGGTTCTGTTCATCAACATAAACCAATCCCAAAATAAAATAATATTTTTATTCTTTTTAGGATCCATTTATTAATTTAAATAAAATGGCCCTTTAGTTATTTAATCAAATAGAGTTTGATTTATTTAATAAAATCTTCATTTGAAATCCAAATATTTTCAAAACCAAATCAGTAGGTTTTATTTGGAAATAAAGAATACTTGGAAACTTGTTTAAAACAAAATAACCTTTTATGTTAGGGTCCATTAATAATTAAATACAATAGACCTTCTTATTAAATCAACTAGGATTTATTTTATTTAAGATATTTATTTTGAAATCTAAAATAAAACCAAAACACTTCAGTAGGTATTAGTTGAGGATATAAAATACTTGGAAAACTTATTTAAAATAATTAAATAAGTTTTAGTGTTTATTTAAAATGGGAAAAGTCTTTACTTAAGTAAAATTTGGATATTAAATCCCTATTTTTTATTTAAATAAATCTTTGCTATTTTCATTCAAAACAAAATGTTTTAATTCAAAATCTTGGCCAAGGTTTTAATTTGGCTTTATAAAATAATCTTTATTTATAAAACTTCTATTTCCTTTGAAAACAAAATCTTTTATTAAAGGATCAAAAATAGTAATTCCCAAAATATTTTATTTTCCTTTATTTAATGTTTATCTTTATAAATCCCTTTAGGATTTATTTGATTCCAATTGGTTTGAAGTTCCAATTTAATTCAAAAAGTTCCTTCTGGCCCTAAAAATCAAACAAAGTTTTATTTTATTCATTTATTTTTCACATAACAAGATTTGGAAAATCTTGGGATGTGACAGTGTACCTCGTATTTATTTATAGACGCTAGTACCGACCAAGGATACGAGGAGGAAGGAGGATACTACGAGGAAGAAGCCGAGGAGAACTTCAACCACTGCTCTGCACAAGGCAAGCCTATACTTGCAACCTTGCAGGCTAACACTTGCAGCTATGAAAGTTAGATAACCTATGCCTTGCATTAAGCATGCTTGATTAGATACCTTTGATGATACCCAACCCTAGTTTTACTTGCAAGATTAATATTTTATTTTCCTTATCAAAGCTTTCTCTTAGAGTTTACATAGTGACTTGTAGATATTATAAGGATATTGGTAGGTAGCATAAAGAGCATAAAATTTGGCCTAAGTTAGATAATCTTGATGTTATCCTAAGGCATGAGATTGAACTTAGATAATCCCCACATAATTATGATCCACCATTAGTATTTACCCCCACTTGTAGATACTAGTGCTAAGAATAAAACTTGATCAACTTTAGATGGGAATACTTGGTGAAAATGGTTATGAAAACCTTAGAATGATGAGCCATTCTACTGAAATGTTTTGACATGTGTTTCCGAACACCAAGTGATTTTGATGATGAAAATGTTGAGGCATGAGCCTTAGCCCTTTGTAAAACTGATGGTTTTATGGATGCAATACCATTCCAATTTTACCGTACGACCACAATACCCCAAATCTGGGTAGGGCTTGACTGGAAATTTATATACTTTAGTATGGGTTCCCTTGCGGCCAAGGTTTGAGCTGAGGCTACCTTGTGAAGATTGTCCACCTGTGCAGTACCCAAGATGACAGTTGGTCATGGTTGGGAGGCCAAACTCACAGGAGAGGTGCCTATACTAGGGTGTGTAATTGAAAGGTTAGGATTGATTATCCGCATACTGAGTATGGTGAATTCAAGATTGTTCCTGATGGATGTATCGAATGTTGTGGTGAAAGTGTACAATCTCTGTAGAGTATCAAACTATTCGAATAGCCGCGTCCGTGGTTATGGAAAGTTGGAGTGGCCATACTGTTCTATCGTCAGATGTTTTCAAAATGACTTATGAAATGATTTGTGACTTTGACTTGACCACAACAAAGTTGATGGGGATATGCCTACTGGGGTATCCTCAGCGGGACGTTTCCGACTGGCCCAAAGGCTGGCGAGTGGGCCTGCAGAACGGCGAGTGGATCAAAGCCCATCAGGGTACCAGGCATCAAGGTCAAGGCCCAAAGTAGTAGATAGGCCCAGTCGGTCTGAGTTAAACGATTGACAAAGTTGTAACCGAATCGGTTGAGATATGTAAACCCTAGGGGAGGTAAGCCTATATAAACCTCCCTAAGGGGTGAGTAGAGACACGTTCCTCATACACCCAAGCAACTCGCCGCCTAGTCGCCGAGTTCGCCCATTGTAAACACCTCCATAATACAATCTAGCAGGAGTAG
This sequence comes from Avena longiglumis, assembly GCA_030063025.1. Lineage (NCBI taxonomy): Eukaryota > Viridiplantae > Streptophyta > Magnoliopsida > Poales > Poaceae > Avena > Avena longiglumis. The sequence continues at coordinate 445,759,071 of CP125977.1, forward strand.
GTCTTTTACCCTCGGGCGAACCTGGTAAAACCACGAGTCTCCGCCCTCATCTCGCACCGCAGATGGCTGGCCGCCCTTGCCCGCGTTCTACTACTGGCCGATTGCGGCATCTGCCGTGGTCATTCCACGGCAGTGGCGCCACCGTGGGGCTGGCGGTCTGGCGGTGTTCGCGGCGAGATCCAATCTGCCCATCAACGAGGCGGTGCGCCACCGCCGCATGATAGCGATTGGCGAGATGCTCCAGATCTTGCCAAGCAGCTACGTCCCGCGGCGCGACCGTCACGCCAGCGTGATCCGCGATCGGCACGATCAGCCTCTTCGTCGGCCTCACCGACATCATCACCTCGGAGGACTCGGCTCGCATCCGCGAAGTCGCCACCACGCGATCGGCTCTCCGAGCCGATCCGCACGATCCACCGCCTCGCCTCCGTACGACTCGGCCACGACAACGTGGCGAGAATTCGGCGCGAAGACGCGACCCTCAGCGACGACGCGGCGACCGGCGTCACTCGCCGGATCCATCACCGCGGCCTCGTCTGCGGCTCCATCGCCAGTCTCCAGCGGGAGATTTCGAGACCCCTCCTCGGGATCTTCGACTCGACTCGGTCGGAGAACTCCGCCGACCTCGCGGCGGTGCGGTCGCCACGCCCGCGACCTACATGGCCACCGGCCGATCCGCCGGAGGACCCTTTCTCCACCCGATCCCTCCTAACGCCACGGCGGCGGAGGTCGAGAACTCCGCTTGAAATCGGGCGGAGGCGATGCAGGAGGCGAGCGGCGAAAATTTCGCCTCGGCGGTGACAGGCAGAACTGTCACGCTACCACCAGGCGGATCAGGTCACGCTGAACCCCACCGTTCAGGGCGCCCTGAACTTCGGCGACGAACGACCCGGCTCGCCATAGCCGAAGGCGATCTGCGAACGCGCCACCGTGAGGAAGCAACCGCCCTCGCCAGATCAACGCGATGGGTGCCCTACCACCACCCAACCGCACCCCTCGAGGACCAGCGCGGATAGTCGTCTCCTCACGGGAGCGCGGCGCGACGGCCTTCCACCGTTCTCCACCCGATGGACAACCTCGTGGCAGGCGAGCGCTGCCGACAAGATCACGGCGGCGGCGGCGCCTTACAGATCCAAGATGTCAGGCCCTACTCGCGAAGGCCGTGGAACAGCAAGCGGCCGACTCGCGGCGAGTGTACTCGCGCTCCTCCGAAGCGGCGGCCTCAAGCGGCCGTCAGCGGTGGCAAACACCCTCAATTGCCCGCCCGAGCCACCGCAGCTCAACGACGACCGCGAATGCGGCACTCTCCAACGATCCCGGGCGGCCAACCTCGCCGCCAATGGAGAGCCAATCGGCCCGCACTCACATCATCAACAACCAAAACTGGCGCGCCACGCCAGCCCGACGACTTGCGGCACCTAACTACTCGCCGCGATGGCGAGCCTATGGGTCGCTCGATTCGACTAGGGCCAAGTGCCGGACCAATGATCCGAGGCGAAAAGTACCCACCAACTTCAAGGCGAAGGAGATCGAAAAATACGACTCCTCGTCGACCCATGATGCTTGACACATACCTCATGGCAATGGGGATCGCGGGTCACACCGACCTACCGCCCGTTACCTCCCACGATGATGGAGGGGCGTGCAGGCAATGGATCAACACGCTCCCCGTGACATCGACTCCTGGGAGGAAATGCGAGACGCCTTCGTCAGGCACTTCGAGTGCTCCTACACCCACGCCACCACCATCGAGGACCTGGAACGATGCGTCCAGGGACCCCGCGAGTCGACCCGCAGCTAGGTCCAACGGTGGCAAGAGCTCTGGTACAACGCGGTCGGCATCCACCCGGACACCGCCATCCATTGCTTCAAGACCTCGTGCCGCTACGAGCCTCTAGTCGCCAAGCTCAAGCGACACGCCCGCACACTCGACAACATCCCCGACCTCCTCGAGATCGCCAAACGATACGCCGAGGAAGATCCCAATCAAGACGTCGACGGAGTCCGGCGGACAACGACGCAGGCGGCAACGACGGCGGCCGCCGAAAGCAGACCTACGCTACGGTGCTTTTCGCCTCACGAGCAAGCGCGCGCAACGATGCGGTCGACTTTGCCGCCAATGCTGGGCACGCATAACGCGACCCAAGAGCTACCGCCGACGGAGGGCAACGACGCGGCGGGAACTACAAGAACAAGCCAAGGTTCGATCGCGGCCCTCCTTAACCAACCATGTGCGTTTCACAGCAGGAAGGAAAGCCACGCACACCACCGCCGACGCCACACCCTCGGGAGATCGAGAAGGCACGCGGCGCGGAGGACACCGACAACGACCGCAAAATGGCGGAAAATTCGCAAAGTGGCGGCTCGCTCCACACCTTCACGGCTTCAACACGGCGCGAAGAAGGTCATCGCCATGCTGTCGCCGTCAACGCGGTGGCCCAGACAGACGTCCCCGGTTCTGAACTGGTGGGCAACCTATCACGAGCCGGCAAGACCACTCGCCACGCGCCAGTACCGGGGCGAGTCGCCTGGTGGTCAAGCCCAAGGTCGGCGACTCGGCTCCCCAAGACTCGATGGACGGCGGCAGCTCCATCAACATCCTCTACCTCGACACCTTGACTGCGGCTCCCGATCGATGATCGAGACAACCCACCACGTTCCGGCGCCGTCCCGGTCGGAAGGCGTACCCGATCGGCAAGGTCACGCTACCCGTCACCTTCGCACTCCGGAACTTCCGCACGGCGGATCGTCTTGAGCTGGTGCCCTTCGACAGCCCTTACCATTGCGTCCTGGGGCGCCAGGAGTTCGCCAAATTCATGGCGGCACCCCACTACGCGTACAACGCGATGAAGCTCCCCGGGCTGTGCGGCGTCATCACCATCAACTGCGACCCTGACATGGCCGCCGAATGCGAGGCCAAAGGCGAACTTCGACGCCGTGATCGCGGCGGAAGCTAGTCACGCCGATGAGCTCGCCAAATCGCGGCGGGTCAACAACGACGACCCACAATACTCAAAGCCCAACTCGAGGGCACAAACACCTCAACCTTTGAGGCCACGACGCACACCCGCCGTCGAGCTGGTCCCGACGACCCCGGCCAGACGGTGACGATCGGGACGAGCATGAGCCCATCATAGGAAGCGCGCTCATCGAGTTCCTCCGTGAGAACAGGGACATCTTCGCATGGAAACCCTCCGACATGCTGGTGTCCCTAGGGAGCTCGCTGAGCACAAGTTAAACGCCGACCCCAAAGTGCGACCGGTCAGCGTCGCTCTGGCCATTCAACGAAGAACGCCGTCGGGCAATCGCCGAGAAGTCCAGCGTCTACTCGTTGCGGCTTCATTCGCCAATCAAATACTCAAGTGGCTGGCAAACCCAGTCCTGGTTGAAAAAGCAGGACACGGAGAATGTGTATCGACTACACAAACCTGAACAGCGCGCCCAAAGGAGCGATTCGTCCTCCAGCGGATCGATCAGATCATCGACTCCACCGCGGGCTCGAGTCGCTGTGTTTCCTCGGCGCCTACGGGTATAACCAGATCAAAATGGCCGTCGAGGACGAGGAGAAGACGGCGTTCATCACGCCATTCGGAGCCTTCTGCTACACCGCCATGACCTTCGGCCTCAAGAACGCCGGAGCAACGTACCAACGGTGCATGCAAGAATGCCTTGCGAGCCAAATTGGCCACAACATCCACGTCTACATCGACGATGTGGTCGTAAAATCCGCTCGCCAAGGCGACCTACTCGCCGACCTCGCGGAGACCTTCACCAACCTGCGGAGGTACAAGATAAAGCTCAACCCAGGCAAGTGCACCTTCGGTGTACCCGCCGGGCAATTACTAGGGTACGTCGTCTCCAAACGAGGGATCGAGGCAAACCCAACGAAGATCGACACGATCGCCCGGCTCGGCAAACCGAGTGCTGCGCGGCGTCGAAGCTGGCGGGCGGTAGCGGCTCTCGATCGCTTCATCCCGCTTTGGCGGCGATGCCCCTATACCGCTGATGCGCAAGAATCCCACCTTCCAGTGGGACAAGGAGGCGGACGGCGCTCGCGACCTCAAAAGGTGCTACTCGCCGCACCACTACTCGCCGCACCCGTCGACAAGGCCCATGCTGGTTTACGTCGCGGCGTCCGAGCGTCGTCGGTATGTAATGGTCGAGCGACCGGAGGAAGGAAAAGCGCCCAGTCCGGTGGCGGTATACTACATCAGCGAGGTCCTAACGAGTCGCGCCGATACCTGATACCAAAAGCTGGTATCGCGGTCTTGAGCTCAGCGGCGCTGCCGCACTACTTCGAGAGCACCCCATCACGGTCGTCTCCTCGCTCCACTACAAGACATCATCCGCCAGCGGCGACGGGCGGGTGCCAAGTGGGCCGTCGAGATCGGCGTCCACAACATCAAGTACGAGCCACGCAGGCGATTAAGTCCGAGCGGCGATTTCTCGCCGGTCGAGGAGGCCCAGCAGCCGGAAGCCGCCGTACCTCCATTCTGGAGCACAGCCTGACGGGTCCAAGAACGCAGACGGCGCAGGGCGCGGGATAGTCTTGACCTCACCAAAGGCGACAAGCTCCGCTACATACTCCGCCTCAATTCACGCCTGCACCAACAACATGGCGAATCGAGGCCCTACTCCTGACATGCGAGGCGCAAAGGAGATGGCGTCAATCGCCTTGCTACGGAGACTCCGACCTCGTTGCGGGTCAAGTCGCCGGCACCTGCGCCGTCTCCCCTACCATGGCGGCATACCGCCAAGAGGTGGACAAGGTGGGCGGCCACTTCACAGGCTACTCTGTCGAGTGGATCGACAGAAGGAAAAACGAGGCCGACGCCCTCTCGCGCCGGTCAACGATCCGCACCACCCGGCGTGTTCCTCGACACCATCTTCACGCCGTCGGTCTCTCCTCGAAGGAGATCGACATTGAGTCGCTCAACCAGAGGCAACATTGGTCGCTTTTCGTCACCGAACCGAACGGCTGGACCAAGCCCTACATCGCTTACTACGGAGACGGGCAACCTGCCGTGACGCGAGACAAGCGCCGAATGATTGTTCGCCGATGCAAGTCCTACACCATCATCGACGGCGAGCTACACAAGCGCAGCGTCACCGGCGTGTTCAACGCTGCGTCCAACCAGGTGAAGGACGCAAAATCTTACGACATCCACTCGGCGATTGCGGCCTGCCGCGCTCCTGGTCGCCAAAGCCATGCGACACGGCTTCTCTTGGCCACCGCTGCCACGCCGTCGATATCGTCAGCGATGCGCCGGGTGCCGTAATGCCAACGGACGACGTTCAAGTTCGCTCAAAACAATCCCCATCACGGCCATTCGCCGTGGGGCATGGACATGGTCGGCCCCTTCAAGAAGGCCCCCTCGCTACACCCACTGCTGGTCGCGTCGACAAATTCACAAAGTGGATAGAAGCCAAGCCGGTCCAAATGCGACGGGAAGACGCCACTAAGTTCTACCGAGCTCATATACCGCTACGGTTTCCAACAGCATCATAACGCACAACGGCACAAACTTCGCCAAGGGAGCAATGGCGAGTTCTGAGGAGCACCACATCGGCTCGACCTCGCGTCGATCGCACCGAATCCAACGGCGGTGAACGAGCCAACCAAAGCATCCTCCACGGCTGAAGCCACGACTCCAAGTACCACTTGAGCGCGCCGGTCTTTGGGTCGACGAGCTTCCTCCGTCATCCGGGAATCCGCACCTCGGTCAACGGTCGACGGATTCACCCCTTCTTCATGGTCTCTGGCGGAAGCCGTCATGCCAACCAACCTCGAACACGACTGGCGGATCGTCCACTACACGGAGGCCGCAAAAGAACTGGCCCGCCAAGATGGGCTCGACCAACTCGAAGAAGAGCGCGACCTCGCCCGATCGCGCACCGCTATCCATCAGCAAGGGCTCCGTCGCTACCACAGCCGACGGGTGAAAACCCGCACCTTCCAGGAAGGCGACTTGGTGCTACGCCTCATCCAGGACAAGAAGGGCATGCACAAGCTCTCCCCTCCATGGGAAGGCCCGTTCGCTATCGGGCGCGTACTCGGCAACGACGCCTACTACCTCGTCGACGTCCGCGGGGACGGTGAACTCGACGTCAAGCGGCCGTGGAATGTAAATCTCCTCCGGAAGTTCTATACCTAGAACCCCACATGTGTACTCTCCAGTCGCTATGAATAAAAGAAACGGTTACCGCAAAAAATCGTCTACTCTCCATTCCTTGTGCCACTCGCACTCGTAATTAACAGCGTCATGCTAAAATACAGAAGTCAACCCTTGGTACAGCGGCCAAGCACGGCTAAGTAGTGCGATGTAAGAACCTTGAGTCATTCAGGTCTTGCATCGTCCACGAAAACGCCAATCCGAGCCCCATCGAGTCGCCTAGCTCGACTGGTTTCTGAACCAAGACATCTGTCCTCGCTTCCCACAGCGACCCTGGTCCTCCGCATCCTTGGCATAGCGACTCGAACGGCTAAGTACCACGCTCGGGGACTGGATACCAGTTCGTCTCGACCGGACAGGGAAAACGCCAAGTAAGAGAGCGTGCCCGGGACTATGCGCGATGACCCACGGGCCAGGCGGCGACGCCAACACAAACGCTAAGTCCTCAACCACCCTCGAGTCGCGCCTTGAACTGCCAAGTACCACGCTCGGGGACTCGGCCACCCGGCCCCGTTCGCGTCTGAGAAAGCGGTAAAGTCTGAGCACTCGAGGAGTCGCCTTGATCGGCTCTCCGAGCTCGGCGGTCGACCCAACCAACAACACACATGATAAACAACAAAACATCATATTTAAGGTGAAACCCGCAAAAGGCGGACGCTCGGGGACTCACCCAAAATCAATCAAAACACGCAAATAAATAGCAAAATGAACACAACGTTCCATTCAATCGCATATCGCATTGTCTTACATTACAAAATATGCCTACTCGGCAGAATTGTTACTAACACTATTCCGCGGCTTCGGCGATGATGCACCAGCATCCGGCACTTCGGATGAATACGATTATGGGTTCGATGGATAAGTCGTCTGGCCCGCCATCGCGCTGCGGAAGGGCTGCTCGACCTTGAAGTCGCGATGCGCGGCTCGGCGTCGTTGGCGCGACGACCGCTTTCGGTACGGAAGAAGGTCGCCCATCGCCCAAACACGCTCGAGTGCGCGGCACGTTCCTGCAGCTTAAGAACTTCAGACAGATCCACCGCGCCAGACGATGAAGGGTAACCACTCGTCACGTCGTCGAGGTCGAAATCTTCGGGGAAGTGGGCGAGTCCCTGGCTCAGAGCCGTCGACGCTCCACATCGAAAAGCCGACCGCGTCATGAACTCCACGACAGCGGGCGCCTTCTCCAAGTACTCCCACACCTCAATGAGGTCATTGGGAATAACCTCCGTGGGCGACATCTCTTGAAGGTAGGCGCGGATGCAAGTCGCCGACAGCGTCGCCGAATCGACGAGCATGCTCACGCACTCCCTCGCATCAAGAGAACTCGCTTCTTCATGGCTACCAATCATACGGCCTGCTAGATGGAAACAGTTGTGAGCACCACGGAAACCACAAAAAATACAACCACAAGACTGGGAAGACGCACTCACCGATCAACGGGCGAGCCCGAATGAAGCTTTGAGCGATGTCTTATCGTCACGAAGCCCAACGATGAGGGCTTCCGACACCTTCCGGTCTTCCTCCGCGGCAACGGCCTTAGCTCGCCTGTTCGCGAGCTCGCTTCTTCTTTCGCCTCGCGATTCAAGCGCTCGGTCGGCGATCCTTTGCTCAGCGATTAACGCAGACCGCGCCCGTCAGCTCGCCAGCAGGGACAAGCTCCTGGCGAGCCACCTCTGCCTGCGCAGCAATCGCCTGCAGCTCCTTATTTACTTCTTGGAGAGCGCCCAACTCCTTCTCAGCACGCTGCTTCGCAGCCAATCGCTCTGCCGACTCCAGTTGTAAACCCTGCAAAGTTTCAAAGTCAGTTCACACAAAACTTCGGTGCCCACCGCTACATTTAGCGGTGCGCCTCGAGGGCTGGCGGCTCGAAAATTACTCAGTGCCCACCCGCTACAATTTAGCGGGTGCGCACTCGGGGACTGGAAGGCTCGAAAATTACTCAGTGCCCACCCGCTACAATTTAGCGGGTGCGCACTCGGGGACTGGAGGCTCGAAAATTACTCAGTGCCTACCCGCTACAATTTAGCGAGTACGCACTCGGGGACTGGACTCGAACGCACGAAACAAGTAACTATAAAGAATCAGGCCGCTGCAAAACACCGACCTGATCCTCGGGGACTGGAGGTACCTGGATGGCCGCGCCAAGCATGCCGTGCAGTTGCGCCGCGTCCACGGACGCAAGCAGCGCCGGTGTGTGCCCGCGACGTTGGTCAATCTCAGCGTCGGCGGCCTCTGGAGCGGGGTTCGGAGTCGCAGCCTCACTCGCCGTGGCCGCCTTGGTCATGAAGCGGGGGAAGGTAGCACCCGCCCCAAAGGAGCTCGCTTCTTCCGGTCTAGGCAACGAAATGCCTCCCTTCGTGGATGCGGTCGCTTCAGCGGGCCCGGCCAGCGCGGCTTGCGTGTCGTCGAGCGATGGCGATGTCATCGCCCTTGGCCTTCTTGCTGCCTTCCGTGGGCGGCGACCTCATCCACCTTCCTCTTACGGAAGGGTCCTCCCGCTAGTGGCGGAGGCACCTTGGCCACCGTCGGGTGGCTCATCTTCTTCACTCCGGTCCTACGACGAGACAATTCAGGAAAAACATTCAAAATACTAAGAGAGAAAGGCGAAAGCCGAGTACACTCACTTGGCGGAATGAAACGCAGCCTGCGAAGGCGGCGGTTTTCCAGCTCGGGCCAAGCGGCGGCTGAGCCCAGTCCAGGCGCCAGGCCCGTGACACGGACGGTTTCTTTGATGTTGAGGTAGCGGTTGGTGCCTGGGGCGCCGGCGGAGGCTTCCTTGCTAGGAGCTGCCGGAGCCTCCTTGCGGCGAGACCGCCACGCGTTGGGACCCCTTGGCGAAGTCGCCTCGGTGGAGCCTTCTAGCCGGAGATCGGCGAAGGCGGCGGGGCATTGAGGCCAGTGCCTCCATGGATGGTGCGCCTAGTGTGGTTGTTGCGGAGCCCGTCACCGGCCGAGCTATGAGCATCGAGCTGCTGGCGGCGGTGAGGCCATCTTCGGCAGCTTCGCCCTCCTCCTTAGGGGGGCCTTCGCCTCTCTTTCCTTCTTCTTCTTCTTCGCGGGAGTGGCCTGACGGAGCGAGGTGGTCTCCGGAAGTTCCTCGTCATGACGCCGAGGCTCTGCTACTCGAGTTCGCTACCGACGTTGCCCGGGTCTTCGGATCGATGGGCGATCTCCTCTTCGGATTCGTCCTCATCGTCCTCATTGCCCTTGGCGGGAGGCGACTCGCTCGTGTCCTGGGCGGATGGCCCGGAGCTCTCGTCATCGGCGGGTGGAAGCCACCCTTCCACCACTTGGAATAGCTGCGTTAACATGGAACAAAGTTAGAATTACGCTGTGCATATGCTGCATCGCGAATAAGATCAGGTTATTACCGTCGGGCGGACGCTTCGTGGTGTATGGAGGAGCCGGCCTGCGCATCCGTGTATGCCGCTGGGTGATCCTCTTCAGCGCCAGAGGTAGTCCTCCGGCTTCCACTCGGCGAGGCCTTCGTCAGTCTTCTCGGCCCGTGTCTTGGTACATGTAGTGCTCGCGTTGGGCGGACGAAGTCGCCGCCCAAGCCAACAGTTGTACAGGTTCACCGTCTGGGCCCTTCTTCTTCGGACGCGAATGGTGCGGAGCATCGTCGACGACCATCCGCTGGTCGTCGGGGAGCTTGACGATCTGGAGGTTGCGTGGCTCGGAACGGTCCGCCGAGTACCGCGGGATCGCCGCCTCGTCCTCCGGGGTCGCCTCGGTCACGTAAAACCAAGACTTTTTCCAGTCGCTCGCTGCCTTGGCCGGCAGCATCAAGTCGAAGAAGGAGGCTTTGGATTTCAGTTGGAAGGTTAAGCCGCCACAGGCTAGCATTGGGCCGCCCGCCTCATGCTGATCCGTCCATGGAACAGATCTTGCCACAAGGGAAAATAGGGCGGCAGCCCAGTAGCACTTCATGAGCGCCACAAAGATGGCGAGCTGCTCGATACTATGGGGACCCAGATCCGAGGCTGGATCCGTGGTAAGCGCAGCGCGGAAGAAGTGGGAAACCCTAAACCCCGCTCGAGGTGACTAGTGAAGCAGATGAACTCTCTCGCGCGCGGGTTCGGGGTCGTTTCTCCGGCTGTGGGGATTCGCCAGCAGCCGGCCTGCAGGATTCCGGCCTCCTCGAAGGAGGCCAGCTGCGCCCTGGTGCACTTGGATCTACCCCAAGGTTGGTGGAAGGGCCATGGTGAGGATTTGCACGGAGGTCGGAGGATTGCGGGTCGGGATCAACGGGCGAAAGATGCGTACTCGGAAGAAATGGTGGGCGGTTGGCTTTCGATGGCCAACCATTCCCCTTATATAGCGAGAGCTGCCGCCAAATTAGGGGGCCGTTACGCGCGATGATTACGCGAAAGTTACCGTTAAGTTACCTTAACGGCTAGTTTGACCACGCCCGACGGTCCGCCTCCGCCACTCGGCTCGCTGAGTTCGCCGAGGCGACCCGTTGGTTGATGCGCTCAAAACGCGACTCGGTTGCCGGATTTTTCCTTTGTCGAGAGCCGCCGACGATTCGATGGATGCCAACTTGAAGCCGTATACTCGACGCGGCAGCCACCCGCGCCTAATCAACGACGGCCTCGGGGACTGCGATGGGGATATGCCTCTTGGGGTATCCTCGGGGACGTTCCGACCGCCCAAAGGCTGGCGAGTGGGCTGCGAGCGGCGAGTGGATCAAAGCCCATCAGGTACCAGGCGAAGGTCGAAGGCCCAGGCGAGTAGATAGGCCCAGTCGGTCTGAGTTAAACGATTGACAAAGTTGTAACCGAATCGGTTGAGATATGTAAACCCTAGGGGAGGTAAGCCTATATAAACCTCCCTAAGGGGTGAGTAGAGACACGTTCCTCATACACCCAAGCAACTCGCCGCCTAGTCGCCGAGTTCGCCCATTGTAAACACCTCCATAATACAATCTAGCAGGAGTAGGTCTTTACCCTCCGGGGGGCCGAACCTGGGTAAAACCCTGAGTCTCCGCCCTCATCTCGCACCGCAGATGGCTGGCCGCCCTTGCCCTTCGTTCTACTACTCGCTGCCGATTGCAGCATCTGCCGTGGTCATTCCCACGACAAAAGTTGTGATATGAAATTTAAATTCCCGCTTAGGTGTTATAAAACTGTAAACTAGTTTTCTTTGCTTCTGAACTTAGTAGAGGTAAATCTGGCTTTTTGCAAAACAACCCTAGAGTTTAGTATCCTACTACAAAAACCCCCTTAACTTGTTAGTATTAGTTTGCGAGTACTTAATGAGTACCCATGGCTTTGTCCCTGGCTATTCCCGTGGCCAGAATATGAAGAAGAGTACCAGGATGATGGACCGCAGGAAGGTTACGACAACTAGGATCATCTCCCATCGTCAGCATTGCCTGTGACCCTGAAGATGGAGCTTCGCCTACGCTATCGTTACTATTATGTTATTTCACTGCTTGAATTGTATAAAGAACTGGATCATGAGATCCTTATTTGTGTAAGACCTTATGTATGGTTTGTAATGGATGATGTACTGTGATATCTAAATCTGTCATGTCTCGCAAAAATGGTAATCCTGGGATTGCGTTGTATGGCATAACAGGCATCTGTGATTACAAAAATCCGGGTGTTGATAGAGATGCTCATTGTCTACTTTCCTTGTCATTTTGGTTATGGGAAAGTTGTTGTACCATGTGAAAGGGGTACCCCATTGGAGGTTCTCAATGATATGAAAATACTTACAATGACAAGAACTTACCTGGGCCCAAAGTTGAGTATGCATGAGGAGTGGCCCTCATATTCAAGGGACATGAGATTGCCAGCTTATATTTCGTCAAGCATATACTCCATCTTTGTTCACTTTAACCTTAATCATCTCAAGATGCTTATGATAGGGGCAATGAGGGCTCAAAGCTAGTAAGTACCATAATCTTTTGGAAGCTCTTTATGACTTGTAATCCCTGCTACCCTCTAAGAAGGGACCTCTCTCCTAGATTACCAATTGAGTCAGTGAATCTACTTCCTCTCTATCCAGCAAGCATTTGAGTTGTTGTGTTTCAAGCATTCATATGGTGATTTATTCAATCATGTCCTTTATATTCCTTGTTTGCAAAAAACTCTTATCTATTGAGTATTACTTTGAAAGCCTTCACTTGTGAAAAACCTTTTTGAGCAAAGAGTGTTCCTGTTTTGAAACTTCTACAAAAAGCTTTTGTGAAACTATTTGCCAGGTGTTCTCTGACCAAGAACAATTTTGCCAATTCCAATTATGATTTATATTTATGCATCTGTATTGTGACTGCTGTACTTGGTTGCAAGCTAAGTTATATAATGGTGAGTTGCTTTCTTCTATGAGTTGTGCAATGGTAAGTATGATTCTCCTTGTTCGTATTCTTTTATCGACACTTCACTCCATAAACCTATGGACATGTTTACTGAGCTCAATATTCGCTTGGGGACAAGCGAAGTCTATGCTTGGGGGAGTTGATACGCCCAATTTGCATCACCTTTCTATGTCATAATTTACCTCTATTCATTGATATTTGTCTTATTATGAGGTATTACTTATGGCCTTCTCATCTGTTTATGCATGTTGGATGATTCCTGGAGGATGGACTGCCGGAGTCTGGATTCTGATGGAAAATAAGGCGTTTCGGTGCAATTTCGTGAAGATAAGAAAAATATGGAAACATATTATTTTAACAGAAGACGAAGGAAGCTACAAGGAGGGACGGAGATGGGCCTCAGGGGGCCCACACCCCCTAGGCACGGGCCCACCTGACCCCGCGCCTAGGGAAGGTGTGGCCCACCTGCCCGGCCTCCGAATCTGCCCCTTCGCCTATATCTTCCCTACAGAACCCTAATCCTAGGGGGGGCGACCACAGATAGATTTCCGCCGCCTCTAGGGAGCGGAAAACACCGAGAGAGAAAGATCTCTCCGGCAGATAGATTTCTATTGGGGGAATTCCTTCCCGGAGAGGGGAGACCGTCGCCATCAACACTGTCATCAAGCTAGGCTTCATCAGGATCATCATCATCATATCCACACCATCATCTCCACCAGCACCATCACCACCACTCCGTACCGCTGTAACAATTGTGTTGGATATTGATTAGTTTATTAGGGGAAACCTTCCCGGTGTTGATTACTATTGTAGTTAATGCTTGTGAGTGGAACCATTGGATTATTGTTTATGTTTAGATTGTTATCCATTATCATATCATATTTGATCTTGATCCATATGATGTCTTGTGAGTAGTTCTTTTAGTTCTTGAGGACATGGGAGAAGTCATGTTGTTAGTAGTGAATCTGTGATGAGTTATTATTGAATGGTTTAGTATTTAAGTTGTGGTGCTATTCTTCTAGTGGTGTCATGTGAACATCGACTACATGATACTTCACCATTTATGGGCCTAGGGGAATGCATTGTGTATTTGGCTACTAATCGTGGGGTTGCCGGAGTGACAGAAACCTGAACCCCCGTTAGGACACCTTTGCACAAGGGAGTGTAGGATCTCAGAGTTTAAGGTTGTGGTTAGATTTATATCTTAATTACTTTCCTGTAGTTATGAATGTTTGTAGGGGGTTTAATCACAAGTGTGTATTAGTCCTAGGAAGGGCGGTATGTTAGCACAGGTTCACCCACACAACACTTACGAACACCAGCGAAGAGTTCTCAGCTATTTGAAGCGAAAGCACTTGACAGAATTCCCATGTGTCCTTGAGAACATTTGGTCCTTATAAGTACTTCCATCGTCTTGTACTTTGCTAAGAAAGGATTGGGCCACTTGCTCCGTTTGTTCGTTACTTCTGTTTCTTGCTCCTTGTTTTGTTGCCTTGTCAGAAAACCACTAAAATATGTTTGTTAAGTATTCACAGGGATTTCCTGCTCCATACCACTGTTCAGCACCTTCTGCTCCTTGTTGGGATCGACACTCCTATTTATCGAAAGTACTACGATACACCCCCTATACTTGTGGGTCATCAAGACCCAACACCGATGGCACTAAAGAAGCAACGATGCATCCCCGCTGCCAAAATGCCACCTATAGTCAACCTGTTCGACGGAATGACCGACTAGCCCCCACTATCCATGAAGGCTGTAAGGTCGTATAATTTCTGTCATATTGTCAGTTGGTTGTGCACGCGGCTTGTCATGGCCATCCTGTGTGTATGAATTCATGGAGAACAATGGCGAGGCATCATGCATGACATTATCAACGACAGTGGGCATGTGGGAGTTGACTTGTACACCCAAGATTTGACTCAACAAGATGCTTACTCCATTGATGATGATCCATTATTTGAATACGATGGCGTCTCCATGGGCGAGGGCATCACCCAAGCCACGATAATGACACTTGTGGCGACACTAGCGGTAACACTTTCTGATGGAAAGAAGGTGAGCCAAAGGACCTCGAGCTACACCCGCGAAGTGGGGAAGTTGCTATGCAAAGCTTGGATGGAGATTTCACAAGATCCACTATGCGGTGCCGAGAAAAATAGGCATGCATATTGTCGCCGTGTGGGAAAGTACTTTCACGAGCATAGGAAGTTCCCGCTGAACTATTTTTTAAGTGATCGAAATGATCTATCTCTTTCAAAGTGATGGGGCTTCATCCATGCCATGTGTAGAAAGTTCAAAGGCTCGTATGAGATGCTGATGACAAGGAAAATCAACGGGATCTCGATGCTTGACATGGTTAAACCTCTTCCTCCCTAGTCAATGTATATTGCATGTGTGTGTTGTATGTGTCATGGATTGTCGTCCATATGTGTAGGTTGTTAAAGATTTGGATCACTTCTAGAAGGTCAATGAGAACAAGACATTCACATTGAGCCATTGTTGGATGTTGATCAAGGATACCAAGAAGTGGAAAGCTAGCTATGCCCTTTGGAAAAATATAGAGGAGGCAAAGAAGAAGGGCAATGGAAAAGCATCAACGGAGGGTGCCATCGACCTTGACGATGATGACCAATGCCTTGGCGATGATGCAACCTACATGCCACCAAGCAGTGTTGGCCTTGCCGTCTGACTGTAGGCCACAAGGCATCCAAGGCCGACATCAGCCACCAAGCTTTTTTGCTAGCATTCCAAGACACCTTGAGGGAGTTGATCGGCAAGAAGGACTCAAGCCATTGCCAAGAGGGATGAGAGACGGCAGAAAGATAAAGAGGCCACCACCAAGAGCTTTGATTATCTCCACATGAGGTCGCTTGAGGTGGAAGGAACCAATGCCAAGTATAGGCTCATGGAGGCCTAAGCCAAGGCTAGGCTCATGGAGGCCTAAGCCAAGGCTAGGCTCATGGAGGCTGATGCCAAGTCTAGGCTCTTGAAGGCCAAAGCCAAGGTCATGCCCAAGGAGAAGCGCATTATGCTGACCGATTTGGACATCATCTCCTACCCCAACCAAAAGGACTTGGATTGAGAAGAAGCAAAATACCATCTGATATCGTGATGTTTGAAGGAAAATGGGATAGATGATTGCCATAGGAGGGAAACTTGACACTTTTTGGAAAAATTGCATGATATTTGTCTTCTTCTGGACATATGAGAGGAACTTGCCACTTGTTGGTGATGCCTGACGGACAATGGAACATGTTTGCAACTTTATTTACTAGCCAATTTACATATTTGTGTATGTCAATGCGCTTAAATGTGAAAAAATGCCAAACTATCCAGTTGGTCTGTGTGAACCAAATGAGTCACGCCGTTGTGGGAACTGGCCTAGCAGGCTGGACCGCAACCCAAATTATGTCCATGGGCCGGTCCAAATGGACCAAGTTAGACAATTTGGCTATCCAGAATGGGTCATGACACTGGAGATGCCTTAACGGAGCAAGATGGAGGTTTGTTTTGGAAAGGAGTCCGTCATTGCTGCATATTTTTAAATTCCACCAATCCATTAATAAACATCAACAGTAGTACAAAGAGAACCAAAAGTAATAAAAACTCGGCAAACTAAAACAAAACATGTAAGTGGATTAAATTTCAGACTTGGGTGAGAAAATTGCATTTTGCTACCATAATTGGGGCTAGGCCTTAAAAAACTACCACAATTCAGAAAATTTGCAAAAACTACCAAATATGTGCCTAATCGTTGCAAAAAACTACCAACCATGGGTAAGCATCATTTTAACACTAGTTGATCTTCTTTCTGACAGGGATAGCCCACCTAGACACTGACATGGCATGTGCATTTTGCAAAATAGTCCTCATGCCAGTTTCTGTCTCCTTTCTATCTCTTCCACGCGACCCCACCTGTTAGGTCGTCCTAACCTACAATATTAGGGGCATGTTGACTGGTGGAGGCTACTCGGGTTTAGTCCCACCTGACCTACGGGAGGAGGCCACACCCAACTTATAAGGTAGAGATTCCTTCCTCTCACCAGTCTAGGCTTTTGAGATGTAGTGGGATCTATGCTGAATGTTGGGCCATCAGCACATGAACGTCCAGAACATGGGCTAAGTGTTGGGCCAACCTAAGTGGACGCTAACATCTGGTATCAGAGCCAGCATCGCCATGATTTCTGGAGGGGCTTCTCAGGGGGATGGGATGTTAGGGTCCTGTTGATCGGTGTAGGCTATTTGTTTTTAGTTCCACCTCGCCTATGGGAGGAGGCCACACCCAGTTTATAAGGGAGAGACTCCTTCCTCTCACCAGTTTAGGATTTTGAGATGCAGTGGGCTCTCTGCTGAATGTTGGGCCATGAGCACATGAACGTCCAGAATGTGGGCCGAGTGGTGAGCTAGCCTAAGTGGACACTGACATACAACCACCCGTGTCATGGCCGGAGGCCTTGGTGACCACAGGATGCTACCCCTTCTCCTTCCACCTCGACCGATGGAGAGACCATCTCGACCTCAGGCAGCTTTGGTCGCATTCGCCGCGCCCGTCCTAGCCCTGATTTGGCAGCTCTCATGCGGATTACGGCTGTCCCTGGCCTGATTTGGCATCCCTGCACCGATTCAGGCCAACCCCATGCATATTCTAGCTGCCACTACACCCCCATCTTCTACCTCAAGCTTGTCTATGTTGTCGTCCACCGCGGGCCGCATCCCCATCGTGCTCCACCAGGCCCCGCCATACATGATCCCTTGTGCGCATCCATGCTCACTGCCTCGTGACACACCCCACCGCTAGGAGGCACTAGTGCTCCTTCATTTCCATGGTCAATTCTATGATGGGCAGGCCATGGCCAGCGGCCATGGGAGGCGGCCGACGACCATGGGAGGAAAGAGGATGCTTCTGTGATGGGAGGCAGCCGACGACAATGGGAAGCAAGCGATGGTCGTGGGCTCATTGTTGTCAGCGTAGGCCCAATAATGGGGGCACATGCCATGGCCGACGACCACACAAGTAGACAACGGCGAGGGGAAATTAATCCTATGTCTTGGTGAGATCGAAAGAGATAGGATATAGATGATGTGACAAGTGGGGTCCTCAATTTTTTTTAAAAAATATAGAATATATTATAATTTATACATTTGTCCCCTAAACTGTCTACCACATGCCACGTCAGCGTCCAGGTGGGCCTGCCTTGTCAGAAACATGATCTAACAAGCCTAAGACTGTAGTTACACGAATGTGATAGGTTTTTACAACAATTAGGCATAGACTTGATAGGATTTTGTAAAATTCCTGAATTGTGATAGGAAAATGCAATTTTCTCGACTGGGTTGAAACGTATTGAGGAGAGTTAAACTCATCAATGCCTATTTTTATGGGCTTGGGTTTTGGAGAAGAGGGGAATGCTGGAGATCATGGAACGGCTAACAAACAAGCAATCCCGGACACGAGATTTACCCAGGTTCAGGACCTGGAGGGAAACCTTACTCCTATTTGTCTATTCTTGATTAATGGTGAAGCCGGGGAAGTTACAAGGGATGCACAGATGAGATCTGGCGGGTATTTATGCTAGGGTTGTGGATTGCCCTCTTCTCCATACCCTCCTAGCCTTTATATGGGGAGGCCAGGTCTTGGGATAGGTCGAGTCGGTTATAGATTATGGGTTTTCCCTTTAACTTTCTATCTAGATCTAGCCGTGTTCTTCAAGGAGTCGCATCCTTCATGGGCCTGGGCCACCCGAAATCTTCCTTGGCTTCTTCATCAGGGGTACATCGTTGCATGGGCTTTTGCTGGACTGGACCGGATAGGCTAATGTTAGGCACCCTTAGAGCATACCCATATCACGTATAGAAGACAATATTATATCTTGTCTCCTATGTAAGTTCATATATATATGTACATCATTCATGTGAACTTGCAAGAACTTGGCAATCTAAAGGACGAATGATCACCTCTGAAGGACCATGTTGGTGAGCGTCCTTGTCCTAATGGCATCTCCACTAGTACGACTCAAACGTTTTTTTATCTATTTGGGTCGGCCCTCGGTCGCTTTTTGGGTCGGGGTCCGGCTAGTCGCGCCGAGCGGCACAACCCATCTATTAGCGCCTGGCAAACAAGGTGACACCTTTTTTTCTCCAAATTCAAACATAGATAGTTCGCGCTAAAAACTGGTAAAGTTTGTCCATATTCATACATAATTTACATTGATAATTTAAAATACTAAATTAAACTAGCCTAGCCCAAATCTTATCTACCGATCTTCGTGCGCTGTCGCCGCTGCGTCCATCTAGGGGTCGAGGTCGATGTACTTCGGTGGCGTCCAGAGGTTGAGCGCTAGCAGGGCTAGAGCAGGCATGGGCGCGGCGGGTCGAACACCTGCCAAGGCCACGCCTCCGGCGGGCCCATGTAGGAAACGTCCTGTTAGTCAGGGTGTTGTCCTATCGTCATTGATAGCGTAGGCTACCACGGTCAGCCTTCCGACCGCACCTCTGAATTACTACCATGGTTGCGTCTAAATTGGTGTTGTTGCGCGCGTCTGAATCACTGCCACGCTAAGCGGTGGCTGATGGGTGGGCTAATGGCACACGCGGGTAGGACACACCCTTGGTCCACCCGCGTCCGGACCGATGCAACTGTTTCCCAAATTTGGTTCATGGATAGGTCATGCCGCTGGGACGACGCGTCCCATGCGTCCGCGCGGACATCTTCAGACGCACTCGGACGGGTTGGGTCGACCTGGTAGAGATGCCCAAACAGTTTTCTTCTCCGTATCTTTGTGCGGTGACCCAGCATACCACTGCATGATGTAGTATACTATAGTCGTTGACATAACACCAATGAAACACCGTTCACTAGTATTACATCCCTCAGAATGGCACAACAGAAACACAGCGGGTCCAATACATGGCTAAAGGTTACAACTCACTCTTTTACACAAGATCCAGAGAACACTCTAGGTCAAAGAGAGAGAAAGAAATTCTTACAAACAAGAATCAAAGATAAACCACGCAAGAACTAATATACTATTTAGTCTAGTATGTTAACTAAGGGATTGGCATTGCTGCTATTGCAATACACTACAGAATTAGGTTCTTTGGCTAGGGATTATGTTCCTATCTAATCAGTAACTTCGTCTTCACTTGAGTAGAGGTATATGTTGACTTCCTTGTATTTGAAGAACCTTAGATTTGAATGATGAGTCCTGGAGCATAACTTTATGTAGATGTTGTCTATCCCGGCTTCAAAATCTAGCAAGGGTTAATAAGATACTTTGAGTACGAGCGTACTCAGCAAATTCACTAGAAAAGGAGTGTTTGATGCACTATAACTACATCCACAGACCATAGGTCGTAGGACATGCAAGTTTTCGTAAACATTTCTTCAAAGGTTGCTTTTATTCTGAAAATCTATGTCCGTCATCCTTCACCAGAACTTTCATGGAGTTCCTTTCCCGCAGCGTTCGCATCTCCTTCCCGGAATAGGGAGTAACAAGTTACAGTTCTTACACTATGCAGAGGTGCGTCACTTTACCCATGAGAGATCAACTCTTTGTTGCACAACCGGGCAGCTTATTCCTGTCCACAATTCCATGATGTGGGGCCTAGAAGATGATCCAAGCCAATCACTGCCCCCTTCTCGACCTCGCATGACTCCTTGGTGTACACCATGCCCACATATTGGATTACGGCAATGGTTTGTACAAACCGTTAGATGCTAGAACTATCATGGGACGTTGAGGGTTCCCACCCATATGCTGCATATCCTCTACAAATTACCAATTAATATGCACGCTACGAGGATAACAACCACGACCTGCACATCCGGCTTTATGAGAGAGGAAGAAGGTACAGCTGACTTCTCCGTCCCATTCCAAATCTCATGGTTAACGCGTAATATACGGCGCAATAATCACTGGCGACATTGGTTGTTTAGTCCTAGGTGATATAGTTTTGAACAATGGTATTCCAACTGTCAGATTTACTAGATTAGCTGATCACCCTGGATCAGTAACCAATAGTTCACATTATTATCGAAAATAGTGTTTTCAGACCTTTTTCAAATGCAGGTGATGACAACGTTGGATTTGTAAAATACTTTATAGAAAATAAACAAAGGACATGAGCAAGTGTGAACTTGCCTTTTGTGATTGCAAGATTATGCACTCACGGTCTTCGAGTCACTATAAGATCCAAAATCTAAAATTATCATCATTGGTCCGGTAAGGACTAATGTTTAAATAAGCAATATGCTTTTATGCATAAGTAATGTGATGAACGTTATAAATGTGAATCCCGGGGGTAACGTTGTTCTAGGGTTTGGATTCTGGAAATGGTTACTTTAAAATGTGTGGTCCTTTTAGATAAGTTTCACATTTGTGCTTCTATTAGAGCTTGTGAGTGTGTGTGAGCAACACATATTTATGTAGCAATAAAATATACACCTATGAAATGCTAGTCAAGATTGCTTATACAAGAGATCTTGTTTGCAGTGGAAAAAAGAATAACCTTCGAAGAAAAGGTTTCTCTTCTAAGGTCTAAACAAGCTTTGTGGTTAGTTGAGTTTGGTCGATGTTATTTATGTTTGCTCGAATGGTTTGGGTTTGAGATGCTTTACGACCTAACTATATCAGACTAAACTTAACTATAAAACATATAATAATGTTTATAGTGTTATATTTAGATTCTTGTAGACTAAAGTTAACTTTAAAACAAGGATAGTTTGAAAGTACAATGCTTATGATATTTGTACCTTGAGTATCTGGAATGTTTCCTTTAGGTTACTTAAAAATGGTTATTCTTTTACTTGGTGTAGTGGTTTCTTGATTTTATAATGGAGTAGTATCATTTACCTTTTATAGATGAGTGATTATAGTTTATAAATCAAGATATATTATTACTTAACTACTTATGAACTTTCTATAGTGTTGTGGTAGTTTTTTTAATTTGGTGGTTAACATAGATAGAAAGGGTTTGGTGTATTCATAAGTTGTTCTTTAAGGTTTTTATTATAAATGGGGATCTTTTTAGAATATAATCTTCACTTAATGGTTGAAGATAATTTAATAAAAAGTTATTTATAATGTTTTAAACCATTATGGCTTCATATTATTTAATATTTAAGACTAATATTATTTATTAAGCTTAATTTATTAATTTTAGAATTATTAACAAATTTTATTTATCCTTATATGAATTATTAATTAAGTAAATAAGTTTAAATTTGAGTTATTAAAGTATTTGAGTTTTTATTTAACTCAAAAGTGGAATATTATATTTTTAATATGTAAATTTTATTTTTGTGATCATTTTGGTATATTACATTTATTTTTGTGATTTATAAATAATAAGATATGATTTTTACAATGCTTATTACTTTATAATTACTTAATAAATAATAAATATTTATTTAAGTGAAATAATAATGCATGATTATAATTTTAAATTATAATTCTTATTGTTCTAAGATTTTTGGTATTCTATTATATTTTTATATTCACCATTATTTAAATATAAATTATTAAAGTTTTATTATTTATAAGACCTTTATTAAATAAAATTTGTTTAAATAATCATCATAATAATACTTGATAATAGTTTTAAGTTATAGATTTTATTTTTCTGGAAATTTTCATATATTATACACATTTTTCTGAATTACAAAACAAAAGTTATTAATTAAACAAGATTTAATCATTTATTTGATTTCTGAAACATTATTAATTGAGTTATAACATTTTATTTATTTCTTAAACAGGATTTTTTTTATACCGCACCCACAGGTAGCCTAAGTCACCGACTAGTGGGCCAGTGACCACCTCAGCGCACATGTTAAAGAAAATGCATTTGTTACCGATTGGTTAGCTACCCCCAGTAAATGACATATGGGCCCAAGGCCATGTCATCAGCCACGCGAGGCAAAGACTGGTCAAACTCGCTAATGTGGCTAGAACTCGACGTATGCATGACGTCACTCAAGATGATCCTCACTGGTTGAGGATCGATCGATCGATCTGGTGCGCGCGGGGGGCTGTGGCTAGGTGCGTTGGATAGAGGAGATCAAGGCGAAACTATTGGTGGTGGCGCCGCTACTTAATGGTCACCGGAACTGCATCAACGACGAGCTTCTGTGGTGGCCAACGGCGGTGCTCAAATAAACTAAGCCTACGGTGAGGATTAGCAAACGAAAATGGGGTCCAGAGATGCGTAATCTTACCCTGATGACGATAGAGCGGTCGAGGAGGCTTGGGGAGGAGTGACGACGGCGAATCGACGATAATGGCCACGACGACCGAGGAAAAGGAATGCTTGATTTCACATGATTCCTGGCGTGCAGTCTCCCATGCTTGGTCCTAGGTGAGTAAGTCCATGACGGCATGTCCAACGGTGGCTACTACGAGGCGAGGGGTGGTCAGACTTGACCGTAACAATGAACTCCAACGAGCTAGGGTTTCGGGTGAGGAAGGAAAATGGTTCTGGAGAGCGAGACTGGAGACGAGATAGGTATGAGAAGATAGAGGAGGACGCGGTGATCTTATCTACTCCCTCCAGAGACGGCGGCACGCATCGCAGCGCGGAGGTCGTTCGACGGCGGTGCTCCGGCCAGCGAGCTGCTTCCAGTAGGCGAGGTAGACGACGAAGTCGTTTTTGTAGAAAACCCCCTGGCGCTTCTTTCCCTCAAACCGTAGTCCCCCTTTGGTCCCACCCGTCAGTAACAGAAAAGGACGAGCTGAATGGCTGCTTGGCTTCTTGTGGGCTGCACATGGGCGTCAGATAAGGAGAGAGGGGTTGGGTCACGACTAGGTCTTGTTTTCATTTGTTTCCCATTTTTCTATTTTCTGTTTTCCTTTTCAGATTTGAATTTCCCTTATTTGATTCGAATTCTCTTTATAGAATTGATTTGCTGAATGATTACAACATTATTACAGTATATTAAGGTTCTTTTATGAGTTTGCCATATAATGGTATTATTTCTTTATTTTCTTTCTATCAAAACCCTTTTTATATTATGTAGGAACCCTTTTTATTGATTTTTCTTTCTACATTAAACCATGGCTTTATTATATGATATTTCTTATTTGTTTATAAAATTTAACTCTAGTGGGCTCATAGTTTTGAATATAAATTTTTATATGTATAATAATCCTATATCATTATTTGATGCACGAAATATAAAAGAAATTAATATGGTTATTACTACTTCCATTAATTTGGAGAAGAGCAATATATATATATTCTATTATGACACACCAAAGAAGTTTAGGGTTTGAATTGTGAATATTTATCCTAGGGTTTAGGGTTTTTAACATACTTATATTTCTTTATGGATGTGAGTAAAGATTTAATAACTAAACATATTGTTTTATGTTTGGGATTTGGTGACATCACCCTTAAGAGTATAAAGTTATATTTAGAATGTTTTATAGAAAGAAATTGATAAGGATAATTTTAAGCACATATATTTACAATGGTTGAAATTGGCAAAGATGGGCTTATGTGATTTGCTATAGAAAAATATTCCTATAGAGTGATATGGATATAAGATTATAGATCAATCACATGAAATGGATATTATGTTTGGTTTAAGATTTAAAGTTGATTGTTTACCAAGAATGTCTATCCTTCCATTCTTCACCTTTAATTAAAGAATTCCTTTCCTAGATAGAATACTTCTTCCTATCCATCATCATGAATAATATGATGAGCTTTCCTTCACAGACTGTTCTTATTCACCTTTTATTCTTCTAAACTCATAGATGAATCCAATGAGTTTGATATTAAAGCATTTCATAGTTTCCTCATATCTTTGCTTGGTTATACCACTACTCTAATGTTGGTAATCAACAATCCAACAAGTAGTTCTTTCAAAATCCACTCATAATCTTCCTCAATCCTCCATCACTAAGATTTCTTTATCAGAGGTATGTATGTATACAACTATCTTTCTCTAAGGCTTACTATCCTTTAAGACGAATAACACTCCTTCCATAACTCTATGCTATAGTAGCTTTATTTGAATCATACTTTCTTACATTTACTTTACTCTGATAACTCACACTCCAACCTCACATTATATAAATGTGACCTGTAATGACTACTCTAGAATAATTTATCTCTACTAGGATTTCAATCATGTTCTACCCACCAATATGTTTTATACAAGATATAGGTAGACCATCCTGGTGAGTAAGACATGATCAATATAATCCTTTAATCATTTATAGCTTAAGTTCTTAATTGGCTAAACAAGGTTTTATCAATACTACTTTCAATTGTATTTAAATTACCTTCTGAGTATCTCATATTGAATTAAGGGTATTCATGGATTATGCCCTCTTTAAAAGATTTAAATAGATGTTATGATGAGATCAAGAAATAGTAGATCAAGGATTGATAGTTTAAGAGTTTGTAAATCAATGGTTGATTACTCAACATTGATGAACAACAGATTTAAAGATAAGTTCCATAAAAATTGATATGGAAAGAAAGATATATAGTGAATGACCTTGACTTAGTCTCTTTACCACTCAAACTCATTAAAGAGTTAAAGTTTAAGTATTACTATAATACCCATAGTAAGAATAGATAAGAATAAGATAGGTCAGGATTAGTCATTACATTTTTATTACTTTAGTTTGTAATCTTTACTTGGCACTTATGAATTGTTCTTTGAATATGATGATAGAATCCCTTAAGGACCAGATATTAATTATATAAGGAATGTATTATGAGTAGCATTTATTATATCTGATCTACCCTTAGATCAAATCATGTTTACCCAAATAAGGTTTTAACAAAGGTCATATTGAAACTTATCACAGTTAACTTGATGATCTTACTTCAATTTCATCAAGTTAAGAGAAGCTTCAACCACTTTGACAAGTTATGTTCAAAAGCGCGGAAATTATTCAGATTTTCTATGCATGAATGCACTGCACACATCTGGGTTCAGCTTATTTCTAGGCTCTAATGTTGGGATGTTACAGACTCTCCCCCTTAAAATAAACTTCGTGCTCGAAGTTCGCAAACTCTCACTTTTTGGAGTAAGGAGTTGACTTGTAGTGGTTGCTACATTTCTCCACTCCATGATAACCTTAAATGTAATTATTTGTAGTATTCTATAACTTGATTAGATCCTAATCTAATTCTTTTTATTTATTATCAATCTTTATCACTGCATTAAATACAGTCTAGAGGGTCTTCTTAAAACAAGTTTTAAGTTCCTATATGCCCATGTTTATGGTTAAAAGACTATATTTCTATTCTGATCATAGTATAGTTGATACTGGTACTCCTTCCAATATTGGATTTGAACTCAGTTAGTCCATACCCATTGGAATTTCTTATTCTCTACATACGCCCAATTGGATGTGCTTTATTACCTCTTAGGGACCACTTAAGAGTTGTTTGTTCTAGAATTGGTCGGCCAGGATTAACCTTTTATCACCTTCAATCTTTTACCTTATTAAGTTTTACATAATCTCTCTTTATTATCTCTAGTACTTCTTCAACTTTCATTTATAATGTTCACTCTCCCCCTTAGGGTTTACTAATAGTCTTTAAATTTTCTATATAGTATTTATTGGCTTTATAACTAGAATGTAGGTCTCTGTTTAGTTTATACTTTACCTAATTAGGGTCTGATGAAAGATTACAAGGTGTATCCACATAGTGGTGGACTCTCTGAAGCAGATCTTTCAGCATTACCTGATGTACTTAATATTGGATATTTTCGTTGGAATAAATCTGACTTTGTGAAACATCTCGAAAGACGATCGCCTTAACTTTTATACGTCCTTAAGTCTTACTTAACTTAGGCCAAATTTTATGCTCTTTATGCCACCATTAAGATGATCTGGTTAACTATCTTAACCAACACCGGCTGCGAATAAGATACCAACTGTGGATCAGAATGCCGACTATGGAATAAATACTAACGACGGATCATTCTGAGTGGTAGGTATTACCTTACAGTTTCCAACCTACTACTCGCATTCTCTCTGAATTGTCAGATCTTGAATACCCTCTTGGTTTCAAGGCATCTTCTTTGTACTTATTCATGATACTTCCATGATCTTGGTACAACTACGTTATTAAATTCTTAGCAACTTACCTACTTTGAATGGGCCTTAAGTTTATTACTTCTTGTTGCTCCATACATCTTCTATGATAAACTTCCTTCCAAAGATGGCTAGATATGACCTATACTCTATCTATCCTCCAATTGGTGTTAATACTCTTTATATTTTGCTTCACTCTTCAAGTAAATCCTCCTTGTGATCTTTGGAACTCGTCACTCCCTTACACAAATTCCTGTACCTATCTAGGTCTATAACATCAAGTTTTAACTGGGTGTTACATCATGCATCTGCACACCTAATTAATCTTCATGTACAGATCTAGTCAATCAAGAAGATCCAATAAGATCCAAAAGTCGATGAACAACGAAACATATACCATGTATTATACATAAGTTTTAAATAATTTACAAATGTACTAGATGTTCCAACGGTTTGATCCACACCTATTTACATAACTATCTTACAAGAACCTCTTGTTCTTGTGGGTACATCCTCACTTATCTCGTCAAACCCTTCAAACTACAATACGCATTACCCTCTATGTACATTATTCAAGCACTCATCTCTTGGGATGTCGTTCCTTTCTTACTTTCATCTTCCTCTAGTGCTTCCTGGAGTTCCGTCCATGATGACGTGAAGTCCTACGACTGCATTCTAGAGCATAAGAGCATCCAGGGGGTGCGTATTCTTGGTTCGAAGTACCGAGACTTAGATTAGTCATTGAAAAATGACTAGAGTTGACCTAATCTTCTACAGAATATTCCTGATTTTATGGCAACGCTTCCTCATAGTAAGTTGGTTCCTTAGCTTTATCTTGGATCCAGTCATATATATTGGTGTAGTAGCTAACGGAATACTCTTCTAAGTTGATTGGATTGGTATCACCCCCATATTGTCCATAAAGCTCTCTATGGTTATAGTTGGTATCTTCTTCAATACCTGTATCACAAGGTATAGGATTTCCTATGGTTCCACCTTGAGATTCTACTTCCCATCCATACTTGTTTGGCTCAGGGTTATTGGGAATAACTGTTAGGGTCCCAACCTGATAAGGTAGAGTCCTCCTGTGTTTTACAATGCTAGTCCCTGGATCAATAGCTAGCATCCACAGTTAAGATGTAATATCAAGAAACAAAGGTCATAATATAACTTTATAACCAGGAAAGCATAATTTTATTACATCATACATAGCTCATTGGGCTATTACATTATATTGCAGCGGAATAACTATAATCATGAGTCCTTCATCTTCAAAGTGCCACAGGCAGATGTTGGTTGTAGACTTTGTAATCCTAATCAAACAATCTTCACTAAAATCAATCAAACCTGCAACATACAAGTTACAGCCACAAAGGGTCAATACATTTGAATTGTATTGGCAAGTGATACTATGGTAGTATAGTGGAGTCTATCATCTATATGCATTTGGCTAAGTGGAGTTGAGGCTTGCATTGCTCAAACTAGATTTTTCTTATCATTTTGAAAATACTAAGTTTTTGCTTGACAAAATCATTTTTCTCAATCAAAGATTTCAAGATCCTTGTACCAAGCCATCTCTCCATCAATGATTGAAGAATTCAAACAACCCTTGTTCAAACCACAAGATTTTAATTTAGAAATTGGAATGATGAGATTCTTGATTGCTTCCATGTCTTGATGCTCAAATTGTCCTTTACCAGGGACATGGCTAAGTACTTAGGTTCTACACTCTGCAGAGGTGGTGCACTTTACCCACAAGACTTGGTTTCCCAAGACAAAATCTTTCAGAAGCCTTCCCTTAGACCAAAATGGACGCGCTCCAACCTATCAAACACTACCACCCACTGTCCATATGGCTAAGTTCTTGCAACCTATATGATCATGGCAGAGCCCATATTGCCAAGTGGTTGCACTTGAAGCTTCTCAACATTTGACATCTCAAATCTCTTTGTTCCTGGGTGGCATACCACAAGTGAGATACACAATCCAAGTCCATGGCCTTGTGAACCACTCAACCATTCTCAACCAATCTATTCCATTCCACCCAGGTGATTCATTAACTTAGTTGTTTTATTAGACAAATCACAAGTCCTTAGACTTAGAATATTTTTCTATAGTGTGAATATATATTCCACCCATGTTTTCTATTAGCTAGGCTGAGCTTGGTAGTAGTAGGAATCTCTAACTTAGGAAAATCCTACTAAGGATTCTTCTACAAGGTTTTCCTATAGCAAGATCTATACTTAGCAAAATCCATGCAAGTTTTACTTAACAAAATCACTAATGCATAATAAAAGTATTGGGATAGAAATTATGAAGCATCACTTGCCTTTTGGAAGGAAATGGTAGTTCACTCCTTGATCTTTGCTAGTCTCACACTTCACTACAAGTCAAACAAGCAAACCCAAATTCAATCCACATTCCAACCAAAGTCAAACAAACAATTCTTCACACACACAAAGTGATGGGATCTAAGTCATGCATGGGAGCATGCACAAGATAGTTTTATTTTGCAAAGGAGTCTCTATGGGGTTTCTAAACTTTGTAAGATCCAAATTGGTCATTTACTAAAGTGGCAAAGTTATTAGTAAGAAGGTTTTGTCAAAAATCTATTTTTAATTCCATTCATCATTTCATGTGGTGAAAAATGTTTTTATTAAGGCAAAACTCTTAAGTTGTTCACCAAATGAGTTGCTATTGCAAAGCTTGGTGCTTTTGGGTCAGTAGGTTTGGTCCAAATCATCTACTCAAAAGTTTTTCTTCCATAAACATTTCTATAATAAAATTAGTGAGTTTATTTGGCTAGAAAATGGCTAAGTTAAATAATTCAACTTAATTCTCACAAAAATCATTTTTAACACTATTGGTTGGTTCCTAGGGTCAGTAGGGTCACCATAAACCAATTGGCAAAGGTTTGATCTCAAAATTCATTTTTAAATGATTTTTCTAATGTTAGCAAGCACACAAAAGAATCTGCAAATTTAAACAAGCTAACAAATACTATTTGACAAACTAAGGCCATGGTTGGCTAGGGCTTGTTCTCCTGAATCTTTTGATATAAAATTTGTCAAATTTGGACGTATGGATCAAAAGTTACAAAGGTTTGAAGTTTGCAATTAAATCTGATTCAAATTTCTGATTTAAATCGAACACTGGACACGCGGCAGCTTCTTATTCGCTGAAAACGGTTCGCTGCGGATCACGTTCTGATGCGTTGGATCTAGTTAAATCGTGTGGCTCAGATCGAGTACCCCTTCGCGAATAAGTGGATCTATCCTATTCGTGCGATCTCGATCTAACGGTTGCTACTGACCGCCACGGATGGGGCGGACTGCGACGGTGAACGGTGGTGACGATGACGGGCGGCGCTGGCGGCGAAGAAGCGAAGGAGGAGAGGATGCTCACCAGGTTCGCAAACGCTTGGGAAAGCTCAACGTGGCGTATCTTGTCGAGGGGTGCTCGAACGGGTGGATTGCTCGTCGGAGTTTGCTCTGGCGGCGGTTGGCTCTGGTTGAGGTTGAGGACAACACTGCAGATCACAAGGGAGCAAACCAATGGTATGGTTAGATGCGCACGGTCGAGGAAAGTGAGGGTGTGTGAATGGGGAGGCGCGGGGCGGTCTGGTTTACCCGGGAGACGTCGCCGGGGAAGAGACAGACGGCGGCGATGCTGAAGTTTGTTGTTGGCGAGGCTTAGGGGTTTCCGCGGTTAAAGAAAAAGTGCCTGGAGGTGTTCCTGGAAGTGGAGAAGGTGTGAGGTTGGTCGGGGAGAAGAGAGGCGGTGAGGGGCTGCCGGATTTGGCGTCGGAGCGTCGTCGGAGACAGTGTAGTCGAAGAGAAATTGAGGGGGGACTGGAGGCGTGCTCGGGGAAGGGAACAGAGGGAAATGGAGGAGAGGTCGTGGGCGATTAAGACAGCATGACTCAATGAAGTTAAAGCGGCGCGTTATGGCGTATTTGATCTGCGAAATCAAGCAACGGCCATGAGAGAAAGGAGAAGCGATCGTGGGGTGGAGAAGAAAGGTGAGCAGTGGAAGAGGTCCACCGTCGGGGGAAAGAATCGAGAGAAGGTCCACCCACGTCGATCTGCGTGGGTTGCTTCAGGGTGAGAAAACGTTCGGGGAGGGAGAGGGAGCTGGATTGGCTTAGTGGGCTGGGTAATTTTGGGCTGTTTTATTTTTATTTCCTGTCTGTTTTCTTTTTCCTTTTCTAATTTCAATTTCTGTTTTGAATTTCCAAACAAACAATTCACACTCAAATCAAATCCAAACAATCATTCAGTTTGTAAATTTGAATTTGATTTTGTTTATCAACATAAACCAAATCTCAAAATAAAATAAAATAATATCCTTATTTATTTTAGGATCCATTTAATAGTTAATTAAAATGAATCACTAGTTATTTAATAAAATAGGGTTTGATTTTTATTAATAAAACTTCCATTTGAAATCAAATTATTTTCATAATCAAACCAGTAGGTTTTATTTGAAAATAAGGATGCTTAAATCTTGTTTTAAAATAAAATAACCTTTTATTTTAGGTTCCATTTATAATTAAATAAATGGTCCTTAGATAATAATCCATTTAGGATTTGTTTATTTGGTTCAAATAATTCATATTGAATTATTTGGAAAGTATTCAAAGTGATTTATTAATCATATAAGATTGGGTAATTGTTTTAATTCCAAATATCATTTTCTCATGTATTTTTATTTAGAGATTTGTCCTTATTTAAAATAGGGATAGAATGGTTATTTCCATTTTATTTTATTTGGAATATTCTTTTATTTCATATTTTTATTTGAATTGGGATTAATCATTACTCCATTTGCTTCATGGATTAGGCCAAGATTTGATTTGGTCTGTAATTATTCTTTATTAATATTTTCATCTTTGTCTTATGAAATCCATATCTTTTTATTTAGAGATCCAAACTTGGTGATCCAATTTATGAAAACTTATTTAAAATAATTTAACAAGCTTTGATGTTTAAATTAAATTGGTAAAACTTCTTATTTAAATAAAATTGGATATTAAATCCTTATTAATTTATTTTAAATAAACCTTTGCTAAATTTATTTAGAATAAAATGTTTTAATTCCAAAAGTTTGGTCAAGGTTTAATTTTCCTTTATTTAATAACCTTTATTTATAAAACTTCTATTTCATTTGAAACACAAATCTTTTCATTTAATTGTTTCAAAATAGTATTTCCAAATGTTTTTATTTTCCTTTTATTAAATGTTTATCTTTTTAAATCTCTTGAGGTTTATTTTAATTCAAATGGGTTTGAAGTTCCAATTGAATTCAAAAAGTTTCTTCTGGCTCTGAAAATCAAACAAAGTTTTATTTTATTAATTTATTTTCACATTACAAGATTTGGAAAATCTTGGGATGTGACAGGCTACCACCCTTAAAATAAATCTCGTCCCGAGATTTGGGAAGGCTGGGGTTTCAAGCAAGTTCAAACAACTAGGGTACTACCACCCTTAAAAATTTTCAAACAAAAATTACATATTGGCCTTCTTGGGTCCTGGAAAATTTCTCTATGTTAAACTTTTGCTTTATTCCTATGCTTGACTCATGGACCAAGATTGAGTTTCTCCATAGGCTTGTTCAACTTGTTCTTCATCCTTTCTGGACAGTTGCTTGCATAGTGTCCTGGATTCTTGCAGTTGAAGCAATTAATGTCTTTGAGTTCTTTACGTTGCTCTTGTGGGCAAGTTGCTACAAAGTGACCTGATTCCTTACAGTTGTTACACCACACTTGGTCAATTCCTTTATTCTTTATGTTCCCTGGGCATCCACTGGAGTAGTGTCCCGTTTCCTTACATTTACGACATTGTACTAGGCTCATGTCTTGCTTGGGCTTCTTGATTTTCCTTGATCCTTTGAATTGGGTTGTCTTGCTTGGAAGTAATAGTGGTCCTTTCCCTTTGGTAGACTTGGATCCTTCTTGCTTCCTTTGTTCTACCATGGCATAAATAGGACATAGGCCAGGAGTATGATCACTTCCTTCACAAAGATAGCAAGTAGCTTGAGAGGTAGGGCATTCTCCAACAGGATGGTCTTCATCACAATTGGGGCATTGTCCTTCATGCTCCTTGGAAGTATGATCCTTGTCTCCACAAATAATGCAAGCTGGGGCTCCATCTAGAACAACATTCTTTTCATCCTTGCTATCATACTCTCTTCTAGGTAAGTTTTCTTCCATGCTAATCATTTGATTAGTCACCTTAAGCATCAATTGGGACTGTTCCTCTAAAAACCTTTGTAATGCTGGATCTTCATTACTATTGTTGGCTAGGAACTGAGCTGTCAATTGATTCAATTGATGTTGGGTTGCTATGAGTTCTCCCAGGCTGTCAGCTTGGTTGGTGTTGGTGTCATCAACCTTGGAATCCTTTGGGGTAGTCATCTGTTTGGGTTTGAAGGGAGATTAGAATAGACAAGATATTTCTAATGAGATATTTCTAATCACACATATCTCAATTCACACAAACAATGTGCATGCAAACACAAGCAAACATTTCACTCAAACAAAGTTCAAGCATATACTTAGGCAACAAAATATTTTTGTTACACCACATAAGTTGGTGTGCTTTTGACTTAGCTAAAATGTGGTGGTCCATCTAATGGTTTACTTGTGATTTTCCTTTCTTTCTTGGTTGGTTCTTCTTTCTACATGATATCTTGGTTTCCTTTAGAAAAACTCTTGGTTATGGTACTTCAAAGTTATTGGTGGTTCTTTTGCATTCCCTTAGTCTCTAAATCTTGAGCAAGTTTTTCCTTGTTTCACTTGTGGTCCTTAGTAGTTTCCAAGTTGGAAGTCTTTGGTGAATATGCTGAAGATGTTGAAGTCATTAGAGTTGAGGAAGTTGAAGAAGTCTTTTGCACATAGAGTAGTCTTTGGTCATGGGGTAGGTTTTTCCATCAAGTTGAAGTAGAAGAGAAGTAGAGTTGAAACCAAAATGGTTGAGGAAAGAGTTTACAAGTGTTTTTGTAAATAAGTTTTTGGAACAAAATATCACTCCTATTTTTCTAAGGGTTTTTGTCCAATCCTAGGGTTTACAAATCCTACAGGCAACACAATGCTCTGATACCATCTGTTAGGGTCCCAACCTGATAAGGTAGAGTCCTCCTGTGTTTTACAATGCTAGTCCCTGGATCAATAGCTAGCATCCACAGTTAAGATGTAATATCAAGAAACAAAGGTCATAATATAACTTTATAACCAGGAAAGCATAATTTTATTACATCATACATAGCTCATTGGGCTATTACATTATATTGCAGCGGAATAACTATAATCATGAGTCCTTCATCTTCAAAGTGCCACAGGCAGATGTTGGTTGTAGACTTTGTAATCCTAATCAAACAATCTTCACTAAAATCAATCAAACCTGCAACATACAAGTTACAGCCACAAAGGGTCAATACATTTGAATTGTATTGGCAAGTGATACTATGGTAGTATAGTGGAGTCTATCATCTATATGCATTTGGCTAAGTGGAGTTGAGGCTTGCATTGCTCAAACTAGATTTTTCTTATCATTTTGAAAATACTAAGTTTTTGCTTGACAAAATCATTTTTTCTCAATCAAAGATTTCAAGATCCTTGTACCAAGCCATCTCTCCATCAATGATTGAAGAATTCAAACAACCCTTGTTCAAACCACAAGATTTTAATTTAGAAATTGGAATGATGAGATTCTTGATTGCTTCCATGTCTTGATGCTCAAATTGTCCTTTACCAGGGACATGGCTAAGTACTTAGGTTCTACACTCTGCAGAGGTGGTGCACTTTACCCACAAGACTTGGTTTCCCAAGACAAAATCTTTCAGAAGCCTTCCCTTAGACCAAAATGGACGCGCTCCAACCTATCAAACACTACCACCCACTGTCCATATGGCTAAGTTCTTGCAACCTATATGATCATGGCAGAGCCCATATTGCCAAGTGGTTGCACTTGAAGCTTCTCAACATTTGACATCTCAAATCTCTTTGTTCCTGGGTGGCATACCACAAGTGAGATACACAATCCAAGTCCATGGCCTTGTGAACCACTCAACCATTCTCAACCAATCTATTCCATTCCACCCAGGTGATTCATTAACTTAGTTGTTTTATTAGACAAATCACAAGTCCTTAGACTTAGAATATTTTTCTATAGTGTGAATATATATTCCACCCATGTTTTCTATTAGCTAGGCTGAGCTTGGTAGTAGTAGGAATCTCTAACTTAGGAAAATCCTACTAAGGATTCTTCTACAAGGTTTTCCTATAGCAAGATCTATACTTAGCAAAATCCATGCAAGTTTTACTTAACAAAATCACTAATGCATAATAAAAGTATTGGGATAGAAATTATGAAGCATCACTTGCCTTTTTGGAAGGAAATGGTAGTTCACTCCTTGATCTTTGCTAGTCTCACACTTCACTACAAGTCAAACAAGCAAACCCAAATTCAATCCACATTCCAACCAAAGTCAAACAAACAATTCTTCACACACACAAAGTGATGGGATCTAAGTCATGCATGGGAGCATGCACAAGATAGTTTTATTTTGCAAAGGAGTCTCTATGGGGTTTCTAAACTTTGTAAGATCCAAATTGGTCATTTACTAAAGTGGCAAAGTTATTAGTAAGAAGGTTTTGTCAAAATCTATTTTAATTCCATTCATCATTTCATGTGGTGAAAAATGTTTTTATTAAGGCAAAACTCTTAAGTTGTTCACCAAATGAGTTGCTATTGCAAAGCTTGGTGCTTTTGGGTCAGTAGGTTTGGTCCAAATCATCTACTCAAAGTTTTTCTTCCATAAACATTTCTATAATAAAATTAGTGAGTTTATTTGGCTAGAAAATGGCTAAGTTAAATAATTCAACTTAATTCTCACAAAAATCATTTTTAACACTATTGGTTGGTTCCTAGGGTCAGTAGGGTCACCATAAACCAATTGGCAAAGGTTTGATCTCAAAATTCATTTTAAATGATTTTTCTAATGTTAGCAAGCACACAAAAGAATCTGCAAATTTAAACAAGCTAACAAATACTATTTGACAAACTAAGGCCATGGTTGGCTAGGGCTTGTTCTCCTGAATCTTTTGATATAAAATTTGTCAAATTTGGACGTATGGATCAAAAGTTACAAAGGTTTGAAGTTTGCAATTAAATCTGATTCAAATTTCTGATTTAAATCGAACACTGGACACGCGGCAGCTTCTTATTCGCTGAAAACGGTTCGCTGCGGATCACGTTCTGATGCGTTGGATCTAGTTAAATCGTGTGGCTCAGATCGAGTACCCCTTCGCGAATAAGTGGATCTATCCTATTCGTGCGATCTCGATCTAACGGTTGCTACTGACCGGCCACGGATGGGCGGCTGCGACGGTGAGCACGGGTGACGACAGACGGGCGGCGAAGCAGTAAGCGAGAAGGAGGGAGAGGATGCTCACCAGGTTCGCAAACGCTTGGGAAAGCTCAACGTGGCCGTATCTTGTCGAGGGGTGCTCGGGAACGGGGTGGATTGCTCGTCGGAGTTTGCTCTGGCGGTTGGCTGGTTGAGGTTGAGGACAACACTGCAGATCACAAGGGAGCAAACCAATGGTATGGTTAGATGCGCACGGTCGAGGAAAGTGAGGGTGTGTGAATGGGGAGGCGCGGGGCGGTCTGGTTTACCCGGGAGACGTCGCCGGGGAAGAGACAGACGGCGGCGATGCTGAAGTTTGTTGTTGGCGAGGCTTAGGGGTTTCCGCGGTTAAAGAAAAAGTGCCTGGAGGTGTTCCTGGAAGTGGAGAAGGTGTGAGGTTGGTCGGGGAGAAGAGAGGCGGTGAGGGGCTGCCGGATTTGGCGTCGGAGCGTCGTCGGAGACAGTGTAGTCGAAGAGAAATTGAGGGGGACTGGAGGCGTGCTCGGGGAAGGGAACAGAGGGAAATGGAGGAGAGGTCGTGGGCGATTAAGACAGCATGACTGCAGCGAGTTAAGGCGGCCGCGTTATGGCGTATTTGATGCGCGAAATCAAGCCTGCAACGGCCGGCGAGAGAAAGGAGAAGCAGTCGTGGGGTGGAGAAGAAAGGTGAACAGTGGAAGAGGTCCACTGGTCAGTGGGGGAAAGAATCGAGAGAAGGTCCACCCGTCAGTGTCTGCGTGGGTTGCTTCTGGGGTGAGAAAAACGGTTCGGGGAGGGGAGAGGGGAGCTGGGCTGGATTGGCTTAGTGGGCTGGGGTAGTGGGTCATTTGCTGCTTTATTTTTATTTCTGTCCATTTTCTTTTTCCTTTTCTAATTTCAATTTCTGTTTGAATTTCCAAACAAACAATTCACACTCAAATCAAATCCAAACAATCATTCAGTTTAAATTTGAATTTGATTTTGTTTATCAACATAAACCAAATCTCAAAATAAAATAAAATAATATCCTTATTTATTTTAGGATCCATTTAATAGTTAATTAAAATGAATCACTAGTTATTTAATAAAATAGGGTTTGATTTTTATTAATAAAACTTCCATTTGAAATCAAATTATTTTCATAATCAAACCAGTAGGTTTTATTTGAAAATAAGGATGCTTAAATCTTGTTTTAAAATAAAATAACCTTTTATTTTAGGTTCCATTTATAATTAAATAAATGGTCCTTAGATAATAATCCATTTAGGATTTGTTTATTTGGTTCAAATAATTCATATTGAATTATTTGGAAAGTATTCCAAAGTGATTTATTAATCATATAAGATTGGGTAATTGTTTTAATTCCAAATATCATTTTCTCATGTATTTTTATTTAGAGATTTGTCCTTATTTAAAATAGGGATAGAATGGTTATTTCCATTTTATTTTATTTGGAATATTCTTTTATTTCATATTTTTATTTGAATTGGGATTAATCATTACTCCATTTGCTTCATGGATTAGGCCAAGATTTGATTTGGTCTGTAATTATTCTTTATTAATATTTTCATCTTTGTCTTATGAAATCCATATCTTTTTATTTAGAGATCCAAACTTGGTGATCCAATTTATGAAAACTTATTTAAAATAATTTAACAAGCTTTGATGTTTAAATTAAATTGGTAAAACTTCTTATTTAAATAAAATTGGATATTAAATCCTTATTAATTTATTTTAAATAAACCTTTGCTAAATTTATTTAGAATAAAATGTTTTAATTCCAAAAGTTTGGTCAAGGTTTAATTTTCCTTTATTTAATAATCTTTATTTATAAAACTTCTATTTCATTTGAAACACAAATCTTTTCATTTAATTGTTTCAAAATAGTATTTCCAAATGTTTTTATTTTCCTTTTATTAAATGTTTATCTTTTTAAATCTCTTGAGGTTTATTTTAATTCAAATGGGTTTGAAGTTCCAATTGAATTCAAAAAGTTTCTTCTGGCTCTGAAAATCAAACAAAGTTTTATTTTATTAATTTATTTTCACATTACAAGATTTGGAAAATCTTGGGATGTGACAATAACTCTATTCCATTCCTGTTGTCGGAGTTGTACTTGGTCCATAGGTCTTCAGGTGGTTGGGTTTTAGTTTGGTAGTAGGCATAATTTTCCGAGTTTGGATCATCAAACTCAGTTTCCTCATACACTTCTACTGAAGGTTTGTATTTAGGATGCCTAGCTTCTTTATCTAGCTTCTTCCTACGAGCCATTGCTTTATCAGGATCAGTGAAATCCTCAATGACCGTATCCAGTTCCTGGACTAAGACTTGGTGAGTGTTATGATAAATGTTTAGCAAAGACCGATAACGATCCATATACTCTACAGCTAGAGTAGGTTCAGCTTGGACTAGAGTAGAGTGGGTTTGAGGTTTCATGTGGTATAATGGTATGAGTACTACCTTCTAGAGCTTGGGATTTCTGTTTTTGGATCATAGTTATGGCTGCTGCTACGGCAATCTGATATGCAGATGCCATGCACCTTGCCTCTCCTGATGGCATTTCTCCCTTAAGTCCTAACTTCTTGGGTAACATGATCATGACAGAGTATTTAGCTAATACCTGCCCATCATAGTAACTGTAAATCTTGACCAAAAGTCTCGATTCACATTCCAAACTCCATAGTAGTTGGCGGAGATTATCTGTCCAATCCCCTCCGTAGTCATTCAACGTCCTGTTCATCACTTGAACATTCCGGGGTGGATATCGAGGTGCCATGTGGAACTGTAGATAAGAAATTATCATCAGTCTAATAATTGCAATGTTACTTGCCTAGTCTATATATTTCTACTTCTTATATGTCATTCATTGCATCATCATTATATCATGCTCATGTCACCATGCCACCTTGCATTTGAGCATCATATAAAACCCCTTTCATTTGGTTCTTATCCCATATGCATTATATTGTATCACTTGTATTTGCCTCTTGATATATTGTATTTGCTTTTTGATAAATTGCTTGATTCCCAAGTTGAGTTGTGGGCATATTGTTTCCAACTCCACCACCTTTCTTTGTCACCACCTTATAATCCCACCATCCAAACCATATTTAAGCATTGCATTTCTTTTGGCTTTTGTCTAGCTCACATCTGATAGGATGGATCCACTTCTAAATCTACATGCTCCCATATATGTTTTCTATTGTTTTCACAATGCCAATTATGTGGAGCCACATGGACACCTTTGCATGATATGTGAGTAGAAATTCTTCATAATCTTCCATATGATTTGAATTTGAATATATGATCATGAAGGAATATAATTGTGGTTATATGATGGCTGGTGGCTCATACCCACAAGCATGGCCCCATATATTCTTGCATACTCATATATTTAGTCCATATGGGAATAAAGATCCCTTTTTCCTTTGCTTGGTCTTTATTCAATTTGAAGCATGCTTAGATAAATTCCCATGTGTCATTCCATTTTTTTACAAGGATGAGTGTGGCATTTACTACTAATGCATGCCCCATGCAACTCATGCCTTCTTACTTCTTCTGGTTCTCTTTTGAATTTGTGAGAATCTTGTTTGGTTTAGATTCAAACAAGATGCTTCCAAAGTATTGTAGAACCACCATAGTTCTTTTCCTTTTTCCCATCTTGGTTCCTTCTTGAATCTTTTAACCATGTTGTTTTGGGAAGTTTTGCATAAATTGGTTTCAGACAATCAAAAGAAAAGCATATAAAAAGAAAAAAGAAAAATATCTAGCTAATCTAATCTACCTATCCTACCCAAAACCCTAAACCATCTAACCAACCTAGCTACCTCTCTAAGCCCTAAACCTACCCCTTACAGATCCAACTAAACCTAGCTCAATATCTCCCTCCCTCTCTTTTAGCCTAGCTAGACTAAAAATCTAGATATCAAGGCCCCAAACCGAACCTTTCTCCAGCATATCTCCCTGGCACGGCATTAGCAACGGTGTACACCGTGCGTACCCTTCCTGGCCTCTACCTGGAGCAACCTGACCAACCCAGCAGCGAGCATAACCCGCGTGACTTGTTTTTCTTCTCGGCAGCCGATCACGTGCACCACGCCGCTCCTGTGGCCTCACTGTCCTTGCTCTCTCTCTAGGCACGTAAAGCGACAGCGACAGGAGCGGTGTCCACCTAATCCTCAGCCCCAACCACCTCGCTGCCTGGCGATCTAGATCTCTCTTACTTCTTCTCCTCTGTGCCAAAACCCTAGCCGCCCTGGCCAGCCGCCGCCAGTACGCCAGACCACCATCCCTTCTGCCAACATCAGTCCCCTAGCCTCAAGTCGAGGATCCCGCGCTCTGGATCTTCACCGGACGTCGCAGCGCCGCTCAAGCCCCAGCCCATGAGGAGGAAGACCAGAACATCATGAAAGTGCATGCCAGCACACTGTCGCTTGTCACGTCATGCCGCGCTTCCACAAATGCCCTATTGTTCGCTATCTCGCCACCGCCTCTATCATCGCCATCCCTCCTCTATCATCGCCATCCCGCCAACGCCTCGTTGAGCCCCCACATCACCCCACCTCTCTTTGGCCTCACCGTGCTCTGTCTTTCCTCTCAGTCATCCTCGATGTCGCACGCTAGAGCGTGCACGCGCACGCCGAGCAACGCCAACGGCAAGTCACCTACAACAGCAACCCAACCTTGCCGTCCCTGTTCCTGCTAAGATTCCTGCCACTTCAGTCCACCTCCGGCGATGCTAGATGAACAAAAGTTGTAGACTGAGACTCCCTCTTTGTTTCTTGTTTTTGCGCCATTTCGTTTCACGCCGCTATTCAGTCGCGAACCTCGTCGGAATATCTCTAGAGCCGCCGTGCGCCGGGGTCTGACTGTCAGATCCATCAGTCATCAAACTAGTAGCCGCATAGAGTTTTTGCAACAGGGTCCCTTCGTTGTTTGGTTATCAACCTTTAGTCCCACCGAAGCCATGCATGTCAGCCACTCACGAGCATCGTCCGAGCCTTTTGCAAAAAGGTACCCGACGAATGCAAGTATCAACCCGCACTCCCCATGCAACCACGTCTTATCACCCTGTTAACCGTGCGTCCAATGGCCCCTCCCAGCTCATATTCCCACTGTTTGTCTCTCTGGGTAGGAATTGCCCGAGTGAGAAAAATATCTGCGTATTATCTAAACTCAAAATAAATCAGAATTTGAATATAAGTACATGCATTCATATATGTTTAAATAATTTGAATTTGACTAAACTTTAAAATGAAAAATTAATGTTTTTCAAATATTAATTCAACCATGTGTTTAAATTTTACCTGAGTTGACCCTAACTAGTCAAACCTTTGACAATTTACCATATTTGAATTATTTCATTTAAATATTGTTTTAAATTCATAATTTCAAATAATATATGTTTTTGAATCAGAAAAATGCCAGGAATATGAATATGCCATTTAAAATATTTTTTGAGCAAATTAAAATATATGAATTAATAAATGTTAATAAATGCCCATTTCTTAAATATTAAATAACTTTAAATCCATAACTCCGAATTTGACAAATGATATGTCTAAATCGATTAGCTCGATGAGGAACTATTCATTATATGATATGAATTGAAGCATTAATTATATAAATATTAAGTATACATAACTGTTTATGGGAGCAAAACATGACTAAAAAACTAATCAAATTCTTTATTCTTGTACCCCACACCTCACCCATGCTATGCTATACCATGTAAATTGTGCATCATTCCATCATGGAATACCTTGTTTTCTTGTTGTATATGATTTATATGATTGTGCAATGTATTTATTTTGGCCCCTTATGTGTTTGGATTTTATCCGGATAGACACCGAGCAAGGAGAATATCAAGAGCCTTAGGAGTATTACCTGGATC
Source organism: Avena longiglumis (assembly GCA_030063025.1). Lineage (NCBI taxonomy): Eukaryota > Viridiplantae > Streptophyta > Magnoliopsida > Poales > Poaceae > Avena > Avena longiglumis. Next base: position 445,800,912 of record CP125977.1, read on the forward strand.
CCTCTTGTTGTGCAACTGAACTGCCAGGCAAGAATTTCCCCATTCTTGCACTACATATAGCACCTATTGCATCTATCTTATTCCTTCATCATATGTCATGCTCCGAAGTAAATTGATTCCCAAATATTGCATAGCCTTTACTTTGAAATCCCACCGAAGCTTGTTCCCTCAATCCTATGAGCCATTACTACATGAGTTGTTTGAGCCATGCGAGTCATAGAATTGCATGTGTAGTGTTTGTGAGTGTCTATGAATAATGAGGTACGTAAGAAACTGAATTATATAGTACTAGGATAACTAAAGAAAGAGGCACCGATGGACAATATGTGCTATTTGGTTCTTTATGCTCACTTGTGTCCCGTAGGACCCCGAGTACTTGATTCTTGTTCCTTGACTATCGCACTATCCATATGTGGGACCATGAATCCCCTCAGTCCTAGCTTGAGTCATATGTAATTTCTTGGGGCCACAAACTAATTTGGGGCATTATTACTATCTTGTACTTATGCCATGCTTTACTGCTTATTTACTATTGTTGCTCGAGGAGTGTTTACTACTGTATTGTTTAGGTTCGCGGCATGATCTCGCGGTATCGACAAGCCCAGTCACACTTTCGGATTCCCAATTGTTTATAGCCATTCTCGCAAACCCCTTGGTCTGTCGCGGAGCCGGCCAACTTCGCAGTGGGTAGCTTAGTGGGGGTGGACCCCTGAAATCATTTATGAATCTTCCAAATGCTTTGTCATGATGCCTCATTGTGTTTTCATTTGGTTTTTCCGAGGTTGATCGTGCGTGTGTTGCTATTTGTGCACCCCTGCAGGGTAAATCTTTCTGAAAGCCATGTCCACAGTTATGGATGACTTGGAGAATAGTTTCTCGATCATAGACAAGCATAACTAAAGTACCGCTTTTAAATTGACTAAAACTTGACTAGTAATAGTGCAATATTCATGGAATGATTAATAAAAATGCTAATGGATAGGATGTTCTTCCGTCTTCTTGTTCGGTAAACGGGGAGGTGGGCGAGCAATGTTTATTTACGTTGATATATATCTATTAGGAAATTAACTGTTGTTTAACTAACGAGTGTTAGTCTATTATTGGTTAGGCAGATGTCGTAGCATGTCTCTATAGAACTGTTAGGATTTATTTTTGCTGCAATTGTGTCACCCTCAGGTTGTTCCCTTTAGATGCATAAAGACTTATTGAGTCCCTTAGGGTATCACACGATAAACTATTGGTTCAGATAGACATGTATATCCGTAGGAAGGATACTAGGTCAAGGAGACCGATGATGGTGGCAATGGCCATCAATTGTACAGATTCCAGGGATGGAGATCCGTGAGATCTGTGGGCGGGATGTGCTTATTTTTAGGGCATCTTATGCCAATTTACTTCTTATCCATACTCAGATATTGTTTTCCGCTTCCGCTTGAAACTCTAATGTGTGATGTATGAGGATGTATCCTAAACTATTAGAACTATCTAGTAATTTGGATATTTCTGTATGGTGTTGAATATTTTTTTTAGATGGTTTGGCTCCGATGTACTCTTGTATGTCGTTAGCATACATACTCATTTGTGTATGCTTGACTCGCAGTCCAGCTGGCTACGTCTCTCACACTTGAAGCTATAACCACGAGAAGTGGGTAGGGTGGTTGGCCGGTACCATTCCCTGTTCCGCTTAGACGGGACCTACACGTGGGTGGCCTTTAGGCCTCCTCGGTAGGACACCTTATCCACTTTTGGGTTATACCGTCTTGTGATTTAGAGCGTAGGGTCCATGGGATTACATCTGGTATCAGAGCCATTCCACCCTTTAGGATCTCAGCCAAGATGGTGGTTGTCAGTCTAGCAAATATTTTTGGTAGTTATGTATATTAGGGAAAAACTAAATGTGAGAGTAGGACCGCTTCCATTTTTATTCTTACCCTCCCACCCACCCTTTTCTAGTAAGAAAGTGTAAAGTTTATCAATCCTCTTCTAAAAATTCAAACTAGGATTCACGTGTTCTGGGTTTCCGTAGTACCATAGAGAGTGTGTGTGTGTGTCAAATCCTTTGTCTATATGTTGCATCCAACCTTGTTTCACAATCTATGTTTGTTTATCAACTGTTGGTACATTCCATACCGACAAGCTTTTTGTAAACCAACGCGATCTATCTGGCTCTTTGTAAACCGACGCGATCTTGTTAAGGGTGTTTGTCCTTCCTGCATGCTTTCACAGAATGTGGAGTTTCTAATCCCTATCCGTTAAGTGGTTTTTCACATCTATTGGTATTTTAATGCCAAAAAATGAGGAAATTTTTTCTTTGGTACATCTGTGTTTCCACACTCCTTTTTATTCGTGTGTGATACATGTTTCACATTCTTTCGTCGGCATGTACATGTAAACTCGATCTTTGCTACCGGCGCTTTAATCTAAATTTTTTACTTCATCTTCAAATTCTTTTCTGCTAAATACATAACTTATGTGGATCTGATGCTTGCGATTGTAATTTGGTTCTCGTTATAACCATATGACGCTTATCATGAGTGGAGTATGGTCAATGCTATCAATCTTATCCTCCAAATGATGGTGGTTATCTCTTGTGTTGAGTTACATCGTGATCATATCTATATCATATGCAAGTATCTTTGGAAATCTGAAAGTTTCTTAAAGCACTACAGTGGTCTATCATCTGTTTATCACGCTTCACTTCTATTTGAACTCCATATCTGCAAAGGTTCTCTTTGATACGAGAGAACCTCGTTCTTTTATCTATGATATCTTCTCTTAAAGGTAGTATCTCTCTTCTTACCCGAAGGGCCAGATAATCTATTATTTTCAATGCATCCTTCTAAACACCAACCCTTGGTGTTTATGTTTATCTTTTTTGGCGGTATATTTTGATGATTGTAAGATCCCACCTTTATAAAGGTAAAGATCTCTGTGATTGCAATGCTAGTCCCTGGATCAATGCTAGCATCCACGGTTTAAGATGAAGTACACAGATACAAATGTCATTATTACATATCATTCCAGAGAAAAACATAGTCTTTTACAACTCCATGGCCACATGCCTAATACAACAGTTCAAATATAGAATAATATAAATAAGTCTTCATCTTCATGTGCCACAGGCAAGCATGTTGAGTGTAAACTCATAACCCCTAATCATCATCAGAGTAACCTGCAACATCACAAGTTACAGCCATAGTGGGTCAATACTTTTGGAATAGTATTGGAAAGTGATACCTTAGTAAAATATGAACATCTAGATACTACATGAATTGGCTAAGTGTAGCTTAGGCTTGCTTTGCTAAAAATAGGTTTTACCTATCTGTTGAAAACACTAAGTTTTTCTCTGACAAAACTTTCCCAAGGAAACACCAATAGAAATTGGTGTACCTTCACCCTTGTTCAACCACAAGTTTTAACTTAGAAAATTGGGATGAGGAGATTCTTGATAGATTCCATGTCTTGATGCTCAAGTTGTCCAATACCAGGGACATGGCTAAGTACTTAGATTCTTCCAACTGCAGAGGTTGTGCACTTTCCCCACAAGACTTGATTTTCACCAAGACAGGACCTTTCAGAAACCTTCCCTTAGACCAAATGGACGCGTTCCAACCTATCATCCCACTACCACCAACTGTCCAAATGGCTAAGTTATTGCAACCTATGTGATCCAGGCAGAGCCCATAATGCCATGTGGCTGCACTAGAAGCTTCTTAACATTTGGCCTCTCAAATCCCTTTGTTCCTGGGTGGCTTTCCACAAGTGAGATACACAAGGTAAACCATAGAAATGGGCCTTGTATAACCACTCAACACAAACCATTCTTTCCATTCCACCCATGTGTTTCATTCACTTAGTTGTTTTATTAAGCAAAAACACAAGTCAAAGACTTAGAAATATTTCTCATAGAATGAATATACAATCCACCCTTGGTTGCTACTAGCTAGGCTAAGCATGGTAAAAGCATGTATCTTACTTAGAGGAAATTCTAACATTGCTACAACTACTAGGATTTCCCAAGCATAACATATAGTAACTTAGCAAAATACTCATGCAAATCCTATACAAAATATTTCTAATGCATAGGTGAAATTATAGGGATAAAATCATGAAGCACCACTTGCCTTGGTAGTTTGGGGAGTAGCAACAACCTTCACAACCACAATCACTATTAGCACCAAAATCTACACATAAAATAATGGCACCAAAAATCACATAACAAAATATACAAACAAAAATATATGAATGCATGAAAATGCCATGTGATAGTTTTTCTACACCAAACAAGACAAGTGTACAGTACTGAAACACAAACAAGACCAAGATACTCAAAATAAGCTTTATTTGATCTTTAAAACATTTTTCAAATAATTTCCATACTCAAATTAGCCTACAAATGTCTCTGAAAAAATAACCATTTTTACAGAGGCAAAACATTAAACACATTGCATAAACAGATAGGATTTTCTCTCCCGATTCCAAAGATATAAAATTTACAAAATTTGAACGTGTGGATCAAAAGTTATGAATTTTACAAGTTTGAAACACTAATAGATCTAATTCAGATTTTTAAATCTAATTCCTAGCCACGCGTCAGCTTCTGATTCGCTGATACTGATTCGCACGGATCGATCGATGAGGGCCGTTGGATTAAAGTGACTGCGCATGGCCCAGATCTAATCATACCGCTTCGCTTAAGTCGTCTATCGTACGCGTTGGATCTAGATCTAACGGCTCAAAACTAACAGACCATAATCGAGCGGCCCTGCGACGGTTGCCGGTGGCGGCGCGCTCGAGCGGTGATGTTGCTGGCGATACAGGAAGTGCGGGAGAGGGGGAAGTAGCTCACCGAGTTCGTCGTGCGTTGCTGATGCTCAAGGTGTGCTTGGTTGGCGAAGGGGCGCTCAAGGTTGACGAGGATTGCTCGCCTTAGTTCCTACTGGCGACAGATGCTTCTGTTCGTCGACGTTGGCGAGGGTACATATCATGCCAAGGAAAAAGAAGCGGTGGGTCAGATGCGCAAGACGATACTAGTCACGCGGGTGTCAACGAGAGGGAAAGGGGCGGTCGGAAATTACCATTGGAGGTCGTCGGAGTTGAAGCCGAAGACGGTGGCGCTCAGTCGATTGTGTTGCCGACGCTCTGGGCACGGGAGCGAAGCGGCGATGGTCTTGGAGGCGCAAGGTGAAGTAACCTTTCGTGTAAACCAGGAGCAGAGGGGTGGTCTGGGTTGGCTGGAATCCACATTGCGGTTCATCGGAGCGACGAGGAATTCTCGCAGCCTGGGAGCGCTCAGTGCTTGGGGTTTGGGGGAAATGGAGAGGGTGCAGAGGGGGTTTAAGTAGCAAGGATGAGCGGGGCAATTACACCGGGAATCAAGCGCAATCAATCAGATTTGATTCGGGAAGAAACGACAGAGAGGAGCAGTTCCTCCGGCGTGGGATTGTCGACGACGCTGAGGTGGCGGTGGGTCCGGAGTGTCAGCGAGGGAGGGGTGTGCGGGTGGGTGAGAAACAGAGGAAGAGAGGGAAACCCGGGTGGGCTGCTTTGTCTACTGGGCCGAAAAGGTAGCGCCTGGCCCAGTTCTAATTCCTTAACCTTTTTATTTTTCTAATCGATTTTCAGGAAACAAATTCAAATAAAATAAAATGTGTTTGATTTCAAACTTGTTATGGATTTTTGTAAAATAAAACCTGCACATTCTTGAGTGTAAAACCATGATGTCTTATTAGACTTGCTTGGTTCCATTGAAATTTAAAAATAAACAGTGCCTTAGCACAAGATTTGATAAAGATAGGAAAATGGTTTTAAAACCATATTTTGTTTTTGGAAATTTTGTCCAAGCTTTGGAACTCAACCAAACCAACTTATGAACAAACAAATCTTGGTTTGAAACCAATATTCTCTCACTAGAGAGTAGCATTGGATCAATCCTTGTCTACATAAAATAATAAGCACTCAATGCTTCTGTTTTCTTGGAAATGTGTTTGAAATTGATCCCTAAATGATTATGCATGCATGGATGATATGCAATCTTTGGAAACATGATTTTAGGGATGTTACAAATCTAACCCCCTTAAGGTGAATCTCGCCCTCGAGATTCGGATTGGCTAGCAAATAGGTGAGGGTGGTCTTTCCGAAGATCATCTTCTCTTTCCCATGTGGCTTCTTCTTTGGAATGATGGTTCCATTGAACCTTGCAGAACTTGATAGTCTTAGTCCGGGTAACTCTTTCTGCAGTTTCAAGAATCTTTATAGGTTTTTCTTCATAAGTGAGATCACTTTCCAATTGAACCCACTTCAGAGGTGACTTCTCTATGCTTAGGATCTACGTAGCTCTTTTGTCGGGACTGTGCTATCTTCAATTTGTCCTTTACAAGCTTGACTTTCTCTTCAGCCTCTTTGATTAGTTCTGGTCCGAACAAATTTCTTTCTCCCACACCATTCCATAGTAATGGGGTGGTACACTTTCTCCCATAGAGAAACTCAAATGGTGCCATCTTAATACTGGCTTGATAGCTGTTATTGTAAGAGAATTCTGCGTAAGGCAGACTTTCATCCCAACTAGCTCCATAATCTAGGGCACATGATCTCAACATGTCTTCAAGAATCTGGTTGGTTCTTTATATCTGTCCATCAGTCTGAGGATGAAAAGCAGTGCTGAATCCCAATCTCGTTCCCAATGACTCATGTAGTTGCCTCCAAAAATGAGAAGTAAATTGAGTCCCCCTATCAGACACAATACTCTTGGGTACTCCATGCAGACACACAATCCTATTCATGTATATCTTGGCCAACTTAGCACTTGTGTAGGTTGTCTTCACGGGTATGAAATGAGCCACTTTAGTTAGGCGATCCACTACTACCCAAATAGAATCATATCCTGACCTAGTCCTTGGCAATCCAGTGATGAAATCCATACCAATCTTGTCCCACTTCCAATAAGGAATAGGTAGTGGTTGTAGCAATCTTCTTTGGTTTACGATGTTACGCTTTCACTCTACATACATCACACAAAGCAATATGTTCGGCGATGTCCTTCTTGAGATTATTCCACCAAAATCTTTCCTTCATATCCATGTACATTTTGGTGTTACCCGGATGAATGGAATATGGTGAGTTGTGTGCTTCTTGTAAAATCAGTTTCAGAGGCTCCGGATCTTTTGGAACACAGATACGTTTTCCATACCATAAAGTACCCTGTTCGTCTTCATGGAATCCTTTGGCTTTTCCTTTACCAATGTTTTCCTTGATATCTTCAATTTCCTTGTCTGTCTTTTGGGTTTCTTTGATTTTGTCCAACAAAGTGGGTTGAACATCGAATGACATGAGATGTCCTTCAAGTACAATCTCCAATCTGATATCTCTAAATTGGGCACACAGATCATCTGGCAACTCTCCCTTAGTAAGGCCATTCACAAATACCTTACGGTTTAGAGCATCTGCTTCAACATTTGCTTTACCAGGATGGTATTGCAAACTCAAGTCATAGTCCTTGATGAGTTCTAGCCATCTTCTTTGTCTCATGTTGATTTATTTCTGGGTGAAGATATACTTCTAACTCTTGTGATCTGTGAACACTTCACATCGCTTTCCCAAAAGATAATGTCTCCATGTTTTGAGTGCATGGACAACAGAGGCTAACTCTAAATCATGAGTAGGGTAATTTACCTCATGAGTTTTGAGTTGTCTCGAGGCATAAGCCACAACTTTCCCTTATTGCATTAGAACTGCACCTAATCCATGATGATATGCATCACAATACACTTGGAAATCCTTCTCCAAGTCTGGCAGACATAAGACTGGTGCTGTCACTAGTCTCTTCTTTAATTCTTGAAAACTGAGTTCACATCCTTCAGACCAAGCAAACTTCTTGTCTTTCTTTAGTAACTCAGTCATTGGCTTAGCTACCTTGGAGAAATTCTCAATAAATCTTCTGTAGTATCCTGCCAAGCTAAGGAAACTACGAACCTCCTTCACTGACTTAGGAGATTCCCATTCAGTTACAGCTGACACTTTTGCGGGATCAACTGCTACACCATCTCCTGACACAACGTGTCCAAGAAATCCAACTTCGTTTAACCAAAATTCACACTTGCTGAAATTGGCATACAACTTATGCTCTCTAAGCTTCTCAAGTATCAAACGCAAATGTCCTTCATGCTCTTCCTTGCTCTTGGAGTAGATCAAAATTTCATCGATGAAAACGACAACAAACTTGTCAAGGAACTCCATGAACACCTTATTCATCATATTCATGAAGTAAGCTAGTGTATTGGTCAAACCAAATGGCATCACGGTGTACTCATACAATCCATACCTAGTGGTGAAAGTTGTCTTAGGTATGTCTTGTTCTCTTATCTTGAGCTAGAAATAACCTGATCGGAGATCAATCTTTGAGAACACACAGGCTCCTTCTAACTGATCAAACAAGTCATTGATTCTAGGCAAAGGGTATTTGTTCTTGATAGTCACCTCATTGAGTGAACGGTAATCTATGCATAACCTTTGAGTTCTATCTTTCTTTTCCACAAGCAAAATTGGTGCTCCCCAAGATGAAGAACTTGGTTGAATAAATCCTTTCTGCAACTGTTCTCCAAGTTGTTTCTTGAGTTCTTTCAACTCATCAACTGACATCTTGTATGGTCTATTTGCTATTGGTCCCGATCCTGGTAGCAAGTCAATAAGAAACTCCACATCTCTATCTGGTGGCATTCCCGGCAGTTCTTCCGGAAACACATCCGGATATTCACTCACAACTGGCACACTGTCTATGCTAACCCCCTTAAGAGAATTTAGCTTACTCCCTTTTGATTCAAAGTTAGTCTTGAATCTTATCTTTTTATTTTCTGGGGTTGTGAGTGTGACAGTATGGTTGGCACAATCTAGCACTCCCTTGTGCTTGGTCATCCAGTCCATTCCCAAAATGACATCCAATCCTTGGCAATTTAGGATTATAAGATTAACGGGAAACTTATACTTCACAAACTCTATGACTAGATCATGACATCCTGAGTTCACTATCATTTCTCCGCCAGGAGAACTTACTTTTATAGGAAACCCAATTGTTTCTACTGGAAATTCATTTCTTTCAACAAATGCTCTTGATATGAACGAATGTGATGCACTAGTATAAAAGAGAACAAATGCTGGAACAGAATTGGGTTTGAACTTACCAGCAACAGCATCAGGTTCCTCATAGATTTCCTCCACATTGATGTGGTTCACTTGTCCCTTCTGGAAAGGGTTGGGCTTGTTGGGTCCTTCAACTTTCTTTTCTGGGCATGCATTTGCATAATGACCCATCTTCTTGCACTTGAAACATTCAACCTGACTAATATCCTTCTTGACAGGTTGGCTTCCACTACCACTTCCACTTCCATGGTGGTGGCTTTTGTATCCACTCTTGTGATTTTTGTACTTGTCATTGTCATGACTATGGTGATGCTTGTTGTCATGATGACGGTTGTGGTTGTGGTGGTTGTTGTACTTTCTATGCTTGTGGGATCCAGAACTCCCATTATCATCATAATGGGAACGCTTGTGAGACGATCCTGAGCTGTGCTTATCAGAGTTGTGTTTCCTCTTTCTGCTTTCAACCTGTTTCATCTTGATCTCCAAGATGGTAGCCTTGTCACAAAGAGATTGATAGGTGGGGACATAGGACACGGAGAATTGCAGATTCAGTTCATTGTTCAGTCCTTCGAGGAACTTATCCTTCCTCTTGGCATCTGTATCAACTTCATCCGGTGCATAACGCGCCAGATTGTTGAACTCTTCAATATATTCAGCCACGCTGCGGTGGCGCTGCTTCAGGTTATGGAATTCCTTCTTCTTCAAGCTCATCACTCAGGATGAGATGTGAGCGGTACGGAAAACATCTTCAAAGATAGCCCATGTCACATCCTCAATGGGAGTGGTGATCTGGAAGTTATCCCACCAAGTAGCTGCTGGTACTTCCAACAAGTGTGCTGCAAACCTGACTTTCTCCTCATCGGTACAGCCAACAGTTGCCAAATCCTTGTTCACCGAGCGTAGCCAATCATTGGCCACCATGGGATCAGTAGTCCATGAGAACTTTGCAGGCCTCAGTCTTAGGAATCTGGTGAGCATGTCAAAACCTGGTGGATTGTTCTGATTGTTGTTGTTGTTGTTGTTGTTGTTGTTATTGTTATTCTGATTCTGCATGAAAGTAGTCATCATCTGCATCAGATGTGTCTGTGCTGTCATCAGCTGCTGCATCTCGGGGGTGACATTGCTGTTGTTCGGGTTGGGGTTGGCACGTCGAGGAGGCATCTGTGGTTTTCATAAGGATAAGAATGAGATACCCATAGATGCTTAACATGCACAATACATCGCATAAACAAACACCAAACAAGCATCAAAATAACAAAAGTTTAACAACAAAGATAACAAGTTTAAAAAGCAAACACACCAATAGCAAGCCATCCACATGTTGGATGATCATTGCGACTCAATAATCAAAAGCATGGTAAATAAAGATAAATGAGTAGTCATCACTACTCGTCTGCATCAACCTCCTCATCAACAAGTGTAAGACCTGCATTCTCCATAGCGGTCTTGTATTCCTCGACATTGGTGGTCAAGGCCTCTACCTTGGCTTTGAGAGCCCTCTTCTGTGAACGAAGTCTCTCAATCACTCTGTGCTTATGCTCGAGCTCGAAGTCCTTGGCCTCTAGTTCTGCAGTCATCTCTCGAATCCTCTTGTTCCTATCTTGGACTCTTTTTTCTTGACTCTTGAACTTCCTATATTGACTCTCAAACTTGGCCTCCATTTCCTTGACTATCTCGTCTTGCTCCGCGAAGAGCTTGTCCTTCTCACGAAGCTGCACCTGGAGCTCGTCATTGCTAAGCATGACGTTGGTCCTATCAGTATCTAGGTGCCTAAGTAGAACCTCTAGGTCTTGAAGGTACAGACGAATCAGCTCTGCCGTCTCTCTAGCAGTATCCTCGAACTCAATAGCCTCACCATCCTCGTCACGTCTCCCGAAGGCGTGGAAGTGAGTACCTCTAATCTCCCGAGAGTACCTCCCTAGCAAACGCCCAAGTAAATCCTGCATGACTACCTCTAGGCCTCTCTCTTTATCATCATGCATAATATTGAAGGTGATAGCCTCCATGGCTGGCTCAGTCTGGTGTCCTGGTTGAGTAACCTTGAAGCCCCAAAGGTCTTTCCTCTCAAACTTGGTGAGGGGAAGCATCATGATGCTAGGAAGCGGAAGATTGAGCACACTAGTGAGCTCAATAAGACGAGTGCCAAATCGAGTTCCCTTGAACTCTTCAGCCGTGTTGGTAGTAACATTAGGCGTCTATTTTATAATATAGAAAAAGTTAGAATCAACATAGATAGAGAAAATCACAAGACAAAGCATCATAGGCATATCATTTGCAAACAAACACACAAAAATCCATTACAAGCATCCAAGGTTCAACATATTTTAGACAAAAAATTTGGAAATAAAATGATAAGTGTGGTGGTCCAACTAACGAAGTACGTTACAACACTCACTCACAAGACAAAATGGCTATCAAAGCATCCTTAGTAGCCATCTTCCTATCTTGTTCACAAGATTCCCAAATCAAGTATATGATGTCTTCCCTTAGTTGTTGGTTGGTAGTTTCCAACTCTTGGGTATGCTTCTTTTCTTCCCTAAGGTCATTTTGGGTGTTGAGCATTCTGCACTTAAGTCTATCACCAAGCTCTTTGATGGCCTTCCAAGATGCATCCTTTGCAGAATCAAAGAATGTGGTGTGCATCACTGAGTTGGTGACCATACAGAATCCTGATTCTTTGTGGTTGTCTTACTTGTTTTTGTACAAGTGAAGTTGCACCCACCAATATTCTTCTCCTTCATCCATCACAGGGAAAACTTTGTACACAGCTACACCATGTATCCCCATGGTAACCATAAGGTTCTTGAGGGCCTTTGGAAATTCAGTCTCACACTCTAGGGTCATGGTCATGAGTGGTCCCTTCCTTACAGCTTCGTTGATGGAGTTCATCTACAAGTAGAGATGAGAAAGAAGAATTAGAAAAGTTTACGAGAAGAAAAAGACAAGTGTGGAAATTGTTGAAAAATTTTCCTTAGTGGTTTCTAATCCAATCCTAGGGTCATAATCCCACATTCAACACAGTGCTCTGATACCATCTGTAAGATCCCACCTTTATAAAGGTAAAGATCCCTGTGATTGCAATGCTAGTCCCTGGATCAATGCTAGCATCCACAGTTTAAGATGAAGTACACAGCTACAAAGGTCATTATTACATATCATTCTAGAGACAAACATAGTCTTTTACAACTCCATGGCCACAGGCCTAATACAAGAGTTCAAATATATAATAAGATAAATAAGTCTTCATCTTCATGTGCCACATGCAAGCATGTTGAGTGTAGACTCATAACCCCTAATAATCATCAGAGTAACCTGTAACATCACAAGTTATAGCCACAGTGGGTCAATACTTTTGGAATAGTATTGGCAAGTGATACCTTAGTAAAATATCAACATCTAGATACTACATGAATTTGGCTAAGTGTAGCTTAGGCTTGCTTTGCTCAAAATAGGTTGTACCCATCTGTTGAAAACACTAAGTTTTTCTTTGACAAAACTTTCCCAAGGAAACACCAATAGAAATTGGTGTACCTTCACCCTTGTTCAACCACAAGTTTTAACTTAGAAAATTGGGATGAGGAGATTCTTGATAGCTTCCATGTCTTGATGCTCAAGTTGTCCAATACCAGGGACATGGCTAAGTACTTAGATTCTTCCAACTGCAGAGGTTGTGCACTTTCCCCACAAGACTTGTTTTTCACCAAGACAGGACCTTTCAGAAACCTTCCCTTAGACCAAATGGACGCGTTCCAACCTATCATCCCACTACCACCAACTGTCCAAATGGCTAAGTTATTGCAACCTATGTGATCCAAGCAGAGCCCATAATGCCATGTGGCTGCACTAGAAGCTTCTTAACATTTGGCCTCTCAAATCCGTTTGTTCCTGGGTGGCTTTCCATAAGTGAGATACACAACATAAACCATAGAAATGGGACTTGTATAACCACTCAACACAAACCATTCTTTCCATTCCACCCATGTGTTTCATTCACTTAGTTGTTTTATTAAGCAAAAACACAAGTCAAAGACTTAGAAATATTTCTCATAGCATGAATATACAATCCACCCTTGGTTGCTACTAGCTAGGCTAAGCATGGTAAAAGCATGTATCTTACTTAGAGGAAATTCTAACATTGCTACAACTACTAGATTTCCCAAGCATAGCATATAGTAACTTACCAAAATACTCATGCAAATCCTATACAAAATATTTCTAATGCATAGGTGAAATTATAGGGATAAAATCACGAAGCTCCACTTGCCTTGGTAGTTTGGGGAGTAGCAACAATCTTCACAACCACAATCACTATTAGCACCAAAATCTACACATAAAATAATGGCACCAAAAATCACATAACAAAATATACAAACAAAAATATATGAATGCATGCAAATGCCATGTGATGGTTTTTATACACCAAACAAGACAAGTGTACAGTACTGAAACACAAACAAGACCAAGATACTCAAAATAAGCTTTATTTGATCTTTAAAACATTTTTCAAATAATTTCCATACTCAAATTAGCATACAAATGTCTCTACAAAAATAACCATTTTTACAGAGGCAAAACATTAAACACATTGCATAAACAGATAGGATTTTCTCTCCTGATTCCAAAGATATAAAATTTACAAAATTTGAACGTGTGGACCAAAAGTTATGAATTTTACAAGTTTGAAACACTAATAGATCTAATTCAGATTTTTAGATCTAATTCCTAGCCACGCGGCAGCTTCTGATTCGCTGATACCGATTCGCACGGATCGATCGATGAGGGCCATTGGATTAAAGTGACTGCGCACGGCCCATATCTAATCATACCGCTTCGCTTAAGTCGTCTATCGTACGCGTTGGATCTAGATCTAACGGCTCAAAACTAACAGACCATAATCGAGCGGTGGCCGTGAAGCGTGGGAGAGGGGGAAATAGCTCACTGAGTTCGCCGTGCGTTGCTGATGCTCAAGGTGTGCTTCGTTGGCGAAGGGGCGCTCGAGGTTGACGGGGATTTCTTGCCGTAGTTCCTACTGGCGACAAATGCTTCTGTTCATCGACGTTGGCGAGGGTACAGATCATGCCAAGGCAAAAGAAGCGGTGGGTCAGATGCGCAAGACGATACTAGTCACGCGGGTGTCAACGAGAGGGAAAGGGGCGGTCGGAAATTACCACTGGAGGTCGTCGGAGTTGAAGCCGAAGACGGTGGCGCTCAGTCAATTGTGTTGCCGATGCTCTGGGTCACGAGCGGGCGAGCCAGTGGTACTGGGAGGTGCGCAAGGTGAAGTGGAGCCTGCTCGTGTGAACCAGGAGAAGAGGGGTGGTCGGGGTTGGCCGGAATCAACGCTGCGGTTCGTCGGAGCGGCGAGGAATTCTCGCAGCCTGGGAGCGCTCAGTGCTTGGGGTTTGGGGGGAAATGGAGAGGGGTCAGAGGGGGTTTAAGTAGCAAGGATGAGCGGGGAAATTACGCCGGGAATCAAGCGCAATCAATCGGATTTGATTCGGGAAGAAACGGCAGAGAGGAGCAGTTCCTCCGGCGCGGGATTGACGACGACGCTGAGGTGGCGGTGGGTCCGGAGTGTCAGCGAGGGAGGGGTGTGCTGGTGGGTGAGAAACAGAGGGAGAGAGGGAAACCTGGGTGGGCTGCTTTGTCTACTGGGCCGAAAAGGTAGCGCCTGGCCTAGTTCTAACTCCTTACCCTTTTTCGTTTTCTAAATCGATTTTCAGGAAACAAATTCAAATAAAATCAAATGTGTTTGATTTCAAACTTGTTCTGGATTTTTTTTAAAATAAAACCTGCACATTTTTGAGTGTAAAACCATGCTGTCTTATTAGACTTGATTGGTTCCATTGAAAATTAAAAATAAACAGTACCTTAGCACAAGATTTGATAAAGATAGGAAAATGGTTTTAAAACCATATTTTTTTTTTTTTGGAAATTTTGTCCAAGCTATGGAACTCAACCAAACCAACTTATGAACAAAGAAATCTTGGTTTGAAACCAATATTCTCTCACTAGAGAGTAGCATTGCATCAATGCTTGTCTACATAAAATAATAAGTACTCAATGCTTCTGTTTTCTTGGAAATGAGTTTGAAATTGATCCCTAAATGATTATGCATGCATGGATGATATGCAATCTTTGGAAACATGATTTTAGGGATGTTACAATGATATTCTCGCCTATTCCATATCAATGGAAGAACATGAAAAACATATTCTTCTCATCGTCTCAAGATTCGAGAACACCACATATGTGTAGAGTCCTCGAAGTGTAAATCCTAACCTGCTAAAGTCACTTATCTCGACCATGTACTTCTGCTATTGACATTGTTACAATCCAAGAATCATCAAATCAATTGTTAACCTTCACCCATCATTAGTTTCAACCAACTCCGGAGTTTTCCTTGTTTGGCAAGTTATCATCGTCGTTCTGCTAAAGATTTCTTCAATAAGGCTGAATCTTTATCAAATATTCTTAAGAAGGACATGAAATTCTTTTGGTCTTACACTCATCAAGAAATATTTTGAAACCATCAAGATTTATCTTCTATGCTCAATCCACCGCATGCCACGAAGTTTTTCAGATCTTTATTAATTCTTCTATTCAAGTTTTGGGTGCTCTCCTCAATCTATCTATTCAATCCTTCATCTATTTCTATGATCTTCTTTATATCTTTTCTGATGGCTTGGGACTCCCAAAACGATGATAACATCATCATATTTATCTACTTTGGATCCGATGGATTGTTTGCATCAAATCCTTGTTTTCTTATGGAGCTTCATGATTTTCTCCTTATCAAGATCTTTAGATTAAAATTCTAAGAGTTGGGTTGCATAGTTTTCCTATTCATGTACGTAGTAATATTTTGGGTGCGGGATGGAGTAGCTACCATACCACTACTCTTATCATTCACTCTTGTACATTGAATAGGTGGATGAATGCGATTTTACTCCTTCCATGTAAGTCAGAAGTGGCCTTTATCTCTTGATACTTTTACTTTTGTCCTTGTTTTCCGGAGGGTTCTCTCAAAAATGTAATCAATAATCTCTGGTTTTTGGTCTCATCTATTTCAAGATGGAGCATAATCTTCAATGATCCGGTGGAAACAAATGCAAATCTTCTCTGCCTTCTTCATTCGACCGACGTTCTATATCATCATACAAGATGGATGGAAGTTATGTCTAACTTCCTTTCTACAATTATTTTATTTTTGGTAAATCCAATCATGACCAATGCCATCAATCGAAAAATATGTTGCAATAACCTCATGGTTAAGGAAAGCAATAAGTATCTCTACAATAACTCCAGATCTTCAACTTCTTTTCTGGATTCCACCATAAACTCGTGTCACTATTTCTCGAGGAGATAAATCTACACACCTCCTTTGCATGATCCTTTGGTCCTTACCAGCAGGAGAAGAATATAATCCAAGAATTTAGGAACCCAAATCTTTCTGTTGATATCAAGGAACTCTATTGTTTGAAGGCAATATTGTTTTCTGGACTTCATTTCTTAAATCTAAGGGAAGAAACAATGCTATTTTCATATGGTTGATAAATTCTCCAAAAATCGTTCTTTTCTTCCATCGAAAGAAAGAATCACCTTCACTTGCATCTTGAAATCTTTAATCCTAAGATGTGTCTATTCTTTTTCCTTAATGCATCGTCCTTTCAAAATTCCTTCAACAGTGGATATATTCCTTTATCATGTTTTCTCTCGAGTACCTGAGCTCTGTTCATCCATCTTTATTGCCTCAAAACAATCATCCAAGGCTTCAAGTCCTTTGTTTCGAAGAAGCAAAATGATAGACTTGCAACAATTCTATAAATTTTGCAATGTGCAGTGATCACACCATTTTGTTGATGAAGCAATTTGGGAACGTGAGGATCACCTTCGTTCCGAACACCCACCTCTCCTTGGTATTTTTCTTTTGCAAGGAATCTCGGGCAAGATTCTTATTTAGTGGGGGCGAGTTGTAGCATCCCAATTGTCTAACAATTGCAATTCTACTTGCCTAGTCTATATATTGTTACTTACTATATGTCATTCATTGCATCATCATTATATCATGCTCATGTCACCATGACACCTTGCATTTGAGCATCATATAAAACCCCTTTCATTTGGTTCTTATCCCATATGCATTATACTGTATCACTTGTATTTACCTCTTGATATATTGTATTTGCTTCTTAATAAATTGCTTGATGCCCAAGTTGAGTTGTGGGCATATATTTTCCAACTCCACCACTTTTCTTTTTCACCACCTTATAATCCCACCATCCAAACCATATATGAGAATTGCATTTCTTTTGGCTTTTGTCTAGCTCACATATGATAGGCTGGATCCACTTCTAAATCTACATGCTCCCATATATGTTTTCTATTGTTTTCACAATTGCCAATTATGTGGAGCCACATGGCCACCTTTGCATGCTATGTGAGTTGAAATTATTCATTATCTTCCATATGGTTTGAATTTGAATATATGATCATGAAGGAATATAATTATGGATATATGATGGCAGGTGGATCATACCCACAAGCATGTCCACATATATTCTTGCATACTCATATATTTAGTCCATATGGGAATAAAGCTCCCTTTTTTCCTTTGCTTGGTATTTATTCAATTTTAAGTATGTTTAGATAAATTACCATGTGTCATTCCATTATTTTTACAAGGATGAGTGTGGAATTTACTACTAATGCATGCCCCATGCAACTCATGCCTTCTTCCTTCTTCTAGTTCTCTTTTGAATTTGTGAGAATCTTGTTTGGTTTAGATTCAAACAAGATGCTTCCAAAGTATTGTAGAACTACCATAGTTCTTTTCCTTTTCCCATCTTGTTTCCTTGTTGATTCTTTTGACCATGTTGTTTTGGGAAGTTTTTGCATAGAAAGGTTCACACAATCAAAACAAAAGCATATAAAAATAAACAAAGGAAAATATCTAGCTAATCTAATCTACCTATCCTATACAAAACCCTAAACCATCTAACCAACCTAGCTACCTTTCTAAACCCTAAACCTACCCCTTACAGATCCAACTAAACCCTAGCTCTATCTCTCCCTCCCTCTCTTTTAGCCTAGCTAGACTAAAACTCTAGCTATCAAGGCCCCAACATGAACCTGTCTTTGGCTTATCTCCCTGGCACGACATTAGCAGCAGTTGTACACCGCGTGCACCCCTCCTGGCCTCTACCTGGTGCAACCCGACCAGCCCAGCAGGAAGCGCAACCCACGTGACCTATTTTTCTTCCCGGAAGCCGATCACGTGCACCACTTTGCTCCCGTGGCATCCCTGTACTTGCTCCATCTATGGGCGCGTAAAACGACAACGATAGGAGAGGTGTCCTCCTAATTATTATCCCCAACCAACCCTATGTCTGGCGATCTACATCACTCTTCCTTCTTCTCCTCTGTGCCAAAACCCTAGCCGCCCTGGCCAGCAGCCGCCGCCAGTATGCCAGACCACCGTCCCTTCTTCCACCATCGATCTCCTGGCCTCAAGTCAAGGAGCCCATGCTCTGGAGTTGCACCCGACGCCGCAGTGCCGCTCGAGCCCCAGTACACGAGGAGGAAGCCCAGAACGTCATGACAGCACACGCCAGCACATTGTCGCTCACCATGTCATGTCACTCTTCCGTAGACGCCCTGCTCTTCACTGTCTCTCCACTGCCTCTGTCGTCGTTGTCCCGCCAATGCCTTGGTGAGCCCCCGCTTCGCCCCACCTCTCTTTGGCCTCGCCGTGATCTGTCTAGCCTCTCAGCCGCCCTTGCTGTCGCACGCCAGCGTGCGCACGCGCGTGCTGAGCATCGCCAGTAGCAAGCCACCTGCAGCAGCAGCACAACCTTCCCGCCCTGTTCCCGCTAAGATTCCTGCCGCTTCAGTCCACCTCCGGCGGTGACAGCTGAACAAAAGTTGTAGACCGAGACACCCTCTTCATTTCTTGTTTTTGAGCCGTTTCACTTAGCGCCGCCTTTTAGTTGCGAACCTTGTCGCACGCCGATATCTGACTTTCATATTCGTCAGTCATCAGACTAGCACCCACGTAGCATTTTTGCAGCAGGGTCCCTACGTTGTCTGATTATCAACCTATAGTCCCACTGAAGACCCGCATGTCAGCCACTCATGAGCATCGTCCAGGTCTTTTGCAAAAAAGGTACCTGGGAAATGCAAGTATCAATCCGCAGGCCCCCCGCAACCACGTGTCATCACCCCGTTGAACGCGCGCCCAGTGGCCCCTCCCAGCTCACGGGCCGACTGTCTGTCTCTCTGGGTAGGAATTGCCCGAGTGGGAAAAATATCTGCCTATTATCTAAACTCAAAATAAATCAGAATTTGAGTATAAGTAAATGCATTCATATCTATTTAAATAATTTGAATTTGAATAAACTTTCAAAATGATTTTTTTTTCAAATATGAATTCAACCATGTGTTTAAATTTGACATCAGTTGACCATAACAAGTCAAACCTTTGACAATTGAGCATATTTAGATTATTGCATTTAAATATTTTTTAAATTCATAATTTCAAATAAGACAAATAATATATTTTTTTAATCTGAAAAATTCCAGGAATATGAATATGCCATTTAAAATATTATTTGATAAAATTAATTTTTTTGAATTAATAAATGCCCATTTCTTAAATATTGCATAACTTTAAATCCGTAACTCCAAATTCGACAAATGATATGTCTAAATTGATTAGCTCGACGAGCCTGTTCTGACTATTAATTACATGATATGAATTGAAGCATGCATCATATACATATTAAGTATATATAAATTTTTATGGGAGCAAAACATGACTAAAAACCTAATCAAATGCTTTATTCTTATACCCCACACCTCACCCATGCCATGCTATGCTATACCATGTAAATGGTGCATCATTCCATCATGGCATATCTTATTTACTTGTTGCATATGATTGTGCAATGTATTTATTTCAGCCCCTTGTGTATTTGGTTTTTATCTAGATAGACGCTGAGCAAGGATAATATCAAGAGCCTCAGGAGTATTACTAGGATCTATATTATTCTGCAACTGAACTGCCAGGCAAGAATTTCCCCATGCTTGCACTACATTGATGTCTATGCCCTTCTATTATTGTAGATAGTTGTTGGGCCTCCAAGTGTAGAGGTTTGTAGAACAACATCAAGTTTTCCTTAAGTGGATTACCCAAGGTGTATAGAACTCAGTGAGGAGTGGTCAAAGGTATCCCTCGGAAGCAACCCTGCAATCAAGATACAAGAAGTCTCTTTTGTCCCCAACACACCCAATACACTTGTCAGGTGTATAGGTGCACTAGTTCGGTGAAGAGATAGTAAAATACAAGTGGTATGTATGATTATAAGACAACGGTGCCAGAAAAGAGCTTGACATGGTGGAAGAGACTATAAGCAAGCAAACATGTAACAGATCTAGTTGTAAACGGTGTTTAAATGTTTATAAACAAGGCCTAGAGATCATACTTTCTGAACACTCTCAATAATATATTCTCTTCATGATTATACCCTAAACTACTCTCCGGGTGGACACTCTAATCCATGGTAGGGCTATAACAGCACACCTCAAAGTCCGCCTTCCCCATCTAAATAACCCCACACAGTCACCTTGAGCACTAGATGGTTCCAACAAATACATCCAACTCCAAATATACTCATGATAAATATTTATAAACTCTAGCCTAAGTGCCACCATGACGTGCACGCTGTCACTTTCACACACGTGGGGAGAGCAGATATCTATTGAAGCACTTGAGTATTTATGTAGATTCTACTTGATTACAAAGCTCATGATCACAATATGATCATGCATAGAGAGAGTGAGATGAACACATAGCTACCGGTAGAGCCCTTAGCCTCGAGGAATAACTACTCCCTCCTCATCATGGGGATCAACAACGACGATGGAGATGGTGGTGGAGATCGAAGGATATGGCTCCGGGGGCACTTCCCCGTCCCGAAAGTGTACTGGAACAGAGACTTCTGTCCCCCGAATCTCCCCTTTGGTGGCGGTGGTGTTGCGGAGGTTTTCGTGGCTTTCTCCCAGATGATTTAGGGTTTCTGAGTCGGGGGCTACTTATAGGCGAAGGAGGCAAGGTCGATGGAGGCCCAGGGGGCCCACACCCCCTTTTGGCGTGCCCAGGGTGGGCCCGTGCCACCCTAGGGTGTGGACACCCTGGTTCCCTACTCCGTCTCTGCTTCGATTTTCCGTATCGTTCCGGGAAAAATATGAAGATTGACTTTTGTCCCATCCAATTCCAAGAATATTCATTTTTTACCTTTTCTAAAACCAAAAACAGCAGAAAACAGGCAACTGGCACTGTGGCATCTTGTCAATAGGTTAGTTCTAGAAAGTGTATAAAAATATCTCAAAGTGTAGAAAAAACATAAGACAAATGATATAAAACAAGCATGGAGCATCAAAAATTATAGATACGTTTGCGGCGTATCAAGCATCCCCAAGCTTAACTCCTTCTCGTCCTCAAGTAGGTAAGTGATAAAAAGAATAATTTTTGAGGTGACATGCACCATCACAATCAAGATCAAACCATTTGCAAGCATTGAAAACTGGGATCAAAGTACTCTAAACATGAGCATGAAAGATGTAGTTCTAACAATAAGACATAGTAACTATGTTGGAACATGAAAGGATACAAACAAAGATTCATGAATAACAATGCATTAAAAGACGTTTGTTTGTTTCATATACATAAAACATAGCACCAGGAATAAAATAAGTTATTACATCTTACATAGCTCATTTGGCTATTACATTACATTGCAGCAGAATATCTATAAACATGGGGTCCTTCATCTTCAAAGTGCCACAGGCAGACATGTTGGTTGTAGACTTTGTAATCCTAATCAACTCACTTCACTAAATCAATCAAACCTGCAACATAACAAGTTATAGCCACAAGGGTCAATACATTTGAATTGTATTGGCAAGTGATACTATGGTAGTATAGTGGAGTCTATCATCTATATGCATTTGGCTAAGTGGAGCTTAGGCTTGCTTTGCTCAAAATATATTTTCCTTATCATTTGAAAACTCTAAGTTTTTGCTTTGACAAAATCTTTCCCAAGGCATCTACCAATCAAAGATTGAAGATCCTTTAACCCTTTTTCAACCACAAGTTTTTAACTTAGAAATTTGGATGATGAGATTCTTGATAGCTTCCATGTCTTGATGCTCAAATTGTCCTTTACCAGGGACATGACTAAGTACTTAGATTTTACACTCTGCAGAGGTGGTGCACTTTCCCCACAAGACTTGGTTTCACCAAGACAAGATCTTTTAGAAGCCTTCCCTTAGACCAGAATGGACGCGTTCCAACCTATCAAACCCTTACCACCAACTGTCCATTTGGCTAAGTTCTTGCAACCTATATGATCCAGGCAGAGCCCATAATGCCAAGTGGCTGCACTTGATGCTTCTCAACATTTGACATCTCAAATCTCTTTGTTCCTGGGTGGCCATCCACAAGTGAGATACACAAGGTAAACCATAAAAATGGGCCTTGTGAACCACTCAACACAAACCATTCCTTCCATTCCACCCAGGTGATTCATTAACTTAGTTGTGTTATTAAACAAAAACACAAGTCCTCAGACTTAGAAATTTTTCCATAGTATGAATGTATATATTCCACCCTTGTTTTCTATTAGCTAAGCTAAGCATCATAGTAGTAGGAATCTTAACTTAGGAAAATTCTACTAAGGTTTCATCTACTAGGATTTCCCATAGCATGGTTTATACTTAGCAAAATTCCATGCAAGTCTTACCTAGAAATATCACTAATGCATAGTGAAAATAATGGGACAAAAGTATGAAGCATCACTTGCCTTTTTGGTAGAGTATAGGTTCACTCCTTGATATTTGCAATGTTCACACACTTCAAGTCACTACAATTCAATCAAGCAAACAATATTTCAATCTACCATTCAAGCATTTCATCACATAAAATAATAAACAAAACAATACATGCAAGCATGCAAAAGGGTTGTTTTATTTGTAAAAGTGGTTTCTAATGGGTCATAAACATTTGGATATACCTAATGGTCATGCTATAAAGTGGAAAAGTCATTTTCAAAAGATTTCACTTTATAAACCATTTTCTAAACCAAGTCATTATTTTATGTGGTTTGAAAATGTCTTTAGTAAATTAGTAGTTCTATAGGGTTCACCAAGTACATTTTCAAATCATAAAACTTGGTGTTTGGGGTCAGAGAGTTTGAAACAAAACATTTGCCAAAGGTTTTCTTCCAAAACCATTTTTAATAAATAAACCATATTTTTATTTGACTAGAATTGGTTTTAAATCCAAGATTCATTCTTTTGCATCACCAAATATATTTTTGAAACCACAAAGTGATTCCTAGGGTTATTAGTTTCAAAACACACCATTTGAAAAATATTTTATCCCCCAAATCATTTTTGAACAATTTTTACATCCTAAATAAGCATACGTATGTTTCTGCAAAAACAAACATTTTACTAGAAGCTTTTTACTAAAACAAGTGCATGGTTGGCTAGGGATTGTCTTGCTGATTCCATTGACATAAAGTTTGCAAAATTTGGACGTGTAGATAAAAAGTTATAGATTTTTCAAGTTTGCATACAAATCAGATTCCAAATTCTGTTTTAAACCAAACTGTTGCCACGCGGCGTTTTCCTATTCGTCGGTACCGCTTCGGCCGGATCAAGCGATGGCAGCCGTTAGATTTAAGTCATATCGCACGGTGCATAGAGGCTACTTACCCCTTCGTCTAGCTTCTATCGCGTTCGTCAGATCAAGATCCTACGGTCCCTAGCATGTGACCAAAAGCTAGCGGCGCTGGCGGCGGCATCTGGCAGTGGAGCGGCCTGGCGGTGGCGTTGCCGGCGATGCAGGAAGCGGGAGAGGGAAAGGAGATGCTAACCGAGTTCGTGGAGTGACGCTGAAGCTCAACTCGCTTGCGGTTTGTCAGGGGGCGCACTGGATCATTCGTGATTCCTCGCCGGAGTCAGGGGCGGCGTCGGTCTCGCTCAGACATCGACGGGGGCGACGCTATGGTGCACAAGAAGACAAGGCAAGAACGGCATTATCTGCGCAAGAGGTTAGCGATCAAGCGTAAATCATCGAGAGGAAGAAGGGCGGTCAGCACTCACCGGAAAAGACTGACGGAGTGGAGGCAGACGGTGGTGGCGGTGGTCGTCGTCGTTCCCGAAGTTCTAGGGCGCGCGGGGACGAGATGGCGTTACGGGGAGGTGCGCCTAGGTCTGGGGAACTTGCCCATGTGCTCGGGGAGGTAAGGGGTGGCGCGGGGTTGCCGGAATCGCTGCCGGAGAGCGTCGGAACAGAGGGTGGTGCAGGAGAAAATTTGGCAGCCTGGGGGCGCGCTAAGGTGGGGAGACAGAGGGGAACGAGAGAGGAGAAGCTGGCGCTTAAGTAGGCATCATCGCAGGGGCGTTTAATGGTGTGGTTACTGCGTATTAACGCGAGGAAACGGCGACAGAACGGCCGGGGAGGAATGAGGGGTGGGGTCGTCGCGGGGAGGAAGAAGATGAGCTGGCGGTGGGGCCTGGCTGTCTGCGTGTGAGAGAGAGTGGGGGTGGGGTCGTTCTGTCAGCGTCTTTGCGGGTTTAAAACTGGGTACGAATCGTTTTTCTTCGGGAGAGAGAGGAGCTGGGCTAACTGGGCCTTGACTAGGCTGGGTCCTTTTCTTATTTTTTTCCTGCTCTGTTTGTTTTTCTGTTTCTCTTTTGATTTTTCTGTTTTGATTTTTGTTTAACCAATTCAATCACTTATTTGATTTCAAAACTTTGCCAGATTTTGTGTAGGTTTAGGTACTGGTTAGTAGCACATTCTAAAATAATTTTTGTTTTTTGAATAAAACATTACTCTTTTTGGGTCTTTTATTTATTCAAAATAGGCTTAGTTTTAAATCATATAAGATTTATTAATATTTCTAAACACCATTTGATTTTTCCAAAACCAACCAAATCTTTTCAGTAGATTTTTATTTGATTAGTTTGGTGTCAAATAATCCATCTTGAATTATTTGTAAAAAGCTTTAATAAGATTTATTAATCACTTAAGATTGGGTATTTTCTTTAATTCCCATAGGATTTGGTTTAGGTCATTTGATTTTATTTTGGAATTTCTTTATCCCATATTTTATTTAGATTTGGATTATAATTCATTCCATTTGTTTATGGATTTGGCCAAGATTTGGTTTGGTCTTTAAACATTCATTATTTATTATTTCTTTCTTCATCTTATAAAATCCATATCTTTTTATTTAGAGATCCAAACTTGGTGATTCCAATTTGTAAAATCTTGTTTAATATTTGTTTATCATTTTAAATCCTTTTAGTATTATTTTCACAACATTTGGTATGGATTTTAGATAAATGCTTTATTAGCTTGGAAATTACTTTTCCTTATCTTTTTTTAAATTCCTAAGATTTTATTTATGGCCCCAATTTAAATGAAACCAATTTATTTGCTTTATATTATTTATATTTTTCTTTCTTGATCATTTGTGAATGTTTGTTGACAAGTTTTTATATGGATCAAATCCATAGACTTGGAGATAACTTTGGAAATGATTTTTATTCCATTAGGGTTTTAGGGTTTGGTTTTATTTTCCCAAGTGTTTAAATTTCCAGATACATTCATTGAGGAATGCATTTCCCTTGATTTGGATTTTTGTTGGATTCAAACTTTTATCAAAGTTTGTTCAAGATGGGATTTTAAGTTCCCTTTTCGAAACAAAAGTTTCTTTTCACCCTGATTTTCAACAAAAAATTATTTTGTTTATTTTATTTTTACATTACAAGATTTGGAAAATCTTGGGATGTGACAATCATAAGCATCTTGAAGTGATTAAGGTTAAAGTGAACAAAATATGGAGTATATGCTTGACAAAGTATAAGTTGGCAATCTCATGTACCTTGAGTACGAGGGCCGCTCCTCATGCTACTCAACTTTAGTCACCGGTAAGTTCTTGTCATAGTAAGTACATGTGTATCATAGAGAACTGCCAACGGGGTACCCCTTGCCCCATGATACAGGAGCTATCCCATATCAGAATGACAAGGCAAGCAGACAATGAGCATCTCAGCAATCTTCTTATTTACCATGGGAAAATGGTGCCTTTTTCTCTTTTTTCCTCTTTTTTCTTTTTCTCTTCTATTTTTTCTATCTCTCTTTTTTTATAAGAAGAATGCTTCATAGATTGACCACTATGGTGATGATGCAAGTTTCCACCATGATTAGGCATGGCTTAGGCTAGCGGCCCAGGCGTTTCTCTAACACACATACATAACTCCATGGACTTACAAGCTCCCCTTTTATTTCACACCGTCGACATCCGCAAACAAAATATCATGATGTCAACTGGGTAACATGTACAAGTGCAATGTTGAAAGCGTTCCCCATGACAACATGGTTCTACTAATTCCCAACTTATAAGTGAAAGCATATACAACATAGATGACACAATGGTTCAAGTTTATTAGTGACAAGAAAAATAAAGCGTGCATCAAGTATGTGAGAGCTTTAATCACTAATTTTTCACATAACAAGTTTAATTTGGAAGATAGATAAAACAAGAATATACTTGGAATGGTGTAACACACCATGCATAGGAATTTATGGTGGACACTTTGGAATAACTTGTTTATTGGGAGTTGGATGCATGAGTAGAGCTTACTCATACAAGTGGAGGCTAGCAAAAGACTGGGAGCAACCAACTAAGAGAGCAATAATGGCCATAATCATGCAAAGCGACAAAAAATTACTAACCAAAGCATAAAGTGGTACGACAAGTCATACTAAATGATCATAAAGGCTATGGTGATTGGTTATAGTAATAACATGGTGTGAGCATGTGCCAAGTCAACCCAAACAAAGCATCGAAGGAGAATACCACAATATTATGATTTTGTATGCTAAAACAACACATGATTCTTTCAAGGCACATTAAGCAATCTCAATTGTTTGGAACAAGTCATGCTACGGAAATAATCACTAAGCATAAGGTTAAAACAACATCTAGCATGGCATGATAAAGTCTAAGTCATAGTCAAAACAAGCTCCCTTTTGTATCACCTAAGCATGAAACTTCCTACTCTTTTCCAACACCAATCGACTTATTTGAAACAACTCACAAATATAATAGTCAATAAATACCAGTGAGCTTATCTCACAAATCCACAAAGAAGAAGTAAAAAGTTCTAAGTTGAAAGCATAAGAAAACTAAGGCTAAACGCAGTGCATAGGTTTGTAGAACAGCAACAAGTTTCCCTTAAGTGGATTACCCAAGGTTTATTGAACTCAGGGAGTAAGTGGTCAAAGGTATCCCTCTCAAGCAACCCTACAATCAAGATACAAGGAGTCTCTTGTGTCCCCAAGACACCTAATACACTTGTTAGGTGTATAGGTGCACTAGTTCGGCGAAGAGATAGTGAAATACAAGTGGGTATGGATGATTATAAGACAACGGTGCCAAAAAAGAGCTTGACAGGGTGGAAGAGACTGGAAGCAAGCAAACATGTAACATATCTAGTTGTAAATGTTGTTTCAATGTTTAGAAACAAGGCCTAGTGATCATACTTTCACTAGTGAACACTCTCAATAAATATATTCTCTTCATGATTCTACCCTGAACTACTCTCCGGTTGGACACTCTAATCCATGGTAGGGCTATATGTCACATCCCAAAATTTTCCAAATTTTGAAATGTGAAAAATAAATAAACAAAAGAAACAATTGTTGAAATTTAGGGTGAAAAGAAACTTTTTGTTTCTAAATGGAAACATCAAAACCCTTGTTGAACAAAAATGTGAATGAAAAGGGAATCCAACAAAATTTCAATCAAGTGAAATGCATTCATCAATAAATGTATCTTGAAATTTAAACATTTGGAAAAGTTAAACCAAAACCCCAAATCTCAATGAAAGAAATCACTTCCAAAGATCAAATGCATTTTATGCATGGAAAGAATCTTGAATTTAAACACTTGGGAAAATAAACCAAAACCCTAAAACCCTAATGGAAGAAAATCATTTCCAAGATCTCTCTAAGACTATGGATTTGTTCCAAATAAAAATTTGGCACTAAACATTTATAAATGATCAAAAATGATAAACAAAAATATTATAAAACCATAGAAATTGGTTTCATTTAATTTGGAGCCATGGACAAAAACTTAAGAATATAATAAGATAAAAGGGATTAATTTCCAAAGCTAATAAATCTCCTAAACTAAAAATCAATACCAAATTGTGAGCAAATTAATCCTAAATAGAATTAAAAAGATAAAAAAATATTAAATAAAATTATACAAATTGGAATCACCAATTCTGGATCTATAAATAAAATGATATGGATTTTATAAGACAAATAAATAAATAAATAAGGAATATTTAAAATCCAAATTAAATCTTGGCCAAATCAATAAACAAATGAAAGTTTATTGAATAATAAAAAGGAATAAAAGATTATTTAAATAAAATTATATGAATTGAAACAAATCAAATTTTATTTAAATAAAGACAAATTGCCTAAACTAAATAATAAATCCCAAGAAAATTATTTAGAAGACAATTTAAAACATGAATTAAATCCATAAGCAAAAGGAATAAAGATAATCCAAATCCAAATAAAATAAAGTAATAAATATTATGCAAATAAAAGTATATGGGATTAAACCCTATCAAATTATATTTAAAAAGGAAGACAAAATCACTAATATAAATGATTAATTAAATCTTGGTAAAATTAATTGAAATTACCAAAGTGGATTAAAATTTATCTAATTAACTTAAAAAGAATAAAATAATTATTTGAATAAAGACAAATGCCCTTTTTAAAATGAATAATGAATCACATTAAAATATTTTGAATTATTCAAAAAATGGACTTTCAAAACACACTAATAAATAAGTGCAAACCTACTGAAAAAGTTCTGGAAATTTTGAATACAAACAAATGGTTAAATTTTTTTGAATCAAATCAAAAGAGAATATAGAAAAGGAAAAAGAAAAAGAAAACAATAGAAAAAAAATGAAAACAGACCTGACCCACTTGCCTCAGCCCATCTGGCCCAACTAACCCAGCCCGACTACAACCCACCCGGGAAACCCCACTCTCTCTCGCGAAACATTTTCTCACCCGTAGCCCTACCCTTCACCTCGCTGACGACGTGACCCCACACCTGTCTCGTCATCGTCTTCTTCCTCGCGCGCTGACCACGCCCTCACTTCGCCGTTTCTGGCCATTGAAGACTGATTAAATTCACGTTATTGGCCGAGTAATTTCCGTCCGTGACCACGCCCTCATAAGCACCCCTCTCTCCTCTCTCTTTCCCCTCTGGCACCACACTGCGAGACCCACCAGGCTGCCTTGATTCCATATCGCACCACTGCTATCTCCGGCAACCTCCAGTGCAAATTCTGGCCAAACTAGACCCTCCCCGCCCCCTAACCCGCACGAGCATGCTCACCAGCACCAGGCGCACCTGCCAATAGCCCCAACTCGCTCGCACACACCCCAGAGCGTTGACTCCCACTTCACCCACGCATCATCGATGACCCCGCAGACTCAGGTGAGCCCTAGCACTCGACCCCGTGCGCGCCTCGACCTGTGACTCATGCCATTTTGTTTGCATGTGTCCTATGAGTCTCTAGGTGCTCTCCAATCATCTGCGCGTGACCTGCAAGCTCGTCGCCGACAACGACAGAACGTGCCCGCCGCCAGGAACGACTCCGGAGAGCAGTCGTCGTCGAACCTTTATGCCCCCTACCCTCCTGCAACCACGTTGAGAATCAACGCGACCCTGCAAATCTAGTAACGCTCTTCGTTCTCTCCCTCGCTTCCTATAGCCGCTGGAATGCTGCAGCCTAAGCGTTGCCGCCGCGCAACCATCGCAGCGCTGCTAGTTCATGGTTAATTGGATTAGGGCCGTTAGATTTTGATCTTGTGGATGGGATAGATCGTTTAAATGAATCGGTATGGATCAATCTGATCCATGCGATCCCCTTTTAATCCAACAGACCATGTTGATCGATCCTGCCGAACCGTTATTATCCAATAAGAATCTCACACGTAGCCCAGCTTTTGTTTTAAAAACAGAAACATTTCTATTAGTGGTTTGATTTTGTAAAATTCATAACTTTTAATCTGCACATCCAAAATTTGCAAATTTTATATCACTGGATTCACAAAAATGTGAACTTTGCAACCATGTCCTTAGTTTAGTATTTTGATTCTGAAAAAATTAGATGTTTTTGCAGAAACATTTGTAGGACTATTTTGTGTATAAAAATTATTCTAAAAATGATTTTTGGGTAAAATCTTTTGCAAATGATTTGTTTTGAACCTACTGACCAGAAACACAAACTTTTGGGTTTAGAAATACATTTTTTTAAACACAAGGAATTATTCCTTAAATAAAGCATTTCTAATAAAACAAAAATGTTGTTATGTTTTAAAAATGATTCCTTTGAATTTTGAACTCTCTGACCCTAAACACTAAATTTTGTATTTAAAAATATATTTTTTGACACTAAGGAAATATTCCTTTGAATAAAAGAATTTCTAGAAAAACAAAATTATTGCTTTGATTTAAAAATGATTTTGAGTGAAACCTTTTGCAAATAGATTTTTTAAACATTTTCACCATAAACACTAACATTTGTGTTTAAAATATATTTGGAGAACACTAGAAATTATTCCTTTAAATAAAAGAATTTCTAGCAAAACAAAAATGATTTAAATGGCCCATTTTCACTAACTTGTTTTTAAATGGTTTTGCCACTTTTATAAATGACCAATAGGTGTTTTAAAATGTTTATAGCTTTATTAGAAACCACTTTTTCAAATAAAACAACCTTTTGCATGCTTGCATGCATTTCCTTGTTTTTAATATTTTATGTGGTGAATTGTTTGAATGCTAGTTTGAATTTGTGCCTTGCTTGATTGATTTGTAGTGAACTTTGAAGAGTGTGACAATTGCAAGATCAAGGAGTGAACATAGTTGCTCTACTAAAAAGGAAAGTGGTGCTTCATACATTTTGTCCTTTTATTTTCACTATGTATTAGTGATATTTTGAGTAGGACTTGCATGGAATTTTTACTAAGTATGCTTGTAACATCCCAGGTTTTATTATATGATGTTACTAGAAGCATGCATCATCATTGCATCCTATAAATTAGGTTGCATCAAAACCCTACCACCAAACCCCAGACAAAAACCCTAATATTAATTCCTCCCTAGGAGCATTAATGAGGTAAAAATAATATCCTCTGGTTCTATGTTGACCACCTTCTTTTTACAAAAATTTAGGAATTGGTTTCATTGTTTTTGGACTTGATATGCAAAAGTTATTAGAGAATTAGTAGAACAGAAATGGAAAAGAAAAGTACAAAAAAACCTCTTCGCCTAACCTCTTTGGGCAGGCCCGGCCCACTAACGCGTCACCTAAGCTTCTTAACGCCCACAGCCGCTTGACCAGCACCAGCACCAGCGCCAGCCCGCACTGCCCCTCCACTCGCTGACACGTGGGACCCACCCGTCAGTCGTCTCTCCCACGACGACGGTGAGTCCCTGTCGAACACGGGATCACCCCTAGCCGAACTTCGTGTTTGTCTCGCGCCTTGGCCCCTTATCCACGCCACCCCTCCTTAAATAGCCTCGCATCGACCCCCCCTCTTATCTTTTCCTAAATCCCTAGCTCGACCAAACTCCCGCGCCGGCCGCCGTCGGGTTGACCTCGCCGAGACGGTTCGGAGCTCCACCTTGTGCTTCTCTCCCTCTGGAGCTTTTCCCCCATCGACTACTAATTCTCCCCGTGTACTTTTTCCTCTCTCAACTGCAGCCAATCGACGGGAATTGCTCGTCGACGTATCGCCGGAGTTCGCGGGGTCCGAAGGAGCCGTACGGCTGGACGAGGAAGAGAAGGCCGAAGTCGATCTCGTACACGGGACAACAAGGAGGAGACGCACGTTGTCGTCTGATCCGCTGCCTCGAAGAGCCACCGTACCGCCGCCGAGGACCACGTCCGACAGCGCCGCCGCCGTCTCGCCATCGACGCCGCCGCGGTGAGGGCCATCTTACCCCGTCCGTTAGATTAGCGAGCTGCGGCTCAGATTAGAAGACCGTCAAAGCGGTATCGCCAGCGGCGTTAAGGCGCGTGCAGCGATGTTAGCGCCGACTCACGCACGGCACCCAAAGAATATCGCGACACGTGGCCATTAGGGTTAGATTAAGTTCGGTTTAGTTTTATTTTGGCAGATTGCATATAAAACTTGCGAAATTCATAGAAAATAAAATACTTGGCCAAATTTTGAGTATAATATACCGTTGGATTCACAAAATTGTGTAGAACACAGATCTGTAATAATATTACAAGTTTGCAGTAGGCTTTTCCGTGTAGAATTTAATCTCTAGATTAGAGTGTTTAATCCACAGAAAAATAATTAAAACTACGTTTTAATTGATTCTTGTTGTGTTGACTTTGTTTTTACAATACCTACTGAACAAAATTATAGTATCTTGCTTAAGAGCATTAGATCTGATTTGGGGCTAATTATATGTTTGGATCTTCAGTGAGCCTATGAATCTGAATAATGGCCCAAATTAATTTAAACCCGTGGGAAATCAATACTAATAACATCCCTAACACAATTAGACTACCTTGGTCAATATAGAAAACAAATCTTGCATAAGTACCATGTTGCATGCATGCATGTTATCTTTGTGGCATATTTTGTGCAAATTGTGATTAGATCTATGTTTGTGTTTTGTTAGATTGTTCGGAGTGCGCTGAGAAGTGCTATTGTGTAGAGTGCTGCTCGGATCAAGGCAAGTTACACCACTTGTTCATAACTTTTGTCCCAGTTTTGATTCTATGCATGTGATCTTCAAAATCCTGTAGTATGCATGTGTAGGATGTTCTAGTAGATTTCTTCCTTAGTATTATTTTGCAAGTGCGATGATTTTTGCAGTACGCCATGAGTAGCTTTATACTTAGGATTTCCCTCCTAATAGGTTACCCCTGTTTTTGCTAAGTATTGCTTGCTAAGCTATATATACAAGGTACCATTGGGGGGTTCGAAAGACAATGAATTTCTTCTAAGTATAAAGGCTCGCTTGAGCGATCTTTTCTTCTCAAATCCACTTCAAAATAAAACTAAGTTTTCTTCTGGGCGGAACGGTTGTCGGGACAACGAGTGAGATTTTGGTGGAGGACGGCCGCCCAGGAATCAAAGAAGTCTGCCATGTTTCAGAATTCAGAAGCTTCCAGTGCAACCACAATACATATGGGCTCTGTCTTGGCCTATTACTTAGTGGGAAACCTCACCTGGGTACCAACATTTGGAGGTTCTTGGCACGGTTGGATCCAGAAGGTAGAGGGGCTACTAAGGGAAAGCCTCGCCATGGTCTTGTCTGTAAAAGGACTTGATCGTGGATTGTGGGTAAAGTGCACAAACTCTCGAGAGTATTGCAATCTGATCGATCAACCGTGTTCACGGAAATAGAAAAACATTGAGCATCTGAAGAATGGAGCCTCTAAAGGATCTTCCTCTCTCTCTCTCTTTCAAAATCTAAAGTTTTCTAAAAACCCAAGGCGTGAGTCATATCGCTATGGGGAGGGTTTTGGGAACTTGGTGAGTAATATCCAAGTGTTAGGTTGTTTGGACACTTGGTGAGTAATATCCTCGTGTGCCATTCGACCATATATTACTTAAACAAAAGTTTACAAAGTAGGGAAAATCTTCTCTTCTTCTCCATACTTAAGAAAACTAGCTTTGAGCAAATGAACTCTACAGCCTAAACTAGCCTTGCATGTAGAGTTAGTCGTTTCTTTCCTTGGTGTAATTTGCCAATACATTCAAAGTATTGAACCAACTTGTTGGCTGCACGTCTTATGTGCAGAATCCGAAGATTGAAAGGTGCGTAGGGATCGCGAGTCTACACTCGACAAGCCTGGGGCGTTGATGGACTCAAGCTGATTTTATGTTTCCGCTGTTATTTGAGCTAGCTTAATGCTAAGAAAATTTGTAATAAATTCATACTCTGGATTATCCATGTAATAATGACTTTGTGTTTTACATGATATTCATCGACTGTGAGCGCTAGCTATTGATCTAGGGACTAGCATGTAAATCACAGGGACTTAGGATCTTTATTGATCCAAGGTCACTACAGATGGTATCAGAGCACATCGTTGCCTGTAGGAGATGACCCTAGGATTGGAACCACCTTTAACTTATGTGTCTTACTTGCTTTTCTACTAAGTTATTTTCTGCACTTCTAGTATCTGCTTTCCTCTACTTGATTAGGTATCTAATTTTCATTCTTCTAACTTAAAGATGACAAGCTTCCTCTACGACACCGTCACGGACATCGAGCCCCTTCGCTTTGGTGGATGCCTCATGGATCTCCTCACGCGTTTGGACCTTCCCCTGCCAACAATCCAGGGAAGCACAACGAAGAAACTCCACAAGGACGGCTGCTGGGGATTCAAAGTCATCAAGCCAGGACAGGAGCGAGGCAAGAACCCGGAGGAAGACATAGCAATCCACATTGTTAGCGACTCCAAGGAGAAGGCCCTTAGCATCAGCATGCAACAGCTCATTGGTCGCCTATGTGGACGCCATCATGAGGCTCTCCAAGGACACTGCGGCGGTCTTTTTGGAAGACGAGACGAGGAAGGAATTCCCATGGAGTTAACCTTTGAGGAAAGGACTTCTACCAAGCGCCGAAGGAACCAATATCAAGACTTGGAGTGCCACATTCATGACCTTGAAAAAGGTAGCTTCCTCGAGATGTTAAGGAACGATGAGCTATGCACTCTCATCAAGGAGAAGGAGGAAATGATCAAGCAGTAGGAGGAGGCAATGAAGCTCCAAGAGATAAAGTTCCAGGACCAAGAGAAGAAGTTCGCTAACCAAGAGAAGAGGGTGGTAAGTAAAAACAAGAGGATTAGGGAACTCAAGCAGGAGATCGAGGGAACTGAAGTGCAAATAGAAGGTCTTTGCAAGATAATCAATGATGTGCGTGCTTCCAAGAGGGACTTGGCAAAGCAACTTGAAGACGCAAAGAAGTCAAGTCTAGTGGAGGAACACAAAGCGAGAAGGAGGGACTTTAGGAGCAGCTAGAAGCCACTACCAAGAAGCTGCAGGATGAGATAAAGAACCTCCAAGAATAGCTTGAAGCCACCACAAAGGAGATGGAGCTGTACAAGACAACCCTAGAGCAGGAAGGCTACTCGTTCGAGGACGAGGAAGAGGAAGGCGTGGAAGATGTGTAGTAGTTAGACCACCTTTAAATTCTATAGTAGAACGTTATTCGCGATTGTAATAAATACCAAGACATATTTGATTTAGTTAAACTTGGTTGATTTCTTTGTTAAGTTTGTGATTTTGTGCCTTGTGTGTTTTCATAAGGGTAGGAGTTTACTACTTAGTCTTTTTGTCTATTTCTTAACTTGTCTCTCAAACCCCACAGATGCCGCCAAGACATGCGAACACCGAAATTCCTCTAGAAATTGCACAACTTCTGGCCACTCAGAACCAGCTGATCCAACTGCTCACTCAAAACATGCAAAACAGCAACAACAACAACAACAACAACAACAACAACGCGCCACCTCTGCCACCGCCACCTCCACCACCACCTCAATAGGATCGCTTGAATCGGTTTTTGAGGTTGAACCCACCTACCTTCACTAGCAGCACTGAACCAATCATCGCAGATGACTGGCTCCGTACAATTAACAAGAAGTTAGACATCATGCAAGCCGTCGGGAGCCGAGTGCGTTATGCAGCGCACGGCTTGAAGGACTCTGCGAGAATGGTGGGATAACTACCAAGTCACCCACCCGGATATTGATGCTATCACTTGGGATCAGTTCGAGTTAGCTTTTCACACTCATCATGTGGCTGTTGGTGTCATGACTCTGAAAAGGCGCGAGTTTCGCGACCTACACCAGCTGCACCGTTCTGTCACCTAGTATGGAGAGATTTTCAATAAGCTAGCCCGTTATGCACCCGATGATGTTTCCACTGATGCCAAGAGGCAGGAGGAATTCTTAAGAGGACTCAATGATGAGATATCCATTCATCTTGTGGCTCAGAAATTTGACAACTTTCAGGAACTCCTGGACAGAGCCATTGTGGTTGAATCCAAAAGAAAGAGCATAGAAAACCGTAAGAGAAAGTCTAACCCTCATAAGCACTCTGTTCCGTACCAGAAGCAGCACACTTCCTCACCACCACCTTATAACAATAATGGCCACAACTATAACGGTCATCACCATGGCAGCCACAAACACAATGGGCATAAAAAACGCAATGGGAATGGTAGCAATGGAAAGGATCTCAGTGAGGTGACATGCTTTAAGTGCAACAAGACAGGGCACTATGCAACCACTTGCCCCGAAAAGAATGGAAATGGCAATGGGAATGGAAGTGGACACAACCATGGCAATGGAAACGGGAAGAAGACAAATACGAATATGAAGGAGTCATAGATTGTGGCAAAAGGACTGTCACGCTCACAACACCGGAAGGGAAGAGGATTCATATCAAGTCAAATTTCGCACTTAAGGAAGTCATGGTGAACTCTCTTAAGGGGGTTAGCTTGGAGGATGTACCCATTGTGAAGGAATACCTAGATGTCTTTCCGGAAGAGTTACCCGGGATGCCTCCCGACCGTGATATCGAGTTCCTCATTGACTTGATGCCGGGCACAGGGCCGATAGCTAAGAGACCGTACAAGATGGATGTGGATTGTAACATCCCTAAAATCAAGTTTTCAAAGCTTTTAATATCATCCATGCATGCATAATCATTTAGGGATCATTTTCAAGTCATTTCAAGAAAACAGGAGCATTTGGGTGCTTATTATTTTATGTAAAC
Organism: Avena longiglumis; assembly: GCA_030063025.1. Lineage (NCBI taxonomy): Eukaryota > Viridiplantae > Streptophyta > Magnoliopsida > Poales > Poaceae > Avena > Avena longiglumis. The sequence goes on from CP125977.1 coordinate 445,837,978, forward strand.
AAGCATTGATCCAATGCTACTCTCTAGAGAGAGAATATTTGTTTCAAACCAAGATGTTTTTGTTCATAAGTTGGTTTGGTTGAGTTCCAAAGCTTGGGCAAAGTTTCCAAAACAAATAATGGTTTTAAAACCATTTTCAAAATCTTTATCTAATCTTGTGCTAAGGCACTGTTTATTTTAAAATTTCAAAGGAACCAAACAAGTCCAGCAAGACAGCTTGGTTTTATGCCCAAAAATATGAAGGTTACAATTTATAAAAGTCCAGAAAAGTTTGGAATTCAAATGCATTTGATTTAATTTGAAATGGTTTCCTGAAAATCAATTTAGAAAAAGAAAAAGAATTAGAAATCAGAACTGGGCCTGGCGCCACCTTTTCGGCCCAACAAACAAAGCAGCCCACCCGGGGTTTTATTTTCCCTCTGTTTCTCACCGCAGCCGCGTGCACCCACCCACTGACAGCTTGACCCCACCATGCTCCGTCAGCTTCGTCCTCAATCAATGCGCAGCCGAGCCACTCCGCCGTTACCTCGCCGCAGTCACTGCTCGCTTAAATCCCATTTATGCAGGGAGTAATCGCCGCCCCACTCCTAGCTATTTAATCTCCTATCCACCACGACCATTTCCCCTCACACCACACGCTCGCTCCACCACCAGGCTGCAACAATTTCACGTTGCAACGCCGCTGTACCGACGAACTCCGGCGACGAAATTCCGGTGAGCCAGATCACCCCTTCCATTCTAATTCAAACGAGCGTGTTCCTTGCAACCTTGTGCACCTTCTGACCCCTCTCGTTTGGCCACACTTGACCTAGGTAGCCGTTCCCGTCCACCCCTGCAAGCGACAGAGACGCCGCTCAACTCCGACGAGGAATATCGGTAAAGTCTGAGCGCCCCTTGCTTCCTCTCTGACCCTGTCTTGTTCGCCACAACTTTGTGCATCCTCTGACGCCACTGGTTCATGCTACGGCGGTCTACATCATCGGCAACAACATCATCTGCAAGCACCCGACGCCGCACGTAACTCCGACGAGCCCTAGCGACCTCCACGGTGCGCCCCTGTCCACGCCAGCAAGTGGTTGAGCATCAGCGCGACCTTGCGAGTTCGATAAGCCCCTCCGTTGACCCCAGCCCCCTCTATAGCCGTCGGAGAGTCGCTGACAGAGCGCCGCCGCGCCACCGTCGCCAGCGCCGCAAGACTTTGGTCGTTTGATCGGCAGCCGTTAGATCTAGATATAACACGTGGGATAGAATCACTTAACGATGCGGTATGTTTAGATCTGGACCATACGCAGTCACTTTAATCCAACGGCTCTTATCGATCGATCCATGCGAACCGGTATGGGCCAATCAAAACACGCCGCGTGGCTAGGGTTTAGATTTAAAAACAGAATTTAGATCTATTAGTGATTCAAACTTGTAAAATTTATAACTTTTAATCCCCACGTTCAAATTTGGCAAATTTTATATCATTGGAATCAAGAGAGAAAATCCAATCTGTTTATGCAATGTTTTTAATGTTTTGCCTCTGTAAAAATGGTTGTTTTTGCAAAAACATTTGTAGGCTTATTTTGGTTATAGAAATGATTTGAAAAATGTTTTAAGGATCAAATAAAGTTTATTTTGAGTATCTTAGACTTGTTTATGTTTTAGTACTTGTCACATCCCAAAATATTCCAAATTTTGAAATGTGAAAAATAAATAAACAAAATAAAACTTTGTTGATTTTTAGGTGAGAAGAAACTTTTTGTTCCAATTGGAAAACATCAAAACCTAATTTTTGATCAAATAAAATCCTCAAGGGATTTTAAAGGATAAATAAACAATAAAGTTAAAATATTTGAAATCACTATTTTTGGATCTTTTAATAAAAATATTTGGTTTTCAAAAGAAAAGGTAGAATTATAAATAAGGATTATTTTATAGAGCCAAATTAAATCTTGTCCAAGTTTTGAAATAACATATTTCTATTTCATAAAAAGGGTAAAGGTTTATTTAAATAAAATAATGAGGATTTGTTAATATCCAATTTTATTTAAGTAAAGGCTTTTCCATTTTAAATAAACACTATTGTAATTTAAATAAGTTTTTCAAGTGTTTATTTATTCAAATAAAACCTACTGAAATGATTTTTGTATTATTTTAGATTTCAATTAGAATTTTAAAATAAATCAAATCCTATTTGAATTAATAACTAAGGACTATTTATTTAATTATTAAATGGATCCTAAAAAGAATAAAATTATTTTTGTTTTGGACTTTGATTTGTGTTGTTAAACAAAATTAAAATAAACGCAAAGTTTGGCAAAGGTTTGAATTCATTCGGATGTTTGAATTGTTTGAATAAAAACAAAACAGAAAATCAAATAGAAAAAGAAAAAGGTAATCAGTATAAAAAAATGAATCAGGCCAAACCCAACTGGCCAGCCCACTAAGTCCAGCAAGAGCCCACCCGGCATACCCCTCAGCGAAACGTTTTTCTACACGCGAACACACCCGCAGAGACGCTGAGCACTGGACCCAAAGCCCTCTCTCTCTCTCCCTCACTGATAGCACGGTCCCACGCTAGTGTGTCGTTGTCCTCACCCGCGACCAAGTCCCCTGCCGTTGCAGCTGAGTAATTCCGGCGATGAATACGCGTTGATGGCGGCCTTAATCCCTCGCAGTGACCACTCTCGTTAAATAGCCCCACTCTCCTCTCTCTTTCCCCCCCAGACAGCGCCTCCCCTCTGCCCCAGGGCTGCCCAGATTTTCCCTTGCACCGCCGCAGACTCCGACGAGCTTCGCGATCAATTCCGGCGTCGTGCAGCCTTGCATCGACTCCCACTGCACACTAGCCTGTTCCCCACCTCCTGGCGCATCTCCTCGTGCCACCCATTCGCCCGCACTTTCCCCAGAGCGTCGGCAAGGACAAGCTCGACTCGCCACCGCCGTCAGCCATTGCTCCGTCGAGCCTCCCAGGTGAACTTCGACCGCCCTAAGCTCTCTCGATGATGCACCTATCTTCCCCAGATCAGTGCGCGTCTATCCATACCCCTACCTTGCCTTAGGGCGACCTGCAGCCTCACCTCCACCAGCAAACAGAGCCGCCCGTCGTCAGTAGCTACTCCGGCGAGCAATCGTCGCCGTTCCTGAGCGCCCCTCGCCAAACCATCAACGCCTTGAGCTTCACCAGGACCCTGCGAGCACGGTGAGCACCTCCGCTTCTCCCTTGCTTCCTGTAACCGCCACGACGCCACCGTCTGACCGCGCGCCGCCGTCTGCCACCGCCAGCGCCGCCAGATCGTGGTCGAGCTATTGTGAACCGTTAGATGCAAAGTGTCTGGCTGCGATTAAATCTAACCGAAGGGGTACGCGCCCATCTAAGCCACGCGTTCTAAGTTAGATCCTTCGGTCCAGAGAGCTCGATCCGCACGAAGCGGTATCGGCCAATAAGAACAAGCAACGTGGACGAAGTTTGGTTTAAAAACAGAATTAGAATCTAATTGAATTGCAAACTTGTAAATTGCATAACTTTTGATCCACACGTCCAAAATTTGCAAATTTTATATCAATGGAATCAGTAGAACATGTACTTTGTAACCATGCACTTTGTTTAAGGTTTTGCTTCTGGTAAATTGGTTGAATTTGCAGAAACATGTGTAGGCTTATTTTGAATATAAAAATTGTTCTAGATATAATTTTAATGTGAAATCTTTGCAAAATGATTTGTTGTGAACCTACTCACCTTAGGAACCAACTCATGTATTTAAAAATGAATTTTGTGAAGTTTAGGAATAAATACTTGAATTAGCTAATTTCTAGTCAAATAAAAATATTGATTTTGATATGGAAATGATTTTTGAGTAAAACCTTTGGGAAATGATTCGATTCAAACCTTCTGACCCTAAACACCAAGTTTTGAGAATTAACAACTTATTTGATGAACAATATAAAATTATTGCTTTGATAAAAGCATTTTCAACCACATAGAATAATGATTTGATTTAAAAATGGTTTATAGATAAAACCTTTTGCAAATGGTTTTACCACTTTAGAAAATGATCACTTTTTGAACCTTACAATGTTTAGAGCCTAGTAGAAACCACCTTTGCAAATAAAACTACCTTTTGCATGCTTGCATGCATGACCTTGTTTTTGTTATTTTATGTGTGACAAACTGTTTGAATGTTGTGTTGAATATATGTTTGCTTGATTGAATTGTAGTGAAGTTAGAAGAGTGTGAAATTTGCAAGATCAAGAAGTAAACCAACATTCTCTACTAAAAAGGCAAGTGACACTATCATCCATGTCCTACTATTTTCATTACACTTAGTGGATTTTTGTAACATGCATGAAAAGGATTTCTATATTTTATGCTATGCTAAATCCTAATAGGATACCCTTATATATTCCTTAGTGGAAACAATGTAGTTGTAGTATGCTTAGCCCTGCTATATATTGGGATGGGATACATGTTATGAATATATGAAGTATTGAAAAGATATATGTTTTATATAATAAAACAAGTACTCAATGAACCACCTGGGTGGACAAGGATACTCAAGGTTGGACAAGGTGGCAACAAAAGGAACCATGTTTATATGGCTATCTCTTTTTGTTGTGCACTAGAAGAAAACCACCCAGGGACTTAGAGATTGAACATGTTTCTCGTACAGTGGCTTCTGTGTACAGCAACATGCTAAATGGGCTCTGGCTTAGTCAACTACATAGTGGAAGACCCATACATTGGCATCTTCAGGTTAACTAGGATTGTGTAAGGGAACTTGAAACCCTACATTGGTGCCTGAATGACAAGCTAGCATTGTGTATTGGGAGGACTCCTATGGAAAGACTTTGTCTCATTCTCAATCTGCCAGTACTCCATCTTGGTGAGTACTTATCCAGCGGCCACTGGTGGCATCAAGATGATATTGTGTCATGTGGGTAAAGTGTACAACTTCTGCAGAAGATCAAAAATTCTAAGTACTTAGCCGTGTCCCCGGTTATGGACAATACTGAGCAACTAAGGCCTGAAGCTATGGAAGATCTCGACATTCCAATTTCTCAAAGTAAAACTTGATGGTGACAACAAGGGATTAGAAGCACTTGGAGTTTTCCAAGAAGCTCAGAAAGATTTTGACAAAAGATCAAAACTATTTTGAAAAGATAGGACAAAACTATATTGCTTTCTGCAAATGAGCCTAAACCCTACTTAGCCAAATATGCATGTAGTGATAGGATCCACTTATTTCTACATAGTAGTGAAACTTGCCAATACAATTCAAATGTATTGATCCTTGTGGCTGCAACTTATTATGTTGCAGGTTTGTTTGATGTTAGTGAAGTTTATTGATTAGGATTACAAGTCTACAACCAACATGACTGCCTGTGGCACTTTGAAGATGAAGGACTCCATGCTATATAGATATTCTACTGCATTGTAATGTGATATCCAAATGAGCTATGTAAGATGTAATGAATTATTTTATTCCTGGTTATAAAGTTGTATTATGACCTTTGTTTCTTGATATTACATCTTAACTGTGGATGCTAGCTATTGATCCAGGGACTAGCATTGTAAACACAGGGATCTCTACCGTATTAAAGGTTAGGAACCTTATAGATGGTATCGGAGCACTGTGTTGCCTGTAGGATTGTAAGCCTAGGATTGGACAAAACCCCTTAGAAAAATAGGAGTTATATTTGTTCCAAAACTTATTTACAAACAATCTTGTAAACTCTTTCCTGAACCATTTTGGTTTTGACTCTACATCTCTTCTATTTCAATCTTGATGAACAAAACCTACCCCATGTCCAAAGACTTCACCATGAGCAAAGATTTCATCAACTCTAATGACTTCAACATCTTCAAGTGATTTCCACTTTAGTTTCACCAAGGACTTCAACTTAGACATCACTAAGGACTACAAGTGAGAACCAAGAGACACTAGATTGCCTACCAAAAGACATTGATATCAAGTTAGAGTATGGATCATATTGACCTATGAGGTATGACTATACTAAGTTAAATTATTTTCAAGAAAACTTGTTGTTTCCTTCAACTTATGAGTTAAACCCATAAGTTGTTAAGTGAATAGTTGCTTGTTGATTGTTTGATTGTTTGATTGAACTTGGTTGTTTGATTTGTGTGTTAGAACTTCTTAAAAACCTATCCACCAATACTTATCCCTATCAAACCAACAGATGCCTCCCCATCGTGCCAACCCCAACCAAAACAACAACATCACTCCTGAGATGCAGCAGTTGATGACAGGCCAAACCCAACTGATGCAGATGATGACCACACTCATACAGAATCACAACAACAACAACAACAATCAGAATAATCCTCCAACAATTGACATGCTCACCAAGTTTCTGAAACTTAGGCCTGCAAGGTTCTCTGGAACAACTGATCCAATGGAAGCCAATGATTGGTTACGTTCAGTAAACAAGGACTTAGTGACTGTTGGCTGCACCGATGAAGAAAAAGTTAGGTTTGCAGCATTTCTACTTGAAGGACCAGCAGCAACATGGTGGGACAACTTTCAAATCACCACTCCCCTTGAAGATGTGACTTGGGCTATTTTTGAGGATGGATTCAGAACAACTCACATCCCACCTGGAGTTATGTACTTGAAGAAAAAGGAGTTCCACAATCTTAAACAGCGTCACCTCAGTGTGGTTGAGTATATTGAAGAATTCAACAATCTGGCACGATATGCACCGGATGAAGTTGACACAGATGCTAAGAGAAAAGAAAAATTTCTGGAAGGACTTAATGATGAGTTGAACCTGCAGCTAGCTGTTGCCTATGTCCCAACTTATCAATCACTCTATGACAAAGCCAGCATTTTGGAAAACAAGATGAATCAAGTTGAGAATAGAAAGAGGAAGCATAAAATAAAGAATCACTCAGGATCATCGAAAAAGAAGCATTCATTCAAAAAGAGCAATGAAGATTCTGAACCACATCAGTATCACCACAACAGCAATGGAAGGGTCAATAATGGAAATTATACTAACAATGGAGATGACCTTGGTCAGAACCAACCTGACACTTTCAAGAAGAAATACATTAGCCAGTTGCAATGCTATAATTGTAAGGAACTTGGACACTATGCATCAGACTATCCTGAGAAGAAAAAGAACAAGGATGCTTGAAGAGCCAATGGAAATGACTCCAATGTTAATCAGAAAGGACATGTGAACCACATTGACAAGGATGGAAACTTTGAAGAGATAGAAGAAGTGGATGTCAGGAACTAGTTAACTCAGTTGAGTGAAATAAAGGATTACTTGTCACATCCCAAGATTTTCCAAATCTTGTAATGTGAAAAATAAATGAATAAAATAAAACTTTGTTGATTTTCAGGGTGAAAAGAAACTTTTTGATTACAGTTGGAAACCTTCAAACCTATTTGATCAAACAAATCCTAAAGGGATTTGAAAAGATAAACAATTAATAAAGAAAATTTTAAATAAGTAGAATTACTATTTTTGGATATTTTAATAAAAAGATTTGGATTTCAAATGAAAAGGTAAAAATATAAATGAGGACTATTTTTATAGAGCCAAATTAAACCTTGGCCAAGCTTTTGAAATAAAATGTTTTGTTTTGATTAAAAGAGTAAAGGTTTATTTAAATAAAATAATGAGAGTTTATTAATAAACCAATTTTATTAAAATAAAGGTTTTACCATTTTAATTAAACATCAAAACTTGTTATTTTATTTTAAACAAGTTTTCCAAGTATTTTATATTTTCAAATAAAACCTACTGATTTGGTTTTGATATTATTTAGATTTCAAATGGAGACTTTAATAATCAAATCCTATTTGAATTAATAACAAAGGACTATTTTATTTAATTATTAAATAGATCCTAAAAGAATAAAAATATTATTTTATTTTGGGACATGGAATATTGTTGTTAAAACAGAACTAAACTCAATACAAACTTTGGTGGAAGTTTTGAATTGATTTGGGTGTTTGTTTTGTTGTTTGAATTTCAAAACAGAAAATCAATTAGAAAAAGAAAAAGACATTCAGAACAAAAAAAAGGGGATCAGACCAAGCCCAACCATCTGGCCCAACAGCCCAGTCGTAGCCCAGTTTTCCCCCATCTCTGCGAAACGTTTTCCACCGAAAAGCCAACCCGCAGTCACTGAACGTTCGGTCCCACTCCCTCTTCCTCTCTCTCGCAGACAACCAGGACCCACACACTGTTCATCGTCTCCACCCTGCGACCACTTCCTCACCCGTTTCTGCATTGATCTCGCGGGAGTAATTCACGTCAATACAGCGAGTAATGTCTGTCATCAATCACGCTCGATAACTCGCCTGCTCCTCCTCTCCATTTCCCCTCTCTCGCCCGACTCTCTCTGCCCCCAGGCCATCCCCAATTCCACCTGCACCGTCCTGCCTCCGACGAGGTCCCACTCAAATTCCGACGAACCCAGGCCGCACCTCGCCCCCTCGACCACACGAACACACTCCTTAGCCTCTGGCGCATCTCCTAGTACTCTGAGCTCAGCCGCGCAAGCTCCCTAGCATCGGCAACCTCAACGCCGCTCGCCACCGTCTTCGGCTTGGACTCCAGCGAACTCCCAGGTATCCTTTGTCCGCCCCTGTTTCCCCTGTTGATTCTCTTGTGATCTATGCTCTCCCCCGCGTCTAACGACACCTCTCTCTTGCCTTCGGGTGGCCTGTAGCCTCGCCAACAACAACGACCAGAGCACACCCGACGCCGTGTGGACTCCGGTGAGCAATCCACGTCGGACCAGAGCGCCCCTCGACAAACTGACCACACCTTGAGATTCCCCATGACGTTGCAAACACGGTGAGCATCTCCCCTTTCCCCCTCGCCTCCTGTAGCATCGCCACCGTCGTCGTCTGACAGCTCACGCCAAGATGTAACCGCAACGCCGCCGCTTCTTAGGCGTCTGTTGTGAGCCGTTAGATCACGATCCTATGCACACAATAGATCCACTTAACGAAGGGGTACGAGCTAATCTGCACCGTTCAGTCTCACTTAGATCCAACGCACCCCGTAGCCGATGCGAGAGAAACGGTATGGACGAATCAGAACTCACCACGTGGCCAGAGTTGATTTAAAACAGAAATTATGTTCTATTAGATGTTCAATTTTGTAAATTGCATAACTTTTGATCCACACGTCCAAATTTTGCAAATTTTATATCAATGGATTCAGAAAAACAAGCCCTAGCCAACCATTCACTTTGTTTAGTAAAAAGTTTCTGTTAAATTTTTTGTTTTTGCAGAAACTTGTGTATTCTTGTTTAGGTTATAAAAATTATTCCAAAATGATTTTGAGGATAAAATCTTTTGCAAATGGTGTGTTTTGAAACTACTGACCATAGGAAACACTTTTTGGATTAAAAAATGTATTTGGAGAAACAAAAGAATGAATCTTTGATTTAAATCAATTCTAGTCAAATAAAAATATGGTTTATTTATCAAAAATGGTTTTGGAGGAAAACCTTTGAGAAATGTTTTGGAAATAGAGTCTCTGACACTAAACACAAGATATTATGGTGTGAAAACATATTTTGTGAACCCTATAGATTAATGCCTTAGTAAAAACAATTGTACACCACATAAAATGATATCTTGTTTTGAAAATGGTTATGAAGTGAAATCTTTTGCAAATGACTTTGCCACTTTATAAAATGACCATTAGGTGTTTTCAAATGTTTATGACTCATTAGGAACCACTTTTTCAAATAAAACAAAGCTTGGCATGTTTGCATGCATTACTTTGACTTTATCCTTTTATGTGATGTTTTGCTTGATTGGTAGATTGAGATTGTGCCTTGCTTGATTGAATTGTAGTGACTTGAAGAGTGTGATTGTTGCAAGGACAAGGAGTGAACTTATACCCTCTACCAAAAAGGCAAGTGATGCTTCATACTTTTGTCCCATTATTTTCACTATGCATTAGTGTTATTTCTAAGTAAGACTTGCATGGAATTTTGCTAAGTATAAACTATGCTATGGGAAATCCTAGTAGATGAAACCTTAGTTGAAATTTCCTAAGTTAAGATTCCTAATACTATCATGCTTAGCTTAGCTAATACAAAACAAGGGTGGAATATATATTCACACTATGGAAAATTTCTAAGTCTGAGGACTTGTGTTTTGTTTAATAAAACAACTAAGTAAATGAAACACCTGGGTGGAAAGGAAGGAATGGTTTGTGTTGAGTGGTTACACAAGGCCAGGGGACTGGTGAACCTTGTGTATCTCACTTGTGGATGGCCACCCAGGAACAAAGAGATTTGAGATGTCAAATGTTGAGAAGCTTCAAGTGCAACCACTTGGCATTATGGGCTCTGCCTGGATCATATAGGTTGCAAGAACTTAGCCAAATGGACAGTTGGTGGTAGGGGTTTGATAGTTTGGAACGCGTCCATTCTGGTCTAAGGGAAGGCTTCTGAAAGATCTTGTCTTGGTGAAACCAAGTCTTGTGGGGAAAGTGCACCACCTCTGCAGAGTGTAAAATCTAAGTACTTACACATGTCCCTGGAAAAGGACAATTTGAGCATCAAGACATGGAAGCTATCAAGAATCTCATCATCCAAATTTATAAGTTAAAAACTTGTGGTTGAACAAGGGTTAAAGGATCTTCAATCTTTGATTGGTAGATGCCTTGGGAAAGTTTTTTGTCAAAGCAAAAACTTAAAGTTTTCAAATGATAAGGAAAATCTATTTTGAGCAATGCAAGCCTCAACTCCACTTTGCCAAATGCATATAGATGATAGACTCCACTATACTACCATAGTATCACTTGCCAATACAATTCAAATGTATAACTTGTTATGTTGCAGGTTTGATTGATTTAGTGAAGTGTGTTGATTAGGATTACAAAGTCTACAACCAACATATCTGCCTGTGGCACTTTGAAGATGAAGGACCCCATGCTTATAGATATTCTGCTACAATGTAATGTAATAGCCAAATGAGCTATGTAAGATGTAATAAATTATGTTATTCCTGGTTATAAAGTTGTATTATGCCTTTGTTTCTTGATATTACATCTTAACGGTGGATGCTAGATATTGATCCAGGGACTAGCATTGTAAACACAGGGGACTCTACCTTGTTAAAGGTTGGGAACCTTACAGATGGTATCAGAGCATTGTGTTGCTTGTAGGATTTTTAAACCTAGGATTGGACAAAAACCCTTAGAAAAATAGGAGTTGTATTTGTTCCAAAACTTATTTACAAACAATCTTGTAAACTCTTTACTCAACCATTTTGGTTTTGATTCTACATCTCTTCTACTTCAAACTTGATGGATAAAGCCTACCCCATTGCCAAAGACTTCACCATGTGCAAAGGACTTCATCAACTCTAATGACTTCAACATCTTCAACTCTAATGACTTCAACATCTTCAAGTGATTTCAACCTTACTCTCAACAAGTACTTCAACCTTGGATATCACTAAGGACTACAAGTGAGACAAGGAATCTTGCTCAAGACTAGAAGACTAAGGAAACACAACTTAGAAGAAACTATCATCACTTTGAAGTTTTGTGACCAAGAATTTTTCCAAGGGAACCATGATCTTGTTCAAAGAAGAATCAACCAAGAAGGATGGAAATATCTCAAGTGAACCATATAGTTGGACCACCATATTTAGTTTAAGTCAAACCCACCAACTTAAGTGGTGTAACAAAAATATTTTTTGGTTGCTTGAAACTTGTTGTTTGAGTGGAATGTTTGTTTGTGATTGCTTGCACATTGCTTGTGTGAATTGTGATGTGTGTGATTAGAATTATTTCCTTAGAAATCTTTTGCCTATTCTAATCCCAATCCAACCCAAACAGATGACCTCTCCAAGAAACTCCAACATCAAGGATGGTGACAACAACAACCAAGAGGTCAACATGAGAGAACAACTACTAGCAAACCAAACCCAGTTGAGCCAAGTGACAACTTAGCTTTTAGCCAACAACAATGCTATACAAAGGATTTTGAAACTTCAATCCCAATTGTTGCAAGGGATGGCTACTCAAATGACCAACATGGGAGAAAAAGTTTATGACAACAAGGATGACAAAGATGATATTCTAGAAGGAACCCAAGCTTGCAATATTTGTGGAGACAAGGATCATACATCCAAGGAGCATGGAGATCAATGCCCCAAGAAGAGAGAAATATTTCCCACCTTTGAGGTGAGATATGAAGAGCATGAACTAGGAGAACTCCTAGCTTTGGAGAGACCCAAAAAGAAGAAGAAGGACAAAATCCAGTTGCAATGTTACAATTGCAAAGAGATGGGACACTATGCTAGTGAATGCCCAGAAAAGAAGAAGATCCAAGAAGACAAACAAAAGCTAGTGAAACCCAAGATGAGGAAGGATATTAGCCAAGTGATGTGCAACCACTGCAAAAAGTTAGGACATTATGCATCATATTGTCCAGAGAAGCCACCTCAAGACCTCAACCTTATCACATGTTTCAAATGCAAGGAGCTAGGCCACTATGCAAACCTCTGTCCAGGAAAGTTACACCAAGATCCCAATTAAGACAAGATGTAATCTAGTTGGAAATTTTAAGGGTGGTAGTGCCCTAGATGCTTTTGAGCCAATTTGTAACCCCATGCCTCCCCAAATCTCGGGACTAGATTTATTTTAAGGCTGGTAGCCTGTCACATCCCAAGATTTTCCAAATCTTCTAATGTGAAAAATAAATGAATAAAATAAAACTTTGTTGATTTTCAGGGTGAAAAGAAACTTTTTGATTCCAGTTGGACATATTTGATCAAACAAATCCTAAAGGGATTTGAAAAGATAAACAATTAATAAAGAAAATTTTAAATAAGTAGAATTACTATTTTTGGATCTTTTAATAAAAAAGATTTGGATTTCAAATGAAAAGGTAAAAATATAAATGAGGACTATTTTTATAGAGCCAAATTAAACCTTGGCCAAGCTTTTGAAATAAAATGTTTTGTTTTGATTAAATGAGTAAAGTTTTATTTAAATAAAATAATGAGAGTTTATTAATAAACCAATTTTATTAAAATAAAGGTTTTACCATTTTAATTAAACATCAAAACTTGTTATTTTATTTTAAACAAGTTTTCCAAGTATTTTATATTTTCAAATAAAACCAACTGATTTGGTTTTGATATTATTTAGATTTCAAATGGAGACTTTAATAATCAAATCCTATTTGAATTAATAACAAAGGACTATTTTATTTAATTATTAAATAGATCCTAAAAGAATAAAAATATTATTTTATTTTGGGACTTGGAATATTGTTGTTAAAACAGAACTAAACTCAATACAAAGTTTGGTGGAAGTTTTGATTTGATTTGGGTGTTTGTTTTGTTGTTTGAATTTCGAAACAGAAAATCAATTAGAAAAAGAAAAAGACATTCAGAACAAAAAAAAGGGGATCAGACCAAGCCCAACCATCTGGCCCAACAGCCCAGTCGCAGCCCAGTTTCCCCCCTCTCTGCGAAATGTTTTCCACCGAAAAGCCAACCCGCAGAGACACTGAACGTTCGGTCCCACTCCCTCTTCCTCTCTCTCGCAGATAACCAGGACCCACACACTGTTCATCGTCTCCACCCTGCGACCACTTCCTCACCCGTTTCTGCATTGATCTCGCAGGAGTAATTCACGTCAATACAGCGAGTAATGTCTGTCATCAATCACGCTCGATAACCCGCCTGCTCCTCTTGTCCATTTCCCCTCTCTCGCCCGACTCTCTCTGCCCCCAGGCCATCCCCAATTACACCTGCACCGTCGCTGCCTCCGACGAGGTCCCACTCAAATTCCGACGAACCCAGGCCGCGCCTCGCCCCTTCGACCACACGAGCACACTCCTTAGCCTCTGGCGCATCTCCCAGTACTCTGAGCTCAGCCGTGCAAGCTCCCTAGCATCGGCAACCTCAACGCCGCTCGCCACCGTCTTCGGCTTGGGCTCCGGCGAACTCCCAGGTATCCTCCGTCCGCCCCTGTTTCCCCTGTTGATGCTCCTGTGATCTACGCTCTCGCCCGCGTCTAACGACACCTCTCTCTTGCCTTCGGGTGGCCTGTAGCCTCGCCAACAACAACGACCAGAGCACGCCCGACGCTGTGTGGACTCCGGTGAGCAATCCACGTCGGACCAGAGCGCCCTCGACAAACTGACCACACCTTGAGATTCCCCACGACATTGCAAACACGGTGAGCATCTCCCCTTTCCCCCTCGCCTCCTGTAGCGTCGCCACCGTCGTCGTCTGACAGCTCCGCCGCCAGTAGCCACTGCAGCGCCGCCAGTTCTTGGCTGATACGCTGTGAGCCGTTAGATCACGATCCTATGCACACGATATATCCACTTAACGAAGGGGTACGAGCTAATCTGCATCGTTCAGTCTCACTTAGATCCAACGCACCCCGTAGCCGATCCGAGCGAAACGGTATGGATGAATCAGAACTCACCACATGGCCAGAGTTGATTTAAAACAGAAATTATGTTCTATTAGATGTTCAATTTTATAAATTGCATAACTTTTGATCCACACGTCCAAATTTTGAAAATTTTATATCAATGGATTCAGAAAAACAAGCCCTAGCCAATCATGCACTTTGTTTAGTAAAAAGTTTCTGTTAAATTGTTTGTTTTTGCAGAAACTTGTGTATTCTTGTTTAGGTTATAAAAATTATTCCAAAATGATTTTGAGGATAAAATCTTTTGAAAATGGTGTGTTTTGAACCTACTGACCATAGGAAACACTTTGTGGATTCAAAAATGTATTTGGAGAAACAAAACAATGAATCTTTGATTTAAATCAATTCTAGTCAAATAAAAATATGCTTTATTTATTAAAATGGTTTTGGAGGAAAACCTTTGAGAAATGTTTTGGAAATAAACTCTTTGACCCTAAACACAAGATTTTATGGTGTGAAAACATATTGTGTGAACCCTATAGATTAATGCCTTAGTAAAAACAATTCTACACCACATAAAATGATATCTTGTTTTGAAAATGGTTATGAAGTGAAATCTTTTGCAAATGACTTTGCCACTTTATAAAATGACCATTAGGTGTTTTCAAATGTTTATGACCCCTTAGGAACCACTTTTTCAAATGAAACAAAGCTTGGCATGTTTGCATGCATTAATTTGACTTTATCCTTTTATGTGATGTTTTGCTTGATTGGTAGATTGAGATTGTGCCTTGCTTGATTGATTTGAAGTGACTTGAAGAGTGTGATTTTTTCAAGGACAAGGAGTGAACTTATACCCTCTACCAAAAAGGCAAGTGATGCTTCATACTTTTGTCCCATTATTTTCACTATGCATTAGTGTTATTTCTAAGTAAGACTTGCATGGAATTTTGCTAAGTATAAACTATGCTATGGGAAATCCTAGTAGATGAAACCTTAGTTGAAATTTCCTAACTTAAGATTCCTACTACTATCATGCTTAGCTTAGCTAATAGAAAACAAGGGTGGCATATATATTCACACTATGGAAAATTTCTAAGTCTGAGGACTTGTGTTTTGTTTAATAAAACAACTAAGTAAATGAAACATCTGGGTGGAAAGGAAGGAATGGTTTTTGTTGAGTGGTTACGCAAGGCCAGGGGACTGGTGAACCTTGTGTATCTCACTTGTGGATGGCCACCCAGGAACAAACAGATTTGAGATGTCAAATGTTGAGAAGCTTCAAGTGCAACCACTTGGCATTATGGGCTCTGTCTGGATCATATAGGTTGCAAGAACTTAGCCAAATGGACAGTTGATGGTAGGGGTTTGATAGGTTGGAAAGCGTCCATTCTGGTCTAAGGGAAGGCTTCTGAAAGATCTTGTCTTGGTGAAACCAAGTCTTGTGGGGAAAGTGCACCACCTCTGCAGAGTGTAAAATCTAAGTACTTAGCCATGTCCCTGGAAAAGGACAATTTGAGCATCAAGATATGGAAGCTATTAAGAATCTCATCATCCAAATTTCTAAGTTAAAAACTTGTGGTTGAACAAGGGTTAAAGGATCTTCAATCTTTGATTGGTAGATGCCTTGGGAAAGTTTTTTGTCAAAGCAAAAAATGATAAGGAAAATCTATTTTGAGCAATGCAAGCCTCAAATCCACTTTGCCAAATGCATATAGATGATAGACTCCACTATACTACCATAGTATCACTTGCCAATACAATTCAAATGTATTGACCCACTGTGGCTGTAACTTGTTATGTTGCAGATTTGATTGATTTAGTGAAGTGTGTTGATTAGGATTACAAAGTCTACAACCAACATATCTGCCTGTGGCACTTTGAAGATGAAGGACCCCATGCTTATAGATATTCTGCTGCAATGTAATGTAATAGCCAAAGGAGCTATGTAAGATGTAATAAATTATGTTATTCCTGGTTATAAAGTTGTATTATGACATTTATTTCTTGATATTACATCTTAACTGTGGATGCTAGCTATTGATCCAGGGACTAGCATTGTAAACACAGGGGACTCTATCTTGTTAAAGGTTGGGAACCTTACATTACTTGTCTAGATATCAAGTGTTGAACCCATAGTCAAGTGAACCATCAATGTAACCCTATGAGACTTTATTTTAAGGGTGGTAGTACCCTAGTTGCCTTGAAGCCAACTTGTAACCTCTAGCCTTCCCAAATATCGGGACAAGATTTATTTTAAGGGTGGTAGCCTATCACATCCCAAAATTTTACAAATTTTGAAATGTGAAAAATAAATAAACAAAATAAAAATTTATTGATTTTTAGGTGAGAAGAAACTTTTTGTTCCAATTGGAAAACATCAAAACCTAATTTTTGATCAAATAAAATCCTAAAGGGATTTTAAAGGATAAATAAACAATAAAGTTAAAATATTTGGAATCACTATTTTTGGATCTTTTATTAAAAAGATTTGGTTTTCAAAAGAAAAGGTAGAATTATAAATAAGGATTATTTTATAGAGCCAAATTAAATCTTGGCCAAGTTTTGAAATAAAATATTTCTATTTCATAAAAAGGGTAAAGGTTTATTTAAATAAAATAATGAGGATTTGTTAATATCCAATTTTATTTAAGTAAAGGCTTTTCCATTTTAAATAAACACTATTGTAATTTAAATAAGTTTTCCAAGTGTTTATTTATTCAAATAAAACCTACTGAAATGATTTTGGTATTATTTTAGATTTCAATTAGAATTTTAAAATAAATCAAATCCTATTTGAATTAATAACTAAGGACTATTTATTTAATTATTAAATGGATCCTAAAAAGAATAAAATTATTTTTGTTTTGGGCTTTGATTTGTGCTGTTAAACAGAATTAAAATAAACACAAAGTTTGGCAAAGTTTTGAATTCATTTGGATGTTTGAATTGTTTGAATAAAAATAAAACAGAAAATCAAATAGAAAAAGAAAAAGGCAATCAGTATAAAAAAAATGAATCAGACCAAACCCAACTGGCCAGCCCACTAAGCCCAGCAAGAGCCCACCCGACATACCCCTCAGCGAAACGTTTTTCTACGCGCGAACACACCCGCAGAGACGCTGAGCAGTGGACCCAACGCCCTCTCTCTCCCTCACTGATAGCACGGTCCCACGCCAGCGTTTCGTCGTCCTCACCCACGACCAAGTCCCCTGCCGTTGCAGCCGAGTAATTCCGGCGATGAATACGCGTTGATGGCGGCCTTAATCCCTCGCAGTGACCATGCTCGTTAAATCGCCCCACTCTCCTCTCTCTTTCCCCCTAGACAGCGCCTCCCCTCTGCCCTAGGGCTGCCCAGATTTTCCCTTGCACCGCCGCGGACTCCGACGAGCTTCGCAATCAATTCCGGCGCCGTCCAGCCTCGCCTCGACTCCCACTGCACACTAGCCTATTCCCCACCTCCTGGCGCATCTCCTCGTGCCACCCGTTCGCCCGCGCTTTCCCCAGAGCGTCGGCAAGGACAAGCTCGACTCGCCACCGCCGTCTGCCATTGCTCCGTCGAGCATCCCAGGTGAACTCCGACCGCCCTAAGCTCTCTCGATGATGCACCTATCTTCCCCAGATCAGTGCGCGTCTAACCATACCCCTACCTTGCCTTAGGGCGACCTGCAGCCTCACCTCCACCAGCAAACAGAGCCGCCCGTCGTCAGTAGCTACTCCGGCGAGCAATCGTCGCCGTTCCTGAGCGCCCCTCGCCAAACCATCAACGCCTTGAGCTTCACCAGGACCCTGCGAGCACGGTGAGCACCTCCGCTTCTCCCCTTGCTTCCTGTAACCGCCGCGACGCCACCGTCTGACCGCGCGCCGCCGTCTGCCACCGCCAGCGCCGCCAGATCGTGGCCGAGCTGCTGTGAACCATTAGATGCAAAGTGTCTGGCTGCGATTAGATCTAACCGAATGGGTACGCGCCCATCTGAGCCACGCGTTCTAAGTTAGTCCTGCGGTCCAGAGAGCTCGATCCGAACGAAGCGGTATTGGCCAATAAGAACAAGCAACGTGGATGAAGTTTGGTTTAAAAATAGAATTAGAATCTGATTGAATTGCAAACTTGTAAATTGCATAACTTTTGATCCACACGTCCAAAATTTGCAAATTTTATGTCAATGGAATCAGTAGAACATGTACTTTGCAACCATGCACTCTGTTTAATGTTTTGCTTCTGGTAAATTGGTTGAATTTACAGAAACATGTGTAGGATTATTTTGAATATAAAAATTGTTCAAGATATAATTTTAATGTGAAATCTTAGCAAAATGATTTGTTGTGAACCTACTGACCTTAGGAACCAATTCATGGATTTAAAATGAATTTTGTGAAGTTTAGGAATAAATACTTGAATTAGCTCATTTCTAGTCAAATAAAAATATTGATTTTGATATGGAAATGATTTTTGAGTAAAAACTTTGGGAAATGATTTGATTCAAACCTTCTGACCCTAAACACCAAGTTTTGTGAATTAACAACTTAGTTGATGAACAATATAAAATTATTGCTTTGATAAAAGCATTTTCAACCACATAGAATAATGATTTGATTTAAAAATGGTTTATAGATAAAACCTTTTGCAAATGGTTTTACCACTTTAGAAAATGATCACTTTTTGAACCTTACAATGTTTAGAGCCTAGTAGAAACCACCTTTGCAAATAAAACTACCTTTTGCATGCTTTCATGCATGACCTTGTTTCTGTTATTTTATGTGTGACAAATTGTTTGAATGTTGTGTTGAATATATGTTTGCTTGATTGAATTGTAGTGAAGTTAGAAGAGTGTGATATTTGCAAGATCAAGAAGTGAACCAACATTCTCTACTAAAAAGGCAAGTGACACTATCATCCATGTCCTACTATTTTCATTACACTTAGTGGATTTTTGTAACATGCATGAAAAGGATTTCTATATTTTATGGTATGCTAAATCCTAATAGGATACCCTTATATATTCCTTAGTGGAAACAATGTAGTTGTAGTATGCTTAGCCCTGCTATATATTGGGATGGGATACATGTTATGAATATATGAAGTATTGAAAAGATATATGTTTTATATAATAAAACAAGTACTCAATGAACCACCTGGGTGGACAAGGATACTCAAGGTTGGACAAGGTGGCAACAAAAGGAACCATGTTTATATGGCTATCTCTTTTTGTTGTGCACTAGAAGAAAACCACCCAGGGACTTAGAGATTGAACATGTTTCTCGTCAAAGGGCTTCTGGTACAAGAACATGCTAAATGGGCTCTGGCTTAGTCAACTACATAGTGGAAGACCCATACATTGGCATCTTCAGGTTAACTAGGATTGTGTAAGGGAACTTGAAACCCTACATTGGTGCCTGAATGACAAGCTAGAATTGTGTATTGGGAGGACTCCTATGGAAAGACTTTGTCACATTCTCAATCTGCCAGTACTCCATCTTGGTGAGTACTTATCCAGCGGCCACTGGTGGCATCAAGATGATATTGTGTCATGTGGGTAAAGTGTACAACTTCTGCAGAAGATCAAAAATTCTAAGTACTTAGCCGTGTCCCCGGTTATGGACAATACTGAGCAACTAAGGCCTGAAGCTATGGAAGATCTCGACATTCCAATTTCTCAAAGTAAAACATGATGGTGACAACAAGGGATTAGAAGCACTTGGAGTTTTCCAAGAAGCTCAGAAAGATTTTGAAAAAAGATCAAAATTATTTTGAAAAGATAGGACAAAACTATATTGCTTTCTGCCAATGAGCCTAAACCCTACTTAGCCAAATATGCATGTAGTGATAGGATCCACTTATTTCTACATAGTAGTGAAACTTGCCAATACAATTCAAATGTATTGATCCTTGTGGCTGCAACTTATAATGTTGCAGGTTTGTTTGATGTTAGTGAAGTTTATTGATTAGGATTACAAGTCTACAACCAACATGACTGCCTGTGGCACTTTGAAGATGAAGGACTCCATGCTATATAGATATTCTACTGTATTGTAATGTGATAGCCAAATGAGCTATGTAAGATGTAATGAATTATTTTATTCCTGGTTATAAAGTTGTATTATGACCTTTGTTTCTTGATATTACATCTTAACTGTGGATGCTAGCTATTGATCCAGGGACTAGCATTGTAAACACAGGGATCTCTACCTTATTAAAGGTCGGGAACCTTACAATATTGTTTACTTGTCTTGTTTGCTGTAGAATAATCATCACATGGCATTTGCATGCATTCATATATTTTTGTTTGTATATTTTGTTATGTGATTTTGGTTCCAATATTTTATGTGTAGATTTTGGTGCAAATAGTGATTGTGGTTGTGAAGATTGTTGCTACTCCCCAAACTACCAAGGCAAGTGGTGCTTCATGATTTTATTCCTATATTTTCAACTATGCACTAGAAATATTTTGTATAGGACTTGCATGAATATTTTGATAAGTATCTATATGCTATGCTTGGGAAATCCTAGTAGTTGTAGAATTGTTAGAAATTTCTCTAAGATAAGATGCTTACCATTGCCATGCTTAGCCTAGCTAGTAGCAACCAAGGGTGGTTATATATTCATGCTATGTGAAATATTTCTAAGTCTTTGACTTGTGTTTTTGCTTAATAAAACAACTAAGTGAATGAAACACCTGGGTGGAATGGAAAGAATGGTTTGTGTTGAGTGGTTACACAAGGCCCATTTCTATGGTTTACCTTGTGTATCTCACTTGTGGAAAGCCAACCAGGAACAAAGGGATTTGAGATGCCAAATGTTAAGAAGCTTCTAGTGCAGCCACATGGCATTATGGGCTCTACCTGGATCATATAGGTTGCAATAACTTAGCCATTTGGACAGTTCGTGGTAGTGGGATGATAGGTTGAACGCCGTCCATTTGGTCTAAGGGAAGGCTTCTGAAAGGTCCTGTCTTGGTGAAAATCAAGTCTTGTGGGGAAAGTGCACAACCTCTGCAGATGGAAGAACCTAAGTACTTAACCATGTCCCTCGTATTGGACAACTTGATCATCAAGACATGGAAGCTATCAAGAATCTCCTCATCCCAATTTCTAAGCTAAAACTTGTGGTTGAACAAGGGTGAAGGTTCACCAATGTCTATTGGTGATTCCTTGGGAAAGTTTTGTCAAAGAAAAACTTAGTGTTTTCAACTGATAGGTAAAACCTATTTTGAGCAAAGCAAGCCTAAGCTACACTTAGCCAAATACATGTAGTATCTAGATGCTAATATTCTACTAAGGTATCACTTGCCAATACTATTCCAATGTATTGACCCACTGTATCTGTAACTTCTGATGTTGCAGGTTATTCTGATGATGATTAGGGGATATGAGTCTACACTCAACATGCTTGCCTGTGGCACATGAAGATGAAGACTTATTTATCTTATTTAATATTTGAACTCTTGTATTAGGCCTATGGCCATGGAGTTGTAAAAGACTATGTTTGTCTCTGGAATGATATGTAATAATGACCTTTGTTTTTGTGTACTTCATCTTAAACTGTGGATGCTAGCATTGATCCAGGGACTAGCATTGCAATCACAGGGATCTTTACCTTTATAAAGGTGGGATCTTACAGATGGTATCAGAGCACTGTGTTGCCTGTAGGATTATGACCCTAGTATTGGATTAGAAACCACTAAGGAAAATTTTTCAACAATTTCCACACTTGTCTTTTTCTTCTCGTAAACTTTTCTAATTCTTCTTTCTCATCTCTATTTGTATATGAACTCCATCAACGAAGCTGTAAGGAAGGGACCACTCATGACCATGACCCTAGATTGTGAAACTGAATTTCCAAAGGCCCTCAAGAACCTTATGGTTACTATGGGAACACATGGTGCAACTGTGTACAAAGGTTTCCCTGTGATGGATGAAGGAGAAGAATATTGCTGGGTGCAACTTCACTTGTACAAAAACAAGGAAGACAACGACAAAGAATCAGGATTCTGCATGGTCACCAACTCAGTGATGCACACCACATTCTTTGATTGTGCAAGGGATGCAGCTTGGAAGGCCATCAAAGAGCTTGGTGATAGACTCAAGTGCAGAATGCTCAACACCCAGAATTACCTTAGGGAGGAGAAGAAGCATACTCAAGAGTTGGAAACTACCAATCAACAACTAAGGGAAGACATCATAGACTTGATTTGGGAATCTTGTGAACAAGATAGGCAGATGGCTACTAAGGATGCTTTGATAGCCATTTTGTCTAATGAGTGAGAGTTGTAACATACTTCGTTAGTTGGACCACCACACTTATCATTTTATTTCCAATTTTTTTTGTCTAAGTTATGTTGAACCTTGGATGCTTGTAATGGATTTGTGTATGCCATGACTTGTGTGTTTGGTTTGCAAATGATATGCTTGTGATACCTTTTCTTGTGTTTATCTGTTGATGTTGATTCTAACTTTTATCTATCTTATAAAATAGATGCCTAATGTTACTATCAGCACGGATTAAGATTTAAAGGGAACTCGTTTTGGCACTCGTCTTATTGAGCTCACTAGTGTGCTCAATCTTCCGCTTCCTTGCATCATGATGCTTCCCCTTACCAAGTTCGAGAGGAAGGACCTTTGGGGCTTCAAGGTTACTCAGCCAGGACGCCAGACTGAGCCAGCCACGGAGGCTATCACCTTCAAGCTTATGCATGATGACAAGGAGAGAGGCCTAGAGGTAGTCATGCAGGATTTACTTGGGCGTTTGCTAGGGAGGTACTCTCGGGAGATTAGAGGTACTCACTTCCACGCCTTCGGTAGACGCGGCGAGGATGGTGAGGCTATTGAGTTCGACGATACTGCTAGAGAGACGACAGAGCCGATTCGTCTGTACCTCTAGGACCTAGAGGTTCTTCTTAGGCACCTAGACACTGATAGGACCAACGTCATGCTTAGCAATGACGAACTCCAGGTGTAGCTTCGTGATAAGGACAAGCTCTTCGCGAAGCAAGATGAGATAGTCAAGGAAATGGAGGCCAAGTTTGAGAGTCAAGATAGAAAGTTCAAGAGTCAAGAGAAAAGAGTCCAAGATAGGAATAAGAGGATTCGAGAGATGACTGCAGAACTAGAGGCCAAGGACTTCGTGCTCGAGCATCAGCATGGTGTGATTGAGAGGCTTCGTTCACAGAAGAGGGATCTCAAAGCCAAAGTAGAGGCCTTGACTACCAATATCGAGGAATACAAGACCGATATGGAGAATGCAGGTCTTACACTTGTTGATGAGGAGGTTGATGCAGAGGAGTAGTGATGACTACTCATTTACCTTTTATTTACCATGCCTTTGATTATTGAGTCGCAATGACCATCCAACATGTGGATGGCTTGCTATTGGTGTGTTTGCTTTTCAAAACTTTATGTCTAATTGTTGAACTTTTGTTATTTTAATGCTTGTTTGTGATTGTCTGTGTGATGTATTGTGCATGTTAAGCATCTACGGGTATCTCATTCTTATCCTTATTGAAAACCACAGATGCCTCTTCGACATGCCAACCCCAAACCGAACAACAACAATGTCACCCCAGAGATGCAGCAGCTGATGACAGCTCAGACACAACTGATGCAGATGATGACCACCTTTATGCAGAATCAGAACAACAACAATAACAACAACAACAATAACAACAACAACAACAATCAGAACAATCCACCAGGTTTTGACATGCTCACCAGATTCCTAAGACTGAGGCCTGCAAAGTTCTCAGGAACTACTGATCCCATGGTGGCCAATGATTGTCTATGCTCAGTGAACAAGGATTTGGTAACTGTCGGCTGTACTGATGAGGAGAAAGTCAGGTTTGCAGCTCAATTGTTGGAAGGACCAGCAGCTACATGGTGGGATAACTTCCAGATCACCACTCCTATTGAGGATGTGACATGGGCTATCTTTGAAGATGGTTTCTGTACAGCTCACATCTCATCCGGAGTGATGAGTTTGAAGAAGAAAGAATTTCATAATCTGAAATAGAGCCACCGCAGCGTGGCTAAATATATTGAGGAATTCAGCAATCTGGCGTGTTATGCACCGGATGAAGTTGACACTGATGCCAAGAGGAAAGAGAAGTTCCTCGAAGGACTGAACGATGAACTGAACCTGCAGCTATCTGTGGCCCCACCTATCAATCTCTTTGTGACAAGGCTGCCATCTTGGAGAGCAAGAAGAAACAGGTTGAAAGTAGAAAGAGGAAACACAACTCTGACAAGCATAGCTCGGGATCGTCTCACAAGCGTTCCCATTATGATGATAGTAGGAGTTCTGGATCCCACAAGCATGGAAAGTACAACAGCCACCACAACCACAACCGTCATCATGACAACAAGCATCACCGTAGTCATGAAAATGACAAGTACAATAATCACAAGAGTGGATACAAAAGCCACCACAATGGAAGTGGAAGTGGAAGTGGAAGCCAGCCTGTCAAGAAGGATCTTAGTCAGGTTGAATGCTTCAAGTGCAAGAAGATGGGGCATTATGCAAATGAATGCCCAGAAAAGAAAGTTGAAGGACCCAACAAGCCCAACCCTTTCCAAAAGGGACAAGTGAACCACATCAACATGGAGGAAATCTATGAGGAACCTGATGCTGTTGCTGGTAAGTTCAAACTCAATTCTGTTCCAGCATTTGTCCTCTTTGATATTGGTGCATATCATTCATTCATATCAAGAGCATTTGTTGAAAGAAATGAACTACCGGTAGAAACTATTGGGTGTCCTATAAAAGTAAGTTCTCCTGGCGGAGAAATGATAGTGAACTCGGGATGTCATGATCTGGTCATAGAGTTTGGGAAGTATAAGTTTCCCGTTAATCTGATAATCCTAAATACCCAAGGATTGGATGTCATTTTGGGAATGGACTGGATGACCAAGCACAAGGGAGTGCTAGATTGTGCCAACCATACTGTCACACTCACAACTCCAGAAAACAAAAGTATTAGATTCAAGACTAACTTTGAATCAAAAGGAGGTAAGCTAAATTCTCTTAAGGGGGTTAGCATAGACAGTGTGCCAATTGTGAGTGAATATCCGGATGTATTTCCAGAAGAATTACCGGGAATGCCACCAGATAGAGATGTGGAGTTTCTTATTGATTTTCTACTAGGATCTGGACCAATAGCAAAGAGACCATACAATATGTCTGTTGATGAATTGAAAGAACTCAAGAAACAACTTGGAGAACAGTTGCAGAAAGGATTTATTCAACCAAGTTCTTCGTCTTGGGGAGCACAAGTTTTGTTTGTGGAAAAGAAAAATAGAAGTCAAAGGTTATGCATAGATTACCGTTCACTCAATGAGGTGACTATCAAGAACAAAGACCCTTTGCCTAGAATCAATGACTTTTTTGATCAGTTAGAAGGAGCCTGTGTGTTATCGAAGATTGATCTCCGATCAGGTTATTTTCAGCTTAAGATAAGGGAACAAGACATACCTAAGACAGCTTTCACCACTAGGTATGGATTGTATGAGTATACCGTGATGCCATTTGGTTTGACCAATGCACCAGCTTACTTCATGAATATGATGAACAAGGTGTTCATGGAGTTCCTTGATAAGTTTGTTGTCATGTCCATCGATGACATTTTGATCTACTCCCAGAGCAAAGAAGAGCATGCGGGACATTTTCGTTTGATACTTGAGAAGCTTAGAGAGCATAAGGTGTATGCCAAATTCAGTAAGTGTGAATTTTGGTTAAATGAAGTTGGATTTCTTGGACACATTGTGTCAGGAGATGGTGTAGCGGTTGATCCTGCTAAAGTGTCGGCTGTAACTAAATGGGAATCTCCTAAGTCAGTAAAAGAGGTTCGTAGTTTCCTTGGCTTGGAAGGATACTACAGAAGATTTATTGAGAATTTCTCCAAAGTAGCTAAACCAATGACAGAGTTACTAAAGAAAGACAAGAAATTCGCTTGGTCTGAAGGATGTGAACTCAGTTTCCAGGAATTGAAGAAGAGACTAGTGATAGCACCAGTCTTATGTCTGCCAGATTTGGAGAAGGATTTCCAAGTGTATTGTGATGCATCTCATCATGGATTAGGTGCAGTGCTAATGCAAGAAGGGAAAGTTGTGTCTTATGCCTCGAGACAACTCAAAACTCATGAGGTAAATTACCCAACTCATGATTTAGAGTTAGCCTCTGTTGTCCATGCACTTAAAACATGGAGACATTATCTTTTGGGAAAGCGATGTGAAGTGTTCACATATCACAAAAGTTTGAAGTATATCTTCACCCAGAAAGAAATCAACATGAGACAAAGAATATGGCTAGAACTCATCAAGGACTATGACTTTTGTTTGCAATACCATCCCGGTAAAGCAAATGTTGTAGCGGATGCCCTAAGCTGTAAGGCATTTGTGAATGGCCTTACTAAGAGAGAGTTGCGAGATGATCTGTGTGCCCAATTTCGAGATCTCAGATTGGAGATTGTACCAGAGGGACATCTCATGTCATTGGATGTTCAACCCACTTTGTTGGCCAAATCAAAGAAGCCCAAAAGACAGATAAGGAAATTGAAGAGATTAAGGAAAATATTGGCAAAGGAAAGGCCAAAGGATTCAATGAAGACGAACATGGTACTTTATGGTATGGAAAACGTATCTGTGTTCCACAAGATCCGGAGCTTCGGAAACTGATTTTACAAGAAGCACACAATTCACCATATTCCATTCATCCGGGTAACACCTAAATGTACATGGATATGAAAGAAAGATTTTGGTGGAATAATCTCAAGAAAGACATCGCCGAACATATTGCTTTGTGTGATGTATGTAGTAGAGTGAAAGCGGAACATCAGAAACCAGCAGGATTGCTACAACCACTACCTATTCCTGATTGGAAGTGGGACAAGATTGGCATGGATTTCATCACCGGATTGCCAAGGACCAGGTCAGGATATGATTCTATTTGGGTAGTAGTGGATAGCCTAACTAAAGTGGCTCATTTCATACCCGTGAAGACAACCTATACAAGTGCTAAGTTAGCCAAGATCTATATGAGTAGGATTTTATGTCTGCATGGAGTACCCAAGAGTATTCTGTCTGATAGGAGAACTCAATTCACTTCTCATTTTTGGAGGCAACTACATGAGTCATTGGGAACGAGGTTGGAATTCAGCACTGCTTTTCATCCTCAGACTGATGGACAAATAGAAAGGACCAACCATATACTTGAAGATATATTGAGGGCATGTGCCCTAGACTATGGAGTCAGTTGGGATGAAAGTCTGCCTTACGCAGAATTCTCTTACAATAATATCTATCAAGCTAGTAATGAGATGGCACCGTTTGAATTTCTCTATGGGTGAAAGTGTACCACCCCATTGTTATGGAATGGTGTGGGAGAAAGAAATTTGTTCAGACCAGAACTAATCAAAGAGGATGAAGAGAAAGTCAAGCTAGTTAAGGACAAATTGAAGATAGCACAGTCCCGACAGAAGAGCTACGCGGATCCTAAGCGTAGATAAGTCACCTATAAGTGGGTGATAGAGCTTATCTAAGAGTGTCACCACTTCGTAGAGTGAAGAGATTTGGAGTCAAAGGAAAATTGGCCCCAAGATATGTTGGACCATTCAAGATTCTGAGTCGTAAAGGAGAAGTATCTTATGAGATTGAATTACCAAAATCATTGTCTGCCGTTCACAATGTGTTTCATATGAGTCAGCTAAAGAAATGCCATCCAGAGATGGAAGAGACTTCTTTGAAGGATACTATACCTTTGGAGGAGGTTCAATTGGAGAGTGACCTCACTTATGAGGAAAAACCTATCAAGATTCTTGAGACTGCAGAAAGAGTTACTCGGACTAAGACTATCAAATTCTGCAAAGTTCAGTGGAACCATCATTCTAAAGAAGAAGCAACATGGGAAAGAGAAGATGATCTTCGGAAAGACCACCCTCACCTATTTGCTAACCAATCCGAATCTCGAGGGCGAGATTCACCTTAAGGGGGTTAGATTTGTAACATCCCTAAAATCAAGTTTTCAAAGCTTTTCATATCATCCATGCATGCATAATCATTTAGGGATCATTTTCAAGTCATTTCAAGAAAACAGGAGCATTTGGGTGCTTATTATTTTATGTAAACAAGCATTGATCCAATGCTACTCTCTAGAGAGAGAATATTTGTTTCAAACCAAGATGTTTTTGTTCATAAGTTGGTTTGGTTGAGTTCCAAAGCTTGGGCAAAGTTTCCAAAACAAATAATGGTTTTAAAACCATTTTCAAAATCTTTATCTAATCTTGTGCTAAGGCACTGTTTATTTTAAAATTTCAAAGGAACCAAACAAGTCCAGCAAGACAGCTTGGTTTTATGCCCAAAAATATGAAGGTTACACTTTATAAAAGTCCAGAAAAGTTTGTAATTCAAATGCATTTGATTTCATTTGAAATGGTTTCCTGAAAATCAATTTAGAAAAAGAAAAAGAATTAGAAATCAGAACTGGGCCTGGCGCCACCTTTTCGGCCCAACAAACAAAGCCGCCCACCCGGGGTTTTCTATTCCCTCTGTTTCTCACCGTAGCCACGTGCACCCACCCGCTGACAGCTTGACCCCACCATGCTCCGTCAACTTCGTCCTCAATCAACGCAGCCGAGCCGCCCGCTGCTACTCCGCAACATCGCCGCTTAAATCCCATTGATGCAGGGAGTAATCGCTGCCCCGCTCCTAGCTATTTAATCTCCTCTCCACCACGACCATTTCCCCTCACACCACACGCTCGCTCCGCCACCAGGCTGCCACAATTTCACGTTGCAACGCCGCTGTACCGACGAACTCCGGCGACGAAATTCCGGTGAGCCAGACCACCCCTTCCCTTCTAATTCAAACTAGTGTGTTCCTTGCAACCTTGCACACCTTCTGAACCCTCTCGTTTGGCCGCGCTTGACCTAGGTAGCCGTTCCCGTCCACCCCTGCAAGCGACAGAGCCGCCACTCAACTCCGATGAGGAATACTGGTAAAGTCTGAGCGCCCCTTGCTTCCTCTCTGACCCTGTATTGTTTGCCGCAACTTTGTGCATCCTCTGACGCCACTGGTTCGTACTAGGGCGGTCTACATCATAGGCAACAACATCATCTGCAAGCACCCGACGCCGCGCGCAACTCCGACGAGCCCCAGCGACCTCCATGGTGCGCCCCTGTCCACGCCAGCAAGAGGTTGAGCATCAGCGCGACCTTGAGAGTTCGGTAAGCCCCTCCATTGACCCCAGCCCTCTGTGGAGCGTCACGATGAGCGCCAAGCGCCACCGCTGCCGGCCATGAGACTTTGGTCGTTTGATCGACAACCGTTAGATCTAGATCTAACGCGTGGGATAGAATCACTTAACAAAGCGGTATGTTTAGATCTGTACCGTGCGCAGTCACTTTAATCCAATGACTCTTATCGATTGATCCGTGCGCACCGGTACGGGCCAATCAGAACACGCCGCGTGGCTAGGGTTTAGATTTAAAAACATAATTTGGATCTATTAGTGATTCAAACTTGTAAAATTCATAACTTTTGATCCCCAAATTCAAATTTGGCAAATTTTATATCATTGGAATCAGGAGAGAAAATCCTATCTGTTTATGCAATGTGTTTAATGTTTTGCCTCTGTAAAAAGGTTGTTTTTGCAGAAACATTTGTAGGCTTATTTTGGTTTAGAAATGATTTGAAAAATGTTTTAAGGATCAAATAAAGTTTATTTTGAGTATCTTAGACTTTTTTATGTTTTAGTACTGTTTACTTGTCTTGTTTGGTGTAGAAAAATCATCACATGGCATTTGCATGCATTCATATATTTTTGTTTGTATATTTTGTTATGTGATTTTGGTGCCAATATTTTATGTGTAGATTTTGGTGCTAATAGTGATTGTGGTTGTGAAGATTGTTGCTACTCCCAAAAATACCAAGGCAAGTGGTGCTTCATGATTTTATTCCTATATTTTTCAACTATGCACTAGAAATATTTTGTATAGGACTTGCATGAATATTTTGATAAGTATCTATATGCTATGCTTGGGAAATCCTAATAGTTATAGAATTGTTAGAAATTTCTCTAAGATAAGATGCTTACCATTGCCATGCTTAGCCTAGCTAGTAGCAACCAAGGGTGGTTATATATTCATGCTATGTGAAATATTTCTAAGTCTTTGACTTGTGTTTTTGCTTAATAAAACAACTAAGTGAATGAAACACCTGGGTGGAATGGAAAGAATGGTTTGTGTTGAGTGGTTACACAAGGCCCATTTCTATGGTTTACCTTGTGTATCTCACTTGTGGAAAGCCAACCAGGAACAAAGGGATTTGAGATGCCAAATGTTAAGAAGCTTCTAGTGCAGCCACATGGCATTATGGGCTCTACCTGGATCATATAGGTTGCAATAACTTAGCCATTTGGACAGTTCGTGGTAGTGGGATGATAGGTTGGAACGCGTCCATTTGGTCTAAGGGAAGGCTTCTGAAAGGTCCTGTCTTGGTGAAAATCAAGTCTTGTGGGGAAAGTGCACAACCTCTGCAGATGGAAGAACCTAAGTACTTAACCATGTCCCTCGTATTGGACAACTTGAGCATCAAGACATGGAAGCTATCAAGAATCTCCTCATCCCAATTTCTAAGCTAAAACTTGTGGTTGAACAAGGGTGAAGGTTCACCAATGTCTATTGGTGATTCCTTGGGAAAGTTTTGTCAAAGAAAAACTTAGTGTTTTCAACTGATAGGTAAAACCTATTTTGAGCAAAGCAAGCCTAAGCTACACTTAGCCAAATACATGTAGTATCTAGATGCTAATATTCTACTAAGGTATCACTTGCCAATACTATTCCAATGTATTGACCCACCGTATCTCAGAACCGATGTTGCGGTTATTCTGATGATGATTAGGGGATATGAGTCTACACTCAACATGCTTGCCTGTGGCACATGAAGATGAAGACTTATTTATCTTATTTAATATTTGAACTCTTGTATTAGGCCTATGGCCATGGAGTTGTAAAAGACTATGTTTGTCTCTGGAATGATATGTAATAATGACCTTTGTTTCTGTGTACTTCATCTTAAACTGTGGATGCTAGCATTGATCCAGGGACTAGCATTGCAATCACAGGGATCTTTACCTTTATAAAGGTGGGATCTTACATGGATGAGTTGAAGGAACTCAAGA
Organism: Avena longiglumis; assembly: GCA_030063025.1. Taxonomy (NCBI): domain Eukaryota; kingdom Viridiplantae; phylum Streptophyta; class Magnoliopsida; order Poales; family Poaceae; genus Avena; species Avena longiglumis. The sequence continues at coordinate 445,869,533 of CP125977.1, forward strand.
AACAGCTTAGGGAACAATTAGACAAGGGATTCATTCAACCCAGCGCGTCATCTTGGGGAGCACCTATCCTATTCATGGAAAAGAAGGATAAAACCAAGAGGCTGGTTGTGGATTACCGCTCATTGAATGAAGTGACGATCAAGAATAAGTACCCTCTTCCCAACATCAATGACATGTTTGACCAGTTAAAGGGAGCCAGTGTTTTGTCAAAGATCGATCTGCGATCAGGCTACTTCAGCTAAAGATTCGAGAGCAGGATGTGCCCAAAACAGCCTTCACCATAAGATACAGATTGTATGAGTACACTGTGATGTTGTTTGGTCTAACCAATGCCCCAGCATACTTCATGACTATGATGAACAAGGTGTTCATGGAATATTTGGACAAGTTTATCATGGTATTCATAGATGATATACTCATATACTCCAAGGATGAGGAGGAACATGAGAAACATCTGCGTCTAATTATGGAGAAACTAAGAAAACACAAGTTGTATGCCAAATTCAGCAAATGCGAATTCTAGTTAAAGGAAGTGGGATTCCTTGGTCATGTTGTGTCGACAAAAGGAGTTGCCGTAGATCCCAATAAAGTAACTTCCGTAACGGAATGGGAGTCACCCAAGAATGTGGGAGACATTAGGAGTTTCTTGGGCCTCGCAGGATATTACCGGAGGTTCATTGAAAACTTTTACAAAATAGCAAAACCCATGACATAACTGTTGAATAAGGAAAGAAATTCCTATGGACCGAGGCATGTGAAGAAAGCTTTCAAGAGTTGAAGAAACGTCTCGTAACGGAACCAGTTCTGTGTCTGCCTGATATCCAAAAGGATTTTCAAGTCTATTGTGACGCTTCTCGACAAGGACTTGGAAGTGTATTGATGCAAGATGGGAAAGTGGTATCCTATGCCTCTCGACAACTTAAGAACCACGAACACAACTACCCCACACATGATTTGGAACTTGCGTGTGTGGTACATGCACTCAAGGTATGGAGACACTACCTCATGGGCAAACATTGTGATGTGTTCACAGATCATAAGAGTTTGAAGTACATCTTCAACCAAAAGGAGTTGAATATGAGGCAAAGAAGATGGCTTGAACTGATTAAGGATTATGACTTGGATTTACAGTACCACCCCGGAAAGGCAAATATGGTGGCCGATGCCTTAAGTCGTAAGGTTTATGTGAATGGGCTTACCGCAGGGGAACTTCCAGAGGATATATGCAAGCAATTCAAGGATCTCAGGCTAGAAATAGTTCTGAAAGGACACATAGAGACTATGGAAATCGTGTCTACTTTCCAAGAGATAATCAAGGAAGCACAAAAGGGAGATAAAGAGTTGGAAGAAATAAGAGTCAAAATAAGTGAAGGAAAGACAAAAGAATTTCGTCTGGATGAACAAGGAACCCTTTGGTATGGGAAGCGTTTGTGTGTTCCCAATGACCCCGATATCAGGAAGTTGATTTTACAAGAAGCTCACGATTCACCTTACTCAATTCATACAGGTAACACGAAGATGTACATGGATGTGAAGGATAGGTTTTGGTAGAATAACCTAAAAGGAGAAATTGCCGTGTATATTTCTCTATGTGACGTATGCAATAGAGTTAAGGCCGAGCATCAGAAACCGGCCGGATTACTTCAACCGCTACCTATACCTGACTGGAAGTGGGATAAGGTAGGCATGGATTTTATCACGGGATTGCCCCGGACTCGTTCAGGATTTGATTCTATCTGGGTAGTGGTGGACCACTTTACCAAGGTGGCTCACTTCATCCCCGTAAAGACCACATATAAAATTGCTAAGCTTGCCAAGATATATATGTCAAGGATTGTAAGTCTGCATGGTGTCCCTAAGGGAATTGTATCAGATAGAGGCACCCAGTTCACTTCAAAGTTTTGGCGACATTTACATGAGTCTCTTGGAACCAGACTAGAATTCAGTACTGCTTTCCACCCTCAAACAGATGGCCAAACGGAGAGGGTGAACAAGATTCTGGAAGATATGTTCAGAGCTTTCGCACTAGACTATGGATATAGTTGGGATGATAACCTGACATATGCTGAGTTCTCATAAAACAACATCTACCAGACAAGTATCAAGATGGCTCCGTTTGAAGTTCTGTATGGCAGGAAGTGTAGGACTCCGCTGTTATGGAGTGGAGTTGGTGAACATAGTATTTTTGGACCTGAATTGATCAAGGATGCCGAAGAAAAGGTACGACAAATTCAGGATAGGCTAAAGGTAGCCCAATCCCGATAAAAGAGTTATGCTGATTCCAAGCGCAGAGATGTGGCTTATAAAATAGGGGACCGTGCGTACCTCCGAGTTTCACCACTACGAGGAGTTAAGAGGTTCGGAATCAAGGGTAAGTTAGCCCCACGATTCATAGGACCATATAAGGTTCTGGCCCGTAGAGGAGAAGTTGCTTATCAGTTGGAGTTACCGGAAGTACTGACTGCTCATGATGTGTTTCATGTGTCACAACTAAAGAAGTGTCACCCGGAGATGGCCGAAACACCGCTAAGAGATACAGTTCCCCTAGATGAGGTTCAATTGGAGAATGACCTTACCTATGAGTAAAAACCCATCAAAATACTGGAAACAACCGAAAGGATTACCCGTACCAAGACCATAAGATTCTGCAAAGTATAATGGAACCACCACTCTAAGGAAGAAGCCACGTGGGAGCGTGAAGAAGATTTGAAGGCGGAGCATCCACACCTATTTGCTATCCAACCCGAATCTCGGGGATGAGATTATTATTTTTTTGAGGGTAAAACAGTAGGGTAAAGAACCCCACTGCAATTTTTATAAATCATAAAGAGTTACAAGTAGCGAATATTTACAAGTTTCAAGCCACCTCAAAGAGGGATAACACTATGGGAAACTATCTCCTGTCTAAATTATTGCTAATCCAATCTTTGAGGTCCTGGTAATACTTTTTCTTAATTCTACATAGGACCCATCTTAATTCCTGAGAAACAATAGCCCTCCATTCATCAAGGGAAGCATGCTTGTTATTGAAGATTTCATTGTTTCTGCACATCCATATGCCCCAAGCCCCAAGAATAATGATTTCCATATGAGATTCTTCTTAAGGGGGTAGGTTTGTAACATCCCGGGTTTTATTATATGATGTTACTAGAAGCATGCATCATCCTTGCATCATTGCATCCTACAAATTAGGTTGCATCAAAACCCTACCACCAAACCCCAGACAAAACCCTAATATTAATTCCTCCCTAGGAGCATTAATGAGGGAATCTTGTTTTGAACCAGGTAAAAATAATATCCTCTGGTTCTATGTTGACCACCTTATTTTTACAAAAATTAAGGAATTGGTTTCATTGTTTTTGGACTTGATATGCAAAAGTTATTAGAGAATTAGTAGAACAGAAATGGAAAAGAGAAGTACAAAAAAAAACCTACTACCTAACCATCTTTGGGCCATTTCACTAACGCCCAAGACGTCACCTAAGCGCTAACGCCTGGGCCGCCAGCCCGCCAGCCTTGCCAAGACCAGACCTGCCCTCCGACATGCGGGACCCACCCGTTAGTCGTCTCTCCCACGACGACGGTGAGTCCCTGTCGAACACGGGATCACCCCGAGCCGAACTCCGTGTTTGTCTCACGCCTTGTCCCCTTATCCACGCCACCCCTCGTTAAATAGCCTCGCATTGACCCCCCTCTTCTCTTTTCCTAAAACCCTAGATCGACCAAACTCCCGCACCGGCCGCCGTCGGGTTGACCTCGCCGAGACGGTTCGGAGCTCCACCTTGCGCTTCTCTCCCTCTGGAGCTTTACCCCATCCACTAGTGATTCGCCCCGTATACTTTTCCCTCTCTCAACTGCAACCAATCGAAGCGAAATGCTCGCTGACGTATCGCTGGAGTTTGCGAGGACCGACGGAGCCATGCGGCTAGACGAGGAAGAGAAGGCCGAAGCCGATCTCGCACACGGGACCGCAAGGAGCAGACGCGCGCCGTCGTCTTCTCCACTGCCTCAAAGAGCCACCGTACCGCCGCCGAGGACCACGTTCGACAGCGCCGCTGCCGTCTCGCCATCGACGCCGCCGCGGTGAGTGCCATCTTACCACGTCCGTTAGATTAGCGAGCTGCGGCTCAGATTAGAAGACCGCCGAAGCGGTACCGGCCAACGGTGTTGCGCCACAGGCGCTGGCGCCACTATAATTCAGCCACGTCATGGCCAAAGAACATCGCGACATGTGGCGATTAGGGTTAGATTAAGTTCGGTTTAGTTTTATCAAGGAAAGTTACACCACTTGTTCATAACTTTTGTCCTAGTTTTTATTCTATGCATGTGATCTTCAAAATTCTGTAGTATGCATGTGTAGGATGTTCTAGTAGATTTCTTCCTTAGTATTATTTTGCAAGTGCGATGATTTTTGTAGTACGCCATGAGTAGCTTTATACTTAGGATTTCCCTCCTAATAGGTTATCCCTGTTTTTGCTAAGTATTGCTTGCTATGCTCTATATACAAGGTACCGTTGGGGGGTTCGAAAGACAATGAATTTATTCTAAGTATAAAGGCTCTCTTGAGCGATCTTTTCTTCTCAAATCCACTTCAAAATAAAACTAAGTTTTCTTCTGGGCGAAATGGTTGTCGGGACAACGAGTGAGATTTTGGTGGAGGACGGCCGCCCAGGAATCAAAGAAGTCTGCCATGTTTCAGAATTCAGAAGCTTCCAGTGCAACCACAATACATATGGGCTCTGTCTTGGCCTAGTACTTAGTGGGAAACCTCACCTGGGTTCCAACATTTGGAGGTCTTGGCACGGTTGGATCCAGAAGGTAGAGGGGCTACTAAGGGAAAGCCTCGCCATGGTCTTGTCTGTAAAAGGACTTGATCGTGGATTGTGGGTAAAGTGCACAAACTCTCGAGAGTATTGCAATCTGATCGATCGGCCGTGTTCACGGAAATAGAACAACATTGAGCATCTAAAGAATGGAGCCTCTAAAGGATCTTCCTCTCTCTCTTTCAAAATCTAAAGTTTTCTAAAAACCCAAGGCGTGAGTCATATCGCTATGGGGAGGGTTTTGGGAACTTGGTGAGTAATATCCAAGTGTTAGGTTGTTTGGACACTTGGTGAGTAATATCCTCGTGTGCCATTCGACCATATATTACTTAAGCAAAAGTTTACAAAGTAGGGAAAATCTTCTCTTCTTATCCATACTTAAGAAAACTAGCTTTGAGAAAATGAACTCTACAGATTAAACTAGCCTTGCATGTAGAGTTGGTCCTTTCTTTCCTTGGTGTAATTTGCCAATACATTCAAAGTATTGACCCAACTTGTTGGATGCACGTCTTATGTGCAGAATCCGAAGATTGAAAGGTGCCTAGGGATCGCGAGTCTACACTCGACAAGCCTAGGGCATTGATGGACTCAAGCTGCTTTTATGTTTCCGCTGTTATTTGAGCTAGCTTAATGCTAAGCAAATTTGTAATAAATTCATACTCTGGATTCTCCGTGTAATAATGACTTTGTGTTTTACATGATATTCATCGACTGTGAGTGCTAGCTATTGATCCAGGGACTAGCATGTAAATCACAGGGACTTATGATCTTTATTGATCCAAGGTCACTACAATGCTATGCCTTGGGAAATCCTAGTGGATGATGCCTTAGTATAATTTTTCCCTAAGTTAAGATTCTTGCTACTAGTATGCTTAGCCTAGCTTTTAGAAAACAAGGGTGGATTGTATTCATGCTATGAAATATTTCTAAGTCAATGACTTGTGTTTTGTTTAATAAAACAACTATGTGAATAAATCACCTGGGTGGAATGGTGTGAATGGGTTATGTTGAGTGGTTACACAGGGCCCATATTAATGGCCTCCCTAGTGTATCTCACTTGTGGAAAGCCACCCAGGAACAAAGAGATCTGAGATGTCAAATGTTGAGAAGCTTCTAGTGCAACCACATGGTATAGGGGCTCTGCCAGGATCATATAGGTTGCAATAACTTAGCCAGATGGACAGAAGGTGGTAGGGGTGATAGGTTGGGAACGCGTCCATTTGGTCTAAGGGAAGGCTTCTGAAAGATCTTGTCTTGATGCATGTCGAGTCTTGTGGGGAAAGTGCACCACCTCTTGAGAGAGTAAAATCTAAGTACTTAGTCGTGCCTCCGGCATTGGACAATTTGAGCATCAAGACATGGAAGCTATCAAGGATCTCCTCATCCCAATTTCTAAGTTAAAAAATTGTCTTTGAACAAGGGTTAAAGGTTCCTCAATATTCATTGGTGGTTCCTTGGGAGTTTTGACAAACAAAAACTTAGTGATTTCAACTGATAGGAAAAACCTATTTTGAGCAAATCAAGCCTAATCTACACTTAGCCAAATGCATATAGATGATAGATTCCACTATACTACCATAGTATCACTTGCCAATACAATTCAAATGTATTGACCCTTGTGGATGTAACTTATTATGTTGTAGGTTTGTTTGGTGTTAGTGAAGTGTGTTGAATAGGATTACAAGTCTACAACCAACATGATTGCCTGTGGCACTTTGAAGATGAAGGACTCCATGCTATATAGATATTTCTGCTGCATTGTAATGAGATAGACAAATGAGCTTTGTAAGGTGTATTGTATTATTTTATTTCTAGTTATAAAGATGTATTATGACTTTTGTTTCTTGATATTACATCTTAAACTGTGGATGCTAGCTATTGATCCAGGGACTAGCATTGTAAACACATTGATCTATACCTTATCAGGTTGGGACCTCTACACTATAACAGCACACCTCAAAGTCCGCCTTCCCCATCTAGATAACCCCACATTGTCACCTTGAGCACTAGATGGTTCCAACAAACACCACAATTTCATAAAGACATCCAACTCCAAATATACTCATAATAAATATTTATGAACTCTAGCCTAAGTGCCACCACGGCGTGCATGCTTTCACTTTCACACACATGGGCAGAGCAGAGATAATTGAAGAACTTGAGTATTTGTGTAGATTCTACTTGATTACAAATATCATGATCACAATATGATCATGCATAGATAGAGAGAGATGAACACATAGCTATCGGTAGATCCCTTAGCCTCAAGGAAGAACTACTCCCTCCTCATCATGGGGATCAGCAAAAGCGATGTAGATCGATGGAGATGGTGGTGGAGATCGAAGGAGATGGCTCCATGGGCACTTCCCTGTCCCGGCAGGGTACAGGAACAGAGACTTCTGTCCCCCGAATCTCCCCTTTGGTGGCGGCAGCGCTGCGGAGGTTTTCGTGGCTTTCTCCCAAATGATTTAGGGTTTCTAAGTCGGGGGCTTCTTATAGGCGAAGGAGGCAAGGCCGGTGGAGGCCCAGGGGGCCCACACCCCCTAGTGGCGCGCCCAGGGTGGGCCCGCGCCACCCTAGGGTGTGGCCACCCTGGTGCCCTACTCCGTCTCTGCTTTGATTTTACGTATCGTTCCTGGGAAAATATGAAGATTGGCTTTTGTCCCCTCCAATTATGAGAATATTCATTTTTTACCTTTTTGAAACCAAAAACAACAGAAATAGGCAACTGGCACTGTGGCATCTTGTCAATAGGTTAGTTCCAGAAAGTGTATAAAAATACCTCAAAGTGTAGACAAAACATAGAACAAATGATTTCAAACAAGCATGGAGCATCAAAAATTATAGATACTTTTGCGATGTATCATACATATAGCACCTATTGCATCTATCTTATTCTTGCATCATATGTCGCGCTCCGAATTAAATTGAATCCCTAGTATTGCATAGCCTTTACTTTTAAACCCCATCAAAGCTTGTTCCCTCGATCCTATGATCCATTACTACATGAGTTGTTTGAGCCATGCGAGTTATAGAATTGCATGTGTAGGGTTTGTGAGTGTCTATGAATAATAAGGTACCTAAACAACTGAATTGAGTAGTAATGGGATGACTAAAGAAAGAGGCACCAGTGTGAAATATATGCTATTTGGTTCTTTATGCTCACTTGTGTCCCATAGGACCATGAGTACTTGATTCTTGTTCCTTAACTATCACATTATCCATATGTGGGACCATGAATCCCCTTAGTCCTAGGTTGAGTCATATGTAATTTCTTGGGGCAACAAACTAGTTTGGGGCATTATTACTATCATGTACTTATGTCATGCTTTAGTGCTTATTTACGAGGAGCATTTACTACTATACTATTTAGGTTCGTGACACGGTTTTGTGATATCGACAAGCCCAGTCACATTATCGGGTTCCCTGTCGTTTACAGCCATTCTCGCAAACCCCTTGGTTTGTCATGGAGCCGGCCAACTTCGTAGCGGGTAGCTTAGCTGGGTGGCCTCCTGAAATCATTTATGCATCTTGTGAATGCTTTGTCATGATGCCATGTTGTGTTTTCATTTGGTTTTTTCGAGGTTGTTCGTACGTGTGTTGCTATTTGTGTACCCCTGTAGGATAAATCTTTTTGAAAGTCGTATCCACGGTTATGGACAACTTGGAGCATAGTTTCTTGATCATAGACAAGCATAACTAAAGTACCACTTTAAATTGACTAAAACTTGACTAGTAATAGTGCAATATTTATGGAATGATTAATAAAACTGTCAATGGATGGGATGTTCTTTCGCCTTCTCGTTCGAGAAACGGGGAGGTGGTAGAGCGATGTTTATTTATGTTGATATATATTTGTTGGGTAATTAACTGTTGTTTAATTAGAAAGTATTCCTCTATTATTGGTTTGGAGGATGTTGTAGCGTGTCTATAGAACTGCTAGGCTTTATTTTCGTTGCAATTGCGTCACCTTCAGGTTGTTCCCTTTAGATGCATAAAAAATTGTTGAGTCTCTTACGGTCTCACATGATAAAATATTGGTTCAGATGGACAAGTATATCCGCAGGAAGGATAGTGGGTCAAGGAGACTGATGCTGGTGGCAACGACGACCAGTTGTAGAGATTCCGGGGATGATCCGTGAGATCTGTGGGCAAGATGTGCTTATTTTCAGGAAATCTTATGCCAATTTTCTTGTTATTCGTACTCGGATCTTGTTTTCCGCTTCCGCTTGAAACTCTGATGTGTGATGTATGAGGATGTATCCTAAACTATTAGAACTATCTAGTAATTTGGATCTTGTCGTATGGTGTTGAATATTTCTATTTATTTTAGATGGTTTGGCTATGATATACTCTTGTATGTCAATGGCATACATACTCATTTTTGTATATTTGACTCGCAGTCCAGCCGGTTACGTCTCTCGCACTTGAAGCTATAACCCCGAGAAGTGGGTAGGGTGGTTGGCCGGTACCATGCCCTGTTGATACCTTCGATCCGGATTATGGATTTAGTATAGCTCTTTTTCCTTAGTAGACCTAGGTTATCTAATCCTCGGGAATCAGAAAGCATAGTAAAGTTACTTTAACGAACCTTCGGGAGTTTTAGAATACTTTTTGTGTTTTACTAGACCAAGAGTCTGCACTCTTTTGTTTTTTGATGATGGAGAGAGAGGGACTGGGGCTTTCGGTTTCACCTATAGCTGTGCAAAAACATCTGATGGAAATAAAACATAATAATAAAGTATGCATGTAATTGTTAGAGGAAGATAATTATATGTGGACAGTGCATCCGTAATTTCTATTGCCTCCGCAACCTCTTATATCAATAACCTACTAGTCTCATCCATAGAAGAAAGAGAACTAATGATATGCATAGTGACGTCACCGTTAATCCCAAGTAAATCCTACACATACAACCGTACTACCCTTTATGTCACTGGGGTTCCCATCCTGCAGATTAGTCATTACTCACACTCCCTATACGTGGATCAATCCTTGGGGTCTTGGGTACCTTACAAGTCCTTAGATTGAGGCAAGAGGTACAATAATCATCATGTCATACAAACTACATGGCTAGGCCAAAGCCCTTAGCTCAAGAGAATTACTCACACATAGAGATGAAATCAACAATCATAAACATTGTAATGGAAATCATGAGATTGATAGTAATAGTCTTACAATGTCGCCAATTGGAGATGAGATCTACTATTACAAGTGGTGGAATATGGCTATGGTGGTGGAGAAGGGTTTGGAGATTAGATCTAGATCTATCCCTCCGGTGTTGTGGTTTCTGATGGCTTGGTGTAGTTGGCGGCCTAGAGAGCGGAAGAGAGAGAGTTTTCTTGTTGCCTGAGGCCTCTTTATATAGGGTCCCTTCACAAAAGTTGTTCTGTTTGACCTAGCTGTGTCGGTGGAAACTATACGGACGGAACTATACAGCCTGAATTTTATTCCCGCAGTATAGTTGGTCGTTAAAGTTTTTGCCTCCTTTCCACAACTCCTGGTTTCTTTGAGTTGTTGGAAATTCCATATCTTTGACTTTTATGTTGTGATTCCCATCATCAAACGTCATTATCTGCGTCGGAAAAAAATAGAAAGACAGGATTACATACCTCGTTGATCATTAGGCATTAGTGGCATGATTTAGAGAGATATTTCATCATAAATATGAATAATATCTAGTTTAAATGTGGACGTGGATAGCTATATTTCATATCCATCAACCTCCCCAAGCTTAAACTTGATCGTCCTCGAGCAATAAAACCAAAATCAAAAAGGAACTCAGCATTGAAACTGAAATAAAGAGATAATGATCTTACTCGTGATTGGTAGTCTCATGTTTCCTCCACTTTATTAATCCGAATTATTTTAGCATAGATAGAGTAATGATAAGCATATCATATTGGTTTTAATGCATCCTTATAGAGTAGAAATATTATTGTTAGCATGCATGATTCAAATGAGTAAACTTTATTCCATGTCATGTAATCAATTCACAATCTGGCCTTTGAACAACAAAGTATAATCATGTAAAATTGAGAGTGTGAGAGTTTGTCATGAAAAGCATATACACTAAAATATCTCAATTCTCCCACATCAATAAGTCAAGACTTTTCAAGCACTACTTTTCTATCATTGTCCTTCAAAAATTTCAGTTCTTAAGTAATTGAGAGCATGCCAAAAAAAATTAATTAGTTTATCAGGATGTGATGGACACTTGTGACATTACCAAGGTTTTTGTTCCTTTTGCATAATGATTACTCATATCAGCCATAGGAGTGATACCATCATGAACACATCTACACGAGAATTCCAAGAATATTACCCGTTATAGCATTGCTACTACATATGTTTAATCAACTCATAACCGAAATCCAGGAGTTTCCCCCATGAAGATTGTTCATAGGCTAGCGGAGTTGTTGGCATCCCATGAAGTTTGACACGCGTAAAGCTATATCATTCTTATGATTCACAATTCAAACTTTGGCATGCTCACAAAAACCGCTAAACATTAATTCAATTGAACAAATCCTTTCAAAGAGAGATATCAAGTCAATCATTATTTTCTATGATGTTGAGTGTCTCTAGGAATAAGATTTCAAGACTAAACACTACAACACCCAAGCCTTCAATTGTGAGACTTTTTAATATTACAATTGTTTAGCAAATTTTTAGGCAAGACCTGGTTAACTACAAGAGCTGGAACAAAACATACTCAACTAAATACCCATGGAAACAAAACTTCTCCAATATAAAGACTCACTCCACCAATATAATATATTAACATTTACTACTAACTAGCATGGGTTTCTCAAACTTCAAAAGTGGGGAGTCATAAGGCATTCCTCTCATGATTGGTTCCACTTATCTCTTCCCTTTTGATTCGTTTCTTGGAAACTCGAATTCAATCACTCTCCTGCAAATATGTAAGATCCACAAGGAGAATAGAAAAGAAAGAGGGAAAATAAAGATGAATGGAAAAATCTTTTTGTTGTTTTTGAGAGAGGGAATTGAAGAATAGAAAATTGGCAGCAAAGTTCGGCTTGAAAATCTCGAAAGCAAATAAAATGACTAAAGATAAAGTGTTGGGGAAACCAACACGAGTGCTTATAAACTCAAATTAAAAACATAACCTCGAAATAAAATAAAACAAATGAACGCCAAATAAAGATAATGAGGAAACTTCCCATAGCTTAGGCTTTTGAAAGCCCTTCAAATCATTCAGGTGGCGGGAAAAATTTGTAACTCCAATTCACAAGTTGAGTTGATAATACTAGTGGTTTGTCGGAGGTTCAGGGCGAGATTATGCATCCCCTCCATAGTTCCTCCAAGTTCTTGGAAATCTTGATATGTAGCATACCGGTTTGGTGGCTACTCCTCTTGATAAGGAACTTCTTGCTCGTCTTCTTGGTCCTCATCCTCATCTGGGATATCCTCCTCGAGTTGGTGTTGTTCAACTTGCACATCATATATAAAAGGTCCTTCCTCGATAGATAAAAGACCATTAGGCAAAGGAGCGGGGTAGAGATACCTAGCTCCTGCAATATGCAAGTAATAAACACCACCTCTCCTAGTGAGCATTCCACAAGATTTTAAAGTAGAGAAAGAAACAAATCACTAACCTATCAATGGTTGCAACTCACCTAGGCCGATGCCCAAGGCAATGGCAAGCACTGTGATGACGCCTCCACATGTTGTTGGCCCTTGGCTTTGGGAGGATCGGTGCTCTAAGTAGCGCACAAGAATTGCGCCCAAGTTGAGTGACAAGTTGTTGTTGAAAGAAGCTTTTGCAAGGACCAAGATGTCCTCCTCATTGAGTTTTGTAAACTCATTTCATGTATGCAAGGTGTTATCAATAACAAAGAACAAATAGCGAATAGCAGGATGCTGAATACTCTTCCCCTTGTTGACTCTAGAAGTGAAACTCATTCTATTATAATAATGGTCTGGGGAAGGGGTCATGTCAGCATAAGATGCATGTAAGGCATTAACTTCATTGTTTGGTAAACTAAAACAATTACACCATTCATCAAGTGATAATGTATAATTGTTGTTCATAAGTTGGAAAGAAATCATGTCCTTTCTGTGCCATGTTTTAACGGTGCTTTTCAAAGAACATAAAAATTTAAGAGTTAACCGGTGATAAGTAGGCACATCTTGGAATACAAATTTTTGTAGTCCAACCCTATTGCAAAGTAAATTGAAGTCATTAGAAATACTAAGTTGATTCAATATAACGGGACAAGCCCACTTGGTTGTCTTCACTTCTCGGTTCTTGATCCTGTCGAAGCGATCATGTTGGAGCTCATTCCTAAACTGTATCCCAATGTGGTTCTGAGCTGCAGCGGCAGCCTGAGAAGAACTCGCAGCGACATGAGCATGTGTTTGGCTACTTGTGTTCATCTTCTAAAATAATAAGAAGGACAAAAATAAAACTTTTTGATCCAACAGTAATAGGCATAACATATTCCTCATCACAGCACACTAAAGAATCTCCTCAAAACAATAACCTAGGCAAGAGAAACATGTCAATTAGTTCATAATAGTTCTCACCCTAGATTGATAATGACAACAGATCAGAGATGAATTTGCAAAAAGTAATTGGAGTATCGGAGGAGAAACATATCGTAGATCACTTGTGTGCGAGGAAATCAAACGAAATTGAGTAGAGATGAAGATCTCTTGAGAGTTTGAGGTATAAGAGAGAAAAGGGATTGAAGTTTTGGTGTTGGGGGTACCTTCCCGCGGCGTTTTTGTGGTCGCACGAACTATACAGCCGGAATAGCTATTCCTGCCATGTAGTTGGTCTCACGGCAAAAGTTTAGGGTTTCTTCCTGGCAGCGATATCTATACATCCAGAATTATACGGCCGGGATTTTTATCCCCGTCGTATAGTTGGTCGTTAAACCTTCTATACCTGGAGAATAAAATATTACGATGGCATCAATATCTATACGGCCGAAACTATACAGCTGGAATTTTTATTCCGGTTGTATAGTTGGTTGTTAAAGATACTGTAGTCATAAAAAAAATTTGGTTTCTTCGAGAATTCTTTCTTAACCTGAAACTTCGCGAAACACCGTGTTTTTATAGAAAAATGATAGTCTAAATTGTCAACCAACAATAACATGCATAAAACAAGAATTTTAGTACCACCGTACCTCTCCTCCTCAACTAGAGTTTTCTAGCACTCTTTATTCAACATGAAACTTAAACTAAAATTTAAAAACTTTACTCAAACATTTATTTCTCATGTGTTGCCTCCCATGAACTGCTCTTTTATGGTCAATAGCTTGACCTTGATGTTGCTCACTTAGGCCAGATGAGTAGAACACCCACTCCAAAATAGTTGGCCTTCAAAGTGATGTCCTCCTTCTCATCATGCTTGGATTTCTTCTTCATAGGAAAATGAATAACAAAATGATCCTGTGAAGGCAATTGAAGCTTCATGTTCCCTTTATGAAGATTAATCAAAGCCTTAATAGTTCTTAAGAACGGACGACCTAATATGATAGGAGCAGTAGCATCTTCATGCATATCAACAATAACAAAATCAATAATAGCAGGACAACCTTTAATGTATACTAAAGTATTATATTTAATTCCTACTGCTTGTTTGTAGGTAGAATCTGCTAGATGTAATTTTAATTCGGTGATTTCAAAAGAGCCAAGATTTAACTTATTAAAAAGACTTTGGAATTGTTGAAACACTTGAATGTAAATCACAAAGTGCAGCTATCTCATTAGTCCCAATTTTAATCTTAATAGTAGGCTCAAATATATCATCAATCTTAACAGGTAGTTTTTCAGCAATTTTCTTATATTCTTCCTCAAGCTCACGTACCTTTATTGCTACCCGATTAATGAAGTGTTGATACATAGCTTCCTCATTTCCTTCACTTACGGGAATCTTGATATTGATCCTTTTCACAAGATCTTCAACCGTGTAATTTAGTGAAGGGGCATTTCTATAGTCAAGGTCTTCAGGATCCTCCCTTTGGATTCATATCATCTTGAGGTCTTCATCTGGATTGGGCTCAGCTTTACCTGTAAATTTAGCTAGAATGAGAGTTTGACTGTCGGTTATCTGTAGAGGACCCATCCTTTAATAAGGTAGAGATCCATGTGTTTACAATGCTAGTCCCTGGATCAATATCTCCACTACTAGGAAAACGGCTATAGGTAATCAGCACATCCGTGGCTCACATGGTTGAAGTGCCCCACGGCTAAAACATGCGTGGCTCACCTGTGGGCAGTGCCCTACTAATAACTAGAACAACCGTGGCGCACATGACTATAGTGCGCCACAGATGTGTGGGCGAGGCCCTTGGCCCTACGCCAAACATCTGTAGCGCACTATAGTCATGTGCGCCACGGTTGTTAGGGTCATCTGTGGCGCACGTGTGCCTGGTGCGCTACGCCTAAGCGCATGCCCCCCTCTGCTCTGAAACGGCCACAAACTTCTGTGGCGCACTCGGCCTAGTGTGCCACATGGACTAGGATCATCTGTGGCGCACTCGGCCTAGTGCGCCAAGTTTCTTCTGTACTCACAGCTGGGCCGTGTGCCACGGATGTGTCGATTCTTTTAGGACAGCACTTTATGTGCACATGTGTGCCACATCCACCACCCACACTTCACTTTCCCTTCTTCTTCCTCCTTAGATCTAGTCGGGATCTTCTCCTTCCCACCTCAATTTCTCCATACATTCACCATTTTTAGCATGTAAAACTTGCTTTGGATGTTACATAAGTAATAGAGGAGGTCTCCTCTCTCATCTATCCGTCTCCTGGTCGACGCACCTCTCCTTTCCATCTTTCTCGCGATCGGTCTCTCATCTCGTAAGTTGTCCATGTAAGGATGTGTTCATGTGTATATGGATGATGCATGTGCTCATATGTATGTAGATGATCGATGCTCATGATGTGTGTATGTGTGGAGAGGATCGATGGTCATATGTGTGTGTATATGGAGAGTATCGATGATGCTCATGCATGTGTGTATGGAGAGGATAATGATATGTTCGTGTGTGTATGGATCGGTCTCTCTCTCTCTCTTGTGTTTGTATGTGAACAAGTTGCCATTTGTTTTGCCAAAATGTTGATTCATTTCCATTTTGGCAAGACTTTGGCATTTCGCAAAGGTCCTAATTTTAGGATAGGTCATGCCGAAATTTTCTATCGACCATTGCATGCATGCATTCATTATGTGGTTCTAATAGACTTCAAAATTGTACCATGTACATCGTGCAGGCAAAAATGGTCCGCATAATGAGCGAAGGCATTGTGGCTAGATTTTTGAAATGTGCGACGACCGACATGATACGAAATAACAAGACAGATATAAGATGTCCGTGCAGAAGATGCAAACTCAACTGGGTGATCGACCCAGATTCCGGGAATCTGCAGGCGCACCTGCTCCGCCATGGTTTCATGGATGGATACACTCGTTGGATAAGCGATGGCGTAGATGATGGAGACGGTGAAGAAGGTGGCCAACATGACGATGATCATCATCATGGCGAGAACGGGCGAGATGATGAAGAGTCTCCTGGAGATGGTGAAGGTGCGGAAGCAGACCGGGATGATGATGATCTAGATGCCGGAGGAGCGGTTACGATGGAACAACGTCGGTCAGTGCGGGACCCTTATGTGCAAGAGCTGCTTCAAGCGCATTTAGTAACGCCAGGCTGCCGCTAGAGAGAAAGCCAAGCTTGCGCAACTTGAGAAAGACGCGTTACTCCATTGTATGAAGGATGCAGCCCGATGATACCTGTTGAATGTAACGCTCAAGGCTATGGAGATGAAGGCAAAGCACAAATTGAGCGACGCAAGCTTCGACGATATGATGGCATTCGCACGATCGTCTCCGAGGGGAACACATGTCCAACTAGTATCGAGGATGCCAAGAAAATCGTCTGTCCTCGATCTACCGTGACGTTAGATATCACGTATGCATCAACGATTGCATCATTTATCGGGCGAGGACGGAGAAAACCACATGTCCGGTGCGGCGTGAGTCGATACAAGAAAGGGAAGAAAGCACCTCGAAAAGTGGTATGGTACTTTCCTATCACCCTCGTCTGCAGCACTATTTTGCGGACCCTAAGGAAGCTCATGCGATGGCATGCGGAAAGGAAGAAGCCAGGAGATGATGATGACCCCGAAAAGGATGAGCTGCTGACGCACCCTTCAGATGCTAGCCAGTGGAAAGCATTGGACCTCGAATTCCCAGAATTCGGTGGAGATTCGAGGAACATCAGGCTTGGTGCGAGCACCGATGGACTCAATCCGTTCGGTAGCCAGAGCAGCACGCACAACACTTGGCCCGTGTTTGTATGGATGTACAACCTCCCTCCATGGTTGTGCATGAAGAAGTACATACAAATGAGTATGCTAATTCAAGGGCCGAAACAACCTGGTACCGACATCAATCTGTATCTCGGGCTGTTGAAAGAGGAGCTAGCCACGTTATGGGAATCTGGAGCCAATACTTACGACGCCGTCGCACAAGATTATTTCACTATGAGAGCCGCGTTGGTCACTACGGTGCAAGACTATCCAGGTTGCGGGTATATCTCGGGGCAGGTTATCCAAGGATTCTGCGCATGCGTTAGGTGCATGGATAACACAAGCTATCTCCAACTAGAGAAAGATCCAGGGTCATCGAAAACCGTGTTCATGGCGCACTGGAGGTGGCTCGGCAAGAATGATCCATGGAGAAAACGTGGAGACCTGTTCGATGGCAAATCAGAGACCCGAGGAATCCCAGAGCGTAGGAGCAGCGAAGAAGTGGAAGAGTTGCTGAAAACTGGAAAGATTGTCCTAAGCACGGAAAGAAGCGAAAGAGGCAGCAACAAGACAAGCCGCTGAAGGTATGGAAAACAAGGTCTGTTTTCTGGGAGTTGCCATACTGGAAGTTTCTCCGCACGCCTCATAGCCTCGACATCATGCATATCACGAAAAACGTGTGCGAGAGTCTGGTCGCCACCATAATCAACATGCCATATAGGACGAAAGATGGTCCGAAAGCAAGGCACGACCTGATATGCTTGGGTATCCGGAAGGAGCTTCACGGAGGACGCACTACTCCTGATGATCAGGAAGATGACGATGATCATGAGTCGGAGACGACACAAGGTCGTCGGAAGGGTAAAAAGTTCAAGAAGAACGAATATTACTGCCCTCCTTCTTGCTTCACTCTAAGCCAGGATGAGATCAAACAGTTTTTCAAGTGCCTTCTAGGAGTCAAATTTCCTTACGGCTACGCGGGCAAGATAAGCAGATACCTAGACGAGGCGAAGAGGTTCGATGGCATGAAGTCTCACGGTATGCCGTGCTAATGATGCAGTACTTCCGTCGCACTAAGAGGGATAATGGACGAGCACGTCCGTGAAACGTTATTTGGCCTATGCAAGTTTTTCGACGTCATCTCTAGGAAGTCGATTGGCTTGAATCAGCTCGGAAGGCTACAGGAGGAGATCGTGGTGATACTATGTGATCTTGAGGTCTACTTCCCACCCGCATTCTTCGACATTATGGTGCATCTGCTGGTCCATGTCGGAGGACATCGATAACTCGGGCCGATGTTTCTCCGCAGATGATGGCGTCGAAAGGATGAACGGACACATCAAAGGATACGTTCGCAATGTGTCCCGTCGAGATGGAAGCATAGCCAAGGGCTTTACGGCGAAGAGTGCATCTCTTTCTCGCGAATTATCTAGACATCGAGAACCTGCCGGTCTTCCGTCAATGTACACCTTGGCAAGCTCGACGGATCTGGTCACCGAGAGGTCGTCATCGCATGCGACTTCGATTTTCGACGCAGACTTTGATCGAGCAAACCTCGTCGCGCACAGCATTTAGAACTGGTCGATCCTTGGGTATGTACACAAAAGGTTAATCGAGAAGAAGTACATGGACTGGGGCATACAGAGGACGCAGGGAGAAATAATCAAAGAGCACAACTCAGATTTCACGCGTTGGTTTAGGCGACGCCTTGATAATCCCAGCTCGCATTCTTCCGACACGGAAAGATCATATTCACCTTGTCGCAGGGACCGATGCAAAACCTGGTGACCTATCAGTATGATATCAACGGCTACACATTCTACACGGAGGAAAAGGACAACAAGTGTGATTATCGAACTCAGCGTAACGCCGAATTCTACACCGATGACAACGTGAAGGAAAGATTCTACGGAAGAATCGAGGAGATCCGGGAGCTCGACTCATCGTGGAGAAAAGGTGCCGATGTTCCGTGTCGATGGGCAAAGAGCGTCGAAGAGAAGAGGGTATTTCACAACCATGGTTATACCCAAAGCAGCCAAATCCAAGGTCACGGTGCAAACGTGGCGCGAAAAATGAACCGTGGTACTGGCTACCAAAGTGGACCAATGTTTTTCATTACCGACCGACAAAGCCTAGCCGTGTTGTCGTCGTGAGGAGAGGAAAAGAAACATCATCGGAATGGATGGAGTCGCCAACGAGCAAGACTTCACCAAGACGGCGATCCAAAGATTGAAGATGACGACGACTACGATGCAAAGAACATACATCACAAGAACAAAAGGACAACCCTACCCAAAAAGGTAGCCCGTTCGAAAGAAGAAACATTAAAGTGCCGGGCTAAATTATTCAACCGCGACAAAGAAGGGAAAAAGATTAAAACGCTAGCTCAAAAATATTGTAAAACGCGTGGTCGAAAAAAGATTGTAATATTCATGGACAAAGTATTATGAAATTTAGTTATACTTTAAATCATATTTTTGGGCATTTTGGAATATTATTACTTTTGGGCATTTTTGGAATATTTAAAAGTATTTTAAAATCAAAAGAAAACTTCTATGGCATATATCACCACTTTTGGGCATTTTTGGAATATTTAAAAGTGTTTTAAAATCAAAACAAAAATTGGTATATTGATCATGTTTGAAAAACCTTCACAAAATGGTTTTGAATTATTTATTCAAATCCAAACACTTTTTATGTTTAAAGTTTTCTAAATTCCAAATTAATATGCAAAAATATAAGTTAATTAATTTTAAATGGTTACATTAATTATTTTTTAAAAATATAAATTGGTTTTGGATTATTTATTCAAATCCATACACTTCTTATGTTTAAAGTTTTCTAAATTCCAAATTAATATTTAAAAAATATAAGTTATTTCATTATTAATTTTAAATGGTTCGTAGTTTAAATGGTTACATTAATTATTTTTCAAAACAGAAAATGGTTTTGAATTAGTTATTCAAATCCAAACACTTTTTATGTTTAAAGTTTTTCTAAATTCCAAAGTAATTATCATTTAAAAAACATTACAAATTTAAACCCCAAAATAAAAAATAAAGCGGGAACAGAGAGAAAATAACTAAAAAATTTGAAAAGCAGAATACGTCCGGTTGGAGCCACCAACCGGACGAAAGAGCTCTAACGCCGCCTTCACCGCTGAAAATTGGACTATAGGTCCCGGTTGGTGGCTCCAACCGGGACGTATGAACCTTTAGTCCCGGTTGGAGCCACGAACCGGGACTAAAGGCCCTTAGTTATAACAAGCGTGCCTCCTCTTCTTCTTCCCCGCTCACTTCTCGCCTAAGTGGATTTATACACACGTCGCCGACCCCCCTCTCTCATCCCCATCTCTCCATCTCTCAGCCCAATCGAGCACAATCTGCCGCCGCCGCTCTCGATCCGCCGCCGCCGCGTCTGAGGAGGAGGAGGGCTCCCCGCGTCTCAAGAGGAGGCCCGCGTCTCAGGAGGAGGCCCGTGTCCGAGGAGGGGAAGCCGCCGCGTCTCAGGAGGTGGAGGCCGCCGTCGTCGCACTCCATCGTCGCACTCCGTCGTCGCACTCCGTCGTTCGCCCGTCGTCGTCCGCCCGTCAGAGGTGAGCGTCGCCTCTCCCCTCTCTCCCTCTCTCCCTCTCTCCCTCTCTCCCTCTCTCTCCCCTCTCTCTGCAGGCCATGGTTAGGGTTCAGTAGGTCTCGCTCCATGTCCTGCTCTCTTGATTCAATCCTATCTCCTTTAGTTGGCCATGATAATGTCATATTTCGCCTTAGGTTTATCCTCTGCTCCTTTTTAGATGTGTGTTGTTCCCAAATTTGAGATAAAACTCTAGAATTTTACTGAAGAAGATGTAGAAACTGGCGAACGAATTAGACCAAGACTTAGGCAGATTACTTTAGGAGTCATTTTCCTTGATTTTATTTGATAGAAATATTAATGTGTGGGTACATGGGTAGGAGTTCTCTAATTTGGGAAAATTGCTCTAACTCTTTAGTTCAACATTTCACTGCTACATTTTGCCTAGCTACCGCTCACATTGAATTATTCACATGGCAAAAGAAAATCTAAACTATAAAGGTTATCAGTAAAAACTAGCAAATGGCCATATGGGTTATCTTGAAAAATTGAGAATTGAAGATAAGGTTTGTCATATTTGTCATGTAGGTTTTCAAGATGGTGCTTTAAACAGTGACACATCTTTACACATTTTGGAGAAATAGGACCTCAAAGTTTGTACCATCCTCGTTAGTTTCAAGACATAATGCAAGATCTACATCAAATTTAACAACCTGGTTTTCACGGAAAAATTGAGGCGGCTTCATGTTCAAGAGCAGGCCTATCTTCCATCCTGGCCTTCACACTTCTCGTGAGGCCATAGCTGTAGTACAAGGAGTGGGCCGCTTGGCTAAACAATTTGATTTTCTTTTTTTTTTGCAAGGGAGATCTATTACTGTACCTAAGATTCTGTTGGGCAGTGGTACTCAAGCACCTCCATCTATCCTTTTTTTTGTCAGTGCCACTTCTCTTTTTCTGATGAAATAAATTTAACAATTCATAGAACATTGGTTACTTACCTGATTTGAAGGCACTAAATGCATTTATGTTCTGAACTTAATTTCCTTGGTTTATGAAACTGCTGAAAATTTTATATATGAATGCCAGCACAGTTTAGGCACTAATGTTGTTTGAGTACCTTTTGGTTCAGATGGTAACTTATTTCTTTGGACTTAAAAATCTATTAGCAAGTTCTGAGAAATATCTGCTTTACATTTTGCATTCGCTGAGTGGCCAAGGAATAGATAGATGGATCCAGGGATGGAATGCCAAATTTAAGGACCTTTTGCTTTTATGTTTCCTTTTATTCATAATCTCTGATCATTGCCCAACAAGTGTGCCTTTTAGTTTGGTAGCGATAGGTGTTGCTTATACATTGTTTGGTCCTTATGGAAAACCAGAATGGAACTTGTTCTTTTGAATGCGTGTTCTTGTATGAAATGATTCCGATTTTGCGGAATGTTGATTAACTTCCGTTTGCGTAAATCGGGCACTCTAGTTTAAGAAAATTAGCAAAGGTCATGCCGGATTTTTCCGCATTTAACCAATTATTTGTTTTTATTAGTGCAAAGATGTGTGACAACGACGAGGCTGGATGTTCTAAGCGCATCAACGCTGAAGGAGAACTCGACCTCGAATAAACAATTGACATTCGGGAGGCGGCCCAGCGTCTAGAAGACGATGAAGAATACCATCCTTCGGAGAGCGAGGATGATGAGATGGAAGACGCGGAGGAAGAAGCCGAAGGAACGGCGGACGATGAAACCACTGATGGCGGCGAGGGCACAGGGAGTGGTAGCAACCCTCCTAAGAAGAAGAAGCCGAAGGACCGGCGCCCGAACACGGTCGGCACGGTCAGGGAGGAAATTACCGAAGTGAGCCCATCAGGGGTTCCTTTGGAGCCCGCCCTTGTCGTCAAAGGGTACGGTGGGCAAGTGAGCCCATGCTACCTAAGAATTTGCGGAAGCTCGCCAGTTCGGAACTGCAGAGTGTGCATGACGGCGTGCTGACGATAGAGAGACGCCTTCTATCGGAGAAAGATCCCTCGCACCCGGTATTCGTGGTTAAGGTGCCACCAGCTTTGGGCTTCGACACCGCTTCGCGGATCTGTTCTTCCGCGGTTCGAGGACATCTTCAATATGTTCCACCTATACCGCTGCACTATACCATGGTCCGTCTCTTTTCTCTCACCGCCATGCAGATCATTAGAGAGAACACCGGGCATCGCTATAGTGGACCCCTACTACATGCGTGACGGCTGCTTGGGTTCCCCCGCCGAACGACGTATCGTGGCCTCGTACCTAAAAAGAATCCTCGTGGCGAACAAGACAAAGGAATACATTCTCGTGCCTTACTTTTCCGAGTAAGTCGTTATTCAGTCGCCACCGTCGATTGGCTTTATTAGATCATCATCATTCTTTCTTCAACACATTCCATTTGAATTTTCTGCGCAGAGATGAACACTGCACGCTCATCTCCTTATCGCCGAAGCATTCCCACGCCACGTATTTCGACTCGGGGAGTCTAGAAAAGAAGAAAAACTACGACAAGATCAAGGAAGTTCTGGATGATGCTCTCACTGGCTTTGCCTCGACGGAAGGCACCAGCTTCGTGCGTAAGAAGGTCAAGTTTGGCAGGCACGTCTTCAACCACGTAACAGAGTTCCCCTGCGTGAAGCAGCCGGAAAACAGTAAGAAGGAAGCCTACTACGCACTCCATCACATGAGGGCGTTCCTACTTGACCAGCAGAATTCTACGCTGCCAGATCATCTCAAACAGTGGGCTGAAGCAAAGGCCAAGATCAATGATTCGGATATTAGACAAGAGATGTATCGCATCCAGCAGCAGTTTGGGGCAATCATCTTTCGTGATGTCATGACTTCGGGGGGGATCTTCTACGGAGGAAATATCCCGAATAACCGTGACATAGAAGATCGCCTAGAGATGCAGGGTGACTATAGGAAGTTCATGACGAGGCAGGGCGTCCTCCCGTTCCCTAAGCCGAGCCAGAAGGCTTGATGTTGGCCTAGTTGTAGTTGCAAACTATAGATGACCTTTGTGTGTGTGTGGACGACAAGTGTACTTATATTATTAGGTTTATGAATCACCGCTTACTTATTTTGCTTATTATTATTATATATCAATCAATGATTGGTTTTTTTGCTTACTCTTTGGTTCTCGGACGACAAGTGTGAGTTATTTTTTTCTTTTTCGAGAATATGCTGATGATTGAAATGTCGTGGCACAATATATATGTGAATGTGCTATGACGGGATTGTTAGCCTTGTGATATGCACAAGTCCAGGAATTGTGCATCCTACTTGGCTAACAGTCCCGTCATAAGCAATTCCTGTGTCCAACGACCTAGCTAGTTATATATGAGGCATGCTTTTCGAGTTATTTTTGTCTTTTTCGAGAATATGCCGATGATTGAAATGTCGTGGCACAATATATATGTGAATGTGCTATGACGGGATTGTTAGCCTTGTGATATGAACAAGTCCAGGAATTGTGCATCCTACTTGGCTAACGGTCCCGTCATAAGCAATTCCTGTGTCCAACGACCTAGCTAGTTATATATGAGGCATGCTTTTCGAGTTATTTTTGTATTTTTCGAGAATATGCCGATGATTGAAATGTCGTGGCACAATATATATGTGAATGTGCTATGATGGGATTGTTAGCCTTGTGAT
Source organism: Avena longiglumis (assembly GCA_030063025.1). Lineage (NCBI taxonomy): Eukaryota > Viridiplantae > Streptophyta > Magnoliopsida > Poales > Poaceae > Avena > Avena longiglumis. The sequence continues at coordinate 445,893,885 of CP125977.1, forward strand.
ATGCACAAGTCCAGGAATTGTGCATCCTACTTGGCTAGTAGTCCCGTCATAAGCAATTCCTGTGTCCAACGACCTAGCTAGTTATATATGAGGCATGCTTTTCGAGTTATTTTTGTCTTTTTCGAGAATATGCCGTGATTGAAATGTCGTGGCACAATATATATGTGAATGTGCTATGACGGGATTGTTAGCCTTGTGATATGCACAAGTCCAGGAATTGTGCAACCTACTTGGCTAACAGTCCCGTCATAAGCAATTCCTGTGTCCAACGACCTAGCTAGTTATATATGAGGCATGCTTTTCGAGTTATTTTTGTCTTTTTCGAGAATATGCCGATGATTGAAATGTCGTGGCACAATATATATGTGAATGTGCTATGACGGGATTGTTAGCCTTGTGATATGCACAAGTCCGGAGTTCGCATCCTACTTGGCTACATCCGTCATAAGCAATTCTGTCTAACGACCTAGCTAGTTATATATGAGGCATGCTTTTCGAGTTATTTTTGTCTTTTTCGAGAATATGCCGATGATTGAAATGTCGTGGCACAATATATATGTGAATGTGCTATGACGGATTGTTAGCCTTGTGATATGCACAAGTCCGGAATTGTGCATCCTACTTGGCTAACAGTCCGTCATATAAGCATATTCACGTGTCCAACGACCTAGCTAGTTATATATGAGGCATTCTTTTCAAGTTTGCCATTTTGATTTAAGAGTACTTTCTATAAGTGTATCTTCATGCGACTTTAATTATACATGTTTTTCAATCACCGGTTAGTTATTATTGTCAACTTGTAGATGACGTGGTACGTCGTGTACAAGGGACGGGTTCCTGAGTTCACGATGATTGGGAAGACTGCGAGACAGTGCACCGTTTTCAGGCAATAGCTTCAAAGGGTACAACACTATGGCGGAGGCGGAAGATAGATACACGCGCTATCTAGCAGGAGTTAGGACAAGGAACCGGATGAAGACCTACACCTTCGTCGCGGCGGTGATCATGCTTATCTTCTTTGGTTATTTATCCCGCGTTTGTGTCTAGCTAGCTAGTTTAGATGTCTAGGCGAGCTTCCGAGCTCTAACTTGTTCGATCGACACATGTATTCTCATGTCACCAACTACTACTTTGTAACATGATCAAAACAATGTAACTTGGACTATGTATTCATGTATGAGACTTATCTATATGTATTTGTTTCAATCTTGTTTTTCATATTGAGTATTTATATATATAATTGTATATCTTGTATCTGTGTGTATATCTGCTGTAATAATGTATATAATCTGTATTGCATATAATCTGGCTTGGAAATTAAAAAACAAAAATACATCTGTATGGCACATGGTCTACCTTCCGCGCACTACACCTAAAGCGCACCATGGATGTTTAGTGGCGCACTAGGTAGTGCGCCACGAAGATCCAGGGTAGTGCACCACGCCAAACTCTGTGGCGCACTAGAGGTGCGCCACGCCTATCTCTACACAACCGTGGCGCACTAGGCAATGCGCCACGGAGAGATAGCAGAAGGCAGGGCTGTGGCACTACAGGTGCGCCACGGATGGGCCTTTTAGGTGCGCCACAGACGACCATTTTCCTAGTAGTGATCTAGCATCCACAGTTAAGATGTAATATCAAGAAACAAAGGTCATAATACAAATTTATAACCAGGAATAAAATAATTCATTACATCGTACATAGCTCATTTGGCTATCTCATTACAATGCAGCAGAAATAACTATAGCATGGAGTCCTTCATCTTCAAAATGCCACAGGCAAACATGTCGATTGTAGACTTGTAATCCTATTCAACACACTTCACTAATATCAAACAAACCTGCAACATAATAAGTTACAGCCACAATGGTCAATACATTTGAATTGTATTGGCAAGTGATACTATGGTAGTATAGTGGAGTCTATCATCTATATGCATTTGGCTAAGTGGAGCTTAGGCTTGCTTTGCTCAAAATAGATTTTTCCTTATCATTTGAAAACACTAAGTTTTTGCTTGACAAAATCACCCAAGGCATCTCCCAATAGAAATTGGTGATCCTTCAACCCTTGTTCAACCACAAAATTTTAACTTAGAAATTTGGATGAGGAGATTCTTGATAGCTTCCATGTCTTGATGCTCAAATTGTCCTTTAAAAGGGACATGGCTAAGTACTTAGATTTTTCACTCTGCAGAGGTGGTGCACTTTCCCCTCAAGACTTGGTTTCACCAAGACAAGATCTTTCAGAAGCCTTCCCTTAGACCAAAATGGACGCTGTAAGATCCCTCCTTTGTAAAGGAAAAGGATCCCTGTGATTGCAATGCTAGTCCCTGGATCAATAGCTAGCATCCACAGTTAAGATGTAATATCAAGAAACAAAGGTCATAAGACAACTTTATAACCAGGAATAAAATAATTTATTACATCTTTCATAGCTCATTTGGCTATTACATTACATTGCAGCAGAATATCTATAAGCATGGGGTCCTTCATCTTCAAAGTGCCACAGGCAGACATGTTGGTTGTAGGCTTGTAATCCTAATCAACACACTTCACTAAATCAATCAAACCTACAACATAACAAGTTACAACCACAAGGGTCAATACATTTGAATTGTATTTGCAAGTGATACTATGGTAGTATAGTGGAGTCTATCATCTATATGCTTTTGGCTAAGTGGAGTTGAGGCTTGCATTGCTCAAAAATAGATTTTTCCTTATCATTTGAAAACACTAAGATTTGTTTGGCAAAATCACCCAAGGCATCTACCAATCCAAGATTGAAGATCCTTTAACCCTTGTTCAATCCAAAAGTTTTTAACTTAGAAATTTGGATGATGAGATTCTTGATAGCTTCCATGTCTTGATGCTCAAATTGTCCTTTAAAAGGGACATGGCTAAGTACTTAGATTTTACACTCTGCAGAGGTGGTGCACTTTCCCCACAAGACTTGGTTTCACCAAGACAAGATCTTTCAGAAGCCTTTCCTTAGACCAAATGGACGCGTTCTAACCTATCATCCCACTACCACCAACTGTCCAAATGGCTAAGTTCTAGCAACCTATGTGATCTAGGCAGAACCCATAATTCCAAGTGGTTGCACTTGAAGCTTCTCAACATTTTGACATCTCAAATCTCTTTGTTCCTGGGTGGCATTCCACAAGTGTGATACACAAGGTAAACCATAAAAATGGGCCTTGTGTAACCACTCAACCAAAAACCACCAAGCAAGTCCCTTTCCACCCAGGTGATTCATTAACTTAGTTATGTTATTAAACAAAAACACAAGTCCTCAGACTTAGAAATTTTTCCATAGTATGAATGTATATATTCCACCCTTGTTTTCTATTAGCTAAGCTAAGCATTATAGTAGTAGGAATCTTAGTTTGGAAATTCTACTAAGGTTTTCATCTACTAGGTTTTCCATAACATGGTTTATACTTAGCAAAATTCCATGCAAGTCCTACTTAGAAATATCACTAATGCATAGTGAAAATAATGGGACAAAGTATGAAGCATCACTTGCATTTTTGGTAGAGGGTATAAGTTCACTTCTTGTCCTTGCAACAATCACACTCTTCAAGTCACTACAATTCAATCAAGCAGGGCACAATTTCAATCTACCAATCAGGCAAAACATCACATAAAATAATAAACAAAAAAATACATGCAAGCACGCAAAAGGGTTGTTTTATTTGTAAAAGTGGTTTCTAATGGGTCATAAACATTTGGATATACCTAATGGTCATTTTATAAAGTAGCAAAGTCATTTGAAAAAGGTTTCACTTTATAAACCATTTTTAAAACAAGGTATCATTTTATGTGGTGTAAAAATGTTTTAGTAAGGCATTAATCTATAGGATTCACAAAATATGTTTTCAAACCATAAAACTTTGTGTTTAGGGTCAGAGAGTTTAAAACAAAACATTTCCCAAAGGTTTTCCTTCAAAACCATTTTTAATAAATAAACCATATTTTTATTTGACTAGAATTGGTTTAAATCAAGGGTTCATTCTTTTGTTTCTCCAAATACATTTTTGAAACCACAAAGTGATTCCTATGGCCAGTAGGTTCAAAACACACCATTTTCCAAAGATTTTATCCCCAAAATCATTTTAGAATAATTTTTATAACCTAAACAAGCATACACAAGTTTCTGCAAAAACCAACATTTTAGCAGAAGATTTTTACTAAACAAAGTGCATGGTTGGCTAGGGATTGTTTTTCTGAATCCATTGATATAAAGTTTGCAAAATTTGGACGTGTGGTTTGAAAGTTATGAATTTTACAAGTTTGAATATCTAATAGACACATTTCTGTTTTTAAAACAAAGCACTGGACACGTGGGCTGTTCTGATTCGTCGAAAACGGTTCGTGCGGATCGTGCTGTGTGGTGTGTTGGATCTAAGTTTAATCGCGCGACTCAGGTTCATCCTTACCCCTTCAATTAGTCAACCTATTCAAGCCATCAGATGAAGATCTAACGGTCCATAGTCGTTTGACCATAGGTTGGTGGTGCTGGCGGCGGCGACTGGCGGCGCGCGGTCAGACTGCAAGCTCACCGGCGATGTAGGATGCTAGTAAGAGATATAGGATGCTCACCGGGTTCACGGAGTGACTCTGAAGATCAACGTTGTGGCAGCTTGTCGAGGGGCGCACGGATTCGTCTTTAATCTCTCGCCGGAGTTGCTGCGAGCGGCGGTGCCTCTGGAGGTTATCGGGGACGGAGTTGCAGGTCGCGCCGAGGCAAGTGGAAGGGAGCATTAGATGCGTACGAGCATGGGGAGTAAGGGAGTGTCATTGAGAGGGCACGGGGAGGTCTGGCTTACCAGGGAGATTTCGCCGGAGTAGACGCGTCGTCGGTGGTGCTCAGATGTTGACGAAGCCGAGCGTCTAGAGTGGTCATGCAAGCGATTGTGTGACGGGAGGTACGCCAGGCGATGTAGAACAAGCTCGTGTGTAGAGGGAGTTGAGGGGCGGCGAGGTGTGGCCGGAATTTCCCGCGGAGCTCGCCGGAGTCAGAGGTGGTGTGGCTCCGAATTGGAACAGCCCTGAGGCAGAGAGGGTCGGGCGAGAGAGGGAAAAGAGAGAGGGAACGCAGGCGAGTTATCGAGCGTGGTTGATGACAGACATTACTCGCTGCATTGACGAGAATTACTCCCGCGAGATCAATGCAGAAACGGGTGAGGAAGTGGTCGCAGGGTGGAGACGATGAACAGTGTGTGGGTCCTGGTTGTCTGCGAGAGAGAGAGCGTGAGTGTGGGGTCCAGTCGTCATCCTCTGTGCGAGTAAGTTCCTGAGTGAGAAAAGAACGGTTCGCTGGGGAGAGAGGTGGGCTGCTGGGCTAGGATGGGCTGGGCTTGGTCTGATCCCTTTTTTTGTTCTGAATGTCTTTTTTCTTTTTCTAATTGATTTTCTGTTTTGTAATTCAATCAAACAATTTAAACAACACATGAATTCAAACCTTTGTCAAAGTTTGTGTAGTTTTTAATTCTGTTTAACAACAGAATCCAATGTCCCAAAATAAAATAATATTTTTATTCTTTTAGGATATATTTAATAATTAAATAAAATAGTCCATAGTTATTAATTCAAATAGGATTTGATTTATTAAAATCTCCATTTGAAATCTAAATATTATCAAAACCAAATCAGTAGGTTTTTGTCAACACCCGGATTTTTCAATCATAGATGTCTGTTATGCCATACATCGCAATCCCTGGATTACCATTTTTGCGAGACATAACAGAATTGGTTACCATAGTACTTCATCCATTACAAACGATACACAAGTTTTTACACAAATGGGGATCTCATGATCCAGTTCTTAATACAACATCAAGCAGCGGAATACGTAATAATAACGGTAGCGTAGGCGAAGCTCCATCTTCGGGGTCACAGGCAATGCTGACGATGGGAGATGATCCTAGTTGTCGTAACCTTCCTGGGGTCCATCTTCCAGGTACTCCTCTTCATAGTCTGGCCATGGGAATAGCCATGGACAAAGCCATGAGTACTCTTTAAGTACTCGCAAACTAATACTAACAGGTAAGGGGTTTTTGGATAATAGGACACTAGGCTCTAGGGTTGTTTTGCAAAAAGCTAGGTTTATCTCTACTAAGTTCCAAAGCTAGTCACAATTTTATAACTCCTAAGTGGGATCTTGTAATTCAGGTCACAACTCTGTTGTGGTCAAGTCAAATCTCAATTCATTTCACAAGTCATTTTGAAAAGTCTGACGGGGGAACAGTATGGCCACTCCAACTGTCCATAACCACGGACACGGCTATTCGAATAGTTTTACACTCTGCAGAGATTGTACACTTTCACCACAACATTCAATACATCCGTTAGGAACAAATCCTGAATTCACCATACTCAGTATGCGGATAATCAATCCTAACCTTTCAATTACACGCCCTAGTATAAGCACCTCTCCTGTGAGTTTGGCCGCCCAACCATGACCAGCTGTCATCTTGGGTACTGCATAGGTGGACAATCTTCACAAGGCAGCCCCAGCTCAGACCTTGGTCGGGAGGGAACTAATACTAAGGTATATAAGTTTCCAGTCAAGCCCTACCCAATATTCGGGTATTGTGGTTGTACGATAAAATCGGAATGGTATCGCATCCAGACAACCATCAGTTTTATAAAGGGCTAAGGCTCATGCCTCAACATTTTTATCACCAGAATCATCAAGTGTTTGGAAACACATGTCCAAAACATTTCAATAGAATGATCCATCATTCCAAGGTTTTCATAACCATTTTTCCACCAAGTATTCCCATCTAAAAGTTGATCAAGTTTTATGCTTAGCACTAGCATCTACAGGTGGGGTAGTACTAATGAGGGGTGGTAACTAATGGAGTTTCACTAAGTCCAACCTTATATCTTAGGCTGATATCAAGGTTTCTAGCTTAGGCCAAATTTTATGCTCTTTATGCAACCTTCAGCACAACTGTCTAGTATCTACCAAACTCTTAGGTAGACTCTAAGTAAGCTTTGATAAAGAAATAAAGTAAGAAGCTGGCCATAAAACTAGGATTGGTTTATGGGCATTATTACATATGCTTAAGGCATAGAGTAGTCATCTCATAGGTATGGGTTTGTGGCATCAGTAAGGTATCTTGCAAGTGTTAGCTTGCACAAATGTCAATATAAGTTTGCATAGGTATAGTATCTTGCAAGTGTTAGCTTCCATTGGTATAATATCAGCTTGCCTTGTGCAGAGCAGTGGTTGAAGTTCTCCTCGGCTTCTTCTTCGTAGTATCCTCCTTCCTCCTCGTATCCTTGGTGCATTTAAGCGTCTATGAATAAATACGAGGTACACAATCACCAAACAATACTTAACTACTTGCAATCATCACACACAAGGGTCCTATAGATGATCTAGCATCATCTCTAACATTACAAGGTTAAGGTTTGGTTTAAATATTTTTATTTTTAGAAAAGTAATTTCTACTCATTGAAAAATTACTTAAGATTTAATATTCTCCAAACTAAACATCGTATCATGTTGACACATGTCATTACCACATATTGTAGTCCATGGGAATGTGATTTAAAGTGGTGTCACAATTTAATAAGGTTTTACCCTTTTTTTAATTCATTAAAGTGGCTAGTAATTCCTATGGGGCATTCTTTTATTACTTGAACATTATTTCTGCAAGTAAACCTATATATTTTTATATATTCTGAAAGGTATGGTTAAATGTGATTTTTGAGAGTTAGAATCAACTCAAAAGCTTTTATGGTTTAAATTTGAAAAATGTTTGAATGCAGAAAAGCTTCTGACTTGTTATTTTTACTATGGGTGATCTAGAGATCCAAATGAGTTGAATCCAACAGGCTTGGATTAAGCATTCACAGTTCTTTCCAACAAAATTGGTTTCATTCAATTTGGTGCATTGAATCTGTCTGGGTTGATTTTTGAAGTTGGGTACAGAAGTGTGTTTGAATTTAAAAAGAAAAAGGTTTAATTTGAATCGATGGGCTGCGCGGGAAATTCTAATGGGCCGGCCTGCTAAGTGCAGTGTTCCCGCGGGCTGCTTAAGTGGGTGTCCCCACTCGTCAGTGACACGGGCCTGGGCGAAGCGGTATGGGGCAACGTGGATCGTTCGATCTAGTTCTAATCCAACGGCTGGGGGTCATCGTCGACGCGAGACAACTCCAGCGAGAACGAAACCTAGCGCGGCCAGTGAGGGGTGCTGGGGGCTCACCGGGGTACGGGAGAGGTTCGGCGAGGCGGGCGAACAACGAAGTCGATGACGGCGAACCTCCTGGTACCGGTGGCTTCTCCTGGGGCGGATCCAATCGCTGGATCCCTTCTTCTCCAGAGGCGGCGGGCTCCGGTGAAATTCCGGCGAGGTGGTGCTCACCTTGCTCTGAGAACGGTGTGGCACGGTCAGTGAGGGGAGGGGAGTGACATGGTGTGAAGAAATCGTGCGGGGGTGGCCTCTATTTATAGTCGAGCGAGGGACCGCCGCAAGACGTGAGCTCGTCGGGGGCGACGTTACAGGCGACTAATGGCATGGGCAAGGGTAGGGAACGGTGCTGTGTCTCCTGGCGATGCTCAACGACATGGTCGCGAGGCATGGGGGCGGTGTGGTTTGGTCTGAACGGCGGTGCTCGCTGCTGTAGGCGGCGTCTTCGACGGCGGGCGGTGGCTGTATGGCACGGGGCGGCAAACGGGGATGTCTGGCGGTCTCCTGGGTCGGTGGTGATCGTGGGTGCACACGGTGAGGGCGGCGCGCGGTCTGTGGACGCTGGTCGAGGGTGGCGCTCTGGCGCACGCTCGACATGGTCTGGGCGTGGCTTGTGCGCGTGGTCCAGGGCTTGGCAACGCTCGCGGCTGGGACAGGGAGTGGCGGTGGACGGTGGGCTGCCTCCTAGACAAGGTTGGCACTGCTAGTTCTTCCTCTAGCCTGCTGTCCACAATGGGGTGACATTGGGGTGCTCGGCTGTTCACCATTGACGACAATGGGAAGCTCACAGTGGTGCTAGTGTCTGGCTAATCTTTCTAGATGATCTACTGAGTTGTGTGTGAGCTAACTAGGGAACAAGTTAGGCAAGAATCACTGCACACTATAGTGTTTGATGTTTTGTTTGATTTGTGTCTGCAACCTGTTTGATGAAATGGCCGCATGAAATCAAGTTTTGAATTTTGAAATGAATTTTGGTGGGTTTGCTAGATTGGTGCTGGTGAGTTTGCAGATGCTTGGGTTTTGAAAGTTGAGCTTGTTTGAGTGGTTTTTGAAAAAGTGGGATCTTCCCATATGATAAAGATTCAATTTTGAATTGTCATTTAAACTATGCATTTGAAAGTTTCTGGATGATCACAAGGTGGGACTTGAAACTTTGTTATGAGTATATTCAAGGGGTGCAAATATCCAGAAAATTTTCTGTTAGGTTTTGAAAGTTTGAGACAGCCAAAGTAGGCATGGGAGTTAAATTGGTCAAAATGACCATTCACTTAATATATTTGTTTTGATTTACTTGTCTTTAGGAAAAGTGTGGGAAATGTTTTAGATGATGTTCATTTCACCTAAGAAACATTTTACAAGCAATGGATCACACAAACAAGGTGGTTTTAAAGAAATTAAAAATCCATGCATACACATATACATGCATTCATGAGTTTATTTAGAAAAGTTTTTGTTGACCCTAATCTTGATGATTAGTGTTTGATGATCTAAGTTTGGTATTTTTGGGATGTTACAGTTTTATTTGAAAATATAAAATACTTGGAAAACTTGTTTAAAATAATTTTAACAAGTTTTGATGTTTAATTAAAATGGCAAACCTTTATTTTAATAAAATTGGATATTAATAAATCCTCATTATTTTATTTTAAATAAACCTTTACTCTTTTAATTAAATAGAAATATATTTTATTTCAAGGCTTGGCCATGTTTTAATTTGGCTTATAAAAGAATCCTTATTTATATTTCTACCTTTTCATTTGAAAACCAAATATTTTTATTTAAGATCCAAAAATAGTAATTCTACTTATTTAAAATTTTCTTTATTAATTGTTTATCTTTTCAAATACCTTTAGGATTTGCTTGATCAAAAATAGGTTTGAAGGTTTCCAATTGGAATCAAAAAGTTTCTTCTCACCCTGAAAATCAACAAAGTTTTATTTTATTCATTTATTTTTCACATAACAAGATTTGGAAAATCTTGGGATGTGACAGGCTACCACCCTTAAAATAAATCTCGTCCCGAGATTTGGAAAGGCTAGGGGTTACAAGTTGGCTCAAAAGCATCTAGGGTACTACGACCCTTAAAAATTTCCAACTAGATTACATCTTGTCTTTCTTGAGATCTTGGTGTAACTTTCCTGGACAGAGGTTTGCATAGTGGCCTATCTCCTTGCATTTGAAACATGTGATAAGGTTGAGGTCTTGAGGTGGCTTCTCTGGACAATATCATGCATAATGTCCTAACTCTTTGCAGTGTTTGCACATCACATGGCTAATATCCTTCCTCATCTTAGGTTTAACTAGCTTTTGTTTGTCTTCCTGGCTCTTCTTCTTTTCTGGGCATTCACTGGCATAGTGTCCCATCTCTTTGCAATTGTAACATTGCAAGTGGCTTTTGTCCTTCTTCTTCTTTTTGGGTATCTCCAAAGCTAGGAGTTCTTCTAGTTCATGCTCTTCATATCTTACCTCAAAGGTGGGAAATCTTTCTCTCTTCTTGGGGCATTGATCTTTATGCTCCTTGGATGTATGATCCTTGTCTCCACAAATATTGCAAGCTTTGGTTCCTTCCAAAATAACATCTTTGTCATCCTTGTTGTCATTAGCTCTTTGGGAAAAGTTTTCTCCCAAGTTGATCATTTGAGTAACCAATCCTTGCAACAATTGGGATTGAAGTTTCAAAATCCTTTGTATGGCTGGGTCTAGTCCATTGTTGTTGGCTAAAAGCTGAGTTGTCACTTGGCTCAACTGGTTTTGGGTGGCTATAAGTTCTCTAATGTTGTCCTCTTGGTTGTTGTTGGTGTCATCAACCTTGATGTTGGAGTATCTTGGAGAGGTCATCTGTTTGGGTTGGATTGGGATTAGAATAGGCAAAAGATTTCTAAGGAAATAATTCTAATCACACACATCACAATTCACACAAGCAATGTGCAAGAAATCACAAACAAACACTCCTTTCAAACACAAGTTTCCAAGCATATTCTTAGGCAACCAAAAATATTTTTGTTGCACCACATAAGTTGGTGGGTTTGGCTTAAACTAAATATGGTGGTCCATCTATATGGTTCACTTGTGATCTTTACATCTTTCTTGGTTGATTCCTTCTTGCATGAGATCATGGCTTCCTTGGGAAAACTCTTGGTCACAAAAACATCAAAGGTGTTGATGTCTCCTTCTAAGTTGTGTTTCCTTAGTCTCCAAATCTTGAGCAAGATTTCTTGTCTCACTTGTAGTCCTTAGTGATATCCAAGGTTGAAGTCCTTGGGGAAAATGCTGAAGATGTTGAAGTCATTAGAGTTGAAGATGTTGAAGTCATTAGAGTTGATGAAGTCCTTTGCACATGGTGAAGTCTTTGGCCATGGGATAGGCTTATCCATCAAGTTTGAAATAGAAGAGATGTAGAATCATAACCAAAATGGTTGTGGAAAGATTTTACAAGATTGTTTGTAAATAAGTTTTGGAACAAATACAACTCCTATTTTTTCTAAGGGTTTTGTCCAATCCTAGGTTTACAAATCCTACAGGCAACACAATGCTCTGATACCATCTGTAAGATCCCTCCTTTGTAAAGGAAAAGGATCCCTGTGATTGCAATGCTAGTCCCTGGATCAATAGCTAGCATCCATAGTTAAGATGTAATATCAAGAAACAAAGGTCATAATACAACTTTATAACCAGGAATAAAATAATTTATTACATCTTTCATAGCTCATTTGGCTATTACATTACATTGCAGCAGAATATCTATAAGCATGGGGTCCTTCATCTTCAAAGTGCCACAGGCAGACATGTTGGTTGTAGGCTTGTAATCCTAATCAACACACTTCACTAAATCAATCAAACCTGCAACATAACAAGTTACAGCCACAAGGGTCAATACATTTGAATTGTATTGGCAAGTGATACTATGGTAGTTGAAAGGGCATGTATGCTCCCATGTGTGGTTTTCGTAATTAATGACAATCTCTATGGACTAATGTGTAAATTGAGTTTCACTTGTAGGTTTGTCCATTGGCATCGCTTGGGCCACGTGTTGGTCTCAAGGTTGGAAGATGAAGAAATGTCCAAGGGCTTTGTGCCCATTGGAATCATGAAGAAAGAAGGAGCTTGAAGGTCGATCAAGCCATGTGCAAAGAGTTGCATCAAGATGGATCAACCTCAAGTAAGGATGAAGAAGGACGAGCTCAAGATGCGCCATCTCTAGAAGATCTCATGCTTGAAGCTTGCCATCCTCGTGTTCATGGAATGATGAAGACAAGTTCAAAGAAGAGGTTTCCCCATGGAATATGGGGGAGCATTTTGCAAGTCTTCATCAAGCAAGAGCGAGCAAGAGCAAACAAGAAAGGTGTTCCCACTATAGAAGAACAAGACGGTCTACATCAAGTTCAAGTGGGACGCTCAAGGCAAAGGTATGTTGATAGGGCTTCTCTTTTGCCGGTCTCGTGTTGTTATTGGGAGACCGGGTTTAGGATAGATAGCCGTACTATCAAGAGGGGCTCTCAAGCGGGTGTCTCGTTTGCATCGTTCGGAGAGATCTCAAACCTTTGCATTCATAGCATCATCTTTCTTGGTTGTTATTTGGTTCTTGTCCATGAGAGGATCTAGAGCTTGTGGTCATCATCATAACAAGCTCTAGTTCATCATCTAAGGATTTCACTTGCATATCTTATTGCGGTTTTTGATCTTGCGAGTTTTCTGGCTCCACACCTTGGGGGATACTTCACATATATATTTATGATATTTTCTCCCAAGGTGACACCCAATATTTAGAAATTGGTTTCATCCCGTTTGGAGTTCGGATGCAAAAGTTATTGCGTTTCTGGTTTTCTGGTTTCTGGAATTTCCCTGACCGGAAGTTCCGGCTTCCTACCGGAAGTTCCGCTAGGGCATTTTTGCCACCGAAAGTTCCAGTGGAAGTTCCGGGTCTTCTTCCGCTCACGCTCAGTACCCTTCTGTTTTGAAGCGTTCTATTTGCCGGAACTTTGTCGGAACTTGCGTCGGAAGTTCACCGGAACTTCCGGTCTGTTTTGACCGGAACGTCCGGTTGCGCTTCTGGAGCGGGCGTCAACGGTCTGATGACCATTGGAGCCAGGCTGGGCGGAACTTCCGCCCAAGAGCCGGAAGTTCCGGCCATGATTCGTTTTTTCAGTTTCTCGCTCCGCAGTTTACGACCTGTAACACCCTCAGAATCGGCCCTATGCAAGTTTTAGCGAAACTCGCCAAACCCGCATAGAAACGAGTCGAAGGTGCCCACCAGGCACTTTCGTGCGGGTGGAAGAACAAAGTAATAACATTACACAACAGTCCTCGATGGGACCCACAGAACAGATATATATACAACAGCGACTCCAGGAGTCAAGAATACAAATATACAGTACAAGATCCAAATCACCTTGAAAACGATAGAGCGTCCGTCTACGGACAAGAAGCAAATGGGGCTAAGAGCCCTGAAGAATAACCAATGGCGTCCATAACCCTGCCCAGGCCAAGCCGGAAGGGTAACCCTGCTAACGGCGTCGATCTCAAAACCTGCTTAACAAAAAGGGTGCCGACAAAGGGCAAAGCAGAAAACAAAGAAGGAGCGTCAGTACTGAGGCCAGTACACGGCGAGGCTAGAATTCGGCGGTCCTCGCCTACATAGGTATGGTGGACTGAGCGGCAGCGGCAGCATGCATTAAACAACCTATAGAGACTCGATACAACTGACGGTTATCAGAGGGGGTGAGAAAGACCTATTCGGATCCAACCTGAAGCTAACACCAAACAAACCCATCCTGGCGTTTCCCCCTCGAGCCCAAACGAGGAAGTCAACCGAGGAACGCACACAGTTGGCAGTTTTTCTTATTCAGTTATCGTTGCAGCAATTACTAGTCAGGTTTGGTTAATCGTCCTGATAAAGTAAGCAGTGGGCACTTTTAGTTAATCATTCCGTTATAGTGGCAACACTTACTAGTCAGATGCAATTATCATGAGGTAACCCCAAACCCAACAATTGTTGATACTTTTACTTAGCCATTCATTGTAGTGAAGTGATTACTAACCATATCGGAAACAAGTCATTTTAAAACAAGAACTTTAGTTATAGTTGTCTATGATCGACATCGCTCCAAGTCGTCCATAACATGACACGGCTTCTCGAAAAGATTAAACCCTGGGGTGCACCAAAGTATCCACAGCACTTGACCCTTTTGCGATCGTTAACATACACCCATCGGTATGTCGGGGGCCTAAGTCACGACGTTCCTGCACCCAAAGCAAGCAGGGGCCCCACTAAGTATACCCATAGAAGTCGGCCGGTCTCCGAGACGGACTCGGGGTTTGCGACAATGGCTGTGAACGAGCAGGTCCCCAATCGGGACCGCGACACCAGCGTAAACATTCCGCTTCCAAAAGACATGCAGACTCGCACAATCGTAAATAAAGCAAGAAAGCATGGCATAAGTACAGGATAGTAATAAAGCCCCAAACTTTGTGGCCCCAAAGACAAGATACTTTGAAATCAGGTAATTATCAATGGGGCCCATATCTCCCCACCGTGGTTAGCGCTCGATCTCGAACAGTGTCAAGAACTCGGGTCCCACGGACACAAGTGGGCTCGAAAACCAAATCTTACCTATCACCCACCGATGCCTCGCTTAATTCAATTTTAGTTGTTAAACAGAATTTAAAGTGAAACAATAATTAAACCATGATCATCTTCATCGTCAACTCGGCAATTCTCCAACAACGGTGGTTCTTGACGACAAGCAAAACACTTGAGCAAGCGACTACGGCACGCGGGTCCACTATCTACCAAACAACAGGGAATAGGATGTGTCCATGGCTATATATGGCTGCAAGGGATATCACGGGTTCGAAACTAGAGCATCGCAACACGTATAGCAAAGATCAACAGGAGGGAAGTAAATACTAGAAAGTAAGATAGGTAGAAAGGGGAGATGCTCAGAAAACATTGTCGAAGGGTTCATCCAAGATCGGTAAGCTCACATCAACTCAACGGCCTTATCCGCGAAGAAGCAAAACACTAGGAGAAACACCGGATGCAATATTTAATACACGGCAGAAGATCGGCATGATGCATGCATGATGGATGGCATGGCAAAAGGTGCAATGCAATTAGGTCAAATTAAGCGGAACCGGGGTCCCGACATTAATTAGGTGGTGCAAGTTATTTAGAACCCCCGCAATTTAAATGTTGTTTAAACAAGGCAAGATAAGATACCGGTTTGCTACCAAGTTTAAATGAGGCCGATATGAGACTAGATTTGCCCGCATATGGGCCCCATATTTAATTATTAGGTGAATCGGCATAAGGCCCCCAAACCAATGCTATGCATGCGGGATTGACAATTAAATATGCAACAAGTTGATATCATGTTATAAAATAGGGTCCGGGAAAAGGGTGCACACATCAGAGGGTCTCGGCGATCTTGGGTTCCGGTTCGGTCTCGGGTCCGTGGTTCGACGGATCCGGGGTTCGGGGAACGTTCGGACCGGGACTTGGTTTGGTGTTGTTCTGCCGCATTCGGGTCTCCGGTCATGTCGACGGTCTGGCGTTCGGGATGAAGTACTTGTCGCCGGTTCTCGATGTTCGGGTGAGGTACTTGGCGTCGCGAGGTGATCTTATCGCATCCGCGATCGCCGGTCAGGTAGTCGGTCTTGTTGCTCCACGGTGGAGAGCTTGGCGTCCCGGTTCTCGACGATCTTGGTTCGGGGGAGGAAGCACTTGTTGCACCTGGGTTCGCGTCCGTGTGACGATCTTATCGTACCGTGAAGTAGAGCTTGTATCGATTCATCGATCTTGTTGTCCCACGTTGACGGTCTTAGGGTCCAAATACCGAGGAGGCGGTCTTCGGATCCGTGACGGCAATCTTGACGCGGTCTTGGTTCAAGCCGAAGGTCAACGAGACACGGCCAGGTTGAGGATGCTACTGGAGACCGCGGCTTGGGGGAAGGAGCAAGGTCCGGCGGTGGGGGCCTCAGGGTGAGGAGGACGGCGGCGCCGGCGAGGTTGGAGGAGAACGGGCGGCGAGGTGGGTTCTCACGGGCTGCTGCCGCAGGAGGCGACGGGCGCTGGCGAGCACGAGCGGCGGAAGCGCTGGCCGGCAGGGCACGACGCGCACAGGGCGAGGGCGAGATGCTGAGACGGATGCGGGTCGCCGGCGACGGAGCGCTGCGAGGCGCTACGCAGGCGAGGCGGCTTGGTCCGCGGGCGACGGGCTCGGAGCCGCACGCGAGACCGGCAAGGACGGCGGCAGAGGCCAGGGCGGGCGGTGACTCGGGGCAGAGGCGACGCCGTTGCGAGGCAGGGGTGGCGGAACGACGAGGATCGGGACCGCGGCGCGAGCAAGGAGGCGGCGGCGGGCCGCCGACGTGCTTGGCGCTGAGGCGAGGGTGCTGCGGCAAGCGGCGGGCGCTGGCGGTTGGAGAGCGCGTCGGGGGGCGGGGTCGGAGCTTGAGGGAGGGGCGAGGGAGCCGTCGCGGTGGCAGAAGGGAGAGGCGAGATGGGCGGGGCGGCCCGACGGCGGCCAGGGGGAGACCGGATGGAGAGGGCCGGGCGAGAGGAGCGACGCCGGCGTGGCGCAGGCAGGTCCGGCCGGAGGGCTCGGCGACGGCGGCGGCAGGTCCTGTGGCCGGGGCTCGAGGGAGGAGGCCGGTCTGGGCGCGACGGCGCTGGTGAGGGTGGACGGCGAGCAGGGGCGGAGGCGCGCACCAGGGCGGGGAGGCGTCCGGCGGTGGAGGTGGAGGGCAGGGGTCGCGTTGGGGAAAGGGAGGAGGAAGGAGAGAGGATGAGGGCGATGGTGGGGTGTGGGTCCAGGCGGGCCCAGTGGCAGGGACGATGGGGCTGGCGGCTGGGGGGGGGCGCTGGTGTGCAAGTCTGCGTGTAGCGTGTGTGTGTCGGCTGGTGGGGGGAGCTGAGTGGGGTGAGAGGGTCTAGGGAAAGAGAGAAAAGAGAGGGAGGGAAGAGGGAGGCCATGTGGCGCTTGGGGATTGGTGGAGGGTTAGGGAGAGGGTGAGGTGGCACAAGCCTATAGGTTGGGGTGAGGTGGCCAGGGTGGATTGGGTAGAATATTAGGTGGGTTTAGGATTAGATGGGGTAGGCAGGTTGGGGTGGACCGTTTTAAAATAAACAGGGGTGGTCGTTCGGGTCAATCGGCCCGTTCGACTGCCCCGCAAGAATAAAGATAAATTTTATTTGTTTAAACAACACTATTTGCAAACCGATAGCAACAAACAAAAAATAATTCCGGAGACCCGGGGTTTGGCGTTTGAAAATAAAGAGGGGCGTTTAGAAAACAACAAGGGTTTTGCAAACATAGTTTTAGCAAACAATGCATGATGATGACGATGCAATGCACAAATTCAACGCGATTTTCTAGTAGTGGTTTTGCGGGATGCCACAATTCGACACCACTAACAAGGGATCTCGCCCTCGAGATCCGCCTCATGGTACCGGAGGGAAGGTCGGCGATCTGCGTCTTCTCGCTTCGTGTAGATCTTCGCGACACCACTAACAAGAGGTCGTTGTCCACGTTTGTCAAAAGAGCACTCCGGATGAACAACGGACGAAGTTAAAGGTAAGGCCACCTCTAACTTCCATGGAAAGAGTAAAATTGCATCGATCCACCATTCAATGTACAGAAGCGAATGATAAGAGTAGTGGTATGGTCGCGACTCCATCCCGCACTCAAAGCATTACCCTGTACACGAATAGACGGATTATGCAACCAACCCTAGGATTCAGACTGAAGATCTCGACAAGCGAGGTTCGGAAACAAAGGAGTAATGCAGACCCTGCATCGGATCTGGCATAGAGGATGTCGTCGCGTCGGAAAACACCGGAAGGAACAGACAAGGAATACAGGATGGTAACACCGTAGACGGATTCATCTGGCAGCTTGAACACCGGATGGTAGAACACCGTTACCAAAGGAGGAAGCGAAAACCTAAAGGCACGACGGAAACCCAACCCCGAGAATTCCTGGACTCGAAGAAAGAGATGGGGGCAGATTCAAAACACGTAGGGATAAGAGGGGAACAGCAGAGGGTAAGGAGTAAAATCAGACCTAATCAGAACTATCCAACCGATTTTCAAAATAGTTTTGACACTCTACTTCGGCCGTTAGCTAGGTTATCCTACAGGCTGGACTTGTGGGGTATCGCAACTGCTGAGCTCTGATACCACTCTGTAACACCCTCAGAATCGGCCCTATGCAAGTTTTAGCGAAACTCGCCAAACCCGCAGAAACGAAGTCAAGGTGCACCAGCACTTTCGCGGTGGAAGAACAAAGTAATAACATTACACAACAGTCCTCGATGGGACCCACAGAACAGATATATATATACAACAGCGACTCCAGGAGTCAAGAATACAAATATACGGTACAAGATCCAAATCACCTTGAAAACGATAGAGCGTCCGTCTACGGACAAGAAGCAAATGGGGCTAAGAGCCCTGAAGAATAACCAATGGCGTCCATAACCCTGCCCAGGCCAAGCCGGAAGGGTAACCCTGCTAACGGCGTCGATCTCAAAACCTGCTTAACAAAAAGGGTGCCGACAAAGGGCAAAGCAGAAAACAAAGAAGGAGCGTCAGTACTGAGGCCAGTACACGGCGAGGCTAGAATTCGGCGGTCCTCGCCTACATAGGTATGGTGGACTGAGCGGCAGCATGCACTGAACAACCTATAGAGACTCGATACAACTGACGGTTATCAGAGGGGGTGAGAAAGACCTATTCGGATCCAACCTGAAGCTAACACCAAACAAACCCATCCTGGCGTTTCCCCCTCGAGCCCAAACGAGGAAGTCAACCGAGGAACGCACACAGTTGGCAGTTTTTCTTATTCAGTTATCGTTGCAGCAATTACTAGTCAGGTTTGGTTAATCGTCCTGATAAAGTAAGCAGTGGGCACTTTTAGTTAATCATTCCGTTATAGTGGCAACACTTACTAGTCAGATGCAATTATCATGAGGTAACCCCAAACCCAACAATTGTTGATACTTTTACTTAGCCATTCTGTTGTAGTGAAGCTGATTACTAACCATATCGGAAACAAGTCATTTTAAAACAGTAAACTTTAGTTATAGTTGTCTATGATCAGACACTGTGCTCCAAGTCGTCCATAACCGCGGACACGGCTTCTCGAAAAGATTAAACCCTGCAGGGGTGCACCAAAGTATCCACAGGCACTTCGACCCTTTTTGCCAGATCAGTTAACATACACCCATCGGTATGTCGGCGGGGCCTAAGTCACGACGTTCCCAGACCCAAAGCAAGCACTGGGGGGCCACCCCACTAAGTATACCCGCAACAAAGTCGGCCGGTCTCCGAGACGGACTCAGGGTTTGCGACAATGGCTGTGAACGACAGCAGGTCCCCAATCGGGGACTGTCGACACCGCGTAAACATTCCGCTTCCAAAACAGTACAGTGTGCAGTACCTCGCACAATCGTAAATAAAGCAGTAAAGCATGGCATAAGTACAGGATAGTAATAAAGCCCCAAACTACTTTGTGGCCCCCAGTACAGTACTTTGAAATCAGGTAATTATCAATGGGGGGCCCATATCTCCCCACCTGTGGTTAGCGCGCTCGATCTCGGAACAGGTGTCAAGAACTCGGGTCCTACGGGACACAAGTGGGCGTTCGGAAAACCAAATCTTACCTATCACCCACCGATGCCTCTGCTTAATTCAATTTTAGTTGTTAAACAGAATTTAAAGTGAAACAATAATTAAACCATGATCATCTTCATCGTCAACTTGCGGCAATTCTCCAACAACGGTGGTTCTTGACGACAAGCAAAACACTTGAGCAAGCGACTACGGCACGCGGGTCCACTATCTACCAAACAACAGGGAATAGGATGTGTCCATGGCTATATATGGCTGCAAGGGATATCACGGGTTCGGAAACTAGAGCATCGCAACACAGATAGCAAAGATCAACAGGAGGGAAGTAAATACTAGAAAGTAAGATAGGTAGAAAGGGGGAGATGCTCGCCTGAAAACATTGTCGAAGGGTTCATCCGAAGATCGGGGCGAAGCTCACATCAACTCAACGGCCTTATCCGCGAAGAACCGAAACACTAGGAGAAACACCGGATGCAAGATTTAATACAACGGCAGAAGATCGGCATGATGCATGCATGATGGATGGCATGGCAAAAAGTGCGATGCAATTAGGTCAAATTAAGCGGAACCGGGGTCCCGACATTAATTAGGTGGTGCAAGTTATTTAGAACCCCCGCAATTTAAATGTTGTTTAAACAAGGCAAGATAAGATACCGGTTTGCTACCAAGTTTAAATGAGGCCGATATGAGACTAGATTTGCCCGCATATGGGCCCCATATTTAATTATTAGGTGAATCGGCATAAGGCCCCCAAACCAATGCTATGCATGCGGGATTGACAATTAAATATGCAACAAGTTGATATCATGTTATAAAATAGGGTCCGGGAAAAGGGTGCACACATCAGAGGGGTCTCGACGATCTTGGGTTCCGGGGTTCGGTCTCGGGGTCCAGGGTTCGACGGATCTGGGGTTCGGGGGAACGTTCTCGGACTCCGGGGGGACTTGGTTTGGTGTTGTTCCTGTCGCATTCGCGGTCTCCGGGTCATGTCGACGGTCCTGGCGTTCGGGATGAAGTACTTGTCGCTCAGGTTCTCGATGTTCGGGGTGAGGTACTTGGCGTCCGCGAGGTGATCTTGTCGCATCCGCGATCGTCGGGTCAGGTAGTCGGTCTTGTTGCTCCACGGTGGAGAGCTTGGCGTCCCGGTTCTCGACGATCTTGGTTCGGGGGAGGAAGCACTTGTTGCACCTGGGTTCGCGTCCGTGTGACGATCTTATCGCATCGCGGAAGTAGAGCTTGTATCGATTCATCGATCTTGTTGTCCCACGTGACGGTCTTAGGGTCCAAATACCGAGGAGGCGGTCTTGGATCCGGACGGCAATCTTGACGCGGTCTTGGTTCAAGCCGAAGGTCAACGAGACACGGCCAGGTTGAGGATGCTACTGGAGACCGCGGCTTGGGGGAAGGAGCAAGGTCCGGCGGTGGGGGCCTCAGGGTGAGGAGGACGGCGGCGCCGGCGAGGTTGGAGGAGAACGGGCGGCGAGGTGGGTTCTCACGGGCTGCTGCAGGGAGGCGACGCGGGGCGGCTCTGGCGAGCACGAGCGGCGGGAAGCGCAGCTGGCCGGCGGCAGGGGCACGCACGCGCACAGGGGCGAGGCGAGGATGCTGGAGACGGATGCGGGGTCGCCGGCGACGGAGCGCCTTGAGGCGCCACGCAGGCGAGGCGGCTTGGTCCGCGGGCGACGGCTCGAGCGCACGCGAGACCGCAAGGACGGGCGAGAGGCCAGGCGGTGACTCGCGTAGGCGACGCCGTTCTGGCGCAGGGGTGGCGAACGACGAGGATCGGGACCGGCGGCGCGGCAGACGAAGGAGGCGGCGGGCCAAGGCCGACGGCTTGGCGCTCGCGAGGCGAGGGTGCTGCGCAAGCGGGCGGGCGGGCGTTGGAGCGGCCGGGGCGGGTGAGCTTGAGGGAGGCGAGGGAGCCGTCATGGCGAAGGGAGAGGCGAGATGGGCGGGCGGCCCGGCGCTGGGGAGGCCGGATGGGGAGGGCCGGGCGAGAGGAGCGACGCCGGCGTGGCGCAGGCAGGTCCGGCCGGAGGGCTCGGCGACGGCGGCGGCAGGTCCTGTGGCCGGGGCTCGAGGGAGGAGGCCGGTCTGGGCGCGACGGCGCTGGTGAGGGTGGACGGAGGCGCGCACCAGGGCGGGGAGGCGGCCGGCGGTGGAGGTGGAGGGCAGGGTCGCGTTGGGGAAAAGGAGGAGGAAGGAGAGAGGATGAGGGCGATGGTGGGGGGTGGGTCCCATGGGGCCAGCGTGGGACGTGGCTGGCGCGTGGGCAAGCAAGGCTGGTGTCTGGTGCTGCGTGTAGCGTGTGTGTGTCGGCTGGTGGGGGGAGCTGAGTGGGGTGAGAGGGTCCAGGGAAAGAGAGAAAAGAGAGGGAGGGAAGAGGGAGGCCATGTGGCGCTTGGGGATTGGTGGAGGGTTAGGGAGAGGGTGAGGTGGCACAAGCCTATAGGTTGGGGTGAGGTGGCCAGGGTGGGTTGGGTAGAATATTAGGTGGGTTTAGGATTAGATGGGGTAGGCAGGTTGGGGTGGACCGTTTTAAAATAAACAGGGGTGGTCGTTCGGGTCAATCGGCCCGTTCGACTGCCCCGCAAAAATAAAGATAAATTTTATTTGTTTAAACAACACTATTTGCAAACCGATAGCAACAAACAAAAATAATTCCGGAGACCCGGGGTTTGGCGTTTGAAAATAAAGAGGGGCGTTTAGAAAACAACACGGGTTTTGCAAACATAGTTTTAGCAAACAATGCATGATGATGACGATGCAATGCACAAATTCAACGCGATTTTCTAGTAGTGGTTTTGCGGGATGCCACACGACCGTTGGCTGTGTGCCACCGAAACTTTCGGCCTCCCACCGGAAGTTCCGGCTAGGTGTTGCGAATGCCCATAACGGGCAGATCTGGGAGCCCTTTAAAAGGGGCTCCTCTTCCCCTTCGTGGGCACGAGCTTTTCTTCTTGGTTCTTGTCTTTCTCTCTCTCCTCCATTGTCAACCTTGAAGAAGCTTTCCCTCTCCCTTTCCCCTCCTATGATTCTTGCATCTTTTTGAGGGATTTGAGAGAGGAGATCTAGATCTACAATCCCCCCAAGTCAAATCCCTTCTTTGTGAAGGAATCATTGGGATCTAGATCTTGGAGAGTTTTGTGTTCTCCTCTTGTGTTCTTCCTCTCTTATTCCCCCAATAGCTTTTGTAGCTTTGTTGGAATTTGGGAGAGAAGGACTTGCCCTTGCATTTGGTGCATAGGTTTTAGTTCTACTCTTGTGTTCTTCCTCCCTTATTCCCCCAATATCTTTTATAGCTTTGTTGGAATTTGGGGGAGAAGGACTTTCCCTTGCATTTGGTGCATAGGTTTGAGTTCTCCTCGGAGATTCGGTGAGTTCAAGCTTGTGAGCTTGTTTCTCTTGGGTTCCTTGGAACCCTAGATGGTTGTGTGGTTGGATTGTTGACCTTTTGTGGTCTTGTTGACCTTTTGTGGTCTTGTAGCCTTTTGTGGCATTGTTGGCCTTTTGTGGCATTGTTGGCCTTTTGTGGCTTTGTTGTTGGGAGCCTCCAATTGAGTTGTGGAGTTGCCCCAATCTTGTACGGGTTCGGTGACCGCCCTCAAGCGTCCCATAGTGGAGCAAGTGCCCGCATTTTGTGGTGCGCACTTGGGAGAATAGGGTGAGCCTTTTGTGGCGTCGGTGAGTTGCGTGCTTCCGCATTCGGGGTGAGGCCTTATGTGGCGTTGGGTGTGCATCGAGCCACCACACCTCGAGGTGAGCCATTTGTGGCGTTCGGAGAGCAATGCGCCATCGCACCTCTCCAACGGAGACGTAGCTTCTTTGGAAGTGAACTTCGGGAAACAAATCTTCGTCTCCGCGTCCATCGGTTATCTCTCAACCGAACCCTTTACTTATGCACTTTACATTTTGATAGCCATCGTGCTTGAAGTATTTATACCTTTCTATCACCTTGTTGCTTGTATTTCTTAGCATAGGTTGTTGGTGCACCTAGGTGAACTTAGTGGCTAGGTTTTGTGCTCAATAAATTAAACGTTAGTTTTATTCCGCATTTACTTGAGCCTAAACCGTAATAATTTTAAAAAGCCTATTCACCCCCCCTCTAGGCGACTTCCTTTGTACTTTCAGTAGTATAGTGGAGTCTATCATCTATATGCTTTTGGCTAAGTGGAGTTGAGGCTTGCATTTCTCAAAAATAGATTTTTCCTTATCATTTGAAAACACTAAGATTTGTTTGGCAAAATCACCCAAGGCATCTACCAATCCAAGATTGAAGATCCTTTAACCCTTGTTCAATCCACACGTTTTTAACTTAGAAATTTGGATGATGAGATTCTTGATAGCTTCAATGTCTTGATGCTCAAATTATCCTTTACCAGGGACATGGCTAAGTACTTAGATTTTACACTCTGCAGAGGTGGTGCACTTTCCCCACAAGACTTGGTTTCACCAAGATAAGATCTTTCAGAAGCCTTTCCTTAGACCAAATGGACGCGTTCTAACCTATCATCCCACTACCACCAACTGTCCAAATGGCTAAGTTCTAGCAACCTATGTGATCCAGGCAGAGCCCATAATGCCAAGTGGTTGCACTTGAAGCTTCTCAACATTTTGACATCTCAAATCTCTTTGTTCCTGGGTGGCATTCCACAAGTGTGATACACAAGGTAAACCATAAAAATGGGCCTTGTGTAACCACTCAACCAAAAACCACCAAGCAAGTTCCTTTCCACCCAGGTGATTCATTAACTTAGTTGTTTTATTAAACAAAAACACAAGTCCTCAGACTTAGAAATTTTTCCATAGTATGAATGTATATATTCCACCCTTGTTTTCTATTAGCTAAGCAAATCATGATAGTAGTAGGAACCTTAGCTTAGGAAATTATACTATGGTTTTCATCTACTAGGTTTTCCCATAGCATGGTTTATACTTAGCAAAATTCCATGCAAGTCCTAGTTAGAAATATCACTAATGCATAGTGAAAATAATGGGACAAAGTATGAAGCATCACTTGCCTTTTTGGTAGAGGGTATAAGTTCACTTCTTGTCCTTGCAACAATCACACTCTTCAAGTCACTACAATTCAATCAAGCAGGGCACAATTTCAATCTACCAATCAAGCAAAACATCACATAAAATAATAAACAAAACAATACATGCAAGCATGCAAAAGGGTTGTTTTATTTGTAAAAGTGGTTTCTAATGGGTCATAAACATTTGGATATACCTAATGGTCATTTTATAAAGTGGCAAAGTCATTTGCAAAAGGTTTCACTTTATAAACCATTTTTAAAACAAGGTATCATTTTATGTGGTATAAAAATGTTTTAGTAAGGCATTAATCTATAGGATTCACAAAATATGTTTTCAAACCATAAAACTTTGTGTTTAGGGTCAGAGTGTTTAAAACAAAACATTTCCCAAAGGTTTTCCTTCAAAACCATTTTTAATAAATAAACCATATTTTTATTTGACTAGAATTGGTTTAAATCAAGGATTCATTCTTTTGTTTCTCCAAATACATTTTTGAAACCACAAAGTGATTCCTATGGTCAGTAGGTTCAAAACACACCATTTTCCAAAGATTTTATCCCCAAAATCATTTTAGAATAATTTTTATAACCTAAACAAGCATACACAAGTTTCTGCAAAAACCAACATTTTACCAGAAGCTTTTTGACTAAAAAAGTGCATGGTTGGGTAGCGCTTGTTTTTCTGAATCCATTGATATAAAGTTTGAAAATTTTGGACATGTGGTTTGAAAGTTATGAATTTTACAAGTTTGAATATCTAATAGACACATTTCTGTTTTTAAAACAAAGCACTGGACACGTGGGCTGTTCTGATTCGTCAAAAACGGTTCGTGCGGATCGTGATGTGTGGTGCGTTGGATCTAAGTTTAATCGCACGGCTCAGGTTCATCCTTACCCCTTCGATTAGTCAACCTATTCAAGCCATCAGATGAAGATCTAACGGTCCATAGTCGTTTGACCATAGGTTGGTGGTGCTGGCGGCGGTGACTGGCGGCGTGCGTTCAGACTGCAAGCTCGCCGGCAATGTAGGATGCTAGGAAGAGATATAGGATGCTCACCGGGTTCACGGAGTGACTCTGAAGCTCAACGTTGTGGCAGCTCGTCGAGGGGCGCACAGATTCATCTTTAATCTCTCGCTGGAGTTGCTGCGAGCGGCGGTGCCTCTGGAGGTTGTCGGGGACGGAGTTGCAGGTCGCGCCGAGGCAAGTAGAAGGGAGCATTAGATGCGTACAAGCATGGGGATTAAGGGAGTGTCATTGAGAGGGCTCGGGGCGGTCTGGCTTACCAGGGAGATTTCGCCGGAGTAGACGCGTCGTTGGTGGTGCTCAGATGTTGACGAAGCCGAGCGTCTAGAGTGGTCGCGGCCAAGCAGTTGACGCTAGGAGGTACGCCAGGCGATGTAGAACAAGCTTGCGTGCAGAGGGAGTTGAGGGGCGGCGAGGTGTGGCCGGAATTTCCCGCGGAGCTCGCCGGAGTCTGAGGTGGTGTGGCTCCGAATTGGAACAACCCTGAGGCAGAGAGGGTCGAGCGAGAGAGGGAACACATGCGAGTTATCGAGCGTGATTGATGACAGACATTACTCGCTGCATTGACGAGAATTACTCCCGCGAGATCAATGCAGAAACGGGTGAGGAAGTGGTCGTAGGGTGGAGACGATGAACAGTGTGTGGGTCCTGGTTGTCTGCGAGAGAGAGCGTGAGTGTGGGGTCCAGTCGTCATCCTCTGTGCGGGAAAGTTCCTGAGTGAGAAAAGAACGCTTCGCTGGGGAGAGAGGTGGGCTGCTGGGCTGGGCTTGGTCTGATCCCTTTTTTTTGTTCTGATAATTAAATAAAATAGTCCACAGTTATTAATTCAAATAGGATTTGATTTATTAAAATCTCCATTTGAAATCTAAATATTATCAAAACCAAATCTGTAGGTTTTATTTGAAAATATAAAATACTTGGAAAACTTGTTTAAAATAATTTTAACAAGTTTTGATGTTTAATTAAAATGGCAAACCTTTATTTTAATAAAATTGGATATTAATAAATCCTCATTATTTTATTTTAAATAAACCTTTACTCTTTTAATTAAATAGAAATATATTTTATTTCAAGTCTTGGCCAAGTTTTAATTTGGCTTATAAAATAATCCTTATTTATATTTCTACCTTTTCATTTGAAAACCAAATCTTTTTATTTAAGATCCAAAAATAGTAATTCTACTTATTTAAAATTTTCTTTATTAATTGTTTATCTTTTCAAATCCCTTTAGGATTTGCTTGATCAAAAATTGGTTTGAAGGTTTCCAATTGGAATCAAAAAGTTTCTTCTCACCCTGAAAATCAACAAAGTTTTATTTTCTTCATTTATTTTTCACATAACAAGATTTGGAAAATCTTGGGATGTGACAGACGCGTTCCAACCTATCAATCCCCTACCACCAATTGTCCATTTGTCTAAGTTATTGCAACCTATATGATCCAGGCAGAGCCCATAATGCCAAGTGGCTACACTTGAAGCTTCTCAACATTTGACATCTCAAATCTCTTTGTTCCTGGGTGGCCATCCACAAGTGAGATACACAAGGTAAGCCATAGAAATGGTCCTTGTGTAACCACTCAACACAAACCATTCCTTCCATTCCACCCAGGTGATTCATTCACTTAGTTGTTTTATTAAACAAAACATAAGTCCAAAGACTTAGAAATATTCCATAGCATGAAATATAATCAATCCTTGTTTTCTACTAGCTAAGCTAAGCATGATAGTAGTAGGAATCTTAACTTAGGAAATTTCTACTAAGGTTTCATCTATTAGGATTTCCCATGGCATGGTTTATACTTAGCAAAAATTCCATGCAAGTCATATTTAGAAATATCACTAATGCATAATGAAAATAATGGGACAAAAGTATGGAGCATCACTTGCCTTTTTGGTAGAGAATATAAGTTCACTCATTGATCTTGCAATATTCACACTCTTCCAATCACTACAATTCAATCAAGCAAGGTACAATTTCAATCTACCATTCAAGCAAACATCACATAAAATAATGGAAACAAAACAATGCATGCAAGCATGCTAAAGGTTGTTTTATTTGGAAAACTGGTTTCTAATAGGTTATAAACATTCTAAAACACCTATTGGTCACTTTATAAAAGTGGCAAAACCATTTGCAAAAATATTTTACTTACAAACCATTTTTAAACCAAATCATTATTTTATGTGGTTGAAAATTCCTTTATCAAAGTAACAATATTTATAGGGTTCACCAAATACATTTTTAAATCAAAAAACTTGGTGCTTGGGGTCAGAGAGTTTAAATCAAAACATTTCCCAAAGCTTTTCCTCCAAAATCATTTTTAAATCATAATCAACATTTTTATTTGGCTAGAAATGCTTTTATTCAAAGATTTATTCTTTTTCTTCACCAAATATATTTTTGAAACCACAAATTGATTTCTATGATCAGTAGGTTAAAAACAAACCATTTTCCAAAGATTTTATCCCCAAAATAATTTTAGAAAGAATTTTATACTCAAAATATGCTTACACAAGTTTCTGCAAAAACAACCATTTTTCCTGAAGAAATTCATTAAACAAAGTGCATGGTTGGGTAGGATTTGTTTTGATGAATCCATTGATATAAAATTTGTAAAATTTGGACGTGTGGTTTGAAAGTTATGTAATTTAGAAAATCTCATATATAATAGAAATGTTTCTGTTTTTAAAACGAAGTCTGAGCCACGTGGCGTGTTGCTATTGGTCTGTACCGCTTCACGTGGATCAATATATGCAAGGCGCTGTATTAAAATGAGATCGTGCGGCTCTGGATCAAACTTACCTCTTCGCCTAGATCTAATCCTAGCTAGAAAAAACGGATCCTACGGCTACAAGGCGCTTGCCAGGAACTGGCGGCGCAAGCGACAGTGGCTGGCGGTGGCGCGGTCTGTCAGCGGTGTCACCGGTGATGTAGGAAGCTAGGGAGAGGATGGCAAGGCTTACCAGGATCGCAGGGACTTGCTGAAGCTCGAGGCGGGGTCGGCTACTCGAGGGGCGCACGGGAGAAGCAGCTATTGCTCGCCGGAGTTCTCGCAGCGTCGGGCACGTTATGTTTGTCGTCGGAGGTGAGGATGGAGGGCACACTAGGACAAAAGGAAGACACCGTTAGGTTCACAAGGGCATGGCGATCATTAGAGTGTCCATGAGGGGGAGAGGGGCGGTCGGGTTTACCGGGGAGATGTCGCCGAAGTTGGAGACAGACGGCGACGTGTTCAGTCGAGGTAGTTGCCGACGATGGGGGCACGCGCGAGCGAGCTGTGGCCACGGGGAGATGCGTATGGAAGAGGGGAGCAGACTCGCGTGGTCGAGGAGGCGAGGCGCGGCCTGGGTTCGCCGGAATTCAAGCGGGACCTCATCGGAGGCAGCGACGGTGCAGGTGGAATTGGAGACAGCCTGGGGGCTCTCGAGGTGTGGCGTCTGGGGGGAAATGGAGAGGGGAGGGAGGCAATTTAGTACGCGTGATCACGGGGCTGAATCAACGCGCGGTTAATGAGGATTGAAGCAAGCTTTAACGGCAGAAACCGTCTGCGAGGTTAGCGCGCGGGTGAGAACGAAGGGAGCTAGAGGTGGGGCCTAGCGTCAGCGAGTGAGAGAGAGGGAGAGTGGGTCCAAACCGTCAGCGTCTATGTGGGTTTGAATGCGAGTGCGAATCGTTTTCTTGCGGGAGTGAGGGAGTGGGCTGGACTAGGCTAGTTGGGCCTGGTCTGGTTGGGCTGGTTTTGTTTATTTTTTTTTGTACTGATTCTTTTTCCCTTTTCTTTTCTATTTTCATTTCTGTTTTTAATTTATTTAAACATTTCAAACAACAATATGATTTCAAACTTCAACCAAACTTTGTGTGTATTCAAATACTGTTTATTTATATATTCTGAAGTTAATTTAGAATAATAATTTTATTCTTTTTAGGGTATAATAATTATTTAAAATAGGCTCTTGTATTAAGTCAAGATTTAATAATGTTTTCAAAACTCCATTTGAAATCTAAATCTTTCCAAATATTTTCAGTAGGTTTTATTTATTTAATAGGGTGTCAAATAATTCACTTTCAATTATTTGGAATATTTTTAATATGATTTATTAATCATTTTAATTTGGGTACTTGTCTTTATTCTAATGGAAATAATTATGGGTTTAATTCCATAAATTTATTTAGTTGATTTCTTTGATCCCATTTAAGTTAATTAAACAACTTTTATTCCACTTGGGTAAATTCCAAATTCTATTTTCCCATGATTTATTTAATCATTTCTAATAGGGATTTTATCTTTATTCAAAATAGAATAAGATTTGGTTAATGCCCTTTTGATTAATTTGAAAACTCTTTATCCATTATTTTTTGGATTTGGATTATATTCATTCCATTTGCTTATGGTATTGGCCAAGTTTTTAATTTGGTCTTTAAATATTCCTCATTTAATAATTTCTTTCTTTATCTTATAAAATCCATATCTTTTATTTATAGATCCAAACTTGGTGATTCCAATTTGTAAAATCTTATTTTGATATTTATTTATCCTTTTAAATATCTTTAGGATTAATTGCTCACCATTTGGTATGGATTTTTTTATAGGTGCTTTATTAGCTTTGGAAATTCAATTTCCTTATCTTATTTAAATTCATAAGATTTTATTTATGGCTCCAAATTAGGTGAAACCAACTTCCATGGTTTTATAATATTTCTATTTGTCATTCCTGATCATTTGTAAATGTTTGTTGTCAAATTTTTATATGGATCAAATCCATAGGCTTAGAGATAACTTGGAAATGATTTTCTTCCATTAGGGTTTTAGGGTTTTGGTTTATTCTCCAAGTGTTTAAATTTCCATATGCATTTATGAAGATTGCAATCCGCTTGATTTGAATTTAATTAGATTCAAACATTACCTAAAGTTTGTTCCAGATGATATTTTAAGTTTCCATTTAGAAACAAAAGTTTCTTTTCACCCTAATTTTCAACAATTATTTATTTTGTTTATTTATTTTTCACATTACAAGATTTGGAAAATCTTGGGATGTGACATTATCTTACCTAGCTGTGCATCAACAATCCTTGTTCTTTCTTGGAGGGCCTGCAAATCATTCCTCAAACTCACAGCTTGGTTAGAAAGCTATCCAAGCATATTATCATGGTTCTCTGTTATCTTAACAAGGATATTATTTTTCTCATTTTGTGAGTCCATAAAATACTTAATAGTTTCTTGGAGACTACCATTGCTTGATCCCATATTATTGTTAGAGTTACTTGTAGGGATAGAATAATGTTTCTGGAAATTAGGATTATAGTTCTTCTTCCAAGCAGGGTTATAATCATTACGAGCTCTGAAGTATATTTCTTCAATATTTGATTCTGGGATAGCTCTTACCTAGGTTTCCTTACCCTTGATGGATAATATGAGATCATCTAGCTTAGCATTGAGTTCTTCATTCTCTTGAGGGGAAATAAAGAGAGAGGGAATTGAAGAATATAAAATTGGCAGCAAAGTTCGGCTTGAAAATCTCAAATGAAAATAAAATAACTAAAGATAAAGTGTTGGGGAAACCAACACGAGTGCTTATAAACTCAAATTAAAAAAATAACCTCGAAATAAAATAAAACAAATGAATGCCAAATAAAGATAATGAGGAAACTTCCCATAGCTTAGGCTTTTGAAAGCCCTTCAAATCATTCAGGTGGCGGGAAAAGTTGTAACTCCAATTCGCAAATTGAGTTGATAATACTAGTGGTTTCTCGGAGGTTCAGGGCGAGATTATGCATCCCCTCCATAGTTCCTCCAAGTTCTTGGAAATCTTGATATGTAGCGCACCGGTTTGGTGGCTACTCCTCTTGATAAGGAACTTCTTTCTCCTCTTCTTGGTCCTCATCCTCATCTGGGATATCCTCCTCAAGTTGGTGTTGTTCAACTTGCACATCATATATAAAAGGTCCTTCCTCGATAGAGAAAAGACCATTAGGAAAAGGAGCAGGGTAGAGATACCTAGCTCCTGCAATATGCAAGTAATAAACACCACCTCTCCTAGTGAGCATTCCACAAGCTTTTAAAGTAGAGAAAGAAACACGTCACTCACCTATCAATGGTTGCAACTCACCTAGGCCGATGCCCAAGGCAATGGCAAGCACGGTGATGACGCCTCCACATGTTGTTGGCCCTTGGCTTTGGGAGGATCGGTGCTCCAAGTAGCGCACAAGAATTGCGCCCAAGTTGAGTGACAAGTTGTTGTTGAAAGGAGATTTTGCAAGGACCAAGATGTACTCCTCATTGAGTTTTGTAAACTCATTTCATGTATGCAAGGTGTTATCAATAACATAGAACAAATAGCGAATAGCAGGATGCTGAATATTCTTCCCCTTGTTGACTCTAGAAGTGAAACTCATTCTATTATAATAATGGTCTGGGGAAGGGGTCATGTCGGCATAAGATGCATGTAAGGCATTAACTTCATTGTTTGGTAAACTAAAAAATTACACCATTCATCAAGTGATAATGTATAATTGTTGTTCATAAGTTGGAAAGAAATCATGTCCTTTCTATGCCATGTTGTAACGGTGCTTTTCAAAGAACTTAAAAATTGAAGAGTTAACCGGCGATAAGTAGGCACATCATGGAATACAAAGTTTTGTAGTCCAACCCTATTGCAAATTAAATTGAAGTCATTAGAAATACCAAGTTTATTCAATATAACGGGACAAGCCCACTTGGTTGTCTTCACTTCTCGGTTCTTGATCATGTCGAAGCGATCATGTTGGAGCTCATTCCTAAACTGTATCCCCATGCGGTTCTGAGCTGCAGCGGCAGCCTGAGAAGAACTCGCAGCGACATGATCATGTGTTTGGCTCCTTGTGTTCATCTTCTAAAATAATAAGAAGGACAAAAATAAAACTTTTTGTTCCAACAGTAATAGGCATAACATATTCCTCATCACAGCACACTAAAGAATCTCCTCAAAACAATAACCTAGGCAAGAGAAACATGTCAATTAGTTCATAATGGGTCTCACCCTAGATTGATAATGACAACAGATCAGAGATGAATTTGCAAAAAGTAATTGGAGTATCGGAGGAGAAACATATCGTAGATCACTTGTGTGCGAGGAAATCGAACGAAATTGAGTAGAGTTGAAGATCTCTTGAGAGTTTGAGGTATAAGAGAGAAAAGGGATTGAAGTTTTGGTGTTGGCGGTACCTTCCCGTGGCGTTTTTGTGGTCGCATGAACTATACAGCCGGAATATCTATTCCCGCCGTGTAGTTGGTCTCACGACAAAAGTTTAGGGTTTCTTCCCGGCAGCGATATCTATACATCCAGAATTATACGGCCGGGATTTTTATCCCCGTCGTATAGTTGGTCGTTAAACCTTCTATACCTGGAGAATAAAATTTTACAATGGCATAGATATCTATACGGCCGGAACTATACAACTGGAATTTTTATTCCGACTATATAGTTGGTTGTTAAAGATACTGTAGTCATAAAAAAAATTCGGTTTCTTCGAGAATTCTTTCTTAACCTGAAACTTCGCGAAACATCATGGTTTTATAGAAAAATGATAGTCTAAATTGTCAACCAACAATAACATGCATAAAACAAGAATTTTAGTACCACCGTACCTCTCCTCCTCAACTGGAGTTTTCTAGCACTCTTTATTCAACATGAAACTTAAACTAAAATTTAAAAACTTTACTCAAACATTAATTTCTCATGTGTTGCCTCCCATGAACCGCTATTTTATGGTCAATAGCTTGACCTTGATGTTGCTCACTTAGGCCAGATGAGTGGAACACCCACTCCAAAATAGTTGGCCTTCAAAGTGATGTCCTCCTTCTCATCATGCTTGGCTTTCTTCTTCATGGGAAAATGAATAACAAAATGATCCTGTGAAGGTAATTGAAGCTTCATGTTCCCTTTATGAAGATTAATCAAAGCCTTAATAGTTCTTAAGAACGGATGGCCTAATATGATAGGAGCAGTAGCATCTTCATGCATATCAATAATAACAAAATCAATAATAGCAGGACAACCTTTAATGTATACTAAAGTATTATCTTTAATTCCTACTGCTTGTTTGTAGGTAGAATCTGCTAGATGTAATTTTAACTCGGTGATTTCAAAAGAGCCAATATTAAAAAGACTTTGGAATTGTTGAAACACTTGAACGTAAATCACAAAGTGCAGCTATCTCATTAGTCCCAATTTTAATCTTAATAGTAGGCTCAAATATATCATCAAGCTTAACAGGTAGTTTTTCAGCAATTTTCTTATATTCTTCCTCAAGCTCACGTACCTTTATTGCTACCTGATTAATGAAGTGTTGATACATATCTTCCTCATTTACTTCACTTACGGGAATCTTGATATTGATCCTTTTCACAAGATCTTCAACCGTTTAATTTGGTGAAGGGGTATTGCTATAGTCAAGGTCTTCAGGATCCTCCCTTTGGATTCATATCATCTTGAGGTCTTCAACTGGATTGGGCTCAGATTTACCTGTAAATTTAACTAGAATGAGAGTTTTACTGTAGGTTATCTTACCTAGCTGTGCCTCAACAATCCTTGTTATTTCTTGGAGGGCCTGCAAATCATTCCTCAAACTCACAGCTTGGTTAGACAGTTATCCAAGCATATTATCATGGTTCTCCGTTATCTTAACAAGGATATTATTTTTCTCATTTTGTGAGTCCATAAAATACTTAATAGTTTCTTGGAGACTACCGTTGCTTGATCCCATATTATTGTTAGAGTTACCTATAGGGCTAGAATAATGTTTTTGGAAATTAGGATTATAGTTCTTCTTCCAAGCAGGGTTATAATCATTATGAGCTATGAAGTCCATTTCTTCAATATTTGATTCTGGGATAGCTCTTACCTAGGTTTCCTTACCCTTGACGGCTAATATGAGATCATCTAGCTTAGCATTCAGTTCTTCATTCTCTTGCGGTGTGACAAAGTTCACCTTCTTTGTGTTTGATCTTTCCACATGCCATTGAGCATGGTTGTCTTGCATATTTTCTAGTAGCTGCTTTGCTTTGGTAATTTGTTTGCCCATGAATGTCCTCCAACACAGTATCAAGCATAGACTTAGACACCGGGTTAAGAGTATTATAAAATAAATGGAGAATTAACCAATTTTATATCCCATGGTTGGGATAGTTTATCATGCATTCTTTCATTCTCTCCCATGCAAGCGCTAGCAGCTCACACTCTTCCTATCTAAAACCAGTAATATTAGATATTAGTTGCATAGTCTTTGAAGGTGGGAAAAATTTAGTCATAAATAAAGAAGTACATCTTTCTAAGCAAAGATAGAAACCATTCTTTTTGTCTTCCTCTAAGAGAGAAAGGAAATAAGCACAACTTGACCGCATCGGGGTCAACATACGCATTATATCACATATTTCAGTGGAAGTATTCAAGTGCATACCTGCGTCCTCAACATCAGAGCCTTCAAATTGATTATATTGAACCAAACTTAAATAGTGGGTCTTAATTTCATGGTCCTTAGCAATAATTGTTGGTTGGGTAATATGAGTACGCAAATAATCATTGTTGGGACTTGCGAACTCCCCAAATTTCTTTTCAGCCAAATTTCCTATGTTTTGGAGTTTTATTAAATAAAAACTTATGATAGTAAAAACAAGAATTTTAAAGACTAAATAATTTTTTTATTTTTCAAATAAAGACTGAAATCAAACTAACAAAATTAAAAACAAAAATTAAAACTAGCAAGGTTCCTACTAACCTTACCAGGGTAGCTATTGCTTCCCCGGCAACGGTGCCAGAAAAAGGGTTGATACCTTCGATCCGGATTACGGATGTAGTATAGCTCTTCTTACCTAGTAGACCTAGGTTATCGAGTCCCCGGGAAGCAGAAAGCGTAGTAAAGTTACTTTAATGGACCTTTGGGATTTTTATAATTCATTTGGTGTTTTATTGGACCAAGAGTTTGCGATCTTTTGTTGTTGTCGATGATGGAGAGAGAAGGCCTGGGGCTTTCGGTTTCACCTGTAGCTATGCATAAACATCTGATGGGAATAAAATATAATAATAAAGTATGCATGTAATTGTTAGAGCAAGATAATTATATGTGGACAGTGCATCTATAATTGCTATTGCCTCCGCAACCGCTTATAGCAATAACCTACTAGTCTCATCCATATAAGAAAGAGAACTAATGATATGCATAGTGACGTCACTGTTAATCCCAAGTAAATTCCTCACATACAGCCGTACTACCCTTTCTGTCATTTGGGTTCCCATCCTGCAGATTAGTCATTACTCATACTCCCTATACCTGGATCAATCCTTGTGGTCTTGGGTACCTGACAAGTCCTTAAATTAAGGTAATAGAGAATACAATAATCATCATGTCATACAAACTAATACAGGATCCTATCTATGATAAATAACATGCACAAACTACATGGCTAGGCTGAATCCCTTAGCCCAAGAGAATTACTCACACATAGAGATGAAATCAACAATCATAAACATTGTAATGGAAATCATGCGATTGATAGTAATAGTCTTACAATGTCGCCAATTGGAGATGATATCTACTATTACAAGTGGTGGAATATGGCTATGGTGGTGGAGAAGGGTTTGGAGATTAGATCTAGATCTATCCCTCCGATGTTGTGGTTTCTGATGGCTTGGTGTAGTTGGGGGCGCATAGAGCGGAAGAGAGAGAGTTTTCTCATCGCCTGAGACCTTTTTATATAGGAGTCCCTTCACGAAAGTTGTTTTGTTTGACCTAGCGGTGTTGGTGGAAATTATACGTCCAGAATTTTATTCCCGCCGTATAGTTGGTCGTTAAAGCTTCTACCTCCTTTCCACGACTCCTGGTTTCTTTGAGTTGTTGTAAATCTCATATATTTGACTTTTATGTTGTGATTCCTATCATCAAACGTCATTATCTACGCCGAGAAAAAAAAAGAAAGACAGGATTGCATACCCCTCTGATCATTAAGCATTATTGGCAGGATTTACAGAGATATTTCATCATAAATATGAATAATATCTAGTTTAAATATGGACGTGGATGGCTATATTTCATAGCCATCACCTGTTCTGCTTAGACATGACCTACACGTGGGTGGCCTTTGGGCCTCCTCGGTAGGAAATCTTATCCACTTTTGATGTTGATCAATCTATCTGTCGTTTAGTCATACTGTTGGGTCCTCCATGTCAGCATCTCATTAGATGAATCGTGTGTATGATGCAATTGTTTTCCTTCGCTCACGCTACCCTGTTCCGAACTTAATAGTGTTGTCAGATGCATCTACCATTTAATCATGCAGCTGGACCCCACATGTCATCCTCTCATTAGAAGAAATGAGTGTATGATGGATTTTTGCCCTCAGTCACGCCTTCGTGTTAACTTGATAGCGTTTCTCGCTGCATCAAACATTTATTCAGGCTGGTGGGTCCCCTATGTCAGCCTTACATTAGAAAAATCGTGTGTATATGATGAATTTTTTTGTTATCTAGCGCTACCCTGTTTCGAACTAGATACTGTTGCTCGACGAATCTGCCATTTGGTTACACTGATTGGTTCCACATGTCATCATCTCATTATAAAAATGTGTGTATGTTAGACTTTTTCTCGCTCGCGCCTACCTTATTCAAAGTTGGCAACGTTTCTCAATGCAGCACATATATAAGGTCTCTATGGTGGGTCACACATGTAAGCATCTCTGTAAATGAAACATGTTATGATGGGCTCTTTTCGGCCGCCTCCGTTGTTCTGACCTTGGTCCGTTGCTGGGTTCCAGATGTCAGCAACCTTTGTGCAGGAAACTTGTCTATGTTGGGTCCTAGATGTTAGCCTCTATTTAAAAGAAATGTGTGTATTTTGGACTGTTTTTTCGGGTCGAGCCCGCCTTTGTGTCCTTGGAAAGATTGCTAGATGCAGAAGAGTTTATCTGGGTCCTAGGTATCAGCCTTTAGAGTGCAAAAAATGTTAATATATATAATAACAGAAATTGCTACGACCACTATTTTGACCTTGGTCCATTTTTGGGTCCCAAATGCTAGCCTCCTTTGTGCAGAAAATGTGTCTATGCTGGGTCCCAGATGTCAGACTTTATTTAAAAGAAACATGTATATGTTGGACTATTTTTTCAGGTCGAGTCCTCCGTTCTGACCTTGGGAACATTGCTAGACGCAACATCAGTTTATCTGGATTCTAGATGTCAGTCTTAGAGTACAAAAAAGGTGACTAATAATAACACAAATTGACTAAGATTCGAACTCGAGACCTCAGCAGCGGTCAAATACTTTCCTTGCCACTTCGATAGAAGTAGTTAATACAGTAGAAACGTTAAATGGTACTTCTATAACTTAAAAAGACTTTCTTTGACCATGTTTATCTCCCTTCAAATAATAAGGCAGCGCTCCTAGCAGCTAAACTAAAAACTGCTACATAATGCAGTAGTTTCTACACAAAAACATAGGTAGGCAGAGCTTTTTAGGGGTGGGGGGTAATGCCCTATAAAGGCTGAATTAAAAAGATTCTAGGCTAACTGGGGGGCGGATGCCCTATTCGTCATGGGCTATATTCCATGGGCTCACTCCTAAATTTAGTGGCCTATGGTCGGCGGCCACAAGACCACGAAAAGGCTGAATTAGAAGGTTTTGGGCTATGCTTGGGACTGATAAGCTAATTTTATGGGCTCAATAATAAAAATTCCATACCTCAACAAGGAAGAGAAAAACAAGGGTGAAAAAATTTGGCAGATATTTCGCGTGAAAATTGTTGACAACTAGGACACATAACCAGCGTGCGTCAAAACTTTCCCACTCACGCCTTCCCTCCAGCAGCTAGCTATTGTCTCTTTGCACCATTCTTCTAGAGACGCACCATCCGTGAAAACCACATGTCGCGCACCAAAACATTCACAATCTGTCTACCAGCTGGGACGGCTGACACCATTCTTGGCGGAGGATTTTTTTCTCGGGACACACACGCCCGCGGTCAGCTGGTCGATCACCACGGTGCTATTATAATTTTTTAGTTCGCTCAAATCGTTCCCTAGAAGTCGTTTCATACTCAATCTGTTCATTTGACATTGTTCTGCACTTGATATATTTGTTCGAATTGGTTGGCATTTTATTACGCTCGTTCGATCTGTTCTCTCAAATATGTAACATAGTTCTGCACTCAATTTTTGAAATAGCCTAAAATTATATGGCATTTATAGTTCTATATTCCATTAATTTGCTCAGATATCTTGGATTAATTAGATCTATAATCAACCTGTTTACTGAAATATCTTGACCATCTCTATCCTCAACAGATGGACAAATATTGGATATTGAAAGGAAAAAAGCAACACCTTCATATTGGGAAGGTGTTAATGACTTCATGAAGTTTGTTACACAACATAACTGTGACTTGGATGTGTTTTTCCCATGCCAAGAATGCCTTAATTATAAAAAAGCTGAGTTGGAGCACAGTTGCAGACCATATATTCATTAATGGTATGCAATGCACATATATTATGTGGACTAAACATGGTGAACCATATGGTCAGCATGTTCTTGATCCTCTAGCTGATTCTGATCCACCTGAAGCTCATAAGATCGAGGATGAGGACATTTTGGTTTGTTAAGGGACATGTACCCCACTGCAAGCAAAAATGACGGTCCTTCTCTTAAAAAATCACTTTTCTCTGAACTGATAGAAGATGACAAGTGTTCAATGGACCCTGATTCTGGTATCTCAAGATTCGAACTGGTAATGAAATTACTAATGGAAAATTCGTCCAACAAGGTTACCAACAAAGCTTTCGATTAAGTGATTAAGGTGTACATCGATTCAATCCCTAGGGAAAGATTGCCAAAATCCTTTTATGAGATGAAACAGTACATCAAGGTACTCAGACTATCATATGAGAAGATATATTTTTGTCCAAATAACTATGTACTATTATGGGAGGATTATAAAAACCTCGATGAATTCCTAGTATGTAACGAATCATGATAGAAAATGGTGATAAAAATAAGAAAGATCCTTGTAAGGTTCTGATATATTTTTCAATTATAGATAGATTGCAAAGATTGTTTCAGTCAGAACAAACATCTAAGGAAACAAGATGGCATAAAGATATTCTCAAGCCATACGATTACTTACTAAGACATCTAGCTGATGGCGATGAATGGAAGAACTTTGACAAGGCTCATCCATGATTTTCCATGGATCCAAGGAACCTAAGACTTGGCCTAGCTACAGATGGATTTAACCCATTTGGCAACATGACTAACTCGTACAACATGTGGTCAGTACTTGTTACAATTTACAACTTGCCTCCCTAGGCATGCACTGATCATTTGAACTGCTTGCTGACTTTACTCATCCCAGGTCGCAAATCACCTGGGAAGGATTTTGATTTGTTCATGCAGCCTCTTATAAGAGACTTGCAAAAACTATGGAAGGGTGTCATGACTCCTGATATCCTTGCAAGCAAACCTGAAGATGCCAAGTTCCCTCTACGTGTGTTTTTGTGTTGTTCTGCACCCATGATTTTCCAGCTCTTGGCACTATGTCAGGAGAGTGACAGTAGGTTACAATTAGTAGCGGACCCAAGATTATTTATAAGCCTAGGCAAGCAGTAACTTAGAGGCTCGGATTGCTAATTTTGTATTAATTAGTGATAAAAATAAGCAGTGCTGCCGGTCGGAAGCCTAGGCAACTGCCCGGACAGCAGGGATGGTGCTCCTCCAGTGGTTACAATGCATGTGTTCGTTGTGAGTAAAAATATGTCACAGTGAGGCTACAAAATAAGACCGGTTACCTTGGCCATCGGGTTTTTCTTCCTGAAGGCCACAAATTCCTAAAAAACTTTTAAAAAAATTGCAGTTATATGGAAAGAGGACTGAGTATGGCACTACACCATGAAAGTGCACTATATCTGAGTTGCAGGCGCATCTAGAAAAAGTCAGAAATATCAAACCATGAAAACAACCAGCTGCCAAGCGAGGTAAAAGAAAAAATACAGAAGATGCACCGATAGTAGGAGCAGTATCCAAAAGAAGAGAGCGGAAGAAGTAGCAATAGCTGCCCAAGGGAAGGAAAAGGAACAAAGAATATTTTATAAGTGCAGATCCATTTTATAGGACTTGTCGTATTGGGATGTTAAGACACTTCGACATAATATTGATGTCATGCACATGGAGAAAAAAAATGTGACATTATAGGCAGATTAATCAACATTCCAACCAAGACAAAAGATAGCTATAATGCTAGGCTTGACTGTGAAAAATTCAATGTTAACAACAACTTGAAGCTACATCCTGAAGATACGGTTGATAATGGCGGCGAAAAACATTACAAATTTTGAGGTGGAGAATTTACCTTACCGATGAATAAAAGGGTACTATTTTGTGACTTCCTCCATGGTGTGAAGTTCCCATCTGTATTTGCTTCCAACATTGCAAATTGTATCAATGTAGAGGGGAACAAGCTCCAAGGGTTGAAAACTCATGATTGCCACATCCTACTACAAAGGATTTTAACTCTTGGTGTTAAAGGTTTAGTGAACAAGGATTTCTACAACGTGCTTGCAGAGTTGGGAAAGTTTTTTAGGGAAGTCTATAGCAAAACTATAGACAAAAGAGTTATAGTGCATCTTCAAATAGACACATAGCAGAAATCATGTGCAAGCTTGAGCTGATATATCCACCATCATTCTTTGATGTGATGGTGCATTTGTATGTTCATCTTCCTAAAGATGCACTTTATAGAGGTCCCGTACAGTACAGATGGATGTACCCTATAGAACGTCGACTTTGCACTTTCAATGGTACTATTAGGAACAAGGCTAGAACAGAGGCTTGCATTGCAGAGGCATATATTGCTGCTGAAGCATTTACATTTTGCTCAAGATACATTCTTGGTCATAAAATGAGATCCAATATGGGTGGAAGAAATGAAGAAGTTGAAAATTTTGTTTTTAACCATGATGTTCACCTAGTAGGAAAGAAGGAACATAGAACATTAATGCAGCATGAAATGACCAACTCACTTGGTATGTGCTGAATAACGCTGATGAGGCTGAAAACTTTGTTGCGTGAGTACTATTCATACATATCCTCACATATATGAAATGAAACTTGTAGCAAGATATGTTCAGATGTCTAACTTGAGTATCATTTTTTAGGTTATTTAAAGCAACCAAATGAAAATATTATGTTGCACCAGTATGTGGGGGTGGGTTTCAGGAATGGTTTAGGAATCATGTAAGATGTTCAATTGAACTTTTAATTTCATATGGATTGTGCACATGAGATGACCTCTTGATTATTTTGTATAACCGCGGATTATGAAGCTGCATGAAGAGAACCGAACAATGTTAGTGATGGTCTCTATGCCCTATCATGTGGTCCTGCAAAGAGGGTGTAGACAGATTTTGCTTTTAATGAAAATGGTATCCACTATAACACTTATGAGCGTGAGAAACATTTGAAGACACAAAACAGTGGCATCATGACCAGTGGAGAGCACTTGATAGCCAAACTGAAGAAGTTAGAGGACTATGTTAATTATGGTACTATTAAGTCTAATACTAATATTACCTGGCTTGCGATTTCTGCTATAATAATGCTCTATAGAAGTAGGTTCTAGTAACTTATGGATTTCTTATCGTCTACTCTTCAACTTCACCTCCATAGCATTTTATGCATACGTTGACTCCATTTATTCCTTGATATATCTTCAGTTCCTCATAATAGCTAACCTCCTGATGATGTCATTGTTTTCTCAAAGATCTAGCAAGGGTTAAGAAGGTATGGTTGAGTATGAGCATACTCAGCAAATTCATTAAAGAAGAATGTTTGATGCACTACCTACAACCACAGACCAAATGTCGTAGGCTATGCAATTTTTCCTAAACATTTCTTCAAAGATCTATGTCTATCAGCCTTCAAAAGTTGATTAGAACTTTGTGGAGTTCCTTTCCTGCCGTGTTCATAGCTCCTTCCTAGAATAGGGAGTAACATGTCACAACTTTTATACTCTGCAGAGGTGCATTGCTTTACCCATAAGAGATCAAATCCTTGTTGCACAACCGGGCGAATCTTTCCCATACACACTTTCTTAGATGTGGGTCCTAGTATATGATCCAAGCCATTCACTGCCCTTCTTAGCGACCATGCATACCTGCAATTGTTATACTATCGAAACTCAAGGCAGACTTCTCCCGGTAATTCGGCTATACCATAGTATGATACGCTGATATGTACAAAACGTATCTACTTTCCCGAACACTTTTGCTATTTTTTCTCCTCTAAACTTGTGTGATTTGGATACAACTAACACGGACTGACGTTGTTTTCAGCAGAATTACCTTGGTGTCTAGTTTTTGTGCAGAAAATCAACTATCAGAAAAAATCCCGGAAAATATGCCAAAAATCCTATTTCACCAGAAGATCCACGGAGCTAGAGTACGAGACAGAGTGGAGCCCTGGGGGGCCCACACCCCCTGCCACATGGGTGGGCACAGCCCGCGCCTGGGGGGGTGCGGCTGCCTTAGGCACCCCTTCGGACTCCCTCTTCGCCTATAAGAAGCCTCTTGGCCTAAAAACCACGGGGGGTTCGAGGTTTTTCCAGAAAGAGTTCTGCTGCGCCGCCACCACCAGAAACCGCAATTCGGAACCAGAAACTCTGTTCTGGCACCCTGCCGGGACGGGGAATTTGGGGAGGATCATCGTCATCACCAACACCTCTCCACCAAACATCAATGTTTCCCCCATCCATGAGTGAGTAATCCCCCACTGTAGGCTATGGGGATGGTAGGGATTGGATGAGTTCTATCATGTAATCGAATAAGATTGTTAGGGCATGGTGCCTAGTATCTCTATCAGTGCTATTTTACTTTGTTGCAACTTGTTGTGCTTAATGCTTGTCACTAGGGCCTGAGTGCCATGATCTCAGATATGAACTTATTATTGAATCATTATGATAGTATTGTTTGTGATCTTATCTGCAAGCTGTGTACACATATCATTGTCCGGATCCAAAGACCCCGGAGTGACATAAATTGGGACAACCGGAGGGGATGGCTGTGATGTGAGGATCACATGTGTTCATGGAGTGTTAATGCTTTTCTCCGGTGCTCTATTAAAAGGAGCACCTTAATTTCTAGTAGTTCCCTTGAGGCCCAGCTGCAACGGGCTGGCAGGACAAAAGATGTTGTGCAAGTTCTCATTGCGAGCACGCATGACTATATATGGAGCATTGCCTATGATTGTTTTGTACTTGGATGCTTATTCTTATTTATCTGCAATTTCCCTAGATCTTGAAGTTACATGTTTAGACTCGTCCATGCAATGCCCGTCCATCCATCCCTATGCCTACCGCGCTCATATCCTACTGTTTGCTACTACTGTTATTGTTGCTCCTGTTTTAATGTTGTTGTTGCTTTGCTGTTGCTACTACAAAATGTTGCTACTGATAAACTTCTGTGAGCAAGAACTATTTCCAGGTGCAGCTGAATTGACAACTCAGTTGTTAAGGCTTGCAAGTATTATTTGGCTCCCCTTGTGTCGAATCAATAAATTGGGTAATACTACCCTCGAATACTTTTGCGATCCCCTATACTTGTGGGTCATCAAGACTATTTTCTGGCGCCGTTGCTGGGGACATTCCTTTATTTGTAAGTTAACTTGGATCTATTATTGTTCACTGCTACTCCTTTCATCATGGGGAAATATCGTGATGGAAAGTTTCCTATTTTACCATCCACTACAGAAGAGGTACAGTCCTAAACACCTCTGCTGCTCTTGATTTACCGTATGTTATAAGTAAGCTTGTTACACCACCACCACCACATACTCATGCTACACACACTGCTACTACTGCTGAATCTGAAACTGCTTCTGATACTCATGATGTTACTTCTATTGTGCTTGATCCGAGTGGTTCATTAGGTCCTTTCCTAGATGCTACTATGGCTAGTCTAGAAAATACTAGAACTCCTAGTGAAGACACTGTTACACCTGTTAGCTC
This sequence comes from Avena longiglumis, assembly GCA_030063025.1. Lineage (NCBI taxonomy): Eukaryota > Viridiplantae > Streptophyta > Magnoliopsida > Poales > Poaceae > Avena > Avena longiglumis. The sequence goes on from CP125977.1 coordinate 445,938,802, forward strand.
ACCTGAGTCTAGAGAGAGATATGATATTAATGATGGTTACATTGAGTTTACTGATGAATTTATTGAAGAGTGCCGGAACACACATGGTGCTAGTGCTATTAAAAGTCTCCCTAAGAGACGTACCATTATTCCTAAATTGTCCTCTGATCCTAAGTTTGCCACCTCTCCCATAGATATTAAAGATAAAGATTATGATTTCTCTCTTGATTTATCCTATTTAGACATTGTTGAGAAAGAACCTTTTTGTGGGACTGAAAATGAGAGTGTTGTGGCACGTATGAATGATCTTTCCACTATGCGTGCTTTATTCTCTAATGATTTTAAGATGCGCAAGTACTTTGTTACTAAGATCTTCCCTTTTTCACTAAAAGGAGAAGCTAAGGCTTGGTTTAATAGATTACCTCCTGGCTCCATTGATAGCCCTGCTTGTTTGATTGCTTCTTTCTTCCAGAAATATTTTCCTCCCAGTGCTAGACATGCTGCTTTAGAGACTTTTTGATTTTAAACAGGGAGGAGAAGAGAAATTGCCTGAGTCATGGACAAGGTTTTGTGCCTTGATTCATGCACATCCTGGATGTCCATTACCTAAAAATGAGCTTCTTGATATATTATAATGGACTAACTGATGATTCTAGGACATACCTAGATAGTTTTGCTGATTGTGTTTTCAGGAAAAGAACTCCTATAGATGCTGAAGAATTAATGGCTAAAATAAGCAAGAATTATGATGATTGGACTTCAACTGAGCTAAATACACTTGATCCTATTACTCCTGAACCAGTTGTACCTAAACCAGTTCCAACACCAACACCAAAGAAGAGGGGAGTAATTGCATTAAATGATGAAGTGATGAAAGAGCTAAGAAATGTCTTAAGGAGAAAGGTATTAGAGCTGAAGATGTGAAGAATCTACCTCCTATAGAAGAATTATGCAAGCCAATTCCCCACTCATCCACTATTGAGGTACACTCTCTCCACTTTGATGAAGGTGATATTCCTTATGGTAAGCCTCCTGATCCATGCTTAGAGGAACTTGACACATTTATTGTTAAACAAGGTAATTTTAATAAAAAAGTTTAGAATCATTTAATGGAAAACTCTAGAGATATTAATGAGTTGAAAGATATTGTGGAAAGAACTACTAATGATATTAAAATGATTTGTAAACACTTTCAAATGGTTCAAACCCAAATTGATCAACTTGCTAAGGTACAAAAGGATATGCTAGTTAATGCCTCAGGAGATAAACATGCTTATGAAATTAGAACTAGGAGTGGTATAGCTACACAAGATCCTTTATATCCTGAAGGACACCCAAAAAGAATTGAGCAGGATTCTCAACAAGGTGAAAGTAGTGGTAGTGCTCGTAAGAGAAAGAAAAAGAAACATAAATTAGTTGAGGAACCACTTGAACCTGTTGTAGATCCTAATAGTATATCTGTCTCTGATGCTGAAACTGAAAGTGGTAATGATAAAAATGATGCTCCTGGTAAGGAGGAAGTTGAGGAAGAACCGGAGGAGCACACTAAGAACACTAGGTACACTAAGGAGGATTTTATTGCTAAAAAACATGGTAGTGAGAGAGAACCTTGGGTGCAGAAACCTATTCCTTTTTCCAAATAAGAAACACAAGTCAAAGGAGGAAGAACACTACAAACAGTTTTGTGAGTGGATGAAACCTTTATTTTTGCAAATTCCTTTGACTGGTGCTATTAAGTTGCCTCATTATTCAAAGTATATGAAGGATATTGTCTCTAATAAAAGGAAGATTCCGAGCGAGGAGATTTCTACTTTGCTTGCTAATTATTCCTTCAATGGTAAGGTTCCAAAGAAACTTGGTGATCCAGGTATACCAACTATTCCTTGCTCTATTAAGAACAATTATGTTAGAAATGCTTTATGTGATTTGGGAGCTGGAGTTAGTGTTATGCCTTTTTATCTCTACAAGAGACTCCAGCTAGAAAAGTTGATACCAACTGATTATGTTTGCAAATGGTTGATAAGTCAACTACTATTCCTGTTGGTATATGTGAGGATGTTCCTGTTCAAGTGGCTCATAATTGCTTGGTTTTAACTGATTTTGTTGTGCTTGAAATGCCTGAAGATGATAATATGGCCATTATTCTTGGGAGACCTTTTCTTAATATTGTAGGTGCTGTCAAAAATTGTAATCAAGGAAAAGTAACTTCTAATATTAATGACAAAGAGCATACTGTCTATTTCCCCAAGAAGGTTGCTAAGAGTTATTGCCTGAACTCCATTGAAAATATTGAGAGCATCAAGGTTGGAGAAATATATTGTCCCGTTCCACAAGAAAGTTTTGAAACTATTATGATTGGGACTATTGATATCAAGTTTGAGGTAACATAATCACTTTGTTGAATGAAAAGTTTTGTTTCATATAAGATTTTTTTGGTAACAAGACTTGATCAACCTTGTTAACAAAAGGATTTTAATGAACAAAATAATGCTTTCACTGTGGTTATACTTGCTTACTTTTACTTTTCTCCTTCCTAGTCTTTGTCTTTTCTCTTGTTAGCTTTGGTTTTGCTTGTTAGAGTGTCTTAGAACTTCTGCAGTTTCGTTTTGGTTTGCTTTTGCTTCTTCTAAAAAAAGTTGTTTCTGCGAGAAAATCAATTTTCATACCCTAAAAATTGGCCAAAATAAAGTTTCCCGAAAAATCCCGGAAAATTCATAATAAATTTTTCCTCGAAAAAAGGGGAAGAAGGACACCTGGAGTGGCCCAAGGGGACCCACCTGGCCAGCACACCCCTGGGTGGCGCAGCCAGCCCCCAGGTGGCGCGTGGCCTGGGTTTGTCCCACCTGTGGCCCTTCAAAGTGCCTCCTCCCAGCCACCTTCTTTCTCTCTCCTGAAAAATACCAAAAAACTTTCTCAAGCTCGAGTTCTTGCTGTTCTTGCTCTCTATTTTCGATCTCCTTGCTCAGTCCATCTTTGCTGGTGATTTTTGGAGGGATTGCTCCTTGGTATGTGTCTCCTCTGCTTGTCCAATTAAATTTGTGATTGGTAGATTGTATCTTGAGTATTTTGCTGCTATAGGTGTCAGGTTGTGTGAGATTGCATGCTTGTTCTATACTTAGATATTTCATTTTGATGCATGTGTAGCCCTTTAGCAAGTTCCTATAGTAATTTCTCATCATTTATCAACTTGGAAATCACTTGGTTTGATGGTTGTATAAAACTTTCAGAAAAAAGGGTCATGGATAACCACACCTTTGGTGAAATATTTTAGAGTGATGCACCTAGAAGGACAAGGCCTTCAAGATCATCCTCCCGAGCTAGGCCCTCATACAATGAGGATCTCATTACACCACGATTTGGCGACGAGGGAGATGAGGGGGGTGCACACCCTTCCACCTTTCCTTGTCCACCCTTTTTGCGGGCTGCTGGGATTCTCAATGATTTTCTAACCTTGGTTCAGAGGGTTGGATTAACAAGTTATATGCAGGATGAGAGCGTGTAGTATGCTACGCTCACTAAAAACTTTGTGGAGAGCTTTTCTTTTTCTAATAGCCTGTTCAAACCAGATGTGTCTTTCAAAATTTATAACAGGCCTTACTCTATGACATTGAAGAAATTTTGTGAGATCCAGGGTCTTAGTACAGCTGGGATGGTGAAGAAGATTCCAGCTCAACCCACTGATTTGTTGGAGCTCTACCGCGGGATAACTAATGATGATGACCGTAGAGCCCAGCGGGGAAAGATAAGAAATATTCAACTCCCAGCTATCAGGTATTTTGCTTATTATCTTGCCACTAGTGTTCTTGCTAGGGAGAACACTAGAAATATTTCCAACTATCATTTGGCCTTCCTAGCTGCTACACTCAACAATGAAACCAAGTACAATCTTGATTCTATTATTGCTCCTCGCTTAGCTGCTAAGGGACCCATTTATGGGGGAATTATTGTTGCACGTGTTGTTGCTTCCTTAGACCTTGCTGTTGATCCAAATGATACAGTTTTGGCTCCTCAGAGGCTTGATCTTGCTTCCATGAAAGCGCATCACTTTGTCACTGCTGGCTCTACCCTTGAGAACCTAGTTCATAGAATGTTGTTTACTGACAGGGAAGAGAGAGATCCCTCTCCCCCAAACCACTTTGTTTAGTATTTTCCAAGGACCTTTTTCATGCTCCAAGGAGGATATAGACAAGAAGTTGTGCATTCTTGGCTTCTATGGACACTATCAGGGGGACGCACCCTCATATGACCCCTCTATGCACTACACAGGGGAGTTCTCGAGCTCGTACCAGGACATAGGGGCCTCCTCGTCGTACTACGGAGGTGCACCTTTCATACGTCGGAAACGTATCAATAATTTTTGATGATCCATGCTTGTTTTGTATCTACTTTGCTTTACTTGTCTACACTTTGAGGTGCTTTTTACATGTTTTCTGGTACTAACCTATTAACAAGTTGCAACAGTGCCAGATGCATGTTTTCTGCTGTTTTTGGTTTCAGAAAAGTTAGTAAAGAAATATTCTCGGAATTGGATGGGACAAAGGACAAAGTCAATTACTTTCCGTGGGGAACAAGAAGTCTAGAGGAGATCCCGGGAGGCCATCCAGGGGGGCCAGACCCACCCTAGGCGCGAGTGGTCCCTAGCCCGCGCCTGGCTAGGGTTTGCCTGCCCTGGCGGCTGCCTCGGTCTCCCCCTTCGCATATAAGAAGCTCCCGATGCAGAAACCCTAGATACCCGATCAGAAATCCATGAAACCGTATGTAGCTTCTGCCACCATCGTCCCTAGATCGGGGCGATCTGAAGTTCTTCCCGGCACCCTACCAGAGGGGAGATCATCCCGGAGGCCTTCTCTCCGGTATGATGCGTGAGTAGTTCCACCTTGGACAATGGGTCCATGTAGTAGCTAGATGGTTGTATCTCCTCCTTTGTGCTTTCATGTATAGATCTTGTGAGCTCCATTCATGATCAAGATCTAATCTATTTGTAATCATGCATGTTGTGTTTGCGGGGATCCGATGGATATTGAGATTATTATGTTGGTTTGATTAATGGTTTTGTCTTTATAATTCTATCATGTCTGTGTTGTTTGTGATCTTGCATGCTCTCCGTTAGTAGTGGTTATCTTGGCCAAGTAGTCGCTAGTGACTCCAAGAGGGGGTATTTATGCTCGATAGTGGGTTCATGCCTCTAGTTTCCAAGGGAAGTGACAGAAATCTCTTCGGTTGTAGATGTGTTGTTGCTACTAGGGATAAAACAACGGTCTCTTGTTCATGGAACATGTGGACTGTTTACCTTACACACTTTGCTTAAATAAGTTGTGTGTTGCTTGCAACTTAATACTGGAGGGTGTTCGGATGATAACATGAAGGTGGACTTCTATTCATATATGCAGTTGTATGATGGTCTATGTATATTGTTGTATTTCCCAATCAACCTCATAGGATCTTTCTGGCTAGTAATTGCATTGTTATGCCTTGCTCAGTTCCTGTCAATTGCCTTGCTGTAATTTGTTTACCCTTCATGCCATGTTGTTTATCTAAGGAGAGCACCTCTAGTGAACTATGGACCCCGGTCCAATTTTTACCATTGATACATCTTCCAGTATTACTTGTTTACTTGCTGCAAACCATTACCTTCCACACCATATGTTTAATCCTTTGTTACAGCAAACCGGTGAGCTTGATAACCTCACTGATTCGTTGGGGCAAAGTCTTGAGTTTGTGTTGTGCAGGTCTCTGTGTTTCTTGCAACACCTGTGTGACGTTTCCTTCCTCCTTCTGGTTCGATAACCTCGGTCTCAACTGAGGGAAGACTTGTTGATGTGCTCTTCACACCTTGCTCTTCGAGTTCCCAACAAGACTCCACATCAAGCACCAAGTTCTCTGGCGCCATCAAGGATTCACCAACAAGTTTTCTAGCACCGTTGCCTGGGAGGATAAGGATGTATTCACTAGGGGAGTCCTTCACTTCCTTTCTCTTTACTTTGTTTTTAGTTTGCTTTGTTTCTTTTGCTTGGTTTTGTTTGCCTCTTTTCAATAAAAAACCCCAAAAAATTAGTCTAGTTTGGTTTGCTTTCTTTATTCAAAAACACACAAAAATTAGTTCCCGCTCTAGCTCACCATGTTGCTCCCCCAGTTTGCCCTGAAAGATCTTCAATAGGTAGTGGATCCATAATTGGGAAAGATAATATTGAAGAATTCTTTAATTATGTTAGAAAGCATGAGGATATTGAGGATAAATCTATAGCTGAACTTTCTCCTAATTATGAGATTGATGCAGCTTCTTTAGTTCATATGTTGGAGGCTAGGTTTGTTAGCCTTAACCCCTTCATACAATTCTTGTTCCTAAAACTAAAAGAAGAGAAGAATGTTGAAAAAAAGGAATTCATCCTTGAAACTTTATCAAAAGAATTCCATGATGTTGATAGGGAAGCCAAAAAGGTTTTTGAATGTTTCAATATGCTAGGTTCAAGTGTATATGTTGTGGGTATTTCTGATAAAACTAAGCCTAGAGAGGAATTCAATATACCCATACCCTTTAAGCTTGTTGGAATGCATGAAGCCTTTGAAAAGAACTTTGATTGGATTGCCCCTGAAAATATTTTTGATGTAGGTAGTAGACCAAAGAGAGATGAGAAAGGATCCTCCAAAACCCATTTGGATGAGATACCTTTCATAGTTGAAGATTTTGCAAGTATGAATGTTAATGCTTCTTCATTTGAAAATACTTGATTCTTCTTGCTTCTTGTGCCTAACTTAAAGGCTTTAAAGAAAAGTACTTGTTGGGAGATAACCCAAGAGTTTCCTTGAGTCTTGGAAGTAATTACCTCTCCTTATCCTTTTTGTTTGCTTTTTGTGCCAAGAATAACCTCTAATGAGAGGGAAGTAAGATTTGGGGAGTTGCTGTCCTGAAACAGATTTCTGTCCTCCACCAAAAAAATAGTGAGGAGGCTCTGTAACTCGGATTGAGCTCAAAATTTACAAATAAATCCCCCAGTATGTTATCTAACTTTAGTTAGTTAAAAACTTTTTGATTTGAGCAACATAAGATGTTTGAAAAAAATTGTTTCTACCTGCTGGTCTGTTTTGACAGATTTCTGCCATTATTTGCATTTGCTTCTTATTGATTCCTTTTTGAGTTCTCTTCAAGTAAATTGAGATTTTTGAAAGATTTACTACAGTACCTTGTGTTTTTAGTGAAAAGCCTTGCTGTTCCAAAACTTTTCCAGTGGGCTAATATATTTTGAATAAGCTAATGTTGCTAATGAAGATTGTGTGAAGTTTTGTATGAAGGAAAAATTTCAGGTGTAGAGAGAGAATGATGCAATGACATGAAGAATGGACAAAAGCTCAAGCTTGGGGATGCCACCATTGTGTCACCCCAATAAATATCCAAGAGGTACAAGCGTCAAAGCTTGGGGATGCCCAAGGCATCCCCTTCTTTATCAATAAAAAGCTCAGGTCTGTCTAGACACTTCGTTTTTATTGTTTCATGCACTATTGTGTTGTTCTTGGAGCGTCTTAGTTTTTGTTTGCTCTACTTAGTTTTTTAGTTTTATAAAGTAGTTTGGACCCCCGTTCTCGCTGTGTTTTTTTGCAAATAAGTTTGCTTGGTGTTTGGAAAGGAGTAGTAAGTTCTTGCTTGAAGTACAAGAGGAGCTTGCATTGACTGTGACTTAGAATTTAGCATGACATGCTAGGTGTTGTTTTAGCATTATGCTTAGTGATTATTGCTGTAGCATGTCTTGTTCCAAACAATTGGGATTTCTTAGTGTGCCTTGAAGAAATTATGCGTTGTTTTAGCATGCAAAAGCATAGTATTTTGGTATTATCCTTTGATGTTTTGCTTGGGTTGACTTGGCACATGCTCACACCATGTTATGACTATGACAAGTCACCATTAGCCTCTATGATCATTTATTACTTGACTTGTAGTACCACTCTTTTCTTTGATTAGTATGCTTTGTTGCACTGCATGATTTTGGCCATTATTGCTCTCTTAGTTGGTTGCTCCAAGTCTTTTGCTAGCCTCCGCTTGCATGAGTAAGTTCTACTCATGCCTCCAACTCCCAAGAAACCAAGTTATTCCAAAGTGTCAACTATAAACTCCTATGCATGGTGTGTTACACCATTCCAATTATATTCTTGTTTTCATCTATCTTCCAATTAAAAATTATTTTGTTATGAGAAAACTTAGTGATTACAGCCCTCACGAACTTGATGGCACACTTTATTCTTTGCCCCTAATAAACTTGAATCATTGTGACAACTTTGTTCTATATGCTTGCACTTATAAGTTGGAATTAGCAGAATCATGCTGTCACGGGGAACATTTTCAACATTGCACTTGTACCTTGTTGTACTCAGTTGATATCATGTTCTTTTGTCTATGGATGTCACCGGTGTGAAATAAAGAGGGAACTTGTAAGTCCATGGAGTTTGTATCATGTGTTAGAAAAACTCCTGGGCCGCTAGCCTAAGCCATGCCTAATCATGGTGGAAACTTGCAGCATCACCATAGTGACATCTATGAAGCATCCTTCTTATAAAAAAGAAAGAGACACATTGAGAAAAGAGGAAAGAGAGAAAAAGCACCATATTTCCATGGTACATAAGAAGAATTGCTGAGATGCTCATTGTCTGCTTGCCTTGTCATTTTGGTTATGGGAAAGCTCCTACACCATGTGCAAGGGGTACCCCGTTGGCGGTTCTCAATGATATGCAAATACTTACAATGACAAGAACTTACCTGGACCCAAAGTTGAGTATGCATGGCGTGTGGCCCTCATATTCAAGTGTCACATCCCAATATTTTCCAAATTTTGTAATGTGAAAAATAAATAATCAAAATAGATAATTGTTGAAATTTAGGGTGAAAAGAAACTTTTTGTTTCTAAATTGGAAACATCAAAACCCATCTTGAATAAAGTTTGAATCCAACTAAATTCAAATCAAGTGAAATGCATTCTCCATAAATGCATCTTGAAATTTAAACACTTGGAAAACAAACCAAAACTCTAAAACCCTAATGGAGGAAAATCATTTCAAAGATATCCCTAAGATTATGAATTTGATCCATATAAAGATTTATCAACAAACATTTATAAATGATCAAAAGGGATAAATAGAAATATTATAAAAACATGGAAATTGGTTTCACTTACTTTGGAGCCATAGATAAAATCTTATGAATTTAATAAGATAAGGAAATAAATAAATAAGGAATATTTAAAAGCCAAACTAAACCTTGGCCAAGTCCTTAAGCAAAGGGGATAAATATAATCCAAATCCAAATGAAATAAATGGATATAGAATATTCAAATAAAATTATATGGCATTAACCAAATTCTACTCCATTTGAATAAAGACAAAATCCCTAATAGAAATGATGAATTAAACCATGGGAAAATAATAATTGGAATTTACCCAAGTGGAATGAAAGTTATTTAATTAACTTAAATGGGATCAAAGAAATCATCTAAATAAAATTTATGGAATTAAAACCATATTTAATTTCATTGGAATAAAGACAATTGCCCAAATTAAATGATTAATAATCATATTAAAATATTTTAAATAATTCAAAGTAAATTATTTAACACCCCATTTGAATAAATAAAACCTACTGAAAAGGTTTAGTGAAAATTAGAATTCAAATAAAAGGTTTGAAACTATGTTTAATCTTATTTGAATAATGGCAAATGCCTATTTTTAATAAAGAATAAAACCATAAGAAGAATAAAAGAAATATTCCTAAAATGGTATTTAAAATACATGTTAAAACAGCATGGAAATATATTGAATATCTGAAAAGGGTTTGAATTCAAACAAGGTTTGAAATCATTTGGACAAAATCAAAACAGAATAAAAGAATTAGAAAAATAAAAAGTAAAACAGAACAAAAAAATGGAAAGGACCCAGCCCAGCCTAGCAGGCCCAGCAGCGCAGCCCAACTAAACCCCCGAAGCATTTTCTTCTCACCGCAGAACAAACCCGCCCCCTCACTGACCGCTGGACCCCACTCTTCTCTCTCTCTTACGCTGACAAAGCAGCCCCACTTGCCAGACCATCTTCCCCACCCGCGACCACTTCTCCCCAAACCTTGTCGCCGTTACAGACTTGATTCCGCGGGCTTAATTCTCCTTAACGCTGCGACCATTACTCGCAGGAATCACGCCACTTAATCGCACCACCCTCCTCTCTCTTTTCCCTCTCACACCCTGCCTAGTGAGCCACCATACAACGCAAATTTTTTCCCTCATCCTCTATGCTCCGACGACTTCCCTCGAGCGATTCTGGCCGCTCCTCGCCGCCCCTTGGCTCCTAGATCCCACGAGCTTGCTCGCCATCACTGTACGCGTCTCCCAGTACCCCGCACTTGCTTGCGTGCACCCCATATGCTCGGCAACGACCACGTCTGAGCATCACCGTCGTCTGCCTCCGCTCCGTCGACCTCCCCCCGGTAATCCTGACCGCCCCTCTCCCCCTCGTGATCACTCTCATGCCCGCCTCGCTATTGCGAACCTAACGGAGCCTTCCGTTTGTCTTAGCGCATCCTCCATCCTCGCCTCCGACGACAAACAGACAAACCCGACGGTTTCACGAACTCCGGCGAGCGATTCGAGCCAGCATCGTGCGCCCCTCCATCGACGGAGACCACCTTGAGCTTCAGCACTTCGCGGCGATCTCGGTGAGCCTCTCCCCTGTCTCTTTTGCTTCCTGTATTGCCGGCTCCGACACCGTCTGACCGCACCGCCGCCAACCACCGCCGCCAGCGTCGCCAGTTTAGGGATAGTCGATTTAGACCGTAGGATTTTGATCGGACGAATACGATAGAACCTAACCCGAAGAGGTATGCGCTGATCTGATCTGTGCGATCCACTTTAGATCCAACGCACCGCATAGGCCGACCCATGCGAAGCGGTATGGACGAATCAGAACACACCACGTGGCCACCCTTTTAAATTGAAAACAGAAACTTGTCTATTTAGTGCTTGATTTTGCAAAATTAATAACTTTTGATCCACACGTCCAAATTTTACAAATTTTATATCAATGGAATCATCAAAACAAGTACTTTCCAACCATGCACTTTGTTTAATGAATTTCTTCTGTAAACTTAGTTGTTTTTTCAGAAACTTGTGTAGGCATAATTTGGATATAAAAATTATTCTAGAAATATTTTTATGGTAAAATCTTTGGCAAATGGATTGTTTTGAACCTACTGACCATATAAACCAACTTATGGATTTAAAAACATATTTTGTGAAACTAAAGAATAAATCTTTGAATAAAAGCATTTCTAGCTAAATAAAAAGGTTGAATATGTTTTAAAAATGCTTTTTGAATAAAACCTTTGGAAAATGATTTGATTTAAACTCTATGACCCTAAACACCAAGTTTTGAGATTTAAAAATATATTTCATGAACCCTATAAATTATTACTTTGCTAAAAAGAATTTTCAACAACATAAAATATTACTTTGGTATAAAAGTGGTTTATAGGTAAAACCTTTTGCAAATGGTTTCAATATTAAACACTTGAACTTAAAACACTAACATTTGTGTTTAAAAATGTATTTATCAAACACTAGAAAATATTACTTTGATTTGGAACCATTTCTAACAAAACAAAAATGATTTAAATGGCCTTTTTCACTAACTTGATATCAAATGTTTTACCACTTTTATAAATGACCAATGGGTGTTTTCAAATGTTTATGACCTAATAGAAACCACTTTTCCAAATAAAACAATCTTTGACATGCTTGCATGCATAGCTTTGTTTTTATTATTCTATGTGATGATTTCTTGAATGGTAGATTGAATTTGTGCCTTGCTTGATTGAATTGTAGTGACATTTGAAGAGTGTGACTATTGCAAGATCAAGGAGTGAACTTATAATCTCTACCAAAAAGGAAAGTGGTGCTTCATACTTTTGTCCCATTATTTTCACTATGCATTAGTGATATTTCTAAGTAGGACTTGCATGGAATTTTTGCTAAGTATAAACTATGCTATGGGAAATCCTAGTAGATGAAACCTTAGTAGAATTTTCCCTAAGTTAAGATTCCTACTACTATCATGCTTAGCTTAGCTAGTAGAAAACAAGGGTGGATTATATTCATGCTATGGAATATTTCTAAGTCAAGGACTTATGTTTTTGCTTAATAAAACAACTAAGTGAATGAAACACCTGGGTGGATTGGTAATTGCTTGGTGGTTTTTGGTTGAGTGGTTACACAAGGACCATTTCTATGGTTTACCTTGTGTATCTCACTTGTGTAATGCCACCCAGGAACAAAGAGATTTGAGATGTCAAATGTTGAGAAGCTTCAAGTGCAGCCACTTGGCATTATGGGCTCTGCCTGGATCATATAGGTTGCAATAAATTAGCCAAATGGACAGTTGGTGGTAGGGGATTGATAGGTTTGGAGCGCGTCCACTCTGGTCTAAGGGAAGGCTTCTGAAAGATCTTGTCTCGATGCATGTCGAGTCTTGTGGGGAAAGTGCGCCACCTCTGGAGAGTGAAAAATCTAAGTACTTAGCCATGTCCCTGGCAATGGAAAATTTGAGCATCAAGACATGGGAGCTATCAAGAATCTCCTCATCCCAATTTCTAAGTTAAACACTTGTGGTTGAACAAGGGTTGAAGGATCACCAATTTCTATTGGGAGATGCCTTGGGTGATTTTGACAAACAAAAACTTAGTGGTTTCAAATGATAAGGAAAATCTATTTTGAGCAAAGAAAGCCTAAACTCCACCTAGCCAAATGCATATAGATGATAGACTCCACTATACTACCATAGTATCACTTACCAATACAATTCAAATGTATTGACCCTTGTGGCTGTAACTTGTTATGTTGCAGGTTTGTTTGATGTTAGTAAAGTGTGTTGATTAGGATTACAAGTCTACAACCAACATGATTACCTGTGGCACTTTGAAGATGAAGGACTCCATGCTATAGATACTTCTGCTGCTTTGTAATGTGATAGCCAAATGAGCTATGTAAGACGTAATGAATTATTTTATTCCTGGTTATAAAGTTGTATTATGACCTTTGTTTCTTGATATTACATCTTAACTGTGGATGCTAGCTATTGATCCAGGGACTAGCATTGTAAACACAGGGATCTCTACCTTATTAAAGGTTGGGACCTCTACAGATGGTAGCAGAGCACTGTGTTGCCTATAGGATTGTGACCCTAGGATTATACAAAACCCCTTAGAAAAATAGGAGTTGTATTTGCTCCAAAACTTATTTACAAACAATCTTGTAAACTCTTTCCTCAACCTTTTTGGTTTTGATTCTACAACTCTTCTATTTCAACTTGATGAACAAAACCTCAACCATGAGCAAAGACCTTACCATGAGCAAAGGACTTCACCAACTCAAGTGACTTCAACTTCAACATCATCAAAGACTTCAAAGGACTTCAACTTGGATGTCACTAAGGACTACAAGTGAGACAATAAATATTACTCAAGACTTGAAGTCTAAGGAAACACAACTTAGAAGGAACCTTCATCACCTTTGAAGTGTTTGTGACCAAGATGCAAGAATCTCTCTAAGGATACAATGATCTTGTTCATGAAGAAACAACTAAGAAGAATGGAATAATCTCAAGTGAACCATATAGTTGGACCACCATATTTAGGTTAGATCAAACACACCAACTTATGTGGTGTAGAAAAAATATTTTGTTGCCTAAAAATGTGCTTGAAACTTGTTGTTTGAGTGGAATGTTTGTTTGAGATTGATTGCATATTGCTTGTGTGAATTGTGATGTGTGTTATTAGAATTATTTCCTATAGAAATCTTTGCCTACTATAATCCCAATCCAACCCAAACAGATGACTTCTCCAAGAAACTCCAACATCAAGAATGGTGACAACAACAACCAGGAGATGCACATGAGTGATGGAAATATGCCCTAGAGGCAATCATAGAGATGATTATATTTCATATGTATCCATGAGTTATTGTAATGTTCCTTGAATATCCATATCAGGCAACTTGTATTGATTGGCAATTATGTGAATTGTTTGTGAAACTCTTTACTTGTATGGTTATTTAACAGTTGTCCCTACTCGGAGTTCATGTGAGTACATACGTGAATATTAGACTAGCACATCGATTGGTTGATGACTATGTTTCGCAAGTCATAGACATGGAGATGTCAAACCAATGATGTGGACACATGTTATGAACATGGGGTTGGACTGACCCAACTTGAGACTGGCAATTAGTTGCAGTTCTCTCTCTACACATCGTGTACGTTTTGTCCTTAGACCGGAGATTGTCGCATGTACTTGAGATGTGGATCGACCTACTTTGGGGCTATCAAACGCTGCATCGTAACTGGGTAGTTATAAAGGTAGCTTTCGGGTTTGTCCTGAAGCATGCTGCAAGGCATGGTCAATCAAGATGGGATTTGCCCCTCTCTACTTGAGAGAGATATATCAGGGCCCCTCGAGTGATCGGATCCAGAAATGCATGGCCGTGCTACATATGGTTAAGAGTTAACCTAGTAAAGGGATTCCGAATCACGGTATCGAGAAAGGGAGGTCAGCTTGGAGCTAGACCAAATATCGTGAGGCAAAGGGAAAGACATGTACTAAACCTTGTGATGGTTCGTCCGATATGATCTTTGTATGCGTTTAGGAGTTGGCACGTCTTGCTAGAGGCTGCTACCAACTATTGACAGAATAAGTGTATTCGTGTCATGTCTATACGCATATGAACCTATAGGGTCACACACTTAAGGGGATGGAAGCCTAATGAGGATTGGATCCGAATTAGACCAGGCTTAGGCTACTAATGGGCTACTAATGTAGAAGCCCACTAGGGACGCCTATATAAGAGAGGGTGGGGCGAGCTGACCAGTGTTAGACCTCAGATAATTCCCAGCCGCCACTCCTCACGCATGTGTCGCACGCGCAGACCTAGCAGTCCGGCGTCTGACGCTTCCACCCTGTACGTGTGGATACCTCGGAGGCGCTGCATCTGTAGCGCTTGGACGAGCCGCGCAAGGGGAGCTGCTCGTGGGACGAGGACAAGGAGGAGACGTGGAATGTCTGCACTGCCTCGACGCGCTTCATCAATTCCGCAACTGCGCGTCTAGTGGTAATCCTGTGATCTATAACAACAGTATTCTTGGTATACGCGGTAGATTTTTTTTGATTTGCGCTAGTGTAGCCTACCCGTATCCCTTCAGTGGTATCAGAGCCGATGCTGTTCAGTTATAGGTTCGGGATGTTTGCATATGGTGATATGCAGATTGATATGAATGATGTGATTGTTTATATGGCGGTGGTTCAGGATTGATCTATGATCTTGCTTTCCGTGATCGTGATTCTGAGGTTGTCGAACGACTTACCCCTACCAGTCGGTTTCCGCCATCGGGGTAGACAGTGACACATAATCCTGTTGAATCACGCGAAGATCAATATGATTGATCGAATCAGAACCTAGATCTAAAATCGATGTACCGTGATCAAAGGAGTTTGATTAAATCGGGACAGGAGTCAGTTTATGGTAAATTTTATTTGCCGATCAAAATCCTTCAAGAAAATTGTGTAGATTCGATCTCTCATTTTTCACAGTTTTGATACCGCGAGGGCGCTGCCCCTTCGAACCTTGCAGGGGGAGACCCCCTAGACCCCCCTTAACCGTAGCCCCTTTTGTATCTCGTTAAGGTAACTAGGTGTTGTGATGTCACTTGATCCGGTAGAATGCGATTCTATGCATAACTTGTTTTTGTAGGATGTATGTGATCAGTATGGCCCATATATGTATGTGATGCATGTATGAAATCTTGCATGACCTGCGTGTCGTGAGTAGGGCAACACGGCTGGAGCCATATGTGTTGTCATTTATTGTAATGGCATGCGTGCCAACTTGTGATGATCCCAATACTATGTGATTTTGATTATTAGCTGTTAGGAGTAATAGCTTGTATTAGTTCTTGGAGGACTCATCACTTGGAGGATGGCTCACATGGAACATGAAGATGGAGATCATCATGGTGGACAGGTTCTATGGCGATGGAGATCACCATGAGAAAATGGGCCATACCGTGTCACATCTATGTGAATGTTATCCTTATGCGTTTTACTACTATGCATGCTTAGATGATAGAAGTATAACGATCCCTCACAAAGTTTAAGTTAAACCATGCCCTCCCAACCAAACCTTGCACCATCCTATGCCCTGTACAATCGTTGGTGGGCCTATGAAATTAGGGTGCCGCGGTTTTCCTTGGCTGGATGGGTTTGTATCGGATACCTACACACATAAGGGTTGGTGAACTTGACAAGGTCATCTTAACTGTTAAGGACCTTGGGGCATAAAGGTTGGGCGCCTAGTTTTGACATAGAGATGTCACCCAACAACTAGAGTAATATGTGATATGATTAGCAAGTGTTGCTTACCGATTTACCTTGTCTTCTAGCAGTGATGCTAAAGCTCACTAGTCGACATGTTAATTGTGGATCTTGAATCACTTAGTATCAATAGAGGGATATTGATTTAAGTGGGAGTATATGATATTAAATTGTTTAATATGTTTTACTCTTTCATGGTTACGTGGCTTAGTATTTTGCATGTTTTCTGTTGTAGATCAATGGCACCGAACACTATATCACCTTTCTCTTTGCGTTCGATTCTTGACAAAGATAAACTAAATGGAACAAACTATTCAGACTGGGTCCATAACCTGAGAATCGTTCTCAGGTTTGATAAAAAGGAAACGGTTCTGGATACCCCAATCCCCGATGAACCTACTGATAATGCATCTGCTGCCCTAAAGAACGCCTACAAGAGAGCATGTGATGATTCTCTTGAGGTTAGCTGTCTTATGCTTGCATGCATGGAACCTGAACTCTGAAAGAAGTTTGAGGATCAGGAAGCGTACGATATGATCGTAGCGCTTAAGGACATGTTCCAGGATCAGGCAAGGACTGAGAGGTACAATGTTGCCAAGTCCTTTGTCGAATGCAAGCTGGCAGAGGGAGCAGCTGTAGGCCCCCATGTGATCAAAATGGTTGGTTATAGTCAGACTTTGGAAAACCTTGGTTTTCCACTAGGCCAAGAGTTGGACAATGACTTCATTTTGGCATCTCTTCCATCCAGCTATGGGCAGTTCATTTCGAACTACCATATGCATGGGGTGGAGAAGGGCCTTAATGAATTATGTGGGATGCTTAAAACAGCAGAAAGTGACATGAAGAAGTGTGCAGGGCATAGCCATGTGATGGCTGTGCAAAACAAGCCTAGCTTCAAGAAAAAGGGTACTTCTTGGAAGAAGAAGGGCAAGGCTAAGGATATGATCCCTAAGTCTGCACCCAAGCAAAAGGCTGGACCTGTAGAATACACTGAGTGCTTGTTTTGTCATGAACATGGCCACTGGAAGAGAAACTGCAACAAGTACCAGGCTTATTTGAAGAAGAGTGGAAGTAAGAGTACTTCCAACTCAGGTACGCTTGTTGTAAATGTTGTGGACATTCCTCTCGTTGATTCCTATGTTAACTCTTGGGTATTTGATACCGGATCGGTTGCTCATATTTGCAATTCAATGCAGGGGCTAATAAGGACTAGAGAAGTGCAGAAAGGCGAAGTGGATTTTTGCGTCGGAAATAAATCAAGGGTTGCTGCATTGTTCGTCGGCGTCATGCAACTTCACCTTCTGTCAGGATTTATTATGGAGTTGAATAATTGTTATTACATTCCTAGTATGGGTCGAAACATTTTATCACCTTCATGTTTGATGAGGGATGGTTATTCATTCGCGAGTGCAAACAATGGTTGTGTAATCACTAAGAATGATATGTTTATGGCTAATGCTTCCATTGTGAATGAGTTATTTATTTTAAATCTTGATGATGCATTTGTTTACAATGTTAGTGCTAAAAGGCTTCGGCCTAATGATTTGAGTCCTACCTATTTATGGCATTGTCGTTTGGGAAATATAAGTGAAAAGCGCATGAAGAAGCTCCATGGTGATGGTCTTCTAACTTCGTTTGATTTTGAATCATACGAGACATGTCAGGCTTGTTTACTTGGAAAGATGACCAAGTCACCTTTTTCGGGTTTACCCGAGAGAGCGACAGACTTGTTGGAACTCATACATACTGATGTATGTGGGCCAATGAGCACGACAACCAGAGGAGGATATCACTACTTCATTACTTTCACTGATGATTTCAGTAGATATGGTTATGTCTACTTGCTGAGGCATAAGTCTGAAACTTTTGAAAAGTTCAAGGAGTTTCAGAGTGAAGTAGAGAATCAACGTGGCAAGAAAATAAAGGCCTTGCGATCTGATCGTGGAGGTGGATATTTGAGTCACGAATTTAGCGATCATCTTAAGAGTTGTGGAATTGTTCCACAACTTACGCCGCCCGAAACGCCTCAAAGAAATGGGGTCTCCGAATGGCGTAATCGAACTTTGTTGGACATGGTTCGATCTATGATGAGCCAGTCGGATTTACCATTATCATTTTGGGGTTACGCTCTAGAAACTGCAGCTTTCACACTTAATAGGGTACCATCTAAATCCGTCGTTAAGACACCATATGAGATGTGGACTGGAAAGAATCCCAGTTTGTCTTTTCTAAAGATTTGGGGTTGTGATGCATTTGTCAAGGGACTTCAGTCGGACAAGCTAACACCCAAATCGGATAAATGCATTTTTGTGGGATATCCGAGGGAAACCTTAGGGTATTACTTCTACAACCGAGAGGAGGGCAAAGTTTTTGTCGCTCGTAGCGGTGTTTTCCTAGAGAAAGATTTTCTCACAAAGGGAACATGTGGAAGGTCGGTGCGACTTGAAGAAGTTCAAGATGAGACAGTTGGGGATGCTTCTACGAGTGATGCTATTGTAGCAGAACAAGTTGAGGAACCCGTGGCAACAGAAGCACCACAACCACGAAGGTCGGCGAGGCTCCGCGAAGCGCGGGAATTATTATTGTTATACAATGATGAGCCTGCGACCTATGCAGAAGCGATGGTGGACCCAGACTCTGAGAAATGGCTGATCGCCATGAGATCCGAGATAGAGTCCATGGGAGACAATCAAGTTTGGAACTTGGTTGACCTGCCTGATGGTTTTAAAGCCATCGAGTGCAAATGGATCTATAAGAAGAAGATTGATATGGATGGAAATGTTCACATCCATAAAGCTCGACTTGTTACAAAAGGTTTTCGACAAGTTCAAGGAGTTGACTACGACGAGACTTTCTCGCCCGTAGCGATGCTTAAATCTATACGGATAATTCTAGCCATTGCTGCACATTTCGACTATGAAATATGGCAGATGGATGTCAAGACGTCTTTCCTAAATGGAATCCTAACTAGGGACGTGTATATGATGTAGCCCGAAGGTTTTGTCGATCCAAACAATGCTGGAAAGGTATGCAAACTTCTGAAGTCCATTTATGGGCTGAAGCAAGCATCTCAGAGTTGGAACATTCGATTTGATGAAGTTATAAAGGAGTTTGGCTTCATCAAAAACGAACAAGAACCTTGTGTTTACAAGAAGGAAAGTGTGAGAGCGCTGGTATTTCTAATCTTATATGTAGATGACATATTACTGATTGGAAATGACATTCCTATGCTCGAGTCTGTTAAGACCTCATTGAAAAATAGTTTTTCGATGAAGGACTTGGGAGAAGCGGCATATATTCTGGGCATTAAGATCTATAGAGATAGATCAAGGAGGCTAATTGGATTAAGCCAGAGTACATACATTGACAAAGTGTTGAAACGGTTCAGCATGGAAGATGCTAAGAAGGGGTTCTTGCCCATGTCTCATGGCATAAAACTCAGCAAGACTCAGTGTCCTTCGACTACTGATGAGCGTGAGCGCATGAGTAGGGTTCCATATTCTTCGGCTATTGGATCCATCATGTATGCAATGATATGTACTCGCCCAGATGTTTCCTATGCTCTAAGTGTTACGATCAGATACCAGGCTGATCCAGGTGAAGGTCACTAGACAGCGGTAAATAACATCCTTAAGTACTTGAAAAGGACTAAGGATGTGTTCCTAGTTTCTGGAGGTGAGGATGAACTCAGTGTAAAGGGTTACATAGATGTGAGTTACCTTAACGACTCAGATGATTCGAAATCGGAATCAGGTTATGTGTTTTTCTTGAATGGTGGTGCTGTGAGCTGGAAAAGTTCCAAGCAAGATACGGTGACCTCCTCTTCAACAGAAGCTAAATATATTGCTGCCTCGGAGGCAGTAAAGGAAGCTGTTTGGATTAGGAATTTCCTGATCGCTCTCGGTGTGGTTCAGGGCGCGTCTAATCCCTTGGACGTTTATTGTGACAACAATGGTGCTATTGCACATGCCAAGGAACCTAGACAGCACCAGAAGAACAAACATATTCGCATGCGTTACCATCAGATTCAAGAGTTCGTTGAGGATGGTAGTGTCATGATATGAAAAATACATACGGACTCAAATGTTGCCGATCCCTTGACAAAGCCTCTCCCGCAGCCCGCGCATGAAGCGCACACAAGAGCAATTGGTATTAGATACATTTTAGATTGACTCTAGTGCAAGTGGGAGACTGAAGGAAATATGCCCTAGAGGCAATCATAGAGATGATTATATTTCATATGTATCCATGAGTTATTGTAATGTTCCTTGAATATCCATATCAGGCAACTTGTATTGATTGGCAATTATGTGAATTGTTTGTGAAACTCTTTACTTGTATGGTTATTTAAGAGTTGTCCCTAGTCGGAGTTCATGTGAGGACACACATGAATATTAGACTAGCGCATCGATTGGTTGATGACTATGTTTCGCAAGTCATAGACATGGAGATGTCAAACCAATGATGTGGACACATGTTAGGAACATGGAGTTGGACTGACCCAACTTGAGACTGGCAATTAGTTGCAGCTCTCTCTACACATCGTGTACGTTTTGTCCTTAGACCTGAGATTGTCGCATGTACTTGAGATGTGGATCGACCTACTTTGGGGCTATCAAACGCTGCACCGTAACTGGGTAGTTATAAAGGTAGCTTTCGGGTTTGTCCTGAAGCATGCTGCAAGGCATGGTCAATCAAGATGGGATTTTCCCCTCTCTACTTGAGAGAGATATCTCTGGGCCCCTCGAGTGATCGGATCCAGAAATGCATGGCCGTGCTACATATGGTTAAGAGTTAACCTAGTAAAGGGATTCCGAATCACGGTATCGAGAAAGGGAGGTCAGCTTGGAGCTAGACCAAATATCGTGATGCAAAGGGAAAGACATGTACTAAACCTTGTGATGGTTCGTCCGATATGATCTTTGTATGCGTTTAGGAGTTGGCAAGTCTTGCTAGAGGCCGCTACCAACTATTGACAGAATAAGTGTATTCGTGTACAGTCCCTGAGTGCCTAGTCGCTGAATTTCAGCGGGTGGGCACTTAGGAATTTCATTGTCTAGTCCCCGAGTGCCTAGTCGCTGAATTTCAGCGGGTGGGCACTTAGGAATTTCATTGTACAGTCCCTGAGTTCCTAGTCACTGAATTTCAGTGGGTGGGCACTTAGGAATTTCATTGTCGTTGACGCTGCAGTTTGTGCGCAGGGCCTGCAGCGCGAGTCGGCCGATCGTCTTGCTGCGAAGTGTCACTTGGAGAAGGAGCTCGTTTCCGTCCAGGAGATGAACAAGGAGCTTCAAGCGGTTGCGACTGAGGTGAAGGAGGCCCACCGAGGCCTTTGTGGGTGGTTTGACGGCGGCTGAGTCCGCTCTGAGTGCGGTCGAAAAACGAGTCGCTGACCTGGAGCATGAGCTTGAGGAGGCGAGGTCGGAGGCTAGCTCGGCAGAAGGGCGAGCGAAGGTTGATGTTACTTCTGCCGCTAAAGAGCGGAAAGTGTGTGACGCGCTCGTTGCTGGGCTGCAGAATGATTTCTCTTCTCTTCAAAGCTTCATCACGGGCCTCTGCCGACCGTTAATTGGTAAACCTTCCTTCTTCTTCCCTCTACCTGCAATAGCTGTATTGTGACGTATTTGGTTTGCTCACTACTTGTTTATGTGCCGCAGGTCGGATTACTGATAACGCAGAGGAGGCGCGGTCGTACGACGTGCGGCAATGTGTGGCCACCCTGGTTGATTCAGCTGCATTGTCCGCGACTTGCCTTCGAGCGTATCTTCAGGAGATATCTCCCACGGAAGTAATCCCCAGCGACCTTGTAGAGGTATGGCACTACTTGGAAAAGGCTCCGTCAGTCGTCGAGTTCATGACGCGGTCGGCCTTCCGGCGCGGGGCGGCGATGGCGCTCAGCCTTGGGCTTGCCCATTTCCCAGAGGATTTCGACCTCGACGATGTCACGAGCGGCTACCCCTGGTCGACGGGCTCTGTGGAGATTGCCGAGGTGCTGAAGCTGACGGACCGGGCCGCGGTGTACTCCGATCGCGTTTGGGCGATGGGCGACCTCATCCCCTGTCAGGAGACAATTGTCGCCCCCAATTGTCAACACCCGGATTTTTCAATCCTAGATGCCTGTTATGCCATACATCGCAATCCCAGGATTACTATTTTTGCGAGACATAACAGAATTGGATACCATAGTACTTCATCCATTACAAATGATACATAAGTTCTTACACAAATAGGGATCTCATGATCCAGTTCTTAATACAACATCAAGCAGCGGAATACGTAATAATAACGGCAGCGTAGGCGAAGCTCCATCTTCGGGGTCACAGGCAATGCTGACGATGGGAGATGATCCTAGTTATCGTAACCTTCCGGGGGTCCATCTTCCAGGTACTCCTCTTCATAGTCTGGCCATGGGAATAGCCAGGGACAAAGCCATGAGTACTCTTTAAGTACTCGCAAACTAATATAACAGGTAAGGGGTTTTTGGATAATAGGACACTAGGCTCTAGGGTTGTTTTGCAAAAATCTAGGTTTATCTCTACTAAGTTCCGAAGTTAGTCACAATTTTATAACTTCTAAATAGGATCTTGTAATCCAGGTCACAACTCTGTTGTGGTCAAGTCAAAGTCTCAATTCATTTCACAAGTCATTTTGAAAAGTCTGACGGGGGAACAGTATGGCCACTCCAACTGTCCATAATCATGACGCCTATTCGAATAGTTTGACACTCTGCAGAGATTGTACACTTTCACCACAACATTCGATACATCCGTCAGGAACAAATCCTGAATTCACCATACTCAGTATGCGGATAATCAATCCTAACCTTTCAATTACACGCCTTAGTATAAGAACCTCTCCTGTGAGTTTGGCCTCCCAACCATGACCACTGTCATCTTGGGTACTGCACAGGTGGACAATCTTCACAAGGTAGCCTCAGCTCAGACCTTGGCCGTGAGGGAACTAATACTAAGGTATATAAGTTTCCAGTCAAGCCCTACCCAATATTCGGGTATTGTGGTTGTACGCTGTGGCATCCCGCAAAACCACTACTAGAAAATCGCGTTGTTTTTGTGCATTGCATCATCATGCATATTATCTTGCCTAAAAACTATTTGCGAAAGTCTATGGTTTTCTGGAACTAGTCCTCCTTCTATTTCAAATTAAACCCCGGCTGCGTCCGGATATTTTGTTGTCTAAAAACTATTTACAAAAATGTATTGCCAAATTAAATAAAAGTTTGAATTATTTTTAATAGGGGCAGTCGAACGGACCGATTGACCCGAACGACCACCCCAGAAAATAAATCGGGCCACCAGACAAATCCTAAGGCTACCAACTAACCTACCCACACCCAGCCTCCACCTCACCCCAACCAATCACCAGATGCCACCTCACCCTCCCCAAACTCCCCACCAACCAGACCCTGCCACCTGGTCCACCCCTCCCTCTCCTCTCTCTCCCTCCAGCCGGCCCCACCCCAGCACACCACTCCCTCACGCACGCCGAACCGCCCCTGGCCACTCGTTTGGTCCACCCCCCCTGGCCGCGGGTCCCGCCTGGGACCCACCAACCACCTGCCCGCGTGCCGCTCTCCCTCTTCCTCCTCTCCTTCCCCCTCGCGCTGGCTTGCGCTCCTTCCTCTCCCTCGCGGCTTCAAGGCGCTGCCTCCTCTGCGCCCCGTCACCTCCCCCACCGTCCCGCCGCGACCCCTCACAGAGCTCCTCCCTCCGGCGCCCCACCTCCGCCTCTCTCCCAGTTCCGCGCCGCCCGCCTCCGTCTTCACGCTCACGGCGAAGCGCCCGCGCCCGCGCGACCCGCCACCTCCGCTCGGCTCGCCCTCTGCCGGGCGCGCTTCGCCCGCTCACCGCGAGCTCCCTTCCCGCCTCGAGCATCTCCTCCGCGCCCGCCTCTGGCGCTCGCGCCGGAAACCACCTCCCGCCACTGGCGCCGCCACCTCCGCTCCGCCGCGCCCGCTGGGCGGCCGCCGCGGACCGCTCCTCGCCACGCCGACCCGCCTTCACCTGCAGCGCCGCCGCCGGCCCCCTGCGCCTCTCGAGCTCTCCGCCTCCTGCGGCGCCGGGCGCCTTCTCCGCCTCCACCAGTGTCGGCCCGCCTCCCAGCTCCCTCCATCGCAGGCCGCCCGGCCTCGCGCCCATGTCTGCAGCGCCCGTCCCGCCACCGCCGTGGCGCGCCGTCGTCGCCTCGGCCGTCCTTGCAAGCAGCGCGCCCGCCCCGCGAGGCTCATCCGTCGTCGCCCCCTCCCGTCGGGTGCTCGACCACCACCGCCCTGTGGGCTCCTCGTTGGCCGCCAAGGGACCACCACCAAGCTCTTCGGGCAGGAACCATCTACAAGGCCTCCCTCACGAAACCCCGAAGATAGACACCATCGAGACGGAACCCGAACCCTCGGACCCCAAGCTCTCCTTCACGGGACCGCAGACCGCAAAACGCCAAGCTCTTCCGCAGAACCCCGAAGACCGAGCTCGACATGCCATGTTCTCCCTCTCGGACGCCATGATCTTCGTCACGGACGCCGAGACCCCTGAACGTCGGAGACCCGAACCTGAGATCATCGCCACAGATCGTCAAGGATTCCACATGGATGCGACAAGTGCTTCACCCGAACGACAAGACCGCCGGCACGACCCGACGACCGCGGATGCGACAGGATCGTCCCCGGAACGCCAAGCACTTCAATCCCGAACGCCAAGACCGACCCGACACGAGGACGCGACAAGACCTTCGCGATGACAAGAATGGCACCGACCCGGAAGAAGCCGATGCGTCCCGACACCGACCCAAGTCCTCCTTCCCGGAACGCCGTGATCTACCTCAGTTGTCCGAGAACGAACCCGTCGAACCCTGGACCCCGAGGCCGACCCCGAACCCCGAACCCCGGAACCCCAAGATCGTCGAGACCCCTAATGTAACACCCTCAGAATCGGACCTATGCAAGTTTGAGCAAAATTCCCCAAACCCGCATAGAAACGATTCAAAGGTGCCCACCAGGCACTTTCGTGCGGGTGGAAAACGAAGTAATAACATTACACAACAGTCCTCGATGGGACCCATGAATGTATATATATATAACAGACTCCGAGTCAAGAATACGATATAATATACAAGATCCAAATCACCTTGAAAGCGGTAGAGCGTCCGACTACGGACAAGAAGCAAATGGGGCTAAGAGCCAAAGAATAACCAATGGCGTCCATAACCTGCCTGTGCCAAGCGGAAGGGTAACCTGCTAAGCGTCGATCTCAAAACCTGCTTAAACAAAGGGGTGCCGACCAAGGGCAAAGGAAAAGAGGAGCGTCAAGATCGAGGCCAAGACACGGCGAGGCTAGAATTGCGGTCCTCGCCTACATAGGTATGGTGGATCGGCAGCGGCAAGATGCACTAAACAACCTATAGAGACTCGATACAATGGCGGTTATCGGAAGAGGTGAGAATGACCTATCCGGATCCAACCAGCTAACACCAAACAAACCCATCTGGTGTTTCCCCTCGAGACCAAACGAGGAACTCAACCGAGGAACTCACACGGTTGGCGCTTACTTATTCATTATAGTTGTGGCACTTTACTAGTCAGATTTAGATAATCGTCCGGATAAAGTAAGCAGTGGGCACTTTTAGTTAACCATTCCGTTATAGTGGTAGCACTTACTAGTCCGATCAAGTTAACATGCGATAACACATAAAACCAGCAGTTGTTGGTACTTTTATTCAGCCATTCCGTTGAAGTTGCAAGATTTACTAGTCGATACAATTGCAGTTGGCGACAACCAAACAAGCAATTGTGGGCAGTATTAATTAGCCATTCCATTATAGTGAAGCTGATTACTAGTCATTATAAGTCAAATTTATAGCAGTAAACTTTAGTTATGCTTGTCTATGCTCGAGATCAGGCTCCAAGTCGTCCATATCCGCGGACACGGCTTTCAGAAAGTTTTACCCGGCCGGGGTGCACCAATAGCAACACACGCTCGATCAACCTCGGAAAAACCAAAACCCAACGAGGCTTTCACGACTGAACAATCACAGGATTCAGAATTATTTCAGGGGGCGACCCCTTAAGTATAATCCATAGCGAGTAAGCAAGCTCGAGACGGCCTCAAGGTTATGGGGACGGCCGTGAACGATGGAACCGAAGTGTGGCTGGGCTTGTCGACACCACGGAATCGTGCCATGATCCTAACAGATGCAATGTGCGTACCTCGCACAATTTAAATACAGAAAGTAGCATGGCATAAGTACAGGATCGTAAATAAAACCTCAAACTAGTTTGTGGCCCCAAGAAATAAGACTGAATCAAGCTCTGGCTCAGGGGGGTCCCATATACCTCCCGGATGTGGATAGCCCGCAAAAATCAAGGAACAGGTATCAAGTACTCGGGGTCTTACGGGACACAAGTGGGCGTTCGGAATCCAAATATTTTCTATCACCCACCGATGCCTCTGCTTATTTCAATTTTAGTTGTTAAACAGAAATTAAAGTGACGATAAGTAAAACTAGAACCATCTCCAACATCAACATGCGGCAATACATCAGCAACTGTGGCATAGGACGACACGCATCAGCACTTGAGCAAGCAACTACGACACGCAAGTCCAACTATCTACCAAACAACAGGTAATAGGGTGTGTCCAAGGCAATATAGGGCTGCACGGTATATCACGGGTACGGAATCTAGAGCATCGCAACACAGATAGCAATAGATCAACAGGAGGGAATAAAGACTATAAAAGTAAGATAGGTAGAAAGGGGGGAGATGCTCGCCTGAAAACATTGCCGAAGGGTTCAACCGAAGATCGGGGCGAAGCTCACATCAACTCAACGGCCTTATCCGCGAAGAAGCAAAACACTAGAAGACACACCGGATGCAATATTTAATACACGACAGAAGATCGGCATGATGCATGTATGATGGATGGCATGGCGAAAATGCGATGCAATTAGGTCATATTAAGTGGAACCGGGGTCCCGACAATTACTTAAATGGTTCAAGTTATTTAAACCCCCGCATATTAAATGTGGTTTAGCAAGACAACAGATGGAACCGGTTCGCTACACATGTTTAAATGAGGCCAATATAAGGCTAGATTTGCCCGCATATGGCCCCATATTTAATTATTAGGTGAATCGGCATAAGGCCCCCAAACCACAGACGAGGATGCATGCATGGACAATTCAATATGCAACAAGTTATTATGTTATAAAATAGGGTTCGAGGAAAAGGGGTCACACATTAGGGGTCTCGACGATCTTGGGGTTTTCCGGGGTTCGGGGTCGGTCTCAGGGTTTAGGGTTCGACGGATCGTCTCGGCGGTATGTTCTCAAACATCGGGTAGATCTTGTCGCATCCGGGTTCTCAGCGGTCTCGGCGTTCGGAAAGGAGTACTCGGTTCGGTGCCGGGGGTTGCATCGGAACTTCCGGGTCGGTGTCGTTCTTGTCGTCGCGACGGTCTTGTCGCATGCAGATCTTGTCGGGTCCCACAGGGTCGGTCTTGCCGTTGCTAGGGTCTAGTCGGGCCCGCGCCATCGAGTCGGTCTTGGCTTCGGGGTGAAGTACTTGGCGTCCGGGGTGCGGTACTTGTGGCACAGGTGGCGATCTTGGCGTCCTTCCGGTTTGGGTTTGGCGTTCGAGGGAGGTACTTGTCGTTCTCGGGGCGTTCTTGGTGGTCATCGGGTCCGAGTGGCTGATCTTGTCAGATTCATAACGGAGGCCTTGACGTCCCATGTCGAAGATGTTCCGCGACAGTTGTCGATGTCGGGATTGGGACGGCCTCGATGGTCTTGTGGGGTCCTGCGTGCTCGGCGTCGGGGTACTCGAGTCCGCGGGGCCGGGGCCACCGGTGGTTCAGCGGGGTTGGCGCCGTGGCGAAAGCGGACGGACGGGCGGAGCTCGACGGAGACGCTGGGCGAGGCGGCCGCGGGCCGGAGGAGCGCTGGGAGGACGGGCCGCGA
Source organism: Avena longiglumis (assembly GCA_030063025.1). NCBI lineage: Eukaryota > Viridiplantae > Streptophyta > Magnoliopsida > Poales > Poaceae > Avena > Avena longiglumis. Next base: position 445,967,135 of record CP125977.1, read on the forward strand.
GGGTCGACGGCGAGGTGCTCCGGACGCCGCCGCGAAGCTCGCCCTGGGCGGGGGCGAGCAGGACCGGGCCGACGCGAAGGGGCTCAGCAGCGCAGAGCCGAGGTGGGGCCCGGCGACCGGGCGGATGGTGGCGCTGGAGGCGGCAGCTGCGGCAGCGAGGTGGTAGGTGGCGGAGCGATGCTGGGTCGGGCGGCGGCGGCGCTCAGCGCGAGAGGGGTGGAGGCGGCGCCAGAGCTGCGGCGCGGCTCGTGCGGGCCGGGCGAAGCCGCCGGGCGCGAGGGCTCGAGGATGACCGGACGCTGGCGGCAGGGTCCACGCTGCGGCGGCGCGCCGGACTGGCGAGGGCGGCGGGGCGGGGGTTCTCTGGGGAAGGAGGTCACGTCGCTGGGCGGGTCGGAGGCGGCTTGCCGAGGGCAGGAGAGGGCGGGCAACAGGAGAGAGGCGGAGCTCCGCAGCCGGCTCAGCGGGTTCGGAGGCGGGATGGTCGGGTCGGGAGGCGACGAGGCGGCTCGCGAGGCGGAGGCGGCGGTGAGGCCTTGCTGGAGGAGCCGGGAGGAGCCGGGGGGCTGGTGGAGGCGCAGGCGGCGCGGCAAAGGCGAGGGTCGCGTGCGGTTGGCCTCGGGAAACGCGGGCGACGGTGGAGCACGGGCGGAGGCGAGAGGGAGGCCGGCGGCCGGGCGGGGAGGAGCGACGGGTGCAGAAGTTGGGAGGGCTGAAAGGCAAGGTGGAAGAAGAACAGGGAGGGAGGTGGGCGCGTGGGAGGTGGGTCCCATGTGGGCCACCACGCCGCAGGAGGTGGTGGCTGCGTGTGCATGCGTGTGTTGTGTGGTGCAGTGCAAGGGTGGGTCTGGGTGATGTGGCAGATTTTAATTGGGAGGAAGAGGGAAGTTGAGGTGGCGGGCTGCTACTGGGTGGAGTGATGTGGAGGGGGAGAGAGGGTAGATTAGTTGGTAGGAAAAGGTTTTTTGGGGTGGGCCTAGGCTGGACCGCTTGTATTTTCTCTGGGGTGGTCGATCGGGTCAATCGGCCCGTTCGACTGCCCCTATTAAATAATTTAAAATTTTGTTTAGTTTAATTGGGCCGTTTGCAACCCGATTGCAACAAAACAAAATAATCCGGAGACCCGGGGTTTGGCGTTTGAATAAAAGATGGGGCGTTTAGAAAACAAAACGGCTTTGCGAAAAATAGTTTTGGCAAACAATGCATGATGATGCCAATGCAATGCACAAATTCAACGCGATTTTCTAGTAGTGGTTTTGCGGGATGCCACAATTCGACACCACTAACAATGGATCTCGCCCTCGAGATCCGCCTCATGGTATCGGGAGGAAGGTCGGCGATCTGCATCTTCTCGCATCGTGTAAATCCTCGCGACACCACTAACAAGAGGTCGTTGTCCGTGATCGTCGAGAGAACACTCCGGAAACAAAAGGTCGAAGGTAGAGGTATCAACAAATAAAGCCACCTCTAGCTTCCGTAGAGAGAGGGAACCGATGCATTCTCATCCACTTCAATGTACGAAAGCGAATAGAATGGGTAGTCGGCATGGGGGCCAATCCATCACGCACCCAACTATTACTCCGCACAATCAGTAGAAGGGAGTGCAACCATTCTCGGAAACAGACTGAAGATCTCGACAAGCGAGGTTCGGAAACAAAGGAGTGATGCAGACTCTGCATCAGATCTGGCGTAGATGATGTCGTCGCGTCAGAAAACACCGGAAGGAACAAACAAGGAATAAAGAATGGTTCCACGGAAGACGGATTCCTCAGGCATCTTGAACACCGGATGATAGATCACCGTTAGCAAAGAAGGAAGCGAAACCCTAAAGGTACGACGGAAACCCAACCACGAGAATTCCTGGACTCGACAAAAGAGAAGAGAGCGGATTCAAAACGCGTAGAGGTAAGAGGAGAATAGCAGAGGGGTAAGGAGTAAAATCAGACCTAATCAGAACTATCCAACCGATTTTGCAAAATAGTTTTGACACTCTACTGCGGCCGTTAGCTAGGTTATCCTACAGGCTGGACTTGTGGGGTATTGCAACTGCTGAGCTCTGATACCACTCTGTAACACCCTCAGAATCGGACCTATGCAAGTTTGAGCAAAATTCCCCAAACCCGCATAGAAACGATTCAAAGGTGCCCACCAGGCACTTTCGTGCGGGTGGAAAACGAAGTAATAACATTACACAACAGTCCTCGATGGGACCCACAGAACAGATATATATAACAATGACTCACAGAGTCAAGAATACAGATATAATATACAAGATCCAAATCACCTTGAAAACGGTAGAGCGTCCGACTACGGACAAGAAGCAAATGGGGCTAAGAGCCCTGAAGAATAACCAATGGCGTCCATAACCCTGCCCAGGCCAAGCCGGAAGGGTAACCCTGCTAACGGCGTCGATCTCAAAACCTGCTTAAACAAAAGGTGCCACCAAGGGCAAAGGAAAAGAGGCGTCAAGATCGAGGCCAGTACACGGCGAGGCTAGAATTCGGCGGTCCTCGCCTACATAGGTATGGTGGACTGAGCGGCAGCGGCAGCATGCACTAAACAACCTATAGAGACTCGATACAACTGGCGGTTATCAGAAAGAGGTGAGAATGACCTATCCGGATCCAACCTGAAGCTAACACCAAACAAACCCATCCTGGTGTTTCCCCCTCGAGACCAAACGAGGAAGTCAACCGAGGAACTCACACAGTTGGCAGTTTTACTTATTCAGTTATAGTTGTGGCACTTTACTAGTCAGATTTAGATAATCGTCCGGATAAAGTAAGCAGTGGGCACTTTTAGTTAACCATTCCGTTATAGTGGCAGCACTTACTAGTCAGATACAGTTAACATGAGATAACCCATAAACCCAGCAGTTGTTGGTACTTTTATTCAGCCATTCCGTTGTAGTTGCAAGATTTACTAGTCAGATACAATTGCATGGCGACAACCAAACAAGCAATTGTGGGCAGTATTAATTAGCCATTCCATTATAGTGAAGCTGATTACTAGTCATTATAAGTCAAATTTATAGCATAAACTTTAGTTATGCTTGTCTATGATCGAGATCGTGCTCCAAGTCGTCCATATCCGCGACACGGCTTTCGTAAAGTTTTACCCGGCGGTGCACCAATAGCAACACACGCCGATCAACCTCGGAAAAACCAAAACAAAACCCAACGAGGCTTTCACGAACAATCACAGATTCAGAAATATTTCAGGCCACCCTTAAGTAGAATCCATAGCGGAGTAAGCAAGCTCCGAGACGGCCTCAAGGTTATGGGGACGGCTGTGAACGCGGGAACCCGAAGTGTGGCTGGGCTTGTCGACACCATGAATCGTGCCATGATCCTAAGACAGTGCAAGCATACCTGCACAATTTAAATACAGAAAGTAGCATGGCATAAGTACAGGATCGTAAATAAAACCTCAAACTAGTTTGTGGCCCCAAGAAATAAGATGAATCAAGCTCGCTCGGGGGTCCCATATACCTCCGGATGTGGATAGCGCGAAAAATCAAGGAACAGTATCAAGTACTCGGGTCTTACGGGACACAAGTGGGCGTTGAAACCAAATATTTCTATCACCCACCGATGCCTCTGCTTATTTCAATTTTAGTTGTTAAACATAAATTAAAGTGACGATAAGTAAAACTAGAACCATCTCCAACATCAACATGCGGCAATACATCAAGCGTGGCACGGGCGACACGCATCAAGACTTGAGCAAGCAACTACGACGCAAGTCCAACTATCTACCAAACAACAGGTAATAGGGTGGGTCCAAGGCAATATAGGGCTGCACGGTATATCACGGGTACGGAATCTAGAGCATCGCAACACAGATAGCAATAGATCAACAGGAGGGAATAAAGACTATAAAAGTAAGATAGGTAGAAAGGGGAAGATGCTGCTGAAAACATTGTCGAAGGGTTCAACCGAAGATCGGGGCGAAGCTCACATCAACTCAACGGCCTTATCCGCGAAGAAGCAAAACACTAGAAGACACACCGGATGCAATATTTAATACACGACAGAAGATCGGCATGATGCATGTATGATGGATGGCATGGCGAAAATGCGATGCAATTAGGTCATATTAAGTGGAACCGGGGTCCCGACAATTACTTAAATGGTTCAAGTTATTTAAACCCCCGCATATTAAATGTGGTTTAGCAAGACAACAGATGGAACCGGTTCGCTACACATGTTTAAATGAGGCCAATATAAGGCTAGATTTGCCCGCATATGGCCCCATATTTAATTATTAGGTGAATCGGCATAAGGCCCCCAAACCACGTATTTAGGATGCATGCATGGACAATTCAATATGCAACAAGTTATTATGTTATAAAATAGGGTTCGAGGAAAAGGGGTCACACATTAGGGGTCTCGACGATCTTGGGGTTTTCCGGGGTTCGGGGTCGGTCTCAGGGTTTAGGGTTCGACGGATCGTCTCGGCGGTATGTTCTCAAACATCGGGTAGATCTTGTCGCATCCGGGTTCTCAGCGGTCTCGGCGTTCGGAAAGGAGTACTCGGTTCGGTGCCGGGGGTTGCATCGGAACTTCCGGGTCGGTGTCGTTCTTGTCGTCGCGACGGTCTTGTCGCATGCAGATCTTGTCGGGTCCCACAGGGTCGGTCTTGCCGTTGCTAGGGTCTAGTCGGGCCCACGCCATCGAGTCGGTCTTGGCTTCGGGGTGAAGTACTTGGCGTCCAGGGTGCGGTACTTGTGGCACAGGTGGCGATCTTGGCGTCCTTCCGGTTCGGGTTTGGCGTTCGAGGGAGGTACTTGTCGTTCTCGGGGCGTTCTTGGTGGTCATCGGGTCCGAGTGGCTGATCTTGTCAGATTCATAACGGAGGCCTTGACGTCCCATGTCGAAGATGTTCCGCGACGGTTGTCGATGTCGGGATTGGGACGGCCTCGATGGTCTTGTGGGGTCCTGCGTGCTCGGCGTCGGGGTACTCGAGTCCGCGGGGCCGGGGCCACCGGTGGTTCAGCGGGGTTGGCGCCGTGGCGAGCGCGGGACGGACGGCGGAGCTCATCGGGACGCGGTCGGGCGAAGGCGCGCCGGGTCGGAGGAGCGCTGGGAGGACGGGCCCGAGGGTCGACGGCGGTGCTCCCGGACGCCGCGCGAAGCTCGCCTGGGGGCGGGCGGGCAGCAGGCCGAGGCTCGGCAGCGCAGAGCCGAGGTGGGGCCCGCGACCGGGCGGATGGTGGCGCTGGAGGCGCGGCAGGCTGCGGCCGGGCGAGGGTGGTAGTGGGGCGGCGGAGCGTCTTTGGGGTCGGGCGGCAGCGGCTCAGCGGAGAGGGGTGGAGGCGGCGCCAGAGCTGCGGCGGCTCGTCTCGGCCGGGCGACGAGGCGCGGCCTGGGGCTCGAGGATGACCGGACGCGGCGGCAGGTCTGCTGGGCGGCGCGCGGACCTGCGAGCGAGGGCGGCGGGGCTGGGGTTCTCTGCGGGAAGGAGGTCGTCGCTGGGCGGGTCGGGCGGCTTGCCGGAGGCGAGGCGGCGGGCGACGGTGGAGAGGCGCAGCTCGCAGCGAGCTCGGGCGGGTTCCGGAGGCGGGATGGTCGGTCTGAGGGCGACGGAGGCGGAGCTCATGCGAGGCGAGGCGGGCGGTGACGCTGAGGCGGTGGCCAAGGAGGAGCCGAGACGAGGCTGGGGGCTGGTGGGCGCAGGCGGCAGCGGCGAAAGTGAGGGTCGCGCGGTTGGCCTCGGGAACTGCGGGGGCGACGGTGGAGCACGGCTGGAGGCGAGAGAGGGCCTTGGCGGAGGCGGGGAGGGAGCGACGGGGTGCAGGGAAGTTGGGAGGGGCTGAGCGCGCAAGGTGGAAGAAGAACAGGGGAGGGAGGTGGGCGCGCGTGGGAGGTGGGTCCCGCGGTGGGCCACCACGCGGCAGGGAGGTGGTGGCTGCGTCGTGTGCATGCGTGTGTTGTGTGGCTGTGTGCAGCGCGTGGGTGGGTCTGGGTGATGTGGCAGATTTTAATTGGGAGGGGAAGAGAGGGAAGTTGAGGTGGCGGGCTGCTACTGGGTGGAGTGATGTGGAGGGGGAGAGAGGGTAGATTAGTTGGTAGGAAAAGGTTTCTGGGGTGGGCCTAGGCTGGACCGTTTGTATTTTCTCTGGGGTGGTCGATCGGGTCAATCGGCCCGTTCGACTGCCCCTATTAAATAATTTAAAATTTTGTTTAGTTTAATTGGGCCGTTTGCAACCCGATTGCAACAAAACAAAATAATCCGGAGACCCGGGGTTTGGCGTTTGAATAAAAGATGGGGCGTTTAGAAAACAAAACGGCTTTGCGAAAAATAGTTTTGGCAAACAATGCATGATGATGCCAATGCAATGCACAAATTCAACGCGATTTTCTAGTAGTGGTTTTGCGGGATGCCACACCTAATGTGTGAACCTTTTCTCGAGCCCCTATTTTATAAATGCTAAACATAAATTGTTGCACATTAAATTGTCATCTCGCATGCATATCATTTGTTTGGGGGCCTTATGCCGATTCACCTATTAACTAAATGTGGGGCCCATATGCGGGCAAATCTAGTCTCATATTGGCCTCATTTAAACTTGTGTAGCAAACCAGTACTATCTTTTGCCATGCTAAAACAACATTTAAATTGCGGAGTTCTAAATAACTTGAACCACTTGAATATTGTCGGGACCCCGGTTCCGCTTAATATGATCTAATTGCATCGCACCCTTGCCATGTCATCCATCATACATGCATCATGCCGATCTTCTGCCGTTGTATTAAATATTGCATCCGGTGTTTCTTCTAGTGTTTTGCTTCTTCGCGGATAAGGCCGTGAGTTGATGTGAGCTTCGCCCGATCTTCTGTCGAACCTTCGACAATGTTTTCAGGCGAGCATCTCCCTCTTTCTACCTATCTTACTTTTCTAGTATTTATTCCCTCCTGTTGATCTTTGCTATCTGTGTTGCGATGCTCTAGTTTTTCGTACCCGTGATATCCCTTGCAGCCATATATAGCCTTGGACACATCCGATTACCTGTTGTTTGGTAGATAGTTGGACCCGCGTGTCGTAGTCGCTTGCTCAAGTGTTTTTGCTTGTCGTCAAGTACCACAGTTGTTGGAGAATTGCCGCATGTTGATGTTGGAGATGATCATGGCTTTAATTATTGTTTCACTTTAATTACTGTTTAACAACTAAAATTGAATTAAGCAGAGGCATCGGTGGGTGATAGGTAATGTTGGTTTTCCGAACGCCCACTTGTGTCCCGTAGGACCCGAGTTCTTGACACCTATTCCGAGATCGAGCGCGCTAACCACAGGTGGGGAGATATGGGCCCCCCATCGATTATTACCTGATTTCAAAGTATTGTACTGGGGGCCACAAACTAGTTTGAGGTTTTATTTACTATCATGTACTTATGCCATGCTTCTTGCTTTATTTAAATTGTGCGACAGATAGCTGCTGTTTAGGATCGGGACACAATTTCGGTGTCGACAGTCCCGTTTGGGATTTGCTGTCGTTCACCGCTCACCCAAACCCTAAGTCCGTCTCAAGACCGGCCGACTTCGCTATGGTAGACTTAGTGGGGTGGCCCCGTGCTTGCTTTGGTCCGAACGCCGTGACTTAGGCCCCGCCGACATACCGATGGGTGTATGTTAACCGATCCGCAAAAGGGTCGAAGTGCCTGTGGATACTTTGGTGCACCCCTGCAGGGTTAAATCTTTTCGAGAAGCCGTGTCCGCGGTTATGGACGACTTGGAGCCCAGTGCTTGATCATAGACAACTATAACTAAAGTTTATTGATATAAATTGACTTGTATCCGATATGACTAGTAATCAGCTTCACTACAACGGAATGGCTAAGTAAAAGTACCAACAACTGCTGGGTTTTGGGTTATCTCATGCTAATTGAATCTGACTAGTAAGTGATGCCACTATAACGGAAGGATTAACTAAAAGTGGCCACTGCTTACTTTATCAGGATGATTATCTAAACTTGTCTAGTAAAGTGCCGCAACTATAACTGGATAAGTAAAACTGCCAACTGTGTGAGTTCCTCGGTTGCCTTCCTCGTTTGGTCTCGAGGGGGAAACGCCAGGATGGGTTTGTTTGTTGGTAGTATCAGGTTGGTTCCGAATAGGTCTTTCTCACCCCTCTCTGATAGCCGCCAGTTGTATCGAGTCTCTATAGGTTGTTTAGTGCATCTGTGCCGCTGATCCACCATACCTATGTAGGCGAGGACCGCCAATCTAGCCTCGCTGTCATCGCCTCGATCTTGGCCTCTTTTTCCTTTGCCCTTTGTCGGCACCCCTTTTGTTTAAGCAGGTTTGAGATCGACGTCGTTAGCAGGGTTACCCTTCCGGCTTGGCCTTGGCAGGGTTATGGACGCCATTGGTTATTCTTTAGGGCTCTTAGCCCCATTTGCATCTTGTCCGTAGTCAGACGCTCTGTCATTTTCAAGGTGATTTGGATCTTTGTACCGTATATTTGTATTCTTGACTCTTTGAGTCGCTGTTGTATATATATATGTTCTGTGGGTCCCATCGAGGACTGTTGTGTAATGTTATTACTTCGTTTTCCACCCGCACGAAAGTGCCTGGTGGGCACCTTTGAATCGTTTCTATGCGGGTTTGGCGAGTTTCGCTAAAACTTGCATAGGGCCGATTCTGAGGGTGTTACATACGCTAAAATTGGAATGGTATCGCATCCAGACAACCATCAGTTTTATAAAGGGCTAAGGCTCATGCCTCAACATTTTCATCACCAAAATCATCAAGTGTTCGGAAACACATGTCCAAAACATTTCAATAGAACGATCCATCATTCCAAGGTTTTCATAACCATTTTTCCACCAAGTATTCCCATCTAAAAGTTGATCAAGTTTTATGCTTAGCACTAGCATTTATAGGTGGGGGTAGTAATAATGAGGGGTGGTAACTAGTGGAGTTTCACTAAGTCCAACCTTATATCTTAGGATTATACCAAGGTTTCTAGCTTAGGCCAAATTTTATGCTCTTTAAGCAACCTTTAGCACAACTGTCTAGTATCTACCAAACTCTTAGGTAGACTCTAAGTAAGCTTTGATAAAGAAATAAAGTAAGAATCTGGCCATAAAACTAGTTGGTTTATGGGCATGATCACATATGCTTAAGGCATAGAGTAGTCATCTCATAGGTATGGGTTTGTGGCATCAGTAAGGTATCTTGCAAGTGTTAGCTTGCACAAATGTCAATATAAGCTTGCATAGGTATAGTATCTTGAAAGTGTTAGCTTGCATTGGTATAATATCAGCTTGCCTTGTGCAGAGAAGTGGTTGAAGTTCTCCTCGGCTTCCTCTTCGTAGTATCCTCCTTCCTCCTCGTAGTATCCTTGGTCGGTACTAGCGTCTATGAATAAATACGAGGTACACAATCACCAAACAATACTTAACTACTTGCAATCATCAAACACAAGGGTCTTATAGATGATCTAGCATCATCCCTAACATTACAAGGTTAAGGCTTGATTTAAATCTTTTCTTTTAGAAAAGTAATTTCTACTCATTGAAAAACTACTTAAGATTTAATATTCTCCAAACCAAATATGGGATCATGTTGACACATGTCATCACCACATATTGTAGTCCATGGGAATGTGATTTAAAGTGGTGTCACAATTTAATAAGGTTTTACCCTTTTATTTTAATTAATTAAAGTGGCTAGAAATGCTTATGAAGCATTCTTTTATTACTTGAACATTATTTCTGCAAGTAAACCTAGATTTTTTTATATATTCTGAAAGGTATGGTTAAATGTGATTTTTGAGAGTTGGAAGCAACTCAAAATATTTTATGGTTTGAATTTGAAAAATGTTTGAATGCAGAAAAGCTTCTGCCTTGTTATTTTTACTATGAGTGATCTACAGATCCAAATGACTTGAATCCAACGGGATTGGATTAAGCATTCACAGGCCTTTCCAAAAAAATTGGTTTCATCCAATTTGGTGCACTGAATCGATCTGGGTTGATTTTTGAAGTTGGGTACAGAAGTGTGTTTGAATTTAAAAAGAAAAAGGTTTAATTTGAATTCTTTGGGCTCTGCGGGAAAAGTTATTGGGCGGCCTGCTAGGCTCCAGCTGGCTTCTTAAGTGGGTGTCCCCACTCGCCGGTGACACGGGCTGGGCGAGCGGTATGGGGCAATGTGGATCGTTCGATCTAGTTCTAATCCAACGGTGAGGGTCATCGTCGGCGAGACAACTCCGGCGAAACCTAACCTAGCGGCCGTGAGGGTGCTGGGGCTCATCGAGTGCAGGCGAGGTCGGCGAGGCGAGCGAACGACGAAGTCGACGACGGCGAACCTCCTGGTACCGGTGGCTTCTCCTAGGGCGGCTCCAATCGCTGGCTCCATTCTTCTCCGGCAGCGGCAGGCTCCAGTGAAATTTCGGCGAGGTGGTGCTCGGCTTTCTCTGAGGATGGTGTGGCACGGTCAGTGGGGAGAGGGGAGTGAGATGGTGTGAAGAAATCGTGCGGGGGTGGCATCTATTTATAGTCGAGCGAGGGGACCGTCGGGGCGCACGGTGAGCTCGTCGGGGGCGACGTTACAGGCGGCTAAAGGCATGGGCAAAGTTAGGGGACGATGTTGTGTCTCCTGGCGATGCTCAACGACATGATCGCGAGGCATGGGGCGGTGTGGTTTGGTCTGGAACGGGCAGTGCTCTGCGCGGCAGAGGCGGCGTCTTCGACGGCGGGCGGTGGCTGTATGGCACGGGGCGGCAAACGGGGATGTATGGCGGTCTCCTGGGTCGGTGGTGATCGTGTGTGCACGCGGTGAGGGAGGCGCGCGGTCTGTGGATGCTGGTCGAGGGTGGCGCTCTGGCGCACGCTCGGCATGGTCTGGGCGTGTCTCGTGCGCGTGGTCCAGGGCTTGGCAACGCTCGCGGCTGGGACAGGTAGTGGCGGTGGACGGTGGGCTGCCTCCTAGACATGCTGGCTAGGCTTGCTGCTGCTCCTAGCTTGCTGTCCACAATGGGGTGACATGGGGGTGCTCGGCTGTTCACCATTAATGGCAATGGAAAGCTCACAGGGGTGCTAGTGTTGGGCTAATCTTTCTAGATGATCTACTGGGTTGTGTGTGAGCTAACTAGGGAACAAGTTAGGCTCAAAACACTGCACACTATAGTGTTTGATGTTTTGTTTGATTTGTGTCTGCAACCTGTTTGATGAAATGGCCGCATGAAATCAAGTTTTGAATTTTGAAATGATTTTTGGTGGGTTTGCTATATTAGTGCTGGTGAGTCTGCAGATGCTTGGGTTTTGAAAATTGAGCTTGTTTGAGTGGGTTTTGGAAAAGTGGGATCTTCCCATATGAAGAAGATTCAATTTTGAATTGTCATTTAAACTATGCATTTGAAAGTTTCTGGATGATCACAAAGTGGGCCTTGATACCTTGTTATGATTACATTCAAGAAGTGTAAAGATCCAGAAAAGTTTCTGTTAGGTTTTGAAAGTTTGAGACAGCCAAAGTAGGCATGGGAGTTAAATTGGTCAAAATGACTATTCACTTCATATATTTGTTTTGATTTACTTGTCTTTAGGAAAAGTGTGGGGAATCTTTTAGATGATGTTATTTTCACCTAAGAAACATTTTACAAGCAATGGTTCACACAAACAAGGTGGTTTTTTAAAGAAATTCAAAATCCATGCATACACATATACATGCATTCATGAATTCATTTAGAAAAGTTTTTGTTAACCCTAATCTTGATTATTAGTGTTTGATGATCTAAGTTTGGTATTTTTGGGATGTTACAAACCATCCCCCCTTAAACAAAATCTTGTCCCGAGATTTGACAAAGGACAAAAAGATTACCTAGGATTTGAAGAGATCTGGAAACTCCGTCCTGATGTGATCTTCGCGTTCCCAGGTAGCTTCCTCTTCTGTGTGTTTGCTCCACTGAATCTTGAGAAACTTGATGCTTCGGGTTATGGTAGTTCGAAAGGCTTCTTCCAATATACGGATGGGTACTTCGGGATAGGTCAGATCATCGTTGATCTCTATGGTCTGGTGATCGATATTCTTGAACACTTCGGTCTTCTCGGGGACTTCGAGACACTTGCGAAGTAACGAGATATGGAACACATTGTGCACCGCTGACATCTCTTCTGGGAGTTCCAATTGATACGATACTTCTCCTTGACGGTTCAGAATTTTGAAAGGTCCGATATATCTGGGGGCTAACTTTCCCTTGAGTTGGAAACGCTGCATTCCCTTCAATGGCGACACTTTCAGATAAACAAAATCTCCGATGTTGAAGGCGAGGTCTCGACGTCTCTTGTCGGCATAACTCTTTTGTCGCGATTGGGCTGTCTTGAGGTGCTCACGAATCTTGTGAACCTTCTCTTCTGCTTCTCGTAGGATGTCGGGTCCGAAAATATGACTCTCTCCTACTTCCGACCAGTTCATGGGGGTGCGACACTTCCTTCCGTACATAAATTCAAATGGGTCCATTTGCAAACTGGCTTGGTAACTATTGTTGTATGAAAATTCTGAAAACGGCAGACAGTCTTCCCACTTGGATCCATATTCTAACACACATGCTCTAAGCATATCTTCGAGTATTTGGTTTACTCGCTCTGTTTGTCCATCGGTCTGAGGGTGTGTAACACCCTCAGAATCGGACCTATGCAAGTTTTAGCGAAAACCCGCCAAACCCGCATAGAAACGATTCAAAGGTGCCCACCAGGAACTTTCGTGCGGGTGGAAAACGAAGTAATAACATTACACAACAGTCCTCGATGGGACCCACAGAACAGATATATATACAACAGCGACTCAATGAGTCAAGAATACAGATATACGGTACAAAGATCCAAATCACCTTGAAAAGATACAGCGTCCGGCTACGGACAAGATGCAAATGGGGCTAAGTGCCCTGAAGAATAACCAATGGCGTCCATAACCGCCTGTGCCAAGCCGGAAGGGTAACCCCGCTAACGACGTCAATCTCAAAACCTGCTTAAACAAAGGGGTGCCGACAAAGGGCAAAGGAAAAGAAGGAGAAGGAGCGTCGATCTTGAGGCCAAGACACAGCGAGGCTAGAATTCGGCGGTCCTCACCTACATAGGTATGGTGGACTGAAGCGGCAGCGGCAGCATGCGCTAAACAACCTATAGAGACTCAGTACAACTAGCGGTTATCAGAGAGGGGTAAGAAAGACCTATTCGGAACCCACCTGATGCTACCATCAAACAAACCCATCCTGGTGTTTCCCCCTCGAGATCAAACGAGGAAGTCAACCGAGGAACTCACACCGTTTGCAGTTTTACTTATTCAGTTATCGTTGCAACAATTACTAGTCAAGTATAGATAGTCATCCTGATAAAATAAGCAGTGGGCACTTTTAGTTAACCATTCCGTTATAGTTACAACACTTACTAATCAGGTAAAAATAGCATGAGATAACCCAAAACCCATCAGTTGTTGGTACTTTTATTCAGCCATTCCGTTGTAGTTGCAATACTTACTAGTCAGGTACAATGGTCGCAAGTGACACTCCAAACAAGCAATTGTGGGCAGTATTGTTTAGCCATTCCATTATAGTGAAGCTGATTACTAGTCATTATGAAGTCAAATTTATAGCAATAAACTTTAGTTATGCTTGTCTATGGTCGAGATACTGTGCTCCAAGTCGTCCATAACCGCGGACACGGCTTTCAGAAAGTTTTACCCGGCCGGGGTGCACCAATAGCAACACACGCTCGATCAACCTCGGAAAAACCAAAACAAAACCCAACGAGGCTTTCACGACAAAGCAATCACAGGATTCAGAAATATTTCAGGGGCCACCCATTGAGTAGACCATAGCGAAGCCGGTGACTCCGAGACGGACTCAAGGTTTGCGATAATGGCTGTAAACGACTAGGAACCCGAAAGTGTGGCTGGGCTTGTCGATACCGCGTAAACATTCCGCTTACCTAAACAGTACAGTGTGCTCCTCGCACAATCGTGAATAAAGCAGTAGCATGGCATAAGTACAGGATAGTAAATAAAACCTCAAACTAGTTTGTGGCCCCAAGAAATAAGACTGAATCAAGCTCTGGCTCAGGGGGGTCCCATATACCTCTCGGATGTGGATAGCGCGAAAATTCAAGGAACAGGTATCAAGTACTCGGGGTCCTACGGGACACAAGTGGGCGTTCGGAAACCAAATATTATCTATCACCCACCGATGCCTCTGCTTACTTCAATTTTAGTTGTTAAACAGGAATTTAAAGTGAACAATAAGTAAAACCATGATCATCTCCAACATCAAACATGCGGCATTACTCCAACAGCTGTGGCACTCGACAACACGCACAGCACTTGAGCAAGCAACTACGACGCGCAAGTCCATCTATCTACCAAACAACAGGTAATAGGGTGTGTCCAAGGCAATATAAGGCTGCAAGGGATATCACGGGTACGAAAACTAGAGCATCGCAACACAGATAGCAATAGATCAACAGGAGGGAATAAATACTATAAAAGTAAGATAGGTAGAAAGGGGGAGATGCTCGCCTGAAAACATTGCCGAAGGTTCATCCGAAGATCGGGTCGAAGCTCACATCAACTCAACGGCCTTATCCGCGAAGAAGCAAAACACTAGAAGAAACACCGGATGCAATATTTAATACTACGGCAAAAGATCGGGCATGATGCATGTATGATGCATGGCATGGCAAAGCTGCGATGCAATTAGGTCATATTAAGCGGAACCGGGGTCCCGACAATTAATTAAATGGTTCAAGTCGTTTAGAAACCCCGCATTTTAAATGTTGTATTAACATGGCAAGAGATAGCACCGGTTCGCTACATCAATTTAAATGAGGCCGATATGAGACTAGATTTGCCCGCATATGGGCCCCATATTTAATTATGAGGTGAATCGGCATAAGGCCCCCAAACCACACAAATATGCATGCAAGATGAATGTTTAATATGCGACAAGTTGTATTAAGTTATAAAATAGGGTTTCGGGAAGGGTTCACACATGAGGGTTCGGCAGATCTTGGGGTTCCGGGGTCCGGGGTTGGTCTCAGGGTCCAGGGTTCGACGGAAACGTTCTCGGACTCCGGGATCGTTCTCGGATATCGGGGGTAGTTCTTGTCGCGTCCGGGAAGCAGGACTTGGGTCGGTGTCGGGGCGCGTCGTATTCTTCCGGGTCGATGCCGTTCTTGTCGTCGCGAAGGTCTTGTCGGGTCCCACGGGGTCGGTCTTGCCGTTGCGAGGGTCTTGTCGGGCCCGCGCCATCGAGTCGGTGTTAGCAGTCGGGAGCGTTCTCGTGGCAATATTGGCGTCCGAGACGGAGAACTTGAGATCCGTGAAGGAGCCTTGATGCTTCGGTCTGATGTCGACCTCTGGTACCGGGGTTTCTCGACGAGGTTCCCTCGGTTCAAGCGCCAGGGGTCTTGCGTGTTCTGACGGGGTTCGGGCGCGCCGTGATCGGTCTTCGGACCCGTGTAGATGGTCTTGGCGTTCCGGGGATCTTGGACCGTGTCGGCCTTCTCAAGGTCATGCATCGCCGCTCCGTGTCGGAGGTTTCGAGGGTTCGGTGACGGAGATCTTGAAGGCCCGAGAGGAGAACTTGGTGCCCGCGAGTGCCACAACATACACACATACACAAGCCGAGCGGGCGGCGAGAGGCGCCATGACGGCGAGGTGCTTGACTGACGGCAGGGCGGGTCGACGCGGGACGTCAGCGTGGGAGGCGGGCCGACTGGGCGGCAGAACTTGAGGTGGGAGAGGCACGCACGAGGCGCGGGCGCGGTCGCGCTGGAGGCCGGCGGCTGCTGGCGAGGAGGCTCGGCCTGGCCAGGCGGCGCGCAAGGCCCGGAGAGGCGGGTCGCGGTCAGCTGAGGAGGCGCGGGCGGAGGGTGGAGGAGGAGGTGGGCCGAGGCAGGAGGTTCGCGAGCCCGCTCAGCGGGCGCGAGCCCAGCGGCGCTGGCAGGCGGAGGTCGGGAGGCGCTGGGCGGTGGCTCGGAAGAGCCGGGCCGGGCGTCCTGGCCTTGGCGCGGAGGCGGGCCGTGATCGTCGGCGCGACAAGCTGGAGGAGGCGGCAGCTCGAAATGGGCCGAGGCGGGGAGCTCGGCTCGGCGCCGGATCTGGAGGAGGCGGGCGGTCGGCGGCGCGTCGGCCAGAGGAGCTCGAGGAGGGGGCGAAGGGAAGCGGAGGGCGGCGGCGCGGTTAGCAGCGAGAGCAGAGGCTCGCGCGGGGGTGGGGAAGGGGAGTCCGGGGAAGGTGGGTTCGGGGCGGTCCGGGTGGGGACAGGTGGGGACAGGCGGTTGTTGGGTCTGGGTCAAGGGAGCGTCCTGTGTGTGTGCGTGGGTACGGTGTAGTGTGGTGTTCGGGTGAGTGCGTGTGTGGTGGTTGCCAGGGGGAAGTGGGGTCGGGTGGTGGTGTGGGTGGATCCGGGCAGGGTCTGGCAAGCAGGGCAGGTCCAAAGTGCAAGGACGGGGCTTGCTGAGGGAGTGGCGGCGGCGTGGAGGGAGCAGGTGGGGGTAGGTGGCTTAGATGATTAGGGTTAGGGTTTGGTGAAACTAGGGTTTGGTCAAACGAGCTAGGGCAGCCGGGGTAGTAGGTGGCCTGGCCTACGGGCCGGGCTGCCTCTCCCACTAAATAAACATTTTATTTTTATTTTAAAACACCAGTAAATAGTTTTTAGGTAAACAAAATATCAAGATATGTCTGGAGTTTTAATTTGAATAGACAAGGAATATTGTAGGGAACAAAATAGGGTTTAGTAAAATATTTTTTAGATGCAAATATGCATGATGACATGACAATTGCTCAAATGCAATGTGGCATGATGACATGAACATGCGGTCATGACGATGCAATGCACAAAAACAACGCGATTTTCTAGTAGTGGTTTTTGCGGGATGCCACAGGGTGATACGCGGTACTGAAATCTAGGCGGGTTCTTAAACCTTCTTGGACTTTCTTCCAGAATCTCGAGGTAAACTGAGTTCCTCGATCCGATACAATGTTCTTGGGGACTCCGTGCAAACTAACGATTCTACGATGTACAACTCTGCTAGCTTCGAACTCTGATAGGTAGTTTTAACGGGCAAGAAATGGGCGACTTTGGACAATCTGTCCACTATGACCCAAATAGAGTCATTTCCCCTACTAGAAGTAGGTAGTCCAGTGATAAAGTCCATTCTCTGATCCCATTTCCATTCCGGAATTTGCAAAAGTTGCAACAATCCAGCGGGTCTTTGATGTCCTGCCTTGACTCGCTGACATATATCACACTTGGCGATATAGCTTCCGATTTCTCTCTTCATCTTATGCCACCAAAATTGCTCTTTCAAATCTTGATACATCTTAGTTCCTCCGGGATGGATAGAATAAAGAGTATCATGAGCCTCCTTTAAGATAACTTCTTTCAACTCTGAATCTGCTGGTACACAAAGGCGTCCTTTGTACCACAGAACTCCTTCGTCGTCCTCGGTGAATCCGGGTACTTTGCCTGTACCGATACGACGCTTGATTCCGTCGATACTAGCATTTCCTTTCTGCGCGTCTTTAATCTAACTGATCAAAGTGGGCTGAAGTTCTATGCTAGCCAAAAATCCTTCACTTACTAATTCCATTCGAAAATATTCCATCTCCTTGTGCAAACTTGGTTGCTCCTTCAAAATCATGGAGTTCAAGCGGCACGGCAATCTGCTAAGGGCATCGGCTACCACATTGGCCTTTCCAGGGTGATAGTGAATGTCCAGGTCGTAATCCTTGATTAGTTCAATCCATCTTCTCTGCCTCATATTCAGCTCCTTCTGAGTGAATATATACTTTAGGCTCTTGTGATCCGAATAAATCTCACAACGATTTCCCATCAGGTAATGTCTCCATGTCTTTAGGGCTAGAACTACGGCTGCGAGTTCGAGGTCATGGGTTGGGTAATTTTGTTCATGTTGCTTCAATTGTCGAGATAGATAAGATATAACTTTGCCTTCTTGCATTAGCACACATCCGAGACCAATCTTGGATGCGTCACAATACACATCGAAGGGCTTCGTGATATCCGGCATGATCAAGATTGGGGCTGAAATCAATCTCCTTTTGAGTTCTTGAAAACTCGCTTCACATTGGTTTGTCCATTCAAACTTCTTGTCCTTCTTCAGCAATTGGGTCATGGGTCGGGCGATACTCGAGAATCCTTCTACGAATTTGCGGTAATATCCCGCCAATCCGAGAAAAGCACGAACTTGGGTTTGAGTGGTTGGGGCTTGCCAATCTTCTACATCTTTCACTTTGGCAGGGTCAACGGCAATTCCTCCAGCTGATACAATGTGACCTAGGAAGCCTACTTACTGTAACCAGAATTCACATTTGCTAAACTTTGCATACAACTGATGCTCTCTAAGGGTTCCACGAATGGTCCTTAGGTGTAGCTCATGTTCTTCTTCTGATTTGGAATAAATCAGAATGTCATCGATGAAAACAACGACAAACTTATCCAGGAAGTCCATAAAAATCTTATTCATGAGGTTCATGAAATAAGCGGAGGCATTGGTTAATCCAAAATACATGACTGTATATTCATACAATCCATATCTGGTGGTAAAGGCAGTCTTTGGAATATCCTCTGCACGAATTTTGAGTTGATGATAGCCAGTTCTAAGATCAATCTTAGAAAACACCTGGGCACCGGTCAACTGATCAAACAAATCTTCTATCTTAGGCAAGGGGTACTTGTTCTTGATGGTGACATCATTCAACTTTCGATAATCCGTACACAAACGATTACCTCCATCCTTCTTGTCCACAAACAAGACAGGTGATCTCCATGGGGACGCACTCGGTTGAATTAATCCGATTTCCAACATGGAATCCAGTTGCTTCTTCAGTTCTTCTAGTTCTGTTGGGTTCATACTATAGGGTCTCTGGGCTATGGGTCCTGCTCCGGGGATTAGTTCGATGATAAACTCGATATCCCGATTTGGGGGCATACCGGGCAAAACATCTGGAAATACATCGGGGTATTCGCAGACTATCCGAACTTGGTCAATGGTAGGTTGGGCTATACTCTTGTTACACTTGAATTGGCGAGGTAAGGTTTCAGATATATGCTCGAGTGATATTCCGGTGGTACTGGTCATGGTAATGGCTTTCTTGGCACAGTCAATCAATCCTATATGTTTGGACATCCAATCCATTCCTAGTACTACTTCCAAACCTTTAGTTCCGAGTACTATTAGATTAGTATAAAAATCTATGCCATGGATTCGGATAGGGACTGCTTTGCAAATTTGCCTAGCCTTGGTGGTTGATCCGGGAATTTGTACAATCATCACATGCTTCAATTTGGTTGGTTGAATTTTACTAGTGCAGGCAAATTCTTCGGTGACAAATGAATGCGATGCACCAGAATCAAACAACACTCTTGCAAGTACTGAATTAACAGAAAACATACCCAGCACGACGTCTGGCGCTTCCTGAGCTTCTTCAGCATGCATGAGAAAAAGACGGCCATTGCGGTTGAGTGAATTCCACAGGGCAAATCTTCTCCTGGTCAACACGCAGCTCTTCGAGCTGGGACATTGGTGTTGCGGGCTGTAGCATTCTTCTTGTTGGGGCACTTGTTGGAATAGTGGCCTTTATTTCCATAGTCATAACAGGTCACTTGTGACTTGTCCTTGGCTGCGACAGGCACAGCATTGCTTCCAGTCCTCGGGGCAGTGTTGGGGTTGGTGGTAGCATTGTTGGTGTTGAACTTGGGTGGGGCACGGGTGAAATTGCTAGAGTTGCCG
This sequence comes from Avena longiglumis, assembly GCA_030063025.1. Classification (NCBI taxonomy): domain Eukaryota; kingdom Viridiplantae; phylum Streptophyta; class Magnoliopsida; order Poales; family Poaceae; genus Avena; species Avena longiglumis. Next base: position 445,986,882 of record CP125977.1, read on the forward strand.
GGGTTGTTGTGATTTCCTCCGGGTCTAGGGTTTCCACGGTTGGGGTAGGTAGGACGGGTCATAGGGGGTCTGTTGGTTCTTGGGGCAAATCCTGGAGATGGGTTGGGGCGATACTTTGGGGTCTGATGGGTTCCTGGTTGATGCATCATGCGACGCTTGTGGTTCTCATTGGCTTGGTTGATCTTTCCTTCCATCTGGATAGCAGAGTCGACAAGGGCTTCAATATCAACAAAGGTGTATTGACTAACACCGTCTGCATCTCGTCATGCAGACCATTCAGAAATCTTTCTTTCTTCTTGGCTTCGGTGTCTATCTCGTCCGGGGCATACCTAGCTAATGACAAAAATTTGTCACGGTATTCTACTACCGTCATCCTTCCTTGCTTCAACTCTCTGAACTCGTCTCTCATTCTCTTGATCAAACCTGGTGGCACATGGTTTCTGCTAAACTTGACCTTGAATTCCTCCCAGGTCATCATTTGGCCTCCGGTCATTGTACGAACACTGTTCCACCATGCCCTGGCATCTCCGGCTAGATAATGGGTGGCGAATAGGACTTTCTCGTTGGCTTCCACTCCGGCTACTTCTAAGTTATTTTCCATGGTTTGCAGCCAATCATCGGCGTCTAGGGGTTCTTCTGACTTGGTGAAAACGGGTGGGTTGGTATTCTGGAAATTCTTGAGCTTAGATCCATGGTTGTCCTGATTTCCATGGCCTTGGTTGTTGTGGGCTAGCTAGGCTATCTGTTGCAGAGTGGCTAGGTTGGCTTGACGTTCCGCTCTTTCAGCTTCGCGGTCAGAAGTCAACATTTGTAGGATCTGCAACATCGAGTCCGGGGCTGAACCACTTCCTCCACGTGGCATCTTAAGATTGATATAGATCATGAGAAAAGAGGGAAATTGCTAAGGTTTTGAGTTTTTGAAAAGTTTTTAGAGTTTGACTCAAGTTTTCTAGCAACCTGCTTTTTCATTCATTCACTCATAGCACACAATACAACACACACCACAACAAAGAAAAACAGATGGTTTTAAGAACCATTCTGGAAACTACGATACAGTGGGACCGACTACTACTCACTACGCTAGTGCTCAGTGCTACTACTTCTCGGAGTCTGTGGCTTCATCATATTTAGCATCATCGATGAAGGCGAAATCATCCTCATCGGTGAAGAAGTCCATGGCCTGATCCTCCAGAAAATCATCGTCATCGCTGAGATAGGAGTAAGTGTCTCCACGAAGATACTCTCCGGCATTCTCCCTTTCCTCTAACTGCATGTCTCTCTCGTGGATGGTCTCTTCCAGAGATGAGATGCGATGGCGAAGACAGGCAATAATGCGCTCCTTCTTTTCAAGCTGACGGCGGCGAGATTTGCGATCCTTTGCTAGCATGGCGATGGTCTGATCCTTCGTCTTGATGATGGCAAACTTGTGGTTGCAGTAGTCACGGCAGTTGTCCAACTCCTGCTGACGATCATACATCATGAAGCTAAGGTGGTCCAGTTGAGTCTTCATCTCGGGGTGGTATGGGGCTTCCGGTGGTTGTCCATTTGTATCACGCCTTGGGCAAAACTCAAAGCGAGTACCCTTGATCTGATTGATGCTCTGCCCACACAGACGGGAAAGAGCTTCCTGTATTGCTCTGGCAAGTCCATCGAGCCAGTTGTTTTACCTCAAGGTAAACTGAATTCCCTCCGCAGTGGGAGGTTCAATCTTTCCTCGGAGACTTGCAACAATTAGCCACTACAGATCTTCTCCTCCTTGATCATTGAGCTGAGCTCCGAAGAACTCGGGGTGTGGATGCTCCAGAAGTTCCGAAAGCTGATCCAGATCCCTCTCAAAGATAAGGTCTCCTCCATTCCCGAGTTGGTAAAACTTTCTGTACTTCACGTCCATCTATAAAAATAGAGAATGAGTAGATTAGCAGAGTGATCAAGTGTGTCAAATGTTTATCTATTTTGCAAGAGTTTTTGAGGAACATGAAGTTTTATTAAAGAATTAAAGAGGTAAGAATGAGAATAGATTTTTGTAAATATTTGTTTTTCTTTGGTTTTGAAACTAAGTTTTTGGTTCAACGTCCAGTCTAACTAGGGTCTCCTATGGTCAGGATGGCTCTGATACCAACTTGTCAACACCCGGATTTTTCAATCCTAGATGCCTGTTATGCCATACATCGCAATCCCAGGATTACCATTTTTGCAAGACATAACAGAATTGGATACCATAGTACTTCATCCATTACAAACGATACATAAGTTCTTACACAAATAGGGATCTCATGATCCAGTTCTTAATACAACATCAAGCAGCGGAATACGTAATAATAACGGCAGCGTAGGCGAAGCTCCATCTTCGGGGTCACAGGCAATGCTGACGATGGGAGATGATCCTAGTTATCGTAACCTTCCGGGGGTCCATCTTCCAGGTACTCCTCTTCATAGTCTGGCCATTGGAATAGCCAGGGACAAAGCCATGAGTACTCTTTAAGTACTCGCAAACTAATACTAACAGGTAAGGGGTTTTTGGATAATAGGACACTAGGCTCTAGGGTTGTTTTGCAAAAAGCTAGGTTTATCTCTACTAAGTTCCGAAGTTAGTCACAATTTTATAACTTCTAAATGGGATCTTGTAATCCAGGTCACAACTCTGCTGTGGTCAAGTCAAAGTCTCAATTCATTTCACAAGTCATTTTGAAAAGTCTGACGGGGGAACAGTATGTCCACTCCAACTGTCCATAACCGCGGACGCGGCTATTCGAATAGTTTGACACTCTGCAGAGATTGTACACTTTCACCAAAACATTCGATACATCCGTCAGGAACAAATCCTGAATTCACCATACTCAGTATGCGGATAATCAATCCTAACCTTTCAATTACACGCCTTAGTATAAGCACCTCTCCTGTGAGTTTGGCCTCCCAAGCATGACCACTGTCATCTTGGGTACTGCACAGGTGGACAATCTTCACAAGGTAGCCTCAGCTCAGACCTTGGCCGTGAGGGAACTAATACTAAGGTATATAAGTTTCCAGTCAAGCCCTACCCAATATTCGGGTATTGTGGTTGTACGCTAAAATTGGAATGGTATCGCATCCAGACAACCATCAATTTTATAAAGGGCTAAGGCTCATGCCTCAACATTTTCATCACCAAAATCATCAAGTGTTCGGAAACACATGTCCAAAACATTTCAATAGAACGATCCATCATTCCAAGGTTTTCATAACCATTTTTCCACCAAGTATTCCCATCTAAAAGTTGATCAAGTTTTATGCTTAGCACTAGCATCTATAGGTGGGGGTAGTAATAATGAGGGGTGGTAACTAGTGGAGTTTCACTAAGTCCAAACTTATATCTTAGGATGATATCAAGGTTTCTAGCTTAGGCCAAATTTTATGCTCTTTAAGCAACCTTTAGCACAACTGTCTAGTATCTACCAAACTCTTAGGTAGACTCTAAGTAAGCTTTGATAAAGAAATAAAGTAAGAAGCTGGCCATAAAACTAGGATTGGTTTATCAAATGGGCATGATCACATATGCTTAAGGCATAGAGTAGTCATCTCATAGGTATGGGTTTGTGGCATCAGTAAGGTATCTTGCAAGTGTTAGCTTGCACAAATGTCAATATAAGCTTGCATAGGTATAGTATCTTGCAAGTGTTAGCTTGCATTGGTATAATATCAGCTTGCCTTGTGCAGAGCAGTGGTTGAAGTTCTCCTCGGCTTCCTCTTCGTAGTATCCTCCTTCCTCCTCGTAGTATCCTTGGTCGGTACTAGCGTCTATGAATAAATACGAGGTACACAATCACCAAACAATACTTAACTACTTGCAATCATCACACACAAGGGTCCTATAGATGATCTAGCATCATCCCTAACATTACAAGGTTAAGGCTTGATTTATTCTTTTTATTTTTTTTAGAAAAGTAATTTCTACTCATTGAAAAACTACTTAAGATTTAATATTCTCCACACCAAATATGGGATCATGTTGACACATGTCATCACCACATATTGTAGTCCATGGGAATGTGATTTAAAGTGGTGTCACAATTTAATAAGGTTTTACCCTTTTATTTTAATTAATTAAAGTGGCTAGAAATGCTTATGAAGCATTCTTTTATTACTTGAACATTATTTCTGCAAGTAAACCTAGATATTTTTATATATTCTGAAAGGTATGGTTAAATGTGATTTTTGAGAGTTGGAAGCAACTCAAAAGCTTTTATTGTTTGAATTTGAAAAATGTTTGAATGCAGAAAAGCTTCTGCCTTGTTATTTTTACTATGGGTGATCTACAGATCCAAATGACTTGAATCGAACGGGCTTGGATTAAGCATTCACAGACCTTTCCAACAAAATTGGTTTCATCCAATTTGGTGCACTGAATCGATCTAGGTTGATTTTTGAAGTTGGGTACAGAAGTGTGTTTGAATTTAAAAAGAAAAAGGTTTAATTTGAATTGCTGGGCTGTGCGGGAAAAGTTACTGGGCCGGCCTGCTAAGCGCAGGGCTCCCGCGGGCTGCTTAAGTGGGTGTCCCCACTCGTCAGTGACACGGGGCTGGGCGAAGCGGTATGAGGCAACGTGGATCGTTCCATCTAGTTCTAATCCAATGGCTGAGGGTCATCGTCGACGCGAGACAACTCCGACGAGAACGAAACCTAGCGCGGCCAGTGAGGGGTGCTGGGGCTCACGAGTGCAGGCGAGGTCGGCGAGGCGAGCGACGAAGTCGACAACGGAGAACCTCCCAGTACGGTGGCTTCTCCCGGGCGGCTCAATCGCTGGCTCCCTTCTTCTCGGCGGCGAGCTCCAGTGAAATTTCGGCGGTGGTGCTCGGCTTGCTCGAGGATGGTGTGGCACGGTCGGGGAGAGGAAGTGAGATGGTGTGAAGAAATCGTGCGGGTGGCCTCTATTTATAGTCGGCGAGGGACCGTCGGGCGCCGGTGAGCTCGTCGGCGGCGTTCTGCGGCTAAAGGCATGGGCAAAGGTAGGGGACGGTGCTGTGTCTCCTGGCGATGCTCAACGACATGATCGCGAGGCATGGGGCGGTGTGGTTTGGTCTGGAATGGGCGGTGCTCTGCGTGGCAGAGGCGGCGTCTTCGACGGCGGGCGGTGGCTGTATGGCACGGGGCGGCAAACGGGGATGTCTGGCGGTCTCCTGGGTCGGTGGTGATCGTGTGTGCATGCAGTGAGGGCGGCGCGCGGTCTGTGGATGCTGGTCGAGGGTGGCGCTCTGGCGCATGCTCGTCATGGTCTGGGCGTGTCTCGTGCGCGTGGTCCAGGGCTTGGCAACGCTCGCGGCTGGGACAGGCAGTGGCGGTGGACGGTGGGATGCCTCCTAGACATGCTGGCTAGGCTTGCTGCTGCTCCTAGCTTGCTGTCCACAATGGGGTGACATGGGGGTGCTTGGCTGTTCACCATTAATGGCAATGGCAAGCTCACAGGGGTGCTAGTGTTGGGCTAATCTTTCTAGATGATCTACTGGGTTGTGTGTGAGCTAACTAGGGAACAAGTTAGGCTCAAAACACTACACACTATAGTGTTTGATGTTTTGTTTGATTTGTGTCTGCAACCTGTTTGAAATGATTTTTGGTGGGTTTGCTAGATTAGTGCTGGTGAGTCTGCAGATGCTTGGGTTTTGAAAATTGAGCTTTTTTGAGTGGGTTTTGGAAAAGTGGGATCTTCCCATATGAAGAAGATTCAGTTTTGAATTGTCATTTAAACTATGCATTTGAAAGTTTCTGGATGATCACAAAGTGGGCCTTGATACCTTGTTATGAGTACATTCAAGGGGTGCAAAGATCCAGAAAAATTTTTGTTAGGTTTTGAAAGTTTGAGACAGCCAAAGTAGGCATGGGAGTTAAATTGGTCAAAATGACCATTCACTCCATATATTTGTTTTGATTTACTTGTCTTTAGGAAAAGTGTGGGGAATGTTTTAGATGATTTTCTTTTCACCTAAGAAACATTTTACAAGCAATGGTTCACACAAACAAGGTGGTTTTTAAAGAAATTCAAAATCCATGCATACACATATACATGCATTCATGAATTCATTTAGAAAAGTTTTTGTTAACCCTAATCTTGATGATTAGTGTTTGATGATCAAAGTTTGGTATTTTTGGGATGTTACAAACCATCCCCCCTTTAACAAAATCTCGTCCCAACATTTGAAAAAGGACGAAAAGATTACCTAGGATTTGAAGAGATCTGGAAACTCCGTCCTGATGTGATCTTCGCGTTCCCAGGTAGCTTCCTCTTCTGTTTGTTTGCTCCACTGAATCTTGAGAAACTTGATGCTTCGGGTTCTGGTAGTTCGAAAGGCTTCTTCCAATATACGGATGGGTACTTCGGGATAGGTCAGATCATCGTTGATCTCTATGGTCCGGTGATCGATATTCTTGAACACTTCGGTCTTCTCGGGGACTTCGAGACACTTGCGAAGTAACGAGATATGGAACACATTGTGCACCGCTGACATCTCTTCTGGGAGTTCCAATTGATATGATACTTCTCCTCGACGGTTCAGAATGTTGAAAGGTCCGATATATCTGGGGGATAACTTTCCCTTGAGTTGGAAACGCTGCATTCCCTTCAATGGCGACACTTTCAGATAAACAAAATCTCCGATGTTGAAGGAGAGGTCTCGACGTCTCTTGTCGGCGTAGCTCTTTTGTCGGGATTGGGTTGTCTTGAGGTGCTCATGAATCTTATGAACCTTCTCTTCTGCTTCTCGTAGGATGTCGGGTCCGAAAATCTGACTCTCTCCTACTTCCGACCAGTTCAAGGGGGTGCGACACTTCCTTCCGTACATAAATTCAAATGGGGCCATTTGCAAACTGGCTTGGTAACTATTGTTGTATGAAAATTCTGCAAACGGCAGACAGTCTTCCCACTTGGATCCATATTCTAACACACATGCTCTAAGCATATCTTCGAGTATTTGGTTTACTCGCTCTGTTTGTCCATCGGTCTGAGGGTGATACGCGGTACTGAAATCTAGGCGGGTTCCTAAACCTTCTTGGACTTTCTTCCAGAATCTCGAGGTAAACTGAGTTCCTCGATCCGATACAATGTTCTTGGGGACTCCGTGCAAACTAACGATTCTAGCGATGTACAACTCTGCTAGCTTCGAACTCTGATAGGTAGTTTTAACGGGCAAGAAATGGGCGACTTTGGACAATCTGTCCACTATGACCCAAATAGAGTCATTTCCCCTACTAGAAGTAGGTAGTCCAGTGATAAAGTCCATTCCTACAGAATCCCATTTCCATTCCGGAATTTGCAAAGGTTGCAACAATCCAGCGGGTCTTTGATGTCCTGCCTTGACTCGCTGACATATATCACACTTGGCGATATAGCTTCCGATTTCTCTCTTCATCTTATGCCACCAAAATTGCTCTTTCAAATCTTGATACATCTTAGTTCCTCCGGGATGGATAGAATAAAGAGTATCATGAGCCTCCTTTAAGATAACTTCTTTCAACTCTGAATCTGCTGGTACACAAAGGCATCCTTTGTACCACAGAACTCCTTCGTCGTCCTCGGTGAATCCGGGTACTTTGCTGCACTGCGTCTGACGCTTGATTCCGTCGATACTAGCATTTCCTTTCTGCGCCTCTTTAATCTGACTGATCAAAGTGGGCTGAAGTTCTATGCTAGCCAAAAATCCTTCACTTACTAATTCCATTCGAAAATCTTCCATCTCCTTGTGCAAACTTGGTTGCTCATTCAAAATCATGGAGTTCAAGCGGCACGGCAATCTGCTAAGGGCATCGGCTACCACATTGGCTTTTCCAGGGTGATAGTGAATGTCCATGTCGTAATCCTTGATTAGTTCAATCCATCTTCTCTGCCTCATATTCAGCTCCTTCTGAGTGAATATATACCTTAGGCTCTTGTGATCCGAATAAATCTCACAATGATTTCCCATCAAGTAATGTCTCCATGTCTTTAGGGCTAGAACTACGGCTGCGAGTTCGAGGTCATGGGTTGGGTAATTTTGTTCATGTTGCTTCAATTGTCGAGATAGATAAGATATAACTTTGCCTTCTTGCATTAGCACACATCCGACACCAATCTTGGATGCGTCACAATACACATCGAAGGGCTTCGTGATATCCGGCATGATCAAGATTGGGGCTGAAATCAATCTCCTTTTGAGTTCTTGAAAACTCGCTTCACATTGGTCTGTCCATTCAAACTTCTTGTTCTTCTTCAGCAATTGGGTCATGGGTCGGGCGATACTCGAGAATCCGTCTACAATTTGCGGTAATATCCCGCCAATCCGAGAAAAGCACGAACTTGGGTTTGAGTGGTTGGGGCTTGCCAATCTTCTACATCTTTCACTTTGGCAGGGTCAACAGCAATTCCTCCAGCTGATACAATGTGACCTAGGAATCCTACTTCCTGTAACCAGAATTCACATTTGCTAAACTTTGCATACAACTGATGCTCTCTAAGGGTTCCACGAATGGTCCTTAGGTGTAGCTCATGTTCTTCTTCTGATTTGGAATAAATCAGAATGTCATCGATGAAAACAACGACAAACTTATCCAGGAAGTCCATAAAAATCTTATTCATGAGGTTCATGAAATAAGCGGGGGCATTGGTTAATCCAAAAGACATGACTGTATATTCATACAATCCATATCTGGTGGTAAAGGCAATCTTTGGAATATCCTCTGCACGAATTTTGAGTTGATGATAGCCAGTTCTAAGATCAATCTTAGAAAACACCTGGGCACCGGTAAACTGATCAAACAAATCTTCTATCTTAGGCAAGGGGTACTTGTTCTTGATGGTGACACCATTCAACTTTCGATAATCCGTACACAAACGATTACCTCCATACTTCTTGTCCACAAACAAGACACGTGATCTCCATGGGGACGCACTCGGTTGAATTAATCCGATTTCCAACATGGAATCCAGTTGCTTCTTCAGTTCTTCTAGTTCTGTTGGGTTCATACTATAGGGTCTCTGGGCTATGGGTCCTGCTCCGGGGATTAGTTCGATGATAAACTCGATATCCCGATCTGGGGGCATACCGGGCAAAACATCTGGAAATACATCGGGGTATTCGCAGACTATCCGAACTTGGTCAATGGTAGGTTGGGCTATACTCTTGTTACACTTGAATTGGCGAGGTAAGGTTTCAGATATATGCTCGACTGATACTCCGGTGGTACTGGTCATGGTAATGGCTTTCTTGGCACAGTCAATCAATCCTTTATGTTTGGACATCCAATCCATTCCTAGTACTACTTCCAAACCTTTAGTTCCGAGTACTATTAGATTAGCATAAAAATCTATGCCATGGATTCGTATAGGGACTGCTTTGCAAATTTGCCTAGCCTTGGTGGTTGATCCGGGAATTTGTACAATCATCACATGCTTCAATTTGGTTGGTTGAATTTTACTAGTGCAGGCAAATTCTTCGGTGACAAATGAATGCGATGCACCAGAATCAAACAACACTCTTGCAAGTACTGAATTAACAGAAAACATACCCAGCACGACGTCTGGCGCTTCCTGAGCTTCTTCAGCATGCATGAGAAAAAGACGGCCATTGCGGTTGACTGAATTCCCTGGGGCAAATCTTGTCCTTGGCTGAACACGACGCTGCTGCTGAGCTGGGACATTGGTGTTGCGGGCTGTAGCATTCTTCTTGTTGGGGCACTCGTTGGAATAGTGGCCTTTATTTCCACAGTCATAACAGGTCACTTGTGACTTGTCCTTGGCTGCGACAGGCACAGCATTGCTTCCAGTCCTCGGGGCAGTGTTGGGGTTGGTGGTAGCATTGTTGGTGTTGAACTTGGGTGGGGCACGGGTGAAATTGCTAGAGTTGCCGGGGTTGTTGTGATTTCCTCCGGGTCTAGGGTTTCCACGGTTGGGGTAGGTAGGACGGGTCATAGGGGGTCTGTTGGTTCTTGGGGCAAATACTGGAGATGGGTTGGGGCGATACTTTGGGGTCTGATGGGTTCCTGGTTGATGCATCATGCGACGCTTGCGGTTCTCATTGGCTTGGTTGATCTTTCCTTCCATCTGGATAGCAGAGTCGACAAGGGCTTCAATATCAACAAAGGTGTATTGACTAACACCGTCTGCATCTCGTCATGCAGACCATTCAGAAATCTTTCTTTCTTCTTGGCTTCGGTGTCTATCTCGTCCGGGGCATACCTAGCTAATGACAAAAATTTGTCACGGTATTCTACTACCATCATCCTTCCTTGCTTCGACTCTTTGAACTCGTCTCTCATTCTCTTGATCAAACCTAGTGGCACATGGGTTCTGCTAAACTTGACCTTGAATTCCTCCCAGGTCATCATTTGGCCTCCGGTCATTGTACGAACACTGTTCCACCATGCCCTGGCATCTCCGGCTAGATAATGGGTGGCGAATAGGACTTTCTCGTTGGCTTCCACTCCGGCTACTTCTAAGTTATTTTCCATGGTTTGCAGCCAATCATCAGCGTCTAGGGGTTCTTCTGACTTGGTGAAAACGGGTGGGTTGGTATTCTGGAAATTCTTGAGCTTAGATCCATGGTTGTCCTGATTTCCATGGCCTTGGTTATTGTGGGCTAGCTAGGCTATCTGTTGCAGAGTGGCTAGGTTGGCTTGACGTTCCGCTCTTTTAGCTTCGCGGTCAGAAGTCAACATTTGTAGTATCTGCAACATCGAGTCCAAGGCTGAACCACTTCCTCCACGTGGCATCTTAAGATTGATATAGATCATGAGAAAAGAGGGAAATTGCTAAGGTTTTGAGTTTTTGAAAAGTTTTTAGAGTTTGACTCAAGTTTTCTAGCAACCTGCTTTTTCATTCATTCACTCATAGCACACAGTACAACACACACCACAACAAAGAAAAACAGATGGTTTTAAGAACCATTCTGGAAACTACGATACAGTGGGACCGACTACTACTCACTACGCTAGTGCTCAGTGCTACTACTGCTCGGAGTCTGTGGCTTCATCATCTTTAGCATCATCGATGAAGGCGAAATCATCCTCATCGGTGAAGAAGTCCATGGCCTGATCCTCCAGAAAATCATCGTCATCGCTGAGATAGGAGTAAGGGTCTCCACGAAGATACTCTCCGGCATTCTCCCTTTCTTCTAACTGCATGTCTCTCTCGTGGATGGTCTCTTCCAGAGATGAGATGCGATGGCGAAGACAGGCAATAATGCGCTCCTTCTTGTCGAGCTGACGGCGGCGAGATTTGCGATCCTTTGCTAGCATGGCGATGGTATGATCCTTCGTCTTGATGATGGCAGACTTGTGGTTGCAGTAGTCACGGCAGTTGTCCAACTCCTGCTGACGATCATACATCATGAAGCTAAGGTGGTCCAGTTGAGTCTTCAGCTCGGGGTGGTATGGGGCTTCCAGTGGTTGTCCATTTGCATCACGCCTTGGGCAAAACTCAAAGCGAGTACCCTTGATCTGATTGATGCTCTGCCCACACAGACGGGAAAGAGCTTCCTGCATTGCTCTGGCAAGTCCATCGAGCCAGTTGTTTTCCCTCAAGGTAAACTGAATTCCCTCCGCAGTGGGAGGTTCAATCTTTCCTCGGAGACTTGCAACAATTTAGCCACTGCAGATCTTCTCCTCCTTGATCATTGAGCTGAGCTCCGAAGAACTCAGGGTGTGGACGCTCCAGAAGTTCCGAAAGCTGATCCAGATCCCTCTCAAAGATAAGGTCTCCTCCATTCCCGAGTTGGTAAAACTTGCTGTACTTCACGTCCATCTATAAAAATAGAGGATGAGTAGATTAGCAGAGTGATCAAGTGTGTCAAATTTTTATCTATTTTGCAGGAGTTTTTGAGGAACATGAAGTTTTATTAAAGAATTAAAGAGGTAAGAATAAGAATAGGTTTTTGTAAATATTTGTTTTTCTTTGGTTTTGAAACTAAGTTTTTGGTTCAACATCCAGTCTAACTAGGGTCTCCTATGGTCAGGATGGCTCTGATACCAACTTATCAACACCCGGATTTTTCAATCCTAGATGCCTGTTATGCCATACATCGCAATCCCAGGATTACCATTTTTGCGAGACATAACAGAATTGGATACCATAGTACTTCATCCATTACAAATGATACATAAGTTCTTACACAAATAGGGATCTCATGATCCAGTTCTTAATACAACATCAAGCAGCGGAATACGTAATAATAACGGCAGCGTAGGCGAAGCTCCATCTTCGGGGTCACAGGCAATGCTGACGATGGGAGATGATCCTAGTTATCGTAACCTTCCGGGGGTCCATCTTCCAGGTACTCCTCTTCATAGTCTGGCCATGGGAATATCCAGGGACAAAGCCATGAGTACTCTTTAAGTACTCGCAAACTAATACTAACAGGTAAGGGGTTTTTGGATAATAGGACACTAGGCTCTAGGGTTGTTTTGCAAAATTCCAGATTTATCTCTACTAAGTTCCGAAGTTAGTCACAATTTTATAACTCCTAAATGGGATCTTGTAATCCAGGTCACAACTCTGCTGTGGTCAAGTCAAAGTCTCAATTCATTTCACAAGTCATTTTGAAAAGTCTGACGGGGGAACAGTATGGCCACTCCAACTGTCCATAACCGCAGACGCGACTATTCGAATAGTTTGACACTCTGCAGAGATTGTACACTTTCACCACAACATTCGATACATCCGTCAGGAACAAATCCTGAATTCACCATACTCAGTATGCGGATAATCAATCCTAACCTTTCAATTACACGCCTTAATATAAGCACCTCTCATGTGAGTTTGGCCTCCCAACCATGACCACTGTCATATTGGGTACTGCACAGGTGGACAATCTTCACAAGGTAGCCTCAGCTCAGACCATGGCCGCGAGGGAACTAATACTAAGGTATATAAGTTTCCAGTCAAGCCCTACCCAATATTCGGGTATTGTGGTTGTACGCTAAAATTGGAATGGTATCGCATCCAGACAACCATCAATTTTATAAAGGGCTAAGGCTCATGCCTCAACATTTTCATCACCAAAATCATCAAGTGTTCGGAAACACATGTCCAAAACATTTCCATAGAACGATCCATCATTCCAAGGTTTTCATAACCATTTTTCCACCAAGTATTCCAATCTAAAAGTTGATCAAGTTTTATGCTTAGCACTAGCATCTATAGGTGGGGGTAGTAATAATGAGGGGTGGTAACTAGTGGAGTTTCACTAAGTCCAACCTTATATCTTAGGATGATATCAAGGTTTCTAGCTTAGGCCAAATTTTATGCTCTTTAAGCAACCTTTAGCACAACTGTCTAGTATCTACCAAACTCTTAGGTAGACTCTAAGTAAGCTCTGATAAAGAAATAAAGTAAGAAGCTGGCCATAAAACTAGGATTGGTTTATCAAATGGGCATGATCACATATGCTTAAGGCATAGAGTAGTCATCTCATAGGTATGGGTTTGTGGCATCAGTAAGGTATCTTGCAAGTGTTAGCTTGCACAAATGTCAATATAAGCTTGCATAGGTATAGTATCTTGCAAGTGTTAGCTTGCATTGGTATAATATCAGCTTGCCTTGTGCAGAGCAGTGGTTGAAGTTCTCCTCGGTTTCCTCTTCTTCGTAGTATCCTCCTTCCTCCTCGTAGTATCCTTGGTCGGTACTAGCGTCTATGAATAAATACGAGGTACACAATCACCAAACAATACTTAACTACTTGCAATCATCACACACAAGGGTCCTATAGATGATCTAGCATCATCCCTAACATTACAAGGTTAAGGCTTGATTTATTCTTTTTATTTTTTTTAGAAAAGTAATTTCTACTCATTGAAAAACTACTTAAGATTTAATATTCTCCAAACCACATATGGGATCATGTTGACACATGTCATCACCACATATTGTAGTCCATGGGAATGTGATTTAAAGTGGTGTCACAATTTAATAAGGTTTTACCCTTTTATTTTAATTAATTAAAGTGGCTAGAAATGCTTATGAAGCATTCTTTTATTACTTGAACATTATTTCTGCAAGTAAACCTATATATTTTTATATATTCTGAAAGGTATGGTTAAATGTGATTTTTGAGAGTTGGAAGCAACTCAAAAGCTTTTATTGTTTGAATTTGAAAAATGTTTGAATGCAGAAAAGCTTCTGCCTTGTTATTTTTACTATGGGTGATCTACAGATCCAAATGACTTGAATCCAACGGGCTTGGATTAAGCATTCACAGACCTTTCCAACAAAATTGGTTTCATCCAATTTGGTGCACTGAATCGATCTGGGTTGATTTTTGAAGTTGGGTACAGAAGTGTGTTTGAATTTAAAAAGAAAAAGGTTTAATTTGAATTGCTGGGCTGCGCGGGAAAAGTTACTGGGCCGGCCTGCTAAGCGCAGGGCTCCCGCGGGCTGCTTAAGTGGGTGTCCCCACTCGTCAGTGACACGGGGCTGGGCGAAGCGGTATGGGGCAACGTGGATCGTTCGATCTAGTTCTAATCCAACGGCTGAGGGTCATCGTCGACGCGAGACAACTCCGGCGAGAATGAAACCTAGCGCGGCCAGTGAGGGGTGCTGGGGGCTCACCGGGGTACGGGCGAGGGTCGGCGAGGCGGGCGAACGACGAAGTCAACGACGGCGAACCTCCTGGTACCGGTGGCTTCTCCTGGGGCGGCTCCAATCGCTGGCTCCCTTCTTCTCCGGCAGCGGCAGGCTCCAGTGAAATTTCGGCGAGGTGGTGCTCGGCTTGCTCTGAGGATGGTGTGGCACGGTCAGTGGGGAGAGGGGAGTGAGATGGTGTGAAGAAATCGTGCGGGGATGGCCTCTATTTATAATCGAGCGAGGGACCGTCAAGACGCAGTGAGCCCGTCGAAAGGCGTTACAGCGGACTAAAGGCATGGGCAAAGGTAGGGGACGGTGTTGTGTCTCCTGGCGATGCTCAACGACATGATCGCGAGGCATGGGGCGGTGTGGTTTGGTCTGGAACGGGCGGTGCTCTACGCGGCGGAGGCGGCGTCTTCGACGGCGGGCGGTGGCTGTATGGCACGGGGCGGCAAACGGGGATGTCTGGCGGTCTCCTGGGTCGGTGGTGATCGTGTGTGCACGCAGTGAGGGCGGCGCGCGGTCTGTGGATGCTGGTCGAGGGTGGCGCTCTGGCGCACGCTCGGCATGGTCAGGACGTGTCTCGTGCGTGTGGTCCAGGGCTTGGCAACGCTCGCGGTTGGGACAGGCAGTGGCGGTGGACGGTGGGCTGCCTCCCAGACATGCTGGCTAGGCTTGCTGTTGCTCCTAGCTTGCTGTCCACAATGGGGTGACATGGGGGTGCTCGGATGTTCACCATTAATTGCAATGGCAAGCTCACAGGGGTGCTAGTGTTGGGCTAATCTTTCTAGATGATCTACTGGGTTGTGTGTGAGCTAACTAGGGAACAAGTTAGGCTCAAAACACTGCACACTATAGTGTTTGATGTTTTGTTTGATTTGTGTCTGCAACTTGTTTGATGAAATGGCCGCATGAAATCAAGTTTTGAATTTTGAAATGATTTTTGGTGGGTTTGCTATATTAGTGCTGGTGAGTCTGCAGATGCTTGGGTTTTGAAAATTGAGCTTGTTTGAGTGGGTTTTGGAAAAGTGGGATCTTCCCATATGAAGAAGATTCAATTTTGAATTGTCATTTAAACTATGCATTTGAAAGTTTCTGGATGATCACAAAGTGGGCCTTGATACCTTGTTATGATTACATTCAAGGGGTGCAAAGATCCGTAAAAGTTTACATTAGGTTTTGAAAGTTTGAGACAGCCAAAGTAGGCATGGGAGTTAAATTGGTCAAAATGACCATTCACTTCATATATTTGTTTTGATTTACTTGTCTTTAGGAAAAGTGTGGGGAATGTTTTAGATGATGTTCTTTTCACCTAAGAAACATTTTACAAGCAATGGTTCACACAAACAAGGTGGTTTTTAAAGAAATTCAAAATCCATGCATACACATATACATGCATTCATGAATTCATTTAGAAAAGTTTTTGTTAACCCTAATCTTGATGATTAGTATTTGATGATCTAAGTTTGGTATTTTTGGGATGTTACACCAATGATCCTGAACCGAAGCATCGGGACTTCAAGGTCGAGCAGCCGTTCTGTGCGGTTATGGCGGGCGAGCTGACGATGTACCCGTCGAACCCGTACGTGCCCTTCATCCATAGCCGCAGGGACGGTGGCGCGTCTGCGTCAAAACCTGCGGAATAGAAGTGTATATGCCCTTGGGCGTTAGTACAAGATAACTATTGAACTTTCCTTGTATTTGGAACAACTGTGTGCTGCTATAAAGGAAATTCATGTTATTTTGTCATTCGTTTTGCGATTTTGGATTTTGATTAAACGAGTCCCCGAGCGCGTCCGCCCTTTGTATGGGGTTTACCTCGTTGTTATATGTTTGTTAACTTTTAGTGAGTTGAGGTTGACTTGCCATGGCTCGGAAAGCCAGTCGCAAGGCGACTCCCAGGGGTGCTCTTTACTTGAGCATTTTCCCGGGCGCGAACGAGGTCGGGTTGCCGAGTCCCCGAGCGTGATACTTGGTGGTTCTAGTTGCAGCTCCAAGGTAGGTGAGGA
This sequence comes from Avena longiglumis, assembly GCA_030063025.1. Taxonomy (NCBI): domain Eukaryota; kingdom Viridiplantae; phylum Streptophyta; class Magnoliopsida; order Poales; family Poaceae; genus Avena; species Avena longiglumis. The sequence continues at coordinate 446,003,448 of CP125977.1, forward strand.
CTAATCGCGTCGTTGTTAGCGCGTCTCTCCTGCCTGATCCGGAGGATCAGTCGCGTGGCGTGTCCTAGGCATGCTCTCATACTTGTCGTTTTTCCCTAGTCGCTCGTATTTGGCTGGGTGTCAGTCCCCGAGCATGGTACTTGGCCGTTCGGGTCGCTATGCCGAGGATGCGGAGGACCTTGGTCGTTGTGAGGAGCGAATGCAGTTGTCTTGGCTCGATGAGCCAGTCGGGCTAGGCGACTCCAATGGGGCTCCGGGTTGGCATTTTTTGTGGACGTTACGAGGCCTGGAGTTTCCTAGTGCCCTCGTACCGCACTACTTGGCCGTGCCGGTCGCTTTACCAGAGGTTGACATCTGCGAATAGCATAACGCTGTTATTACGAGTGTGAGTGGCACAAGACACGGAGAGTAGACACAATTTTCGGTAACCGATCTGTTTTATTTCATAGCGGGTGGAGAGTACATGTATGGAGTTCTAGGAGTAGAACTTCCATAGGAGGTTTACATTCCATGGCCGCTTGACGTCGAGTTTTCCGTCTCCTCGGATGTCGGTGAGGTAGTAGGCGTCGTTGCCTAGGACTCACCCGATGGCGAATGGTCCCTCCCAAGGGGGGAGAGCTTGTGCATGCCCTTCTTGTCCTGGATTAGACACAGTACCAGGTCGCCTTCCTGGAAAGTGTGAGTCCTTACTCGTCGGCTTTGGTAGCGGTGGAGCCCTTGCTGGTAGATGGCGGTGCGGGAGCGAGCTAGATCGCGTGGCTCGTCGAGCTGGTCGACGTCGTCTTGTCGTGCGAGTTCGTTTGCGGCCTCGGTGTAGTTCACCACCCTTGGTGAATCGTGCTCGAGGTAGGTGGGCATGACTGCCTTGGCGCCGTACACCATGAAGAAGGGGGTGAATCCTGTCGACCTATTGACGGAGGTGCGGATGCCCCAGACGACGGAGGGTAGCTCCTCGACCCAGCACCCGGCGGTGTGCTCGAGTGGGACTTGGAGCCGTGGCTTCAGGTCATGGAGGATGCTCCGATTGGCGCGTTCCGCCTGGCCGTTGGACTCCGGGTGGGAGACTGAGGCGAGGTCGAGTCGAATGTGGTGTTCCTCGCAGAACTCGGCCATGGCTCCTTTGGCGAAGTTGGTGCCGTTGTCCGTGATGATGCTGTTTGGGAACCCGTAGCGATAGATGAGCTCGCGTAGGAACTTGGTGGCGGTCTTCCCGTCGCATTTGTGGACTGGCTTGGCCTCCACCCATTTGGTGAATTTGTCGACTGCGACAAGGAGGTGGGTGAAGCCGGAGGGGGCCTTCTTGAAGGGGCCTACCGTGTCCATGCCCCATACAGCGAACGGCCAGGTGATGGGGATTGTCTTGAGCGCCGAGCTCGGCACGTGGGTCTGGTTGGCGTATATCTGGCATCCAACGCACCGCTGGACGATGTCGACAGCGTCTGCGTGTGCGGTGAGCCAGTAGAAGCCATGTCGCATAGCCTTTGCGACCAGAGAGCGGGCGCCGACATGGTGGCCGCAGTCGCCGGAGTGAATGTCTTGGAGGATTTTGCGTCCTTCAGCGGGTTGAACACAGCGTTGGAACACGCCGGTTATGATGTGATTGTGGAGCTCGCCGTTGATGATGACGAAGGATTTGCAGCGGCGTGCTATCATCTGGGCGTCCGTTTCATCCGCAGGCAGGGTGCCTCCCTCCAAGTAGGTGACCTATGGCGTGGTCCAGTCGTTTGGCTCGGCGATTAGTGCGACCAGGGCTTCCTCTGGTTGGAACGGGATTCCGATGTCGATCTCCCTTGGGGGAGAGACAGAAGGCTTGGTGATGGTGTCGAGGAAGATGCCGGCGGGTGGTGCGAGTCGAGCCGAGCCGATGCAAGAGAGTGCGTCGGCCTCCTCATTCTTCCGCCTGTCGATCCACTCGACAGAGTAGCCTGCGAAGTGTCCACCCAGCCGGTCCACTGCTTGGCGGTATGCCGCCATGGTGGGGGAGAGGGCATCGCAGGTGTCGGCGACTTGCCCGACAACGAGGTTGGAGTCTCTGTAGCAGCGCAGGCAATTGACGTTCATCTCCTTGGCAGCTCGCATGCCGTGGAGTAGCGCTTCGTACTCGTCCATGTTGTTGGTGAAGGGGGTGAAGTCAAGGTAGAGGACGTAGCGGAGTTTGTCTCCCTTCGGAGATGTTAGCATGATCCCTGCTCCTGCACCGTCCGCGTTCTTGGAGCCGTCGAAGTGTAAGCTCCAGTAATGGAGATATGGCAGCTTCTCTGGCTGCTGGGCCTCCTCACAGTCGGCGATGAAGTCTGCGAGAGCCTGACTTGATCGCCTTGTGCGGCTCCTACTTGATGTTGTGGACGCCGATCTCGACGGCCCACTTGGCGACTCGCCCAGTCGCCTCACGGTTGCGGATGATGTCCTGCAACGGTGCTGAGGAGACGACCGTTATCGGGTGCTCCTGGAAGTAGTGCGGCAGTCGCCGCTGTGCTCTGAAGACCGCGTATACCAATTTATGGTATTGCGGGTAGCACTGGCGCGACTCGGTTAGGACCTCGTTGATGTAGTACATTGGTCGCTGCACCGGGCGCTCCTTTCCTTCCTCTGGCCGTTCGATGACCATGACGGCACTGACGACGCGTTCAGAAGCCACGACATAGACTAACATGGGTTCCTTGTCGGCGGGGGCGGCGAGTAGCGGTGCTGCAAGTAGCACCTCCTTGAGGGCGTGGAGCGCGTCGTCTGCCTCCTTGTCCCACTGGAAGGTGGGGTTCTTGCGCATTAGGCGGTAAAGCGGCATCGCCTTTTCGCCTAGCCGGGGGATGAAGCGACTAAGAGCCGCGACTCTCCCGGCCAGCTTCTGGGCGTCGTGTAGGCACTCGGGTCTGCCGAGTCGAGCAATCGTGTTGATCTTGGCGGGGTTTGCCTCGATCCCGCGCTTGGAGAAGACGTATCCCAGTAGCTGTCCAGTTGGCACACCGAAGGTGCACTTTCCTGGGTTTAGCTTTATCTTGTACTTCCGCAGGTTGGCGAACGTTTCCGCCAGGTCGGCAAGTAGATCACCCTGGCGAGTGGATTTCACAACCACGTCGTCGATGTAGACGTGGATATTGTGGCCAATCTGGCTCGCAAGTCACTCCTGCATGCACCTCTGGTAAGTCGCCCCAGTATTTTTGAGGCCGAAGGTCATGGCGGTGTAGCAGAAGGCTCCGAATGGCGTGATGAACGCCGTCTTATCCTCGTCCTCGACAGCCATTTTGATCTGGTTGTACCCAGAGTAGGCGTCGAGGAAGCATAGCGCCTCCGAGCCCGCGGTGGAATCGATGATTTGGTCGATCCACGGGAGGACGAATTGCTCTTTCAGGCAGGCGCAGTTTAAGTTTGTGTAGTCGATACACATTCTCCAGGTCCCATTTTTCTTCTCGACCAGGACTAGGTTTGCCAGCCACTTGGAGTACTTGATTGGCCGGATGAAGCCTGCAGCGAGTAGACGCTGCACCTCCTCGGCGATGGCTCGACGACGCTCTTCATTGAAGGGCCGCAGCGACTGCTTGACAGGTCGCACTTTGGGGTCGGCGTTGAGTTTGTGCTCAGCGAGTTCCCTCGGGACACCAGGCATGTCGGATGGCTTCCAGGTGAATATGTCCCTGTTCTCACGGAGGAACTCGATGAGCTCGCCTTCCTATGCTGGGCTCATGCCCGTCCCGATCATCACCGTCTGGCTGGAGTCGCCTAGGACTAGATCGACGGTGCGGGTGTGTGTCGTTGCCTCGAAGGCGGTTGAGTTGCCGCCCTCCAATTTGGGCTTCTTGAGTATGGTGGGGTCATCGTTGTTGACCCTGCTCGCGTACTTGGCGAGCTCCTCGGCGTGGTTGGCCTCTGCCGCTATGACGGTGTCAGCGAGTTCGGCCCCTTTGGCCTCGCACTCTGCGGCCATGTCGGGGTCGCCGTGGATGGTGATGACGCTGCACGGCCCGGGTAGCTTCATCGCGTTGTACGCGTAGTGGGGTTCTGCCATGAACTTGGTGAAGGCATGGCGCCCCAGGACGCAGTGGTAGAGGCTGTCGAAGGGCACCAGCTCGAAGACGATCTGCTCGGTGCGGAAGTTTGCTGGTGTGCCAAAGGTGACTGGCAGCGTCACCTTGCCGATCGGGTACGCCTTCCGACCGGGGACGATGTCGTGGAAAGTGGTGCAGGTCGTCTCGATCATCGACTGCGGGAGCCGCAGTCGCCTGAAGGTGTCCAGGTACAGGATGTTGATGGAGTTGCCGTCGTCCATCGGCGTTTTGGGGAGCCAGTAGTCCCCCACCTTTGGCTTGACCACCAGGGCGACTCGGCCCGGATACTCGATCCGTGGAGAGTGGTCCTCGCGGCTCTAGGTGATTGGTTGCTCGGACCAGTTGAGGAACTGTGGGATGTCTATCTGGGACACCGCGTTGACGGCAACGGCGCGGGCAATGACCTTCTTCTCACGCTTCGTGTTGAAGCCGTGAAGGTGTGGAGCGAGCCGGCGATGCTGCCGAACTTTTCGCCGTTTGGCGGGTTGTTGTCGGGGTCTTCCCGCGCGTGTCGTGCCTTCTCGATCTCCTTGAGAGAGTGGCATTCGGCGGTCGTGTGCGTGGCGGGCTTTCCTTCCCTGCTATGAAACACACATGGTTGGTTGAGAAGGGTCGTGGGATCGAACCTCGGCTTTGCCTTGTAGTTGCCGCCATTACGACACTGTCCTCCGTCTCGGCGAAAGCTATTGGGCTCGCGCTGCGCGTACCCGGCGTTGGCGACGAAGTCGAATCACGCGTCACCGTGGCGTTTGCCGGTGAGGCGAGTGCTGATGTATCGTAGCTCGGGCCGCCTCCCGTTGTCGTGGCCCCTCGTGTGGCGATGTCCTCCCGACTCGTCGTCGGTTTCCTGGTTTGGGTCCTCTTCCGCGTACCTCTTTACGATCTCTAGGAGGTCCGGTATGTTGTCGAGTGTGCGGTACGCTCGTTTGAGCTTGGCGACCAGGGGCTCGTAGCGGCACGAGGTCTTGAAGCAGTGGATCGCGGTGTCCGGGTTGATTTCGACCGCGTTGTACCACAGATCTTGCCACCGTTGGACCCAGCAGTCGACTCATGGGTCCTGGACGACCTGCCTGTGTCCTCGATGGTGGTGGCGCGGGTGTATGAACCCTCGAACTGCCTGACGAAGGCCTCGCGCATCTCCTCCCAGGAGTCGATGCTATCCGCGGGAAGGGTGTTAATCCACTGCCTGCACGCCCCCTCCATCATCAGGGGCAGGTAGCGGGAGACGAGTAGGTCGGCGTGGCCGGTGATCCCCATTGCCATGAGGTAGGTATCCAGCCACACGGAGGGATCGTACGAGGGGTCGTACTTCTCTATTTCCTTCGGCGCTTTGAAGTTCGCCGGGTATCTTTCGCCTCGGATCATCGGTCCAAAGCACTAGGGCCCGATTTGGCTCAGTGATCCCCTTGGTTCACCGTCGCGCCGGTTGGTGAGGGTGTGCTGCAGGTCGTCAAGCTGGCGTGCGCGCCAGCTCTGGTTGTTGATGATGTGGGCGCAGGCGTCGACGGGTTGTTAGTTGGCGGCGACGAATTTTTTCGCCGGCCGAGGGTCGTTGGTGGAGAGTGCCGCGTTCGCGGGTCGGTGTTGGAGCTGTAGGGGTTCGGGTGGCGGGCAGTTGAGAGTGTTCGCCGCCATGGGGAGGCCGCTCGAGGCCGCTCTGCTGCCGGATGAACGCGAGTACATTCGACCCTGTGAGTCGACGCCTGTGTTTTATTGCTCGACTGCTTTGGCGAGCAGAGCCCTGGCATACTGGATCTGCAGGGCGCCTTCCCCAGTGGCTGCAATGTTGTCGACTGCTGCTCGGCCCGCGACGAGGTTGTCCATTGGGGTGGAGAACAGTAGGAGGCCGTTCGCGTGTCGCTCTCGTGAGGAGACCACGATCCTTGTCTAGTCCCTGGGGGGTGCGCGGTTGGGTGGTGGTGGAGCACCATTGGTTGTTGCCCCTGGTGGGGGCCGAGTGCTTCCTCCTGGAGGCGCGTTCTCGCAGATCGCGCGCTCGGCCGCGTGAGCCGGGTTGTTCTGGTCGTCGAAATTCAGGGCGTGACCCTAGATGGTAGGGTTCAGGCGCGACCTGATTCGGAGTTGGTGGTAGCGCGACGGCTCCTGCGCTGTCACCTGCTCGAGGCGAAATTTTTCGCGCTCGGCTTGTTCCTTGCGGACTGCCTCCGCCATCTTCAGGCGGAGTTCCTCGAGCTCCGTTGCCGTCGCGTTTGGTGGGATCGGCGTGGAGAATGGGTCTTCCGGCGGGTCGACGCCAGTTTCCATGTAGGTCGCGGCGTGGCGACCGGTTCTGTCTCGGAGGTCGGCGGAGTTCTCCGACCCGGAGTCGAAGTCGAAGATCCTGAGGATAGAGGGATCCTCGAAGTCTCCGATGTTGGAGACCTGGGTGATGGATCCTGCAGGTGACGCGGCAACAATGGATCCGGCGAGTGACGCCGGGGTCACTGAATTGGCGTCGTCGTTGAGGGCCGCGTCGTCCGCGGCCGCGGTGGTTTCGGCCACGTTGTTGTGGGCCGAGTCGTACTCGGAGGCGAGGCGGTGAATCGTGCGGATCTGTCTCTCAGAGAGCCGGTCGTGTGGCAGCGACTCGCGGATGCGAGCCGAGTCCTCCGAGACAATGATGTCGGTGAGGCCGACGAAGAGGCTGATCGTGCCGGCCGGCAGGATCACGCTATGTGTGATGGGTCGCGCCACCGGGACGTAGCTGCTTGGCAAGATCTGGAGCATCTCGCTGATCGCGATCATGCGGCCAGTGGCGATCGACTCATTGATGGGAAGATTGGATCTCGCCGCAGAACACCAGCCTGACCGGCCAGGCCCCATGGTGGGCGCCACTGTCGTGGGAATGACCACGACAGATGCTGCAATCGGCAGCGAGTAGTAGAACATGGGCAAGGGCGGCCAGCCATCTGCGGTGCGAGATGAGGGCTAAGACACAAGGGTTTACCTAGGTTAGGCCCCCCGGAGGGTAAAGACCTACTCCTGCTAGATTGTATTATGGTGAGAGTACAATGGGGCGAGCTCGACGGCTAGGCGGTGAGTCGCTTGGGTGTATGATGGAACGTATCCTCTATGCGTCCCCTATGGAGGTTTATATAGACTCACCTCGCTAGGGTTTACAAATCACAACCGAATTAGTTAAGGATTCGGAGATTCTATGACCTAGTCCGACTGGGCCTAGCTACGCTTCTAGGCCTTCAGCTTCCAGTCGCCTGAGTCCACGCCAAGTCTTGATCCAGTCGCCGTCCTGCAGGCCACTCATTAACGGCTTGGGCCAGTAGGAAACGTCCTGCTGGGTATACCTCGGTAGGCATATCCCCATCAGAGAGAGAGGGAGAGAGAGAGGGAGAGAGAGAGGGAGAGAGAGAGAGAGAGAGGGAGGGAGAGGCTTCCTCGTGACGCATCAGCCCCCTTGATTCTCGCATGTGCATTAAAATTGTGTTCTGTTCCGTATAAAACAGACCCACCAACGGTCATGCTGATAGGATATTTGTTAGTGATAAGACCTGACCTGAAAAGGTGTCAGGCAAAGCGAAACAATTTAAATTTGGCTCATGTTTTGAATCTAGCAAGGAAATGACTCAAGTCAAGAAGATATATCCGGCTCATATGACTCAGAATCCTACATTGTTGAATGAAGTTTTTGGGAACCCTTCAAGATTCTCAAACCGAAGAAACCATCAAGCTAGACGATTTATCCGACTTTGGATCTTGGAGACTTCCGGGGGATACTGTTGGGGATATACTTTCTGGGTATACCCACAAGACTCACTGACTAGGGTGGCCCACCAACGGGTTAGATCTTTGCTTCACAGGAGGTCCAGTCAGGGAAAGAAGACTGAGTCCAATCCGGCTATGACAAGTCCCAGAAAACTTATGGACTTAGGACTGTAGTATTACTTGTAGTCTAAGTTGTAATAGTTACTCACTCTGTAACATAGCCGGATAGGTTTCTCCTATAACCCTAGGTCTTGGCGCCTTTATAAGCCAAACCTACGGGAGCCTTTAGGGCAACAACCACAACCAACTCGCACATGCGAACCTCTCTTGTAATTCGTTGTGACATTCGGCTCTTGCCGATATACTACTGGGTTGCTAGCAGGAGTAGGATCCGATCATCGCAGTCGGATCTGAACCTAGGTAAATCTGCGTTCGCTGCTCCTGGAATACCGTACGTCTCACACCCCATCTTCTTAACGCCTTTAGGACCCCCTATGGAGTACTTGTCATAAATACGATGACAGTCCCACTCGTGGTCACCTGGCAACTGGCAGGTGATGACTGCAAGTGCACAAATTAGTTGTTGCTAGTTTTGAAATAAAGATATCGATCCTACAGGGAGAAGGAGTCTGAAGTCTAAGAATTCTTAAAATAAATACTGAAAATAGAAATTCTAAATAAAGTTCTAAGTGACAAGATAAAATACGAGTATTGTGTAAAAAGTGTTTTTTGGTTTTTTGTATAAGAGAATAATGCGAAAAGTAAACAAAACTGAATACAGGAAATAAGTATCGCGTATGTAAAAGAGATTTGAAACTTCAGTGAAGAAAGCGTTCTCAGGGATTAGCAGATATGCCACTAGAATTGTAAAAGGCTAAAGTAAAGATTATTATCATAAACATTCTCAACTATGTATGTGTGGGAGGAACTCCGTATTTGGACAATGAGGCAGCAACCACTTCTCAAATCATCTCCATCACCACAACAGACAGCAATCAACATCAATTGAATTATTGCGCTATTAAGGGACATAATCCCGCAGGACGTATCCCATGGCATGGACAATGTTTTTTGAGTTTCCTCGATTCACAAGTTGATACGTAAGGGGTGCTATCAGCTTTATAGTCACTATAAGTGCCAACACACCTCCATCTACCAACAAGTAGTTCCCTCCATCAATGATGGGGGAATACCAATCGGGGTATACCCATGAAGCGGATTCGCCAGCTGGATCGAGCCGACTAGAACCTAGCCCGGAGAGGGTCGACTCGCCCAATATGGCGACTGGCACATACTGGACCCAGGCGAGTGGCGCCGACTGGAGGCCCAATGTAGCGACTTCAATACAAAGCCCACCAAATACTTGTAAACCCTAACTGGCTGCATATATAAAACCACCAGGGGCACCCCCACGGGGACATCATATTACATGCTCTCTCTCATTAGATCAGATCTAGTCTCTCCCTCCGCCTACAGCGACTCCCTTGTAAACCAATCTATGATCATATACTGGATTGGCAGCAGGACGTAGCGATCATCCATCGAGGGGACGTGAACCTGGATACATCGTGTGCCAATCTCACTCCCGGATTCTCCTACGTCGCCTTGCTCCCTCTACGTAAGCTACCCCCAGTAGCATCTGCCGTGCAATACCACGACAGTACCTTACTAGAACCATCCGAATAATATTAGCAGGCTTCACACCTTAGCGATTAACAGTTCACCAAAGATTTTTCTCAACATGATGTAAAAGTATTCGGTTCAACCGAATGAGTTAGTGAGGTAGTCCCAAGTGTTTTTTAGGATTAACATATTTACGTGGGATTCAAAATCTCAAACATATGTTTGTCTTACTACAATATAGTGGTATATGCCTATTTTCTCTTTGCACATTCGCTCTTTTTCTTCATATTTCTTTTTCTTCTTTCTCTCTATATATATTCATTCTCACACTTGTGTTTAAGTGCTACGCAAAGGAGCTAGCCATATATTCCACTTCATGTAGGAATTCAAAGTCTAACGATCTCAATTACCAAATTCCAAATATATATGAAGCATCTTTATAATTTCAGTATTCTACCTCAACTTGTTCTCACTCTATTTGATAGCACTTATAATTTCTCCTTTATTCAAGGTTTTTCTTTTTCATCTTAATTAATTAGATAATTTCTCCTTTTTGTAAATCAAACCATTGACCTAAAACATATTGATAAAATTAGCTTTATATTTTCCTTTAATACTAATGGTATGAAAGACTCCTATTGCTATCATCAAGTGCAAGTAAAATTATACTCAAGCCATTCATATATCCAATAAGAAAAACTCAAACTCAATAATGCTCCATATATTATAATAAAGTCAGAATTTCATAAAAGGGATCAACTATTCCTTAAGGGAATTCTAATGATGCAAACTTTATTTATGAGCTCGAACTAATGCAAAACTAGAATAGTAATAAAAACTTATAAGATAAATTACAAGGTCTTAAAGATATCCCCAATCTTGGAATCAAGCCAGACGGGATCAAATAATCCCTTGCGATTATTTGATACCGTGATTATTGTAGATCACTGTGGCACCATGGAATGTAGAACCGCAATTCGTAGCTTCTTGTTGGTATCCTCCAGAGCGGTGATGCGGCTATTGCACCTGCGCAAATCAGATTGCAGAGTATCCACCCTATCTACAAGCTTAGTCACCAACTACAGAAGATCATACTTCTTATCTATCTCCTTGAGGTGGTGACGGACTTCAACGCGATGGAGTAGGTCCTGCTTTTGATATATATCCAGTGCCCGCACACGATCCTTTATCTTGGGGAAAACTTCTTCTTCCTCATCCATTATTGATGGATTGGGGAAGTAGAAACTGCTCCTCCACTCCTCTTGAGGCTTAACCCTCATACGAGCACCAGTGGTAGGCCTCGAGCAGGGCAACATCGGTTACTTGCTAGAACTTGCACCAATGTTAGGTATTTCCTTACGCTTGTGCGGCCTCAGGTCTGTGGTGATGAAATTGACCATCTCCACATGCCCTTTTACGTGGGATGTGTGGCCTTCTCTCTCTTCTTGAGTTATTTTCATCGCCGCCCAGTCGATTCTCGGGGGATCATAGACGTCACGACATATGTAAACGTCGCTCCAGCCTTCATCGAGGTCGATGTTGTAGAAGCTTGGCTCGACGTAATCTTTGTACCCCGCGCTAAACCTATCCACCTCCTCATTGTCGTACTCCATCGACGGGATGCTAGAAAGGTCCCTAGGAGCAATTAGACCATAGGTTTCCACAGCCTGGGACGGGATAGCGCATATATGGATTTGTTCCTGATGATTATGATTAGAGAGAGGCACAATGACAGTATATAAGAGGGGTAAGAGGTCGGTAAAACTCGCGAGAAACACCAAATTCTCGTCCAAGAAAAGAATCCAAACAGATGAGGAAAAGAAATCGCAGATCTAGAGGAGTCTTGCTCCGTAACGACCAACTATACGGTCACGGACCGTATAGTTCTGGCCGTATAGTTGGTTCCGGGAAGATATATCCAAATATCTCGAACCCAGGTCGGTTAGATTACCAACTAGGAACCAACAAAGCATATTTTTTATATCGATAATAAGAACAAAAACTGGTCGATGATACAGAAGCTTTGACGACCAACTATATGGTGGGAGACTTTTCTCCGGACGTATAGTTGCGGCCCTATAGATACTGCACACCGAAAATTATTTTTGCGACGGGTACTGTAACTTCAACAACCGACTATACGACGGGAGATTTTTCTCTGTCTGTATAGTTGCGCCCGTATAGTTACCGAAACACCTCAAAAACTTCATAAAAATAAGAGGAATTCAAAGTCAAAAAAAATTTGAAGTAGAAACTGTGAAAACAAATCACTTATTAGAGTTGGAAAGTTTACCTTCCACTTACCATTTATTTATTCGGGGATGACAAGATCCTCCAACAACAAGGACTTCTTCTTGGGAGAATTTGTCCGTAGCTCATATAATAATTCTTGAAAACAAAAATCACCAGGACTAAAACTCCTCTCAATAAGATCGATGTCTTGTTGGGAAAATATAGATGTCGCATCCACTACCTTTGCTTCTTGTCTCTACATAATCTTCAACTCAAATTCTTGGAGTAAAAGGATCCAACGGATTAGTCTTGGCTTATGAATCTTCCTCTCGAGGAGTTATTTTAAACCATCATGATCCGTATGAACTCTTACTTTTGTATCAACAATATAAGAACAAAAATTGTCACAAGAGAAAAATACAGCAAAGAGTTCTCTTTCCTCCTTAGGATAATTCTTTTGAGAACTATTGAGAGTTCTACTAGCATGATGTATAATATTAAATCTTTGACCCATGTGTTGTCCTAGAGTCACTCCTACAGCATCATCACTAGCTTCACATATTAAATCAAAAGTCATATCCCATATAGTAGGTTTAATAATAGGGGCATGCGATTGAAAGGATAGAGATGTCTCCTAGAGGGGTGAATAATCAATTTCAAAACTAATACGTTATTGGCTTGATAGAATGTGGAATTAAACTAACGTTTATTTTACAAGCACAAAACCTAAATACTCTAGGATCATCTAAGTGCACCAACAACAAGTTAAGCTAAGCAAGATAGCACAAGATAAATATACCACAAGTGATAAGCAAGATATAAGTACTTAAAGCTCGATGGCTATCACAAGAAAAGTAAGCTCGGGTATAGAGATAACCGAGGTACGTGGAGACGAAGATGTATTACCGTATTCCCTTACAAGTAATGTACGTCACGTTGGAGAGGTGTGGGATTCCACGCAGGATTTCCCAATGCCACGAAGGCTCGCCTTCTTCTCCGAGTCTATCCCACGAAGGAATAAGCCCTTTCCTTATGGCTAGCTTTTCCTCCACTCCGGAGATGGAACGCTCCAAAACCACTTCACAAGCTCAATGGAGGAGAAGCCTGGGTCTCTTCACAATCTTCCACGAAGAGGACACCGCGGCACCAACCGCCAAGCCAACTAGGAAGTCACCCTCCAAGAGTAATAAGCTCACGGTCTCTCACTCGAACAAATCGTAATGGAGAGCTCAACATTTATGCAAGAATAGAAAGCAAGAACACCAAGAGTTCTCAAATCCTTCACTCTCAAATCCCACCAAAGCAACAAGTGCTAGGGAGGAATTAGAGAGGAAGAACAATGGTGGAAATTAAAAAATGACTCCAAGATCTAGATCCAATGGGTTTTCCTCACTTAGAGGAGGAATTGATTGGTGGGGATTGTAGATCTAGATCTCCTCTTCCAAAGCCTTCAAAAGATGCAAGAATCATAGGAGGGAAGAGGGAGGAAGAAAGATCAAGAGGTTCAACAATGGAGGTCAATTTCGTGTTCAAGAACACTCAAAACATGTTGGGGAAGAACCCCTTTTATAGGGGAAAGCAAATATGGCCGTTGGAAGAAATCTGTGCGAACTCGGTTGAAAGTTCGGTTGGACCGGCCCTCACACCGGACGATCCGGTTCTTGGACCGGAAAACAGAACTTAAAACCGGGATTAGGTATTGCCCATAGTCTCGGATAGACTCGGTATAGAAAAACCGAAAATCCCGGTTTAAGATCCGGTTTTCCGGTCCGGGCACTGGACCACCTGGTCTAGGAGCCAGTTAAACCGGATCCACAACCGGGATGAAACAGGCTTCACGAAAAATGCAATAACTTTTGCATCCGGACTCCGACTTTGATGATCTTGGGATTGTTTTGACGAGGAAAACAAGCTATACAAGATTGTGTAGATAAACATCATAGACCAACAAATGAGGATAGAACCAAATGAATAAAGGTAAGAAGCCTCCCTAAAGAAGAACCGATAAAATCTTCAAACTCGAAAACGACATAGAAGATGCATACCAATTTCGTTTTCGATGAACTTGGGCTTGTTGAAGAGCTAGCAACAAGCTCAAGAACCTCACATGGAGAAACACCAATAAGCAAGAAAATAGGAAGATGCAAAGTATGCAAAGGATTGAGCTCCCTATGACAATGTGATAAAGTTACCCAACCGAAAACCCCTCTTGATAGTGCGGCTATCTATCCTATAACCCGGTATCCCACAAAAACCATGATACCAGTAAAATGAAAACCTAGAAAGGCCATAACTTTGCCTTGCGCATCCCGCTTGATCTTGATGACAATTCTTCAAGCTCCATCTAAGACAGAATGTATCACTTGATCATTGTTGCTTCATGAAGACTCCTAATTTGCTCCCCCATACACCACTATGGGATAACTTCATTAATACATGTCTTCAAATGTCAATTGTCACAAATATGGACAGCACGCTTCAATCAAATGATCTTCTCGAGATGCTTATTTTGAACTTTCCCTTCTCAACCTTGATGATGATCACCACTTGATGTCATCCTCTCATGGGCTATATAAGATCTTCACTTTTGAAGCATGCCCATGGAAAGATACCTATCCCATATAGAAAACACAAAGGCACATATATAATGGGTTAGTTGATGATGCATAATTGACAAGGCTTACCATACCACACGACCATGTGGTACATTCTTTATGCTTCATGTGTTGACCAACTTGAAATCACTCTTCACTCTTTGTATTGGTTAACCAAGTATCTTCTCATGCTCCATCTCAATATCTTGAGGTACATAAAGAACTCTTCATTTGATTACATGCTCTAAATCTTAGTCAACCATAGCTCAACTAATGAGGCTGTCATGACACCGACTTAGAGCCATATCTTGAATTCTTCTATTGAGATCACACTCTCAAGATATTGATCATACCATATTCTTCTCTTCAACTCGATGATTTTGATGCCAATACTCAAGGTATATTTTTATCTTCATGGCATCCATACTTGAATCCAACACATGGACTATAAGCATGAACTATGAAATATTCCTTCATATAAAACTCAGTGAAAACATTAGACCATATGGATTGTCATTAATCACCAAAACCACACATAGGGGCAATTACCCTTTCAATCTCCCCCATTTTGGTAATTGATGACAATCACAACAAAAGGGTTTATATAATGAATATTATAAACAAGTACATAGCTTATCCAAGAATAAGTTGTATACAATAGGTTGTATTTGATATGGTGAAGTAACACAAGGATACTATCCCATATCAAAACCGATTCTACTCACACAAACTACAACATATGCAGGAGATGTGAGTAGAACCAGCATATATAGAGGAAACTCCCCCACAATATATGCACGTGTGATGATCTTGAATTTCATTGCATACATTGTCAAGCATAACCTTTGGGAGAGTTTCCACTATATATACAACCATGGATAACAAGGTTAGAAGGACAATAAAGTATGAGTTCCTACACAAGGTGTGCATTACTCGTAATATGAGTGAAATCACATGCACATATCCAATGATGAACACTTGGAGGAAATCAAACTATATTGAGGATCAAGGATTTCTAAAATGATAACAAGGTTAAGGAACTTCAATAGATGAAAAGCAATCGAAAGATTCAAATAATCAAATGGACAAATAGTGCTCTAAGTGAAATAAGGAAGCCCCCCAAGGTTCGTGCATAAATTAGTGGTTTCATTTGAATACAATATGCACAAACATGAAATCCTTACTCCCTCTATATTATTTAGAACACAACCAAGATACAAGGATTAGATATAAACCAATACACTTGTCAATACAAGCTTAAGTCCAAAAGAAACCAAATATGAGATATGAGTGCGTGAAGATGCAATAGAAGTAAACCAAGCACTCATAAATCAAGACCTTATCAAAACCATTAAAAATCAAGAGGATAAGAGTGATGGTCGGAAAAGAGCGAGCATATCAAGACGAGAGATTAACACTCTCGTGTATATAAGTTTCTAAGTGAAAAAATGAGAATAATCCACAAAGAAACATCCACACATAAGAGGTTAATAAAAAGAATACATGATATCCAAGTGGAAGTCATAAGATATACCAAAAAGGATATTTTGCTTAAGTGCATATATAGCCCATGGATCTATTTCATCTTATGGTATATCAATTAACTTTACCAAATAAAAACAAAAATTGAAAACCATCACAACTAACACTAAGGGAACTAATGCTAGTTGGGATATTTTGAGAAAGGCAACAAGTATCAAAAGGAATGATTCAATGCAATTTCAACAATATTGCACATGAGAGTACCTTGAGGAATTGATATGCAATAAATTGCTAGAAGGCATATTTGGAATTGGTGAATCTTGAACATGATTTTATATACTCCCCATTATATGCATAATCTCAAATTACTCACATAAGCAATAAGGATAGAGAAGTCTTTCAAAGATACTTGCAAGGATAGAACATTTACAAACAAATAAATTCATGCCAAGATGCAACCTACAAGAGATTGGATGGAAGAATAGTATGCATGAATAAGATACTTGTTACCGATATATAAATGGTATGATGTGGTAGATAAGAATTTTTAGATCATCCTAGCTTGGCTCCAATTATCATGTAGTGACAACACTTTCCTTTTAGACGAGACAAGCATCCATTGCATCTCCAATGTACCTAAAACAACATTCACGTACATATTGGTCCCCAAACTTATTGGGTCCAAAGTGGTTAGACTAACCACAACACATAGGATACACTCCATAAAAATATGTGCATATTTAAAGATTAAATTTGAATTTCATGCACATCTTATCCGTTTAAGATTTGATGGAGTATACCCTATATATTGGATCAAAGAAATCAAAACATGGTATAAGATATACATTCAGTAAACATGCACGCTCGAGACTTTCAAGATCCAGCGAACATATAATTTGGAAAAATCAACAAAATATTCAAGAAGGCATACAAGGTGTGAAAAAACACATTTGTTGTCCAAACTATATCAAAGAATCAAATCAACACAAGATTTGTTTAACAAAGTTCAGCAAATGAACCAATCAAAAACTATTGAGCATAAAAGATGAAATAAAAACATAAATGCTAAAAGATTTATCACATTCAAGCAAATAAAACAGAGAAGAAAGAATGAGATAACAAACTCCCAAAAGAGCAAGGTTTCAACAAATAAACCAAACCCTTAACACTTTTCACAATGGCACAAGGTTCCGAGAAGAAAAGGTTTGTCTTCCACTAAAACACATTTGATAATAATCAAAAACATCATCAAAGAGATGTTCAAAATACAAGGAAGACAATGGGATCCACACCAAAATTTTGGAAATAAAATAAGGCAATAAGAGGTGAACTCCAAAGTGAAGATGATCCACAAATGCTACCACACACAAGTATGTCAATTGTCAAAGACAATGAGTGTATTGGAATAGATTTCTGGTGGTATATTGCATGGATATTAAAGATAAATCTTCACAATAAAAAGCATAGGATAGAAATAAAAATATTAAGCACTATGCAAAGATAGAGATTCTTGATAGCTTCAACTAGTCGCACAATCATGCAAAGCAATGATTAGAATAACTTGAAGAAAATGGTATCCCAAATAAGATATAGAGATATGTATTTGAGAAAGACTGCACCAAGAATTTCTTACTCAAACAAAGACCAAAAAGACGAGCAATAAAAGCTTCTAACAAAAATAGGACCATGTTTGAGACAACATGCCACCTAGAAACAAGATAATAAACAATATATGATGGGGATATGTCGACCGTGGTATACCCAGCAGGACATTTCCTATTGGCCCAGGTTGCCAGCGAGTGGGCCTACAGGACGGCGACTGGATCGAGACTTGGCAAGGAACCAGGCGACTGGAAGCTGGAGGCCCAGAAGCGTAGCTAGGCCCATTCGGATTAGGTCAAGAACCCTCTGAATCCTTAACTAATTTGGTTGTAGATCTGTAAACCCTAGCGAGGTGAGCCTATATAAACCTCCCTAGGGTACGCATAGAGGACACGTTCCATCATACACCCCAGCGACTCGCTGCCTAGTCGTCGAGCTCGCCCTTGTACTCTCTCCATAATGCAATCTAGAAGGAGTGGGTCTTTACCCTCTGGGGGGCCGAACCTGGGTAAATCCTTGTGTCTCCGCCCTCATATCGCACCGCAGATGGCTGGCCGCCCTTGCCCTTTGTTCTACCATTCGCTGCCGATTGCAGCATCTGTCGTGGCCATTCCCACGATAGTGGCGCCCACCATGGGGTCTGGCCGGTCCAGCCGGTGTTCTGTGGCGAGATCCAATCTGCCCATCAATGAGACGATCGCCACTGGCCGCATGATTGCGATCGGCGATATCCTCTAGATCTTGCTGAGTAGCTACGTCCCGGCGGCGCGCCGCGTCACGCACAGCGTGATAATGTCGGTCGACACGATCAGCCTCTTCGTCGGCTTCACCGACGTCATCGTCTCGCAGGACTCGTCTCGCATCCGCGAGTCGCCACCATGTGACCGACTCTCTGAGAGTCAAGTCCACACCATCCACCACATTGCCTCCGAGTACGACTCGGCCAACAGCAACATGGCCGAAACCACCGTGGTCGCGAACTACGCGGCCATCAACGACGACGCCGACTCGGCGACCCCGGCATCGGCTGCCGGATCCATCGTCACCGTGTCGCCCGCGGGCTTCGTCACCCAAGTCTCCAACGTGGGAGACTTGGAGGATCCCTCCATTCTTGGGATCTTCGACTTCGACTCTGGGTCGGAGAACTCCGGCGACCTCCACGTCGGACCCGGTCGCAAAGTCGCGGCCTACATGGCGAATGGCGCGGACGCCCCGCCAGACCCCTTCTCCACATCGATCCCGCCGATCGCAATGACAACAGAGGTTGAGGAACTCCTCCTATGGTTGGAGGAGGTGGTCCACAAGGAACAAGCCGAGCGCAAAAAATTTCACCTCGAGCAGGTGACGGCGCAGGAGCTTTCGTGCTACCACCAACTCCGCATCACGTCGCGCCTGAACCCCACCATTCAGGGCCACGCCCTGAACTTCGACGATGAGAACGACCCGGGTCGCATAGCCGAGCGCGCGATCTGCGAGAACACGCCGCTAGGAGGAAGTTCCCGTCCACCACCAGGCTCAACGGCTAATGGCGCCCCACCACCACCACCCGGCCGCACCCCCCCCCCCGGGGATCACCAAGAATCCTGGTCTCCTCGCGGGAGCGAGACGCAAATGGCCTCCCGATGTTCTCCACCCCGATGGACAACGTCGTCGCCAGCCGAGCCACGGTCGACAACATCACCGTGACCGGGGAAGGCGCCCTGCAGATGCAGTATATGCCAAGGCTCTACTCACCAAGGTCGTCGAGCAACAAAACACGGGCGCCGACTCACAAGGTCGCATGTACTCGTGGTTGTCAGGCAGTAGGGCGGCCTCGAGCGGCCGCCCAATGGTGGCAAACACCCTTAACTGCCCACCACCCGAGCCCCTGCAGCTCCAACATCGACCCGCACATGCGGCACACTCCACCAACGATCCGCGACCGGCGAACAACCTCGTCGCCGCCAATGGGCAGCCAGTCGACGCGCGCACCCACATCATCAACAACTAGGGCTGGCGCGCACGCCAGCCCGACGACTTGAGGCATACCCTCACCAACCGCCGTGACGGAGAACCAAGGGGATCGCTGAGCTGAGTCGGACCCCAGTGCTTCGGACCAATGATCTGAGGCGAAAGATACCCGGCGAACTTTAAGGCGCCGAAGGAGATCGAGAAGTATGACCCCTCGTACGACCCGTCCGTGTGGTTGGACATGTACCTCATGGCGATGGGAATCGCCGGTCACACCGACCTGCTCGCCACTTTCTACCTCCCCCTGATGATGGAGGGAGCGTGCCGGCAATGGATCAACACCCTCCCCGCGGACAGCATCGACTCCTAGGAGGAAATGCACGACACCTTCGCCAGGCACTTCGGGGTCTCCTACACCCGCGCCACCACTATCGAGGACCTAGAGCGATGTGTCCAGGGACCCCGCAAGTCGACCTGCATCTGGGTCCAACAGTGGCAAGACTTGTGGTACAACGCGGCCGGAATCCACCCGAGCACCGCGATCCACTGCTTCAAGACCTCGTGCCGCTACGAGCCCCTGGTCGTCAAAATCAAGCGGGTGTACAAAACACTCGACAACATACCGGACCTCCTCGAGATCGCCAAGCGGTACACGGAGGAGGACCCAAATCAAGAAACCGGCAACGATTCGGGAGGGAGTCGCCGCACGAGCGGCCACGACAATGGGAGACGACCCGAGCTACGATACAGCAACACTCGCCTCACCGGCAAGCGCCGCAGTTATGGGCGAGTCGACTTCGTCGCCAACGTCGGGTATGCCCCACGCGAGCCCAAAAGCTTTCGCCGCGATGGAGGCCAACACCGCGACGGCGGCAACTACAAGGTGAAGCCGAGGTTCGACCCCGCGGCTCTCCTCAACCAGCCATGTGTGTTCCACAGCAGGGAGGGGAAACCCGCCATGCACACGACCGCGGACTTCCACTCCCTGAGGGAGATTGAGAAGGCACAGCGCACAAGGGAAGACCCCGACAATCACCCGCCAAACGGCGGGAAATTCGGCAACAACGCCGGCTCGCTCCACACCTTCATCGGCTTCAATACGAAGCGCGAGAAGAAGGTCATCGCCCGCGCTGTCGCCGTCAATGCAGTATCCTAGGTTGACATCCCCTAGTTCCTCAACTGGTCCGAGCAACAAATCACCTGGAGCCGCGAGGATCACTCGCCACGGATTGAATATCCGGGCCGAGTCGCCCTGGTGGTCAAGCCCAAGGTGGGAGACTACTGGCTCCCAAGACGCTAATGGACGGCGGCAGCTCCATAAACATTCTATACCTGGACACGTTCAGGCGACTGTGGCTCCCACAGTCAATGATCGAGACGACCTACACCACCTTCCATGGCATCGTCCTCGGTCGGAAGGCGTACCCAATCGGCAAGGTGACGCTGCCAGTCACCTTCAGCACACCAGCGAACTTCCGCACCGAGCAGATCGTCTTTGAGCTGGTGTCGTTCAACAACCCCTACCACTACGTCCTGGGGCGTCAGGCGTTCGCCAAAATCATGGTAGCGCCCCACTACGCGTACAATGCGATGAAGCTCCCCGGGCCGTCGGCATCATCACCGTCCACAGCGACCCCGACATGGCTGCAGAGTGCGAGGCCAAAGGCGCCGAGCTCGCCGACGTCGTCATAGCGGCAGAAGCCAACCACGCAGAAGAGCTCGCCAAGTACTCGAGCGGGGTCAACAATGACGACCCCACCATACTCAAGAAGCCCAACTCAGAGGGTGGCGGCTCCACCACCTGCGAGGCGACGACGCACACTCACACCGTCGAGCTGGTCCCAGGCGACTCCAGCCAGACGGTAACGATCGGGACGGGCATGAGCCTAGCATAGGAAGGCGCGCTCATCGAGTTCCTACGTGAGAATCGCGACATCTTCGCATGGAAGCCATCCGACATGCCTGGTGTCCCGGGGGAACTCGCATTTACAAACTCAACGCCGACCCCAAAGCGCAACCCGTCAAGCAGTCGCTGTGGCCCTTCAATGAAGAGCGCTGCCGAGCAACTGCCGAGGAGGTGCAGCGTCTACTTGCTGCAGGCTTCATCCGGCCAATCAAATACTCCAAGTGGCTGGCAAACCCAGTCTTGGTCGAGAAGAAAAATGGGACCTGGAGAATGTGTATTGACTACACAAACCTCAATAGCATCTGCCCGAAGGAGCAATTCGTCCTCCCGCGGATCGACCAAATCATCGACTCAACCGCAGGCTCGGAGTCTCTATGCTTCCTCGACACCTACTCTGGGTACAACCAGATCAAAATGGTAGTCGAGGACAAAGAGAAGACGGCGTTCATCACGCCATTCGGAGCCTTCTGCTACACCGCCATGACCTTCGTCCTCAAGAATGCCGAGGCGACCTACCAGAGATGCATGTAGGAGTGCCTTGCGAGCCAAATCGTCCGTAACATCCATGTCTACATCAACGACTTGGTGGTAAAGTCCACTCGCCAGGGCGATCTACTCGCTGACCTGGCGAAAACCTTCGCCAACTTGCGGAGATACAAGATAAAGCTAAACCTAGGAAAGTGCACCTCCGGTGGATCCACTGGAAAGCTACTGGGATACGTCGTCTCCAAGCGTGGGATCAAGGCGAACCCCGCCAAGATCAACACGATCGCCTGGCTCGGCAGACCTGAGTTCCTGTGCGACGTCCAGAAGTTGGTCGGGCGAGTCGCGACTCTCAGTCGTTTCATCCCCTGGATAGGCGAGAAGGGGATGCCCCTCTACCGCCTAATGCGCAAGAACCCCACTTTCCGGTGGGACAAGGAGGCAGACGACGCGCTCCACGCTCTCAAGGAGGTGCTACTCGCGGCATCGCTACTCACCGCCCCCGTCGACAAGGAGCCCATGCTCGTCTACGTCGTGGTCTCCGAGCGAGTCGTCAGTGCCGTCATGGTCGTCGAACGAAATGAGGAAGGCAAGGAGTGCCCGGTGCAGTGACTTGTATACTATATCAGCGAAGTCCTCACCGAGTCGCGCCAATGCTACCCACAGTACCAAAAATTGGTATATGCGGTCTTCAGAGACCAGCGGTGATTGCCGCACTACTTCCAGGAGCACCCAATAACGGTCTTCTCCTCGGCACCGTTGCAGGACATCATCCGCAACCGTGAGGCGACCGGGCGAGTCGCCAAGTGGGCCGTCGAGATCGGAGTCCACAACATCAGGTACAAGCCGCAAGGCGATCAAGTCGCAGGTTCTCGCAGATTTTCTCGCCGACTGGGAGGAGGCCCAGCAACCAGAGAAACTGCCATACCTCAATTACTGGAGCCTACACTTGGACGGCTCCAAGAATGCAGATGGTGCAGGGGCAGGGATCATGCTCACATCTCCAAAGGGCGACAAGTTATGCTACGTACTGTACCTCGACTTCACCCCCTGTACCAACAACATGGCCGAGTACGAGACGCTACTCCATGGCATGCGAGTAGCCAAGGAGACGAACATCAATTGTCTGCGCAGCTACGGCGACTCCGACCTCGTCGTCGGGCAAGTCGCCGGTACCTGCGATGCAGTCTCCCCCACCATGGCGGCGTACCGCCAAGCTGTGGACCAGCTGGGAGGCCACTTCGCGGGCTACTCCGTCGAGTGGATTGACAGGCGGAAGAACGAGGAGGCTGACGCATTCTCCCGCATCGGCTTGGCTCGACTCGCACCACCCGCCAGCGTCTTCCACGACACCATCACCAAACCGTCCGTCTCTCCCCCGAGGGAGATCGACATCGGAATTCCGCTGCAACCAGACGTAGCCTGGTTGCGATGATCGCCGAGCCAATCGACTGGACCGCGCCATACATCGCCTACCTGAAGGGAGGAACGCTACCCGCTGACAAAACAGAGGCCCGGATGATAGCACGCCGCTGCAAATCCTTCGTCATCATCAACGGCGAGCTCCACAAGCGCAGCGTGACCAGCGTGTTCCAACGCTGCGTCCAACCCGCAGAAAAACGCAAGGTCCTCTAGGACATCCACGCTGGCGACTGCGGCCACCATGCTGACGCTCGCTCCCTAGTCACCAAAGCCATGCGACATTTCTTCTACTGGCTCACCGCACACGCCGATGCGGTCGACATCATCCAACGCTGTGTCGGGTGCCAGAAGTATGCCAGTCAGACTCATGTACCAAGCTCGGCGCTCAAGACCATCCCCATCACCTGGCCATTCACCGTATGGGGCATGGACATGGTAGGACCCTTCAAGAAGGCCCCCTCTGGCTTCACCCACCTCCTAGTCGCGGTCGAAATATTCACAAAGTGTGTGGAGGCCAAGCCATTCCGCAAGTGCGACGGGAAGACCGCAACAAAGTTCCTACGCAAGCTCATCTATCGCTACGGGTTCCCGAACAACATCATCACGGACAACGGCGCCAATTTCGCCAAAGGAGCCATGGCCGAATTTTGCGAGGAGCACAACATACGACTCGACCTCGCCTCAACCACCCACCCGGAGTCTAATGGCCAGGCGGAACGCGCCAACCAGAGCATCCTCCACGGCTTGAAGCCGCGACTTCAAGTCCCACTCGAGCGAACTCCTGGGTGCTGGGTCGAAGATCTCCCCTCCGTCATCTGGGGCATCCGTACCTCCATCAACAGGTCGACGGGATTCACCCCCTTCTTCATGGTGTATGGTGTCGAGGCCGTCATGCCAACCGAGCACGACTCGCCTTGGGTGGTCAACTATGCGGAGGCCGACAACGAGCTCGCACGCCAAGACGGAGTCGACCAGCTCGGTGAAGCACGTGACCTAGCTTGCTCCCGCACCGCCATCTACCAGCAAGGGCTCCGTCTCTACCACAGTCGGCGAGTACGGACCCGCACCTTCCAGGAAGGAGACCTGGTACCGCGCCTGATCCAGGACAAGAAGGGCATGCAGAAACTCTCCCCCTTGGGAGGGACCATTCACCATCGAGCGAGTCCTGGGAAACGACTCTTACTACCTCGTTGACGTCCGAGGTGACAGAAAACTCGACGTCACGTGGTCGTGGAATGTAAACCTCCTACGGAAGTTCTACTCCTAGAACTCCAAACATGTACCCCATACCCTCTATGAAATAAAGCAGATCGATTCGCCCAACGTGTGTCCACTCTCCGAATCTTGTGCCACTTGCACTCGTAATAACAGCGCTATGCTATTCGCAGAAGTCAACCCTTGGTGATACTACCAGCACGGCCAAGTAGTGCGACTCGAGGGTACTAAAAAAATTTAGGCCTCGTATCGTCCACGAAAAAATCCAACCCGGAGCCCCATCGGAGTCGCCTCGCTCGACTGGATTTCCGAGCCAAGAAAACTGCATTCGCTTATCATAGCGACCCAGTCCTCCACATCCTTGGCGCGGCGACTCTAACGGCAAAGTACCACGCTCGGGGACTGATGCCAGTCCAAGCGAAGCGACCAGGGAAAAACGCCAAGTATAAGAGCGCGTCCTGGACTCTCCACGCGACTGGTCCTACGGATCAGGTGGAGTGACGCGCTTAACACAACGCGCCCTGTCCTCACCTACCTCGGGCATGCGACTAGAACCGCCAAGTACCATGCTCGGGTACTCGTCAACCCGACCCCATTCGTGCCCGGGAAAACGGCTAAGTATAGAGCACCCCTTGGAGTCGCCATGCGACTGGCTTTCCGATCCATGGCGAGTCGACCTTAACTTACTAACAGTTTAAACAACACATAAAAACGAGGTTAACCCCATAAAAGGGCGGACGCGCTTGGGGACTCGCACAACCAACAACCAAATCAAAAACAATGACAAAAGAACGCTTACATTCCTTCAAAACAGCAAAAATTGTTTGCTTACAAGGGCAGTTACATACTTATCCTAACCAATGCCGATTGGAAAACTACTCTATTCCGCAGGCTTCGACGAGGAGGTGCCACCACCCTTGTGACAACGGATAAAGGGAACCCATAGATTCGATGGGTACGTCGTGAGCTCACCCGCCATGGCCGCACGGAATAGCTGTTCCACCTTGAAGTCGCGGTGCGCCGACTCGGGGTCGTTCGGGGCGACAACCGTCTCCTGGTAAGGAATGAGGTCGCACATCGCCCACACCCTATCGGCATACACCGCATCCCAATCCGTTAGCTTCAGCAATTCGGCGATTTCGACTGCGCCCATCGATGAAGGGTACCCGCTCGTGATGTCGTCAAGGTCGAAGTCGTCAAGAAAATGCGTGAGCCCAAGGCTCAGCACAGTCGCCGCTACACAACGGAAGGCCGACTGCGTCATGAACTCTACAACCGTAGGGGCCTTCTCTAGATAGCGCCAAACCTCGACGAGGTCGCTGGGACTCACCTTTGTGGGTGAGATCTCCTGAAGATACGCCCGGATGCAGGTCGCTGACAATGCGGCAGAATCAACCAGAGTGGTGACGCATTGTTGTGCGTCGTACGACTGCACTTCTTTGGCATTATCAGTAATAAGGCCTGCAACACACAAGCAAATAGTAAGGGAAGTTCCAGCAAAACAATGTGACTCACACGCTCGGGGACTTGCAGAAGGAAAACTCACCAATCAATGGGCGACATCGTTCCGTGATGAAATTTTGAAGACAGAGAGGTCATCCTGTAGCCCGGCGACGAGCGCATCTGACATCTTCCGCTCCTCAGCAGCATAAGCAACGGCTGCCTTGGCCCGCCCATCCGCCGAGCTCGCCTCCGCCTTCGCCTCCTTGAGCTCACGTTCCAGGTCGGCGATCCGCTTTTCCGCGGCTCTCAAGGACGACCATGCAGTCGTCAATTCACTCGCCGGAATGAGGCCCTGACGAGCCTTATCCACCGCGGTTGCGCTATCCTCTGCATTAACAACACAATGATTACAAAAGTAACAAGTTTATTACAAGCGCCAAGCATGACGAACACTCACCTGCATTCATCCGAAGCTGCTCGTTCGTGTCCCGAACAGCGAGGAGCTCCTTCTCCACACGATGCTTGGAAGCAAGCCGCTCTACCGACTCGCGCTGCAGGCCCTGCACAACAATGGAAGCATCAGCAACAAAAATTCCTAAGTGCCTAGCCGCTGAAATTCAGCGACTATCCACTCGGGGACTGGACGGCAAAAAAATCCTAAGTGCCTTGCTGCTGAAATTCAGCGACTAGCCACCCGGGGACTGGACGGCAAAAATCCCTAAGTGCCTGACCGCTGAAATTCAGCGACCAGCCACTCGGGGACTGGACGGCGAAAAACAATAAGAATACAACCACTAAAATTCAGTGGCCCGATCCTCGGGGACTGAACATACCTGGATGGCGACACCTAGCATGTCGTGAAGTTCCATTGCGTCCATTGACGGGAGCACGAATGGAGTATGCCCACGATGTTGCTCGACCTTCGTACTGGCAGCCCCGGGCAATTGGCTCGACGGCACCGAGGCACTCGCCGTGGAGGCCCTCGCTACAAAGCGAGGGAACGTCACCACCGCGGCTCCCACTCCACTCGAAGGGGGACCTGTCGCCTCAACCAAGGCCATGGGCTCTTCCCGTTGCGACTCCGTGTCTCCCATGGTCCTCGGGGCTATGTCCATTGCAATCGGAGCTTCGCTTAGGGCGACCTCCGGCTCGTCCGAGATTGTGACGACCTCGTCGCCTTTTGCTCTCTTGGCGCCTTCAGCAGGCGACTCAACTTTGTGGCCCTTCCTCTTCTTCTAGGGGTCGATTGGTGCCTCTGTGGTACCCGATGGAACCTTGGCCACTGAAGGGTGACCTATCTTCTTCACTCCAGTCCTGTGCAACAACTCCATCAGTTAACTCGCCAGTCAAACATACATTAAGCAGACAAATGAAAAGATTGAGAAACACTCAGTTGGCAACTGGGATAAAATGTAGCCCAGTATGAATGCTGGCCGTCTTTTCCAACTCTGGCCCCAGTTTTTGACAGAGGCCCGTCTCGAACACACTCTGCGCCCAAGACACTGATGGCTTCTTAGAGGACAAGGCCATGCCAGCAGCTTCAGTGGCGATTGCCGGGGGACCCCCCCCCCCCCCCCCTTGGTGGTGAGGTCCCCGCGGCTGGAGCAGCCACGAGCCCGGTGACTGGGACGAAGGGCGGCGGCAGCGATGCCAACAGCATCTCGCCTTCCGCAATGGCCGCTTCGGTTGTCGCGGTCGCATGCGCCGGTGCGTCAGTTTTAGCTTCCTCAGCTAAGCTGGTAGCATCGGAGATACTCGCGGACCGAGGCGGTGACACCGGTTTAACCGGCTTCTTCTTCGGTGGCGGCGGTTTCTTCTTCGATGGTGTGGCCTCACGTTGTGAGGTGTGCTTAGGGAGCTCGTCGTCGTCGTTGTCGTGGGCCCCGAGGCTCTTGCTGGCCTCCAGCTCGCGTTGATGTTGTCCACGGGTCTTATGAACCGTGGGTGCGGCGACCTCCATGGCTTCGTTGCCACTGTCGTCATCATCATCATCGTTGCCCCCGTCACTTCTAGCAACGCCCTTATCGGGTGAAGACTCGCTCTCGTCATCGGTGGACGAGTTCGAGTTCTCGTCATCTGCGGGTGGAAGCCAACCTTCCACCACTTGGAACAGCTGCAACAACCAAGTAAATTAGCACGACCGCGAATGCAAAACTGCGACTGCGAGTGCATGAGAAATAAAAGAACTCACCATTGGGGCTTTGCTCTTCGCGGTGTAAGGTGCGACACCGGCCTTTGCATCAAGATACACCGCCATGGTGATCTTCTTTAGGGCAAGGGTGTAATCGTGTAGTCTCCACTCGGCGTGGCAGGACTTTGTCGGGTCATCCTTGCCCGTGTAATCGTACATGTAGTGGGCGCGACTGGCCAGAGGCACGAGCCGTCGCCCGAGCCAGCAATTGTAAATATTGATGGTTTGGAGGCCCTTCTTCTTCAGGTTGCGGATGGTCTGCAGCATCTCGTCGACGACCATCCGCTGGTCCAGTGGAAGTTTGGTGACTTGGAGCCGACGCGGCTGGGGCCGGTCGGTGGAGTAAGTCGGAAGAGTCACCTCATCGCCCGGCGGCGACTCGGTCACGTAAAACCAGCTCTTCTTCCACTCATTCGCTGCTTTAGCGGGCAACATCAGATTAAAAAAGGACGCCTTTGACTTCAGCTGAAATGTCAGGCCGCCCATGGCCAACATCGGGCCGCCTGCCTCTTCGCGGCTGATCCTCCCATGGAACAGATCTTGCCATAGGGGGAAGTATGGCCGACAACCCAGGTAGCACTCGCAAAACGCCATGAAGATGGTGAGCTGCTCGATGCTGTGCGGCCCTAGGTCCGACGGTTGGATGTCGTAGTAGGCGCAGAAGCGGCGGAAGAAGAGGGAAGTGGCGGAATCCTAGCCCCTGCTCCAGATGGCTGGTGAAGTAGACGAGTTCCCCCTCGCGCGGAGTTGGGATCACCTCCCCGGCCACGGGGATGCGCCATCTCCCGGCGTGGAGGATCCCTGCCTCCTCGAATGACTCCAGCAGCGCCTTCGTGCACTTGTATCTGC
This sequence comes from Avena longiglumis, assembly GCA_030063025.1. Taxonomy (NCBI): domain Eukaryota; kingdom Viridiplantae; phylum Streptophyta; class Magnoliopsida; order Poales; family Poaceae; genus Avena; species Avena longiglumis. The sequence goes on from CP125977.1 coordinate 446,032,203, forward strand.
CCCATGGTTCCACCGGAGGAGCCATCGATTAAGGGATCTAGGGCTCTGGGCTGCTCTGGGTCGCTTTGGTCGCTACGCGGAATGGAAGATTGGAAATGCGCGAGATCGGAGGAAGTGAGGGAAGTGTTTTCCCCTCTCTCGCACTCTCCTTATATAGCAGTTGTTACCCGCCATTTTCGGGTAGCCGTTACCGCGCGGTAATTACGCCGATATTACCGTTGGATTACCCAACGGCTAGTTTGACCAGCGCTGACTAGTCGTCGTTATTGCGACTAAAATGATTGGTTTTTTCATTTATTCAGGAGTCCACCGCCGATTCGACTGGGCATCCGAATTGGACCCGCATACTCCAACTGCCAACAAACACCTGCGACAAATCAACGACGGCCTCGGGGACTACTGATGGGGATGCCGATCGGGGTATACCCAGCAGGACGTTTCCTATTGGCCCAGGCTGCCAGCGAGTGGGCCTGCAGGACGGCGACTGGATCGAGACTTGGCAAGGAACCAGGCGACTGGAAGTTGGAGGCCCAGAAGCATAGCTAGGCCCAGTCGGATTAGGTCAAGAACCCTTTGAATCCTTAACTAATTCAATTGTAGATCTGTAAACCCTAGCGAGGTGAGCCTATGTAAATCTCCCTAGGGTACGCATAGAGGATATGTTCCATCATACACCCCAACGACTCACCGCCTAGTCGTCGAGCTCGCCCTTGTACTCTCTCAATAATGCAATCTAGCAGGAGTAGGTCTTTACCCTCCGGGGGCGAACCTAGGTAAATCCTTGTGTCTCCTCCCTCATCTTGCACCACAGATGGCTGGCCGCCCTTTCCCTTTGTTCTACCATTCGTTGCCGATTGCAGCATCTGCCATGGCCATTCCCACGACAATATCAACTCTAAGTGGCACTACCTCATATGTTCACATTTCCTAGGATTGTGATATGCAAAAGAAGCATATCACTCACCCATAATGTGATATTCATTTTTTTCTTAATAAGAGGCAAAACAACCTCAACTAGAGATAATTAATGGATATTTAGAATTTGAATTTATCATGAGTATGATACACCACATAGTGACTAGATAAGCTTGCAATATCAATACTAATTGGTAGTACTCATGCACACACATTTTAAGGTTTGAGAGATGCGTGAGGCATGTCACTCCCCCAAAATGGGATGTTCCATTAACCACTCGAAAAGAGCTAAATAACATATCATCAAGATGCATCAGAGGCTCAAAATAAAACACACGAGTAAATGATGTGCCAAACACCTAGACATACTTTAATACACAAAATTATAAAGCAACACATACTTGGTACAAAACCAAAACATGTAAAGGGGCAAGTAACTTACAATATAAATGAGTTAAGTACATGTTACCGCGAAGAGGCACATTGGATATAAGATAGGGAAATAATAATCCTTATGAATTGGCTTGATCAAATATAATATATGAAGATCCCTTAATTCTTCATGAGTTAGCCGAGTCTCCAATGATATCCAAAAATACCTGTTGATCAAGTTTGAGCTTGTTGGTCCCCAACCAAGTTGGGTCCTAAGAGGTTAGTCACAATAGGCTTGGCAACCCAAATGGTTCTTTTCTTGACACCACTTTGAGTTCCAACAAACTTGGCAAACACATTGCCATCCTTATCCTTCCAAAGAGAATAATAATCATCAATAATGATAGGATTAGATAAGGTATCGTTTTAACATGAAGAAGCAAAGTGCCCCTTCACACGACATATGTAGCAACAAGTTCTCTCCTTTATCTTATTCATTGATTTCTTGGGTTGGGGAGCATTATCTTGATTATTCTTTGGAAGTGGCCTAACTTCAACTTGGGCTTGACCTTGAACTTGTGGCCGCTTCCCTTGTTGCTTCTCACTCAAGTGCTTTTTCTTCAATGGACCAGATCTTACATGATGTCCTTCAACCTTGCACTCGAAGCAAATAATCTTGGCCAAATTCTTGACTTGGTCTTGGCCCTTCTTATTGTTGCTCTTGGACTTGTTCTTTTTTTGGAGTTGAATCCAATTCCAATTTTATCATTTGGGGATTTTTGCACACTCAAAACATTAACGAGTGTGGATTTCCCTTCATGACTCTTTTCCAAGTCATTCCTCAAGGAAGTGACTTGGGCCTTGAGCTCTTTTATTTCCTCTACATGGTTAGTAGAAATACAAGTACTAGAGGAAGTAGAATCTTCATTGTTAGAGCAACAAGGCAAAGAAATTAATCCAACACAAGGTTTATCAATAGTATGGCTAGATGGATTACTAGGACTAGCACATGGCAAAATAGCATTTTGAGTAGAAGTTGTGTTAATGTCCAAAAGAGGCTCACAAGATGTTACCTTAGTAATACTTGCCTCAAGAGCTAACTTTAGCCCATCATAAGAGATTAGAAGATCATTATGAGAGCTCGAGAGCTTTTCATGACTTTCTTCCAATTTCCTATACTTGCTAGTTATGAACTCAAGTTGAGCCCTTAGCTCAATATTCTCCTTTAGGGTAGATGCTTCACAAGAAGTAGAGTTAGTAGCACAAGCATAATTAATAGAATTTTCATTTTCAAGCTTATAAATTCAATTTTTTGTGTGAGGAGACTATTAGTGTGTGCTTCTCCTCGGAAGCTCTTGCTTAAGGATATTGAATCTCTGACTCCCATCATCAAGTTGGAAATCCAATTCCTCTATGGTTCTCTTTTGTTTAATTATGGTGTCCATAACGTGTTTGAGACAAGTAACGGCCTTATTATTACCACGAAGAGAGGTACACAAAAAAGTCAACTCAAGCAAGAGAGCACTAGTATCCTCATCAATGTCATCATCACTATCATCATTATCATTGCTATTATCTTTAGAAGACATATTGGGATCCAAAGTAGGAGATACATTTGATCCTCTTGCCATAAGGCACATGTGATCACGGGAGGATGAATATGAGGATATTCTTGAATCTTCATTCATGATCATGTATTGCTCCATAGAATGTTTGATTTCCTATACATTGTTAGATAAACAACTAGAGTAAATGGAAGCATTTTGTTCACGGGAACAAGGCAAATCAAGCATATCATCTACACTAGTACTCAAATGATTTCTAGAAGATATGCAAGGACTAGCAACAAAAGGGGATATAGCATCATTGTTGCAAGAATTGCTTAATTCCAAACTCTCTACACCATTATCATTTATAGAACGATAATAGTTGGTGTAAAGTGAAACGCTACCATCATCACATATGATTTTTCCACTCACCATGCCATTACCTTATGACTTATCACATGTAAGTGAAGTGGAAGGAATTGAAATCTCATCGCGGCCGGAGGTGGAAGAAACTTGGATCTCTTCATGATGTGAGGGAGAAGAGAGCTCCTTGGAGATACCACCGACCCTATGAGAAATGGACACACCAAATATTTCTTTAATCTTGGTCCACATCTCATAAGACGACTTACGCTTTACAACCGTCAAGAACGAATTAACTATGGGGCTCAAGGAGAAATAATATCATTAGATACTTGAGCTTTGAGATGTAAATTTTTCTCATCCTCTAAATATAGATTTTGATGATCCATAGGAGGAGAAAAAACTACATCTAGAAATCGCTCAATATTTGGACACAAGGTCCGAAGATTAAAAAGAAAGCAATTTATCCACAAGGTCCGAAGATAGTACAAGATAAATATACCAAAGTGATAAGCAAGATATAAGTACTTCAAGATCGATGGCTATCACAAGAAAAGTAAGCTCGGGTATACAGATAACCGAGGCACGCAGAGACAAGGATGTATTACCGTGTTCCCTTACAAGTAAGGTACATCACGTTGGAGAGGTGTGGGATTCCACGAAGGATTTCCCAACGCCACGAAGGCTCACCTTCTTCTCCGAGTCTATCCCACGAAGGAATAGGCCCTTTCCTTATGGCTAGATTTTCCTCCACTCCGGAGATGGCAAGCTCCACAGCCACTTCACAAGCTCAACGGAGGAGAAGCCCGGGTCTCTTCACAATCTTCCACGAAGAGGACACCGCGGCACCAATCACCAAGCCAACTAGGAGGTCAACCTCCAAGAGTAACAAGCTCACGGTCTCTCACTTGAACAAATCATAATGGAGAGTTCAACACTTATGCAAGAATGCAAAGCAAGAACACCAAGGGTGCTCAAATCCTTCACTCTCAAATCCCACAAAAGCAACAAGTGCTAGGGAGGAATTAGAGAGGAAGAACAATGGTGGAAATTAACAAATGACTCCAAGATCTATATCCAATGGGTTCCCCTCACTTAGAGGAGGAATTGATTGGTGGGGATTGTAGATCTATATCTCCTCTTCCAAAGCCTTCAAAAATATGCAAGAATCATAGGAGGGAATGGGGAGGAATCAAGCTCAATAGGTTCAACAATGGAGGTCAATTTAGTGGTCAAGAACACTCAAAACGCGTTGGGGAAGAACCCCCTTTTATAGGGGAAAGAAAATATGGCCGTTGGGAGAAATCTGTGCGAACTCGGTTGAAAGTTCGGTTGGACCGGCCCTCACACCGGACGGTCCGGTTCCTGGACCGGAAAACCAAACTTAAAAGCGGGATTAGGTACTGTCCGCAGTCTCGGATAGACTCGGTATAGCAAAACCAAAAATCCCGATTTAAGATACGGTTTTCTGGTCCTGGCACCGGACCACCCGGTATGGGAGCCGGTTGAACCGGGTCCACAACCGGGATGAAACGGGCTTCACGAAAAGTGCAATAACTTTTGCATCCGGACTCCGATTTTGATGATCTTGGGCTTGTTTTGACGAGGATAACAAGCTATACAAGATTGTTCATATAAAAATCATAGAACAAAAAAGTAGGGATAGAACCAAATGAAGAAAGGTAAGAAGCCTCCCTAAATAAGAACCGATAAAACCTTCAAACTCGAAAACACCATAGAAGATGCATACGAATTCCGTTTTCGATGAACTTGGGATTGTTGAAGAGATAGAAACAAGCTCAAGAACCTCACATGTATAAACACCAAGAATCAACAAAATAGGAAGATGCAAAGTATGCAAAGGATTGAGCTCCCTATTACAATGTGTTCAAGTTACCCAACCGAAAACCCCTCTTGATAGTGAGGCTATATATCCTATAACCCGGTCTCCCAACAACCACCTTGATACCGGTAAAATGAAAACCTAGAAAGGCCATACCTTTGCCTTGCGCATCCCGCTTGATCTTCATGACAATTCTTCAAGATCCATCCAAGCCAGAATGCATCACTTGATCATTGTTGCTTCGTGAAGACTCTTAATTTGCTCCCCCATACACCACTATGGGATAGATTCATGAATACATGTCTTCACATGTACATTATCACCAATATGGACGGCAAGCTTCAAGAAAATGATCTTCTCGAGATGCTTATCTTGAACTTGCCCTTATCAACCTTGATGATGATCACCACTTGATGTCATCCTCTCATGGGCTATATAAAATATTCACTGTTGAAGCATGCCGATGGAAAGATACCTATCCCATATAGAAAACACAAAGGCACATATATAATGGGTTAGTTCATGATGCATAATTGACAAGGCTTACCATACCACAAGACCATGTGGTACATTCTTTATGCTTCATGTGTTGACCAACTTGAAATCACTCTTCACTCTTTGTATTGGTCAACCAAGTATCTTCTCATGCTCCATCTCAATATCTTGACGTACATAAAGAACTCTTCATTTTATTACATGCTCTAAATCTTAGTCAACCATAGCTCAACTAATGAGGTTATCATGACACCGGCTTAGAGCCATATCTTGAATTCTTCTATTGAGATCACACTCTCAAGATCTTGATCATACCATATTCTTCTCTTCAACTTGATGATTTTGATGCCAATACTCAAGGTATATTTTTATCTTCATGGCATACATACTTGAATCCAACACATGGACTACAAGCATGACCCATGAAATATTCCTTCATATAAAACTCAGTGAAAACATTAGACCATAGGGATTGTCATTGATCACCAAAACCACACATAGGGATAATTAACCTTTCAGAGATAAATTAATATTTAAGTTTATCAAAGGAAATAAGGCATTTATCATCAAAGTTAAATCTTACTCCCTTTTGCAACAGATTAGTCAAAGGTTTATAAATTCTGGAAAAAATTCTAATGAACCTTCTATAAAAACCTAAATGACCAAGAAAACTTCTTATACCTTTTATGTCCCTTGGTTGTGGCCTTATTTCTATTGCTTCAACTTTAGACCTGTCTACTTCAATACCCTTACCTGATACTTTATGCCTAAGGAATATTCCTTCTTTGACCATAAAATGGCACTTCTCCCAGTTTAGAACAAGATTGGTTTCTTTGCAATGCTGCAAAATTCTATTGAGATTATCCAAGCAATTAGTAAACAAAGTTCCATATACAGAAAAATCATCCATAAATACTTCCATTATTAGTTCTATAAAATCTGCGAAAATAGCAGTCATGCATCTTTGAGAAGTAGCTGGAGCATTACATAAACCAAAAGGAATGCGTCAGTAAGCATGTAGACCATAAAGACAAATGAAAGTTGTTTTAAGTTGGTCATCAGGATGAATAACTATTTGGGAAAAACCAGAGTATCCGTCCAAGTAGCAAAAATAAGTGTGGTTTGCTAACCTCTCTAAAGTTTGATCTATGAACAGTAAAGGATAGTGATCTTTCCTAGTTTCCTTATTCAGTTTCCTGAAATCTATGTACATCCTATGTCCAACAATAGTTCTAGTAGGTATCAATTCATTGTTTTCATTAGGAACAACAATAAAGTCGCCTTTCTTAGGAACACAATGAACAGGACTTACCCATTCACTTTCTTTTACAGGATAAATTATACTTGCATCCAGTAGGCGTACTATTTCTTTTCTTACCACTTCCTTCATTTCAGTCTTTAGTCTTCTATTAAATTATGTAACTAGTTTAGCACCTTCCTTCATGAATATTTGATGGACGACTATTATGGGATTAATACCCTTCAAGTCATCCATTGAGTACCCAAAGTCCTTGCGGTGATCCTTTAGTACCTTCATGAGTTCTTCTTCTTCCCTTGAAAGTTTAGCACTAATAATAATAGGGAATTTATTAGTATCATCTAAGAAACTATATTTAAGATTATCTGGTAGAGTTATTAATTTTGGGGGTGGTAATTCTTCATCCCCTCTCTTTTCTGGATCTTCAAAATCTTCATCCGTTGGAGGTTCTAAAATGGGAAACGAATCAAATTCAATTTCTAATTCTTCTAGAGTTTTGTCCTTCATAATTATTTTTTCACAATTTGAGTCTTCATTTATTTCCTCTTATTGATTACATAAAAAAAGAGTTGCCATCTCCTCGTAGTTTTATCTTTCTCTTCTTCTTGTATAAGTAGAGGTTTTTCTTTAAATTTGGAAAAGTGCAATTATTTTCCACTTTCCCAAGCTTAAGAGATACAACCTCCTTTTTGAAGTCGACTGTGGCACCTATATCACTCAAAAAGTTTCTTCCAAATATGATTAGGCAAAGAGTGTCAGCTGGCATGTCAACAACTATGAAACCAATAGGAAATTTTTTATTTCCAATTGTGATAGTTGCATCATCAACTACTCCCATTGGAATTCTAAAAAATTTATTGGATAACATAATTTTCATATCTGTATTTTCAATTGTAGCCGGTGCTAACTCTTCTTTTATTTCTAAATAAAAATCATAAGATATAACATTAACTTCAGTGCGAAGATCACATAAACCGTAATGTGAAGTTTCTTTAAATATGCAAGGAAGAATAGGCTTACCCACATTTTTTACCTTAGTTTTTCCTTCAACCAATATAGAAGTATCTTCATCAAGTTCAACTATGTTACAATGTGCATACATAGCCATAATTGTTTCCTTGGTTACCTCTTCATCTTTGGTTTCATCTAGATGTTCTTCAATTATTGGCACACTTTCCTTTTCTTCCTTCTCCTGTACTTCTTTAACCTGTTCATATTCCAAAATATGCTTTTGTGCAGTGTTAGGGAAAGGTATCTCGTATATTGGTTCTAGGGATGCCAATGTTGCTTTAACTTCTATTTTCTTCTCAGGTTCGGGTGGTGGATCATACTTGTTCGAACCCTCTTTTGGAGCTTTGATGTGTTATGTAAAAGCTTTAACAACTTGCAACACAAAATCTAAATCTAAATAAAGCTCTTTAGATAATTCATTAACATGGCCTTTTTATTATAGTCATGAATACATTCATAATCTATTTATGTGCCTCCTTCACTTCCTAGACCAAGATTACATGAATCTCTATGATCGTGAATTCTATTAAGTAAATCCCAAGCTTTGGTTATGGGTAAATCCATAAAATCTCCTCTTGCGCAAGAGTCCAGTTCAATTTTATTAGGTTCAATTAAACTGCCATAAAAGATATGCAATAAATACCATTCAGGAAAATCATGATGAGGACATTTACTAATCTTTAAATCTTATATATGCTCTCACTAGTCCTTCATTAGTATGGTTCCTCCAAGTCATTATAAGACGACTGATCCCAAAGATTTTGATAATGGATAATATTTGGATAGAAATTCATAAGCTAAATTATCCCAAGTAGTTGTGGTTTCTGAGGGTAGAGATCTATACCATGAGAGAGTTGTGCTTGTCAAAGTTTGACTAAAAAGTTTAACCCTTACCTCATTGGCGGTATACCCCGTTAATTGGAACGTGCCACGTATATCTTTGAAACATGAAATATGCTCATATGGGTCAGGATCTACTTCATCTCTAGTAAATTGTTTCTTGTGTAAAATACTAAGTTGTAGAGGATTTATTCCAAACCCCCTTGTCTTCTCGTTCGAGTTGTCTCTTTTATAAATATCGTAGGGCTTCCCAAAGTGTTTGAGTGGGTTAGCACTAGTCATATGCTCAAACTCCATCATGTTGGTGGAAACCTGTAATGCAAAACAAAATTTAACAGAACTAAAGTAATTAAGAAAAAACTTAAAGACCTACAGCGCTTAGCTCCCTAGCAATGGTGCCAGAAAATAGCTTGATGACTACAAGTGCACATATCAGTTGTAGCTAGTTTAGAAATAAAGATATCGATCCTACATGGAGCAAGAGTCTGAAGTCTAAGAATTCTTAAAATAAATACTGAAAATAGAAATGCTAAATAAAGTTCTAAGTGACAATATAAAATACGAGTATTGTGTAAAAATGTGTTTTTGGTTTTTAGTATAAGAGAATAATGCGTAAACTAAACAAAACCGAATACAGAAAATAAGTACCTTTGTACCTCAGCGGCTCGAAGTCATGCATCACCTTTGATCGCTCGGATCACCCCCGCCAAATACCTCACCCAGGTCACTCTGCACTGGTTCTTGAGGCATAGATCGGTGGATTCCAGATGAGCCCTGTGTTCATGGACGAAAGCAGGGGCATCAACCTCATGTTCTCCAGCACACTCACAGCTATGCGGATCCAGCTATGCAGCCTGGAGGCACCAGACACAACTTTCCACAGCGTCCCAGGGAAAGGAGTATATCCCCTAGGAAAAATATGGATCGACATCATCTTAGGCACCCCCAAGAACTTTAGGCGCGAGCACCTCGAGTTCGAGGTGGTTGACTAGACCTCCTAGTACCACGTGATCCTCGGTCATGTGGCATTCACAAGATTCCTGGCGGTACCGCACTACGCGTATCTACTGCTAAAGATGCCAGGACCCAACGATGCCATCACCGTCTCAGGGAGCTTCACCAAGTCCGATAACTGCGATAGATAATTCAACAGAATCTCCCAGTTTTGGCATGCAAGAAGAGCTCGTAAGGATAAAGGAGTCGACAAACAACAGTCTGCCCCCAGTATCGAAGAAGAACGCACCTGAATTGGCCTTCGACTCTGCAACCAACACCAAGCCGGTTTAGGTCCACCTGATGGACTCCGCCAAGACAGCCCCCATTGCCAACAACCTAGGTTCCGCATAGGAACTCGCGCTTGTCGAATTCCTCCATGAGCGCTGGGAAATCTTTGTCGGGTGTCCTGCATACATGCCATGAGTTCCTAGAGAATTCGTCGAGAACGTACTCAACGTCTATCCGGATGCGAGACCGATCAAGGATACAATGCATCGGTTGTCCTAGGACAGAGCTAAAGAAATTGGCACCAAAATCAACAGACTCATCGATGCTAACTTCATAAGAGAAATCAAGGAAAGCAATTGGGTAGCTAACCTCGTGCTCGTTCCCAAGAAGGACACGGACATCCTGTGGATGTGCATGGATTTTACGGCCCTCAACAAACATTTCCCAAAGTACCACTTTCCCTTGCCTTGGATCGATCAAATCATCGACACAATTGCAGGATGTGAGCGGCTCTCATTTCTTGATGCCTACTCAGGCTATCATCAGATTCGGTTGAAGCTCGAAGATCAAGAAAAGATGGCGTTCATCATGTCGTTCGGGGTTTTCTATTACAACACAATGCCTTTTGGGCTCAAGCACACAGGCGCAACATATCAAAGGTGCATGCAACCCTGCTTGAAGAATCAAATAGGTCGAAACATACATGTCGTGGGAATGGTCACGGCAGATGCTGCAATCGGCAGCGAGTAGTAGAACGAGGGTCAAGGGCGGCCAGCCATCTGTGGTGCGAGATGAGGGCGGAGACACAGGGTTTTACCCAGGTTCGGCCCCCCGGAGGGTAAAGACCTACTCCTGCTAGATTGTATTATGATGGTGGTACAATGGGGCGAGCTCGGCGGCTAGGCGGCGAGTCGCTTGGGTGTATGATGGAACGTATCTCTATACGCCCTGTAGGAAGGTTTATATAGACTCACCTCCCCCTAGGTATTACATATCTCAACCGAATCAGTTAAGGCTTTGGTACTCGTTTAACCTAATCCGGCTGGGCCTATCCACTCGCCTGGGCCTTCAGGTTCCAGTCGCTTGGATCCACACCGGGCCTTGATCCAGTCGCCGTCTTGCAGGCCCACTCGCCAGCTTCGGGCTGCGGAAACGTCCTGCTGGGTATACCCCGGTAGGCATATCCCCATCAGTAGTCCCCGAGGCCGTCGTCGATTGGACGCAGGTGGTCGCTGGCAGTCGGAGCAGACGGGTTCAAAGCGGACGCCCAGTCGAATCAGGGGCGGGCTCCTGAACAAAGGAGTAAACTAGTCGTTCTGGTCGCAGCTTTGGCGATCGGGTCGGCGAAATATTTAGCCACTGTTGTAGTGAGGTGGCTGAAGTTGGACCGTCCAACGTAGTCAAACTAGCCGTTGGGGTAACCCACGGTAACTTTTGGCGTAATCACCGCGTAGTAACGGCTCCCTGATTTGGTGGGTAACAACCGCTATATAAAGGGAATGGTAAGCGATCGGAGAACCACCTCCCCGTCATTTCCTCTGATTGCGCGCACCTCCGTTCTCCTCCGCATCGCGATCCAGCCGAACCGAAATCCTCCGACCCCCACGAATCCTTCCGCCAATTCCCCCCCCCCCCCCAACCAAACCATGGGGCAGGTCCAAGTGCACGAGAGCGCAACTGGCGTCCTTCGAGGAGGCCGGGATCCTGCTCGCCGGCAGGTGGCGCATCCCCGCGGCCGGAGAGGTGACTCCGGACCCGCGCGAGGGAGAGTTCGTCTGCTTCACCAGCCACCTAGAGCGGGGGCTGGGATTCCCAACATCTCTTTTCTTACGGCGCTTATGCGCCTTCTACGGGATTCAACCGTCGGACCTAGGCCCGCACAGCATCAAGCAGCTCACCATTTTCGTGGCGTTCTGCGAGTGCTACCTGGGCTGCAGGCCCTATTTTCCCCTATGGCAAGACATGTTCCACGGGCGGATCAGTCGCGAAGAAGCAGGCAGCCCGATGCTTGCCGCGGAGGGCCTGACGTTTCAATTGAAGTCGAAGGCCTCCTTTTTTGATCTGATGCTACCCGCCAAGGCGGCGAGTGAATGGAAGAAGTCTTGGTTTTACGTCACTGAGGCAACTCCAGACGGCGAAGTGGCGATCCCAAGATACTCCGCCGACCGTCCTGAACCGCGCCGACTCCAAGTCGGCAAGCTTCCAACCGACCAGCGGATGGTGGTGGATGAAATGCTTTAGACCATCCGCGGCCTGAAGAATAAAGGTCTCCAGCCCATCAACTTGTACAACTGCTGGCTCGGGCGGCGACTCGTCCCCCTGGCCTGCCGTGACCACTACATGTACGACTACACGGGCCGGGAGGACTCGACGAAATCCTGCCTCGCCGAGTGGCAACTCGAGGATTACCTCCTGGCATTGAAGAAGATCACCCAGGCGGCGTACCTCGACGCGAAGGCTAGGGTCGCCCCCTACACCACGAAGCATCCAGCCTCGACGGTAAGTCATCTTTCTATCATTCGCAGTCACGGTTAATGTTGTCGCAGTTATACTGATGTTGTCTTATGCCTAGTGCAGTTATTTCAAGTGGTGGAAGGGTGGCTTCCGCCCGCGAACGACGAGAATTAGAGCTCGTCCGTCCGGGAGGTGGGAGAATCGCCTCCAGCAAGGGGCGGCATCGAGAGTGACAGGAGCAGCGACGACGACGAATCCGAGGAAGAGGTCGCCCCGTTGGTCCGGAAAACTCGCGGATAGTGGCAACGTGAGCTCGAAGCGAGCAAAAGCCTCGAACGTCATGATGATGACGACGACGAGCTCCCCGAGCACACCTCGCATCGCGAGGCTACTCCATCAAAGAAGAAGAAGAAGGAGGTGAAGGCCCCTCCAAAGAGGAAGATGAAGCCAGCAAGATAGGCGTCTCCGCCTCATTCGCCAGGTAGCTCCGACACCACCAGCCTGGCCAGGGGTGAAGCTCCACAGACGATAGCGGCGCCGGACATCACCGCCGTCCTGAGTGAGGTGCCTCTAGCCTCGATGCCTCCGCCGTTCGCCCCAGTCTCTGGGTCGGGGGCTGCTCCGGTCGCGACAGCTTCGCCGCCCAGGGAAGCTCCCACCGAAAATGTTTCAAAAGCTCCAGTCGCGGCCTCGACAACGAAGAAACCGTTCGTGTCTTGGGCACACGATGTCCTGGAGATGGGCCTCAGTCGACGACTGGGCCCCGAATTGGAGAAGCCGGCCGGCATCCGCACGGGGCTGCGGTTCCTACCGGTCGCCAAGTGAGTTTTATTCACCTGTCTTTTGTTTTTCATTGTACTCGGACCACTTGCTCACGTGATCAATTTGTAGGACTGGAGCCAAGAAGATAGGCCAATCGACCGTGGCCAAGGTGCCGCCAGTCGTCAGCGAGGAGGATCCCTCCCGGAAGAGGAAGGCGGACGAGGTCGTCGCCCCCGCGGATAGCGCCAAGAAGACCAAGGGCGACGAAGTCGTCACGGTGTCTGACGACACGGTGATCGCGCCGAGTGAACCCGTGGCGGAGGCGGCCTTGACGACCAAGGAGGGTGCTCCCTCGCCTGGGGTGGAGCCGGCCTCTTTTGGTGCCGGCGCATCCATCGCGACCTTCTCGTGCTTCATGGCCAGAGCGGCTACGGCGAGTGGTACCACGCCCTCGAGTCGCGTGCCTGAAGTCGCCGAGACGGAGGTCGAACAGCGTCGCGGGCACACTTCAGCACTTCTCGCATCCGTGGATGCGATACAGCTTCATGGCATGCTTGGCGTAGCCATCCAGGTATGTCCAGTCCCCGAGGATCGGGCCGCTGACTTGCAGCGGTCAGATTCTTTTAGTGTCTTTGTTTTTGTTTCTCGCGTCCAGTCCCCGAGTGCCTAGTCACTGAATTTCAGCGGGTGGGCACTTAGTTTTTTGATCTCCAGTCCCCGAGTGCCTACTCGCTGAATTTCAGCGGGTGGGCGCATAGGATTTTTGATCCCTAGTCCCCGAGTGCCTACTCGCTGAATTTCAGCGGGTGGGCATTTAGCATTTTTGATCCCCAGTCACCGAGTGCCTACGCGCTGAATTTCAGCGGGTGGGCACTTAGGATTTCGGTTTCGTTAACTGGTTGTCTTTTGCGCAGGGTTTGCAGCGTGAGTCAGCCGACCGGCTTGCTGCGAAACGTCGCGCGGAGAAAGAACTTGCCATCGTCCAGGAGGCGAACGAGGGACTCCAGGCGACTGCTGCGAAGGCAGAGGAGGTCCACGAAGGCCTTGTCCCAGCGAGTGAGTTGGCGGCAGCTCAAACTGCTTTGAACTCAGCTGAGAAGCGGATCGCCGACCTTGAGCGCGAGCTGAAGGAAGCGAAGGAGGAGGCAACTTCGGTTGATGGGCGAGCCAAGGCTGCCGTTACAGCCGCCGCTGAGGAGCGTAAGGTCTCCGACGCCCTTGTTGCTGGGCTTCAAGACGACTACACCTCTCTTCAGAGCTTCATCACGGGTCTCTCCCGTCCTTTGATTGGTGAGTGTTCCTGCCTCTGCCTGCAGCATATGCATTGTGTAATTTTTGATGTATTCACTGTCACCTTCTGTCCGCAGGTCGGATCATTGATAGCGCGGAAGAGGCGAATTCGTTCGACGCACGGCAATGTGTAGCCACACTGTTCGACTCGGACACGTTGTCGGCGACATGTATACGGGCGTATCTTCAGGAGATGTCGCCCACGGAAGTGATTCCCAGCGACCTCGTCGAGGTGTGGCGATACTTGGAGAAGGCATCGTCGGTCGTCGAGTTCATGACGCGATCGGCGTTCCGACGCGGAGCGGCAACGGCGCTTAGCCTTGGGCTCGCTCACTTCCCGAAGGACTTCGATCTGGACGACATGACGAGTGGCTACCCGTCGTCGACCGGCTCGGTGGAGATCTCCCAGGTGCTGAAGCTGACGGACCGCGCCGCGGTATACTCCGAGCGCGTCTGGGCGATGGGCGACCTCCTTCCTTATCAGGAGACGGTAGTCGCACCCAACGACCCCGAGCCGCAGCACCGGGACTTCAAGATCGAGCAACCCTTTCGTGCGGCGATGGCGGGTGAGCTGACGACGTACCCGTCGAACCCGTACACTCCCTTCATTCGCAATCGCAAGGGTGGTGGCGAGTCGTTGTCGAAGCCTGCGGAGTAGAATATTGTGCCCTGGGGCGTTAGTAGAAGTTCTGCCGTTGGGAATACCTTGTATTTTGTGACAATTGCGGCATGCTATAATGAGAGATCGTGTTGTTTTGTGAATTGTCGTGTGTTTCTGATTGAGGGTTGAACGAGTCCCCGAGCGCGTCCGCCCTTTTTTATGGGGTTTACCTCGTTTGTTATGTGTTTGCGGTTTTGGATGTTTTGTTATTGAGGTCGACTTGCCCGAACTTGGAAAGCCAGTCGCAAGGCGACTCCCATGAGTGCTCTGTACTTCACCGTTTTCCCTTGCGCGAACGAGGTCGGGTGGCCGAGTCCCCAAGCGTGGTACTTGGTTGTTCTAGGCGCGACTCGAGGGTGGGTGAGGACTTGGCATGTTAGGGTGAGCGCATCACTCCTGCATGGCCCGTCGGGTCAGTCGCATGGCGAGTCCTGGGCATGCTCTCATACTTGGCGTTTCCTGACGCCAGGTCTTGAACTGGTCGTCACCCCGAGCGTGGTACTTGGCCGCTCGAGTCGCTATGTCGAGGATGCGGAGGATCATAGTCGCCGTGAAGCGAAGGCAGTTGTCTTGGCTCGTAGAGCATGAGCTAGGCGACTCCAATGGGGCTCCGGGTAGGCGTTTTTCGTGGACGTTACAAGACCTGGGGTGACCCAGTGCCCTTGTAACGCACTACTTGGCCTTGCCGATCGCTGTACCAGAGGTTGACTTCTGCATTTAGCTTGACGCTATTGTTACGAGTGCGAGTGGCACAAGACACTGAGAGTAGGCGCAATTTGCGGTAACCAATTATTTTTATTTCATAGCGACTGGAGGATACATATGTGGGGTTCTAGGAGTAGAACTTCCGTAGGAGGTTTACATTCCATGGTCGCTTGACGTCGAGTTTGCCGTCCCCACGGACGTCGATGAGGTAGTAGGCGTCGTTGCCGAGTACTCGCCCGATGGCGAATGGTCCCTCCCATGGGGGGAAAGCTTGTGCATGCCTTTCTTGTCCTGGATGAGGCGCAGCACCAGGTCGCCTTCTTGGAAGGTGCGAGTTTTCACCTGCCGGCTGTGGTAGCGGCGGAGTCCTTGCTGGTAGATGGCGGTGCGTGATCGAGCTAGGTCGCGTGCCTCGTCGAGTTGATCGACTCCATCATGTCGTGCGAGTTCGTTCGCAGCCTCCGTGTAGTGGACGACCCTTTGGCGAGTCGTGCTCGAGGTCGGTGGGCATGACTGCCTCGGCGCCGTACACCATGAAGAAGGGGGTGAACCCTGTCGAACTATTGACCGAGGTGCGGATGCCCCAGATGACAGAGGGTAGCTCCTCGACCCAGCACCCGGCGGTGCGCTCGAGTGGTACTTGGAGCCGTGGCTTCAGGCCATGGATTATGCTCGGGTTGGCCTGTTCCGCCTGGTCGTTGGACTCCGGGTGGGCGACTGACGCGAGGTCGAGCCGGATGTGGTGTTCCTTGCAGAACTCGGCCATGGCTCCTTTGGCGAAGTTGGTGCCGTTGTCCGTGATGATGCTGTTTGGGAACCCGTAGCGATATATGAGCTCGCGTAGGAATTTGGTGGCGGTCTTCCCATCGCATTTCCGGACTGGCTTGGCCTCCACCCACTTTGTGAATCTGTCGACCGCGACTAGGAGGTGGGCGAAGCTGGAGGGGGCCTTTTTGAAGGGGCCTACCATGTCCATACCCCACACGGCGAATGGCCAGGTGATGGGGATTGTCTTGAGCGCTGAGCTCGGCACGTGTGTCTGGTTGGCATACTTCTGGCACCCGGCGCACCGCTGGACAATGTCGACGGCATCGGCGTGTGCGGTGGGCCGAGAAGCCGTCGCATAGCCTTGGCGACCAGAGAGCGGGCGCGCAGGCCGCAATGGAGTGGATGTCGTGGAGGATCTTGCGTCCTTCGGCGGGTTGGACGCAGCGTTGGAACACGCCGGTCACGCTGCGCTTGTTGATGGGGATATGCCTACCGGGGTATACCCAGCAGGACGTTTCCGACTGGCCGAAAAACCGGCAAGTGGGCCTGCAGGACGGCGAATGGATTGAAGCCCAGCGAGGAACCAAGCGACTGGAAGCTGAAGGCCCAGGCGAGTAGATAGGCCCAGTCGGATTAGGTTAAACGACTACCGAAGCTTTAACTGAATCGGTTGAGATGTGTAAACCCTAGGGGAGGTGAGCCTATATAAACCTCCCTATAGGGCGAGTAGAGATACGTTCCCTCATACACCCAAGCGACTCGCTGCCTAGCCGCCGAGCTCGCCCATTGTAACACCTCCATAATACAATCTAGCAGGAGTAGGTATTTACCCTCCGGGGGGCCGAACCTGGGTAAAACCCTGTGTCTTTGCCCTCATCTCGCACCGCAGATGGCTGGCCGCCTTGCCCTCGTTTCTACTACCTGCCGATTGCAGCATCTGCCGTGACTATTCCCACAATAGTGGCGCCCATCAGGGCCCGCCGGTCCGCCGGTGTTCTCGGGCGAGATCCAATCTGCCCATCAACGAGACGGTCGCCACCGCCGCATGATAGCGATCGGCGAGATGCTCCAAATCTTGCCGAGCAGCTACGTCCCGCGGCGCGACCCGCACGCAGGATCCGGCCGATCGGCACGATCAGCCTCTTCGTCGGCCTCACCGACGTCATCGTCTCGGAGGATTCGGCTCGCATCTGTGAGTCGCCGCCACGCGATCGGCTCTCCGAGAGCCAGATACGCACGATCCACAGCCTCGCCTTCGAGTACAATTCGGCCCACAGCAACGTGGACGAAAACTCAGCGGCCGCAGAGGACGCGGCCCTCAATGACGATGCCGACTCGGCGACCCCGGCATCACTCGCCGGATCCATCACCGCGGCTTCATCCGTGGGCTCCATCGCCCAGGTCTCCAACATGGGAGACTTCGAGGACCCCTCCATCCTTGGGATCTTCGAATTCGACTCCGGGTCGGAGAACTCCGCCGACCTCCGCGACGGAACCGGTCGCCACGCCGCGACCTACATGGCAACCGGCACCGATCCGCCGGAGGATCCATTCTCCACCCCAATCCCTCCTAACGCCACGGCAATGGAGGTCGAGGAACTCCGCCTGAAACTGGCGGAGGCGGTGCGCAAGGAGCAAGCCGAGCGCGAAAAATTTCGCCTCGAGAAGGTGACGGCGCAGGAGCTATCACGCTACCACCAGCAGCGGATCAGGTCACGCCTGAACCCCACCGTTCAGGGGCGTGCGCTGAACTTCGACGACGAAAACGACCCGGCCCGCGTGGCCGAGCGCGCGATCTGCGAGAACGTGCCACCAGGAGGAAGCGCCCGGCCCCCGCCAGGATCAACGGCGATGGGCGCCCCACCCAACCGCACCCTCCCAGACCAGCCGGATAGTAGTCTCCTCACGGAGCGAGACGCAAACGGCCTCCCACCGATCTCCACCCCGATGGACAACCTCGTGGCCGAGCAGCACCGACAAGATCACACCGCGACGGCGCCCTACAGATCCAATACGTCAGGCCCTGCTCGCAAGGCCGAGCAGCAAAGAGCGGGCGCCGACTCGCAAGGTCGAGTATACTCGCGTTCCTCGGGAAGCAGAGCGGCCTCCAGCGGCCGCCCAGCGGCGGCAAACACCCTCAACTGCCCGCCACCAGAGCCACTGCAGCTCCAACACCGACCCACGAATGTGGCACTCTCCACCAACGACCCCAGGCCGGCAACCAACCTCGTTGCCGCCAACGGGCAACCCATCGACGCCCGCACCCACATCATCAACAACCAAAGTTGGCGCGCACGCCAGCCCGACGACCTGCGACATACCCTAACCAATCGCCGCGACGGCGAGCCCATGGGATCGCTCAGTCGACTCGGACCCAAGTGCTTCGGACCAATGATTCGAGGCGAGAAGTACCCGCCAAACTTCAAGGCGCCAAAAGAGATAGAAAAGTACGACTCCTCGTACGACCCCGCCGTCTGGCTCGACACATACCTCATGGCGATGGGGATCGCAGGCCACACTGACCTGCTAGCCGCCCGTTACCTCCCCCTAATGATGGAGGGGACGTGCAGGCAGTGGATCAACACCCTCCCCCAGGACAGTATCGACTCCTGGGAGGAGATGCGCGACGCCTTCGTCAGGCACTTCGAGTGCTCCTACACCCGCGCCACCACTATCGAGGACCTGGAGCGATGCGTCTAGGGACCCCGCGAGTCGACCCGCAACTGGGTCCAACGGTGGTAAGAACTTTGGTACAACGCGGTCGGCATTCACCCGGACACCGCGATCCATTGCTTCAAGACCTCGTGCCGCTACGAGCCCCTGGTCGCCAAGCTCAAGCGACACTCCCGCACACTCGACAACATCACCGACCTCCTCGAGATCGCCAAACGGTACGCCGAGGAAGATCCAAACCAGGAAACTGACGACGAGTCAGGAGGTCAACGCCGCACAAGCGGCAACGACGGCGGATGCTGGTCCGACCTACGCTACAGCAGCACTCGCCTCACCGGCAAGCGCCGCAGTGACGGGCGAGTCGACTTCGTCGCCAACGCCGGGCACGCGCAACGCGAGCCCAAGAGCTTCCGCCGCGACGGAGGACAACGCCGCGACGGCGGCAACTACAAGGCCAAGCCAAGGTTCGACCCCGCGGCTCTCCTTAACCAACCATGTGCGTTTCATAGCAGGGAAGGGAAGCCCACAACGCACACCACCGCCGACTGCCACACCCTCAGGGAAATCGAGAAGGCACGGCGAGCGCGGGAGGACCCCGACAACGACCCGCCAAACGGCGGAAAATTCGGCAAAGTGGCCGGCTCGCTCCACACCTTCACAGGCTTCAACACGAAGCGAGAAGAAGGTCATCGCCGCCGCTATCGCCCAACGCAGCGGGCCTGTGGACGCTCCTAGTTCCTAAACTGGTCGAGCAGCCCATCACCGAGCCGCCAAGACCACTCGCCACGCATCGAGTACCCGTGATGAGTCGCCTGGTGGTCAAGCCCAAGGTCGGCGACCATCGCTCCCCAAGACATTGATGGACGGCAGCTCCATCAACATCCTCACCTCGACACCTTGGGGCAGCTGCGGCTCCCGCAATGATGATCGAGACGACCCACACCACATTCCACGCATCGCCCCGGTCGGAAGGCGACCCGATCGGTAAGGTCACGCTGCCAGTCACCTTCAGCACACCAGCAAACTTCCGCACCGAGAGGATCGTCTTCGAGCCGGTGCCCGTCGACAGCCTACCATCGCCCCCGGGCGCCAGCGTCGCTAAATTCATGGCAGCGCCACCACGCTGCATAACGCGATGAAGCTCCCCGGCCGCGGCGGGCGTCATCACCATCCACGGCGACCCCGACATGGCCGCCGAGTGCGAGGCCAAAGGAGCCGAGCTCGCCGACGCCGTCTTCGCGGCGGAGACCAACCACGCCGATGAGCTCGCCAAGTACGCGAGCGGAGTCAACAACGACGACCCCACCATACTCAAGAAGCCCAACTAAGAGGGCGCAAACACCTCAACCTTTGAGGCCACGACGCACACCCGCACCGTCGAGCTGGTCCCAGGCGACTCCAGCCAGACGGTGACGATCGGGACGAGCATGAGCCCAGCATAGGAAGGCGCTCTCATCGAGTTCCTCCGTGAGAACAGGGACATCTTCGCATGTAAACCCTCTGACATGCCCGGTGTCCCTAGGGAGATCGCTGAGCACAAGCTAAACGCCGACCCCAAAGTGTGACCTGTCAAGCAGTCGCTGCGGCCCTTCAATGAAGAACGTCGTCGATCAATCGCCGAGGAGGTGCAGCGTCTACTCGCTGTCGGCTTCATCCGGCCAATCAAGTACTCCAAGTGGCTGGCAAACCCAGTCCTGGTCGAGAAGAAGAACGGGACCTGGAGAATGTGTATCGACTACACAAACCTGAACGGCGCCTGCCCAAAGGAGCAGTTCGTCCTCTCGCGGATCGACCAGATAATCGATTCAACCGCGGGCTCGGAGTCGCTATGTTTCCTCGACGCCTACTCTGGGTACAACCAGATCAAAATGGCTGTCGAAGACGAAGAGAAGACGTCGTTCATCACGCCATTCGGAGCCTTCTGCTACACCGCCATGACCTTCGGCCTCAAGAACGCCGGGGAGACCTACCAGCGGTGCATGCAAGAATGCCTCGCGAGCCAAATTGGCTGCAACATCCACGTCTACATCGACGACGTGGTCGTAAAATCGGCTCGCCAAGGCGACCTACTCGTCGACCTGGCGGAAACATTCGCCAACCTGCGAAGATATAAGATAAAGCTCAACCCAGGCAAATGCACCTTCGGTGTACCCGCCGGACAACTACTGGGGTACGTCGTCTCCAAACGAGGGATTGAGGCGAACCCCACGAAGATCAACACGATCGCCCGGCTCGGCAAACCCGAGTGCCTGCGCGACGTCCAGAAGCTGGCCGGGCGGGTAGCGGCTCTCAGTCGCTTCATCCCCCGCCTGGGCGAAAAGGCGATGCCCCTATACCGCCTGATGCGCAAGAACCCCACCTTCCAGTGGGACAAGGAGGCGGACGACGCGCTCCGTGACCTCAAAAAGGTGCTACTCGCCGCACCATTACTCGCTGCCCCCGCCGACAAAGAACCCATGCTGGTTTACGTTGCGGCTTCCGAGCGCGTCGTCAGCGCCGTCATGGTTGTCGAGCGACCAGAGGAAGGAAAGGAGCACCCAGTCCAGCGGCCGGTGTACTACATCAGCGAGGTCCTCACCGAGTCGCGCCAGCGGTACCCACAGTACCAAAAGCTAGTGTACGCGGTCTTCAGAGCTCAGCGGCGCCTGCCGCACTACTTCCAGGAGCACCCGATCACGGTCGTCTCCTCAGCACCACTGCAAGACATCATCCGCAACCGCGAGGCGACCGGGCGGGTCGCCAAGTGGGCCGTCGAGATCGGCGTCCACAACATCAAATACGAGCCACGAAAAGCGATCAAGTCGCAGGCACTGGCAGACTTCATCGCCGACTGGGAAGAGGCCCAGCAGCCAGAGAAGCTGTCGTACCTCCATTACTGGAGCCTGCACTTCGACGGCTCCAAGAACGCGGACGGTGCAGGCGCAGGGATAGTGCTAACTTCACCAAAGGGCGACAAGCTCCGCTACATCCTCTGCCTCGACTTCACACCCTGTACCAACAACATGGCTGAGTACGAGGCCCTACTCCACGGCATGCGAGCTGCCAAGGAGATGAACGTCAATCGCCTCCGCTGCTACGGAGATTCCGACCTTGTCGCGGGGCAAGTCGCTGGCACCTGCGACGCCGTCTCCCCTACCATGGCGGCGTACCGCCAAGCAGTGGACAAGTTGGGCGGACACTTCACCGGCTACTCCGTCGAGTGGATCGACAGACGGAAAAACGAGGAGGCCGACGCACTCTCTCGCATCGGGTCGGCTCGACTCGCACCACCCGCCGGCGTGTTCCTCGACACGATCACCAAGCCATCAGTCTCTCCCCCGAGGGAGATCGACATCGGAGTCCCACTCCAACCAGAGGCAGCCTTGGTCGCACTCGTCAACGAGCCAGACGACTGGACCAAGCCCTACATCGCCTACCTGGAAGCCGGCACCCTGCCGGGCGAGACGGACGCCGGATGATCGCCGTCGATGCAAGTCCTACACCATCATCGGCGTAGCTCCACAAGCGCAGTTGTCACCGGCGTGTTCCAACGCTGCGCCCAACCAGCTGAAGGACGCAAGATCCTCCACGACATTCACTCCGTGATCGCGCCACCACGCCGCCGCTTCGCTCCTGGTCGCCAAGGCTATGCGACATGGCTTTTTATCGACCACCGCACGCCGATGCCGTCGATATCGCCCAATGCGCGGGTGCCGGCACGCCAACCAGATGCGCTGCATCGAGCTCGACGCTCAAAACAATCCCCATCACTGGCCATTCACCGTGGGGCATGGATATGGTAGGCCCCTTCAAGAAGGCCCCTCCGCTACACCCACCTAGTCGCCGACAAATTCACGAAATGGGTGGAGGCCAAGCCAGTCGAAATGCGACGGAAGACCGCAACTAAATTCCTCACGAGCTCATATATCGCCACGGGTTCCCAAAAGCATCATCACGGACAACGGCACCAACTTCGCCAAGGGAGCCATGGCCAATTCTGCGAAGAGCACCACATCCGCTCGACCTCGCGTCGATCGCCCACCGAATCCAACGCAAAGCGGAACGGGCCAACCAAAGCATCCTCCACGGCTGAAGCCGCGACTCAAGTACCACTCGAGCGCACCGCGGTGCTGGGTCAAGAGTTGTTCTCCGTCATCCGGGGATCCGCACTCACCAACAGATCGACAGGTTCACCCTTCTTCATGGTCTACGGCGCCGAGGCAGTCATGCCCACCGACCTCGAGCACGACTCGCCGCGGGTCGTTCACTATACGGAGCTACGAACGAGCTTGCCCGCCAAGACGGGATCGACCAACTCGACGAAGCACGTGACCTCGCTCGGTCACGCACCGCTATCAACCAGCAGGGACTCCGCCGCTACCACAGCCGGCGGGTGAAAGCTCGCACCTTCCAAGAAGGCGACCTGGTGTTACGCCTCATCCAGGACAAGAAGGGCATGCACAAGCTCTCCCATCCATGGGAAGGCTCATTCGCCATCGGGCGCGTACTCGGCAACGACGCCTACTACCTCATCGACGTCCGCGGGGACGGCGAACTCGACGTCAAGCGACCATGGAATGTAAACCTCCTACGGAAGTTCTACTCCTAGAACCCCACACATGTACTCTCTAGTCGCTATGAAATAAAAAGAAATGGTTACCGCAAATTGCGCCTACTCTCCATGACTTGTGCCACTCGCACTCGTAATAACAGCGTTACGCTAACCGCAGAAGTCAACCTTTGGTACAGCGATCGGCACGGCTAAGTAGTGCGGTGTAAGAGCACTGAATCACCTCAGGTCTTGCATCGTCCATGAAAAACGCCCACCCGGAGCCCCATTGGAGTCGCCTAGCTCGACTGGTTCTACGAGCCAAGACAACTGCCCTCGCTTCCCACAGCGACCTTGGTCCTCCGCATCCTCGGCATAGCGACTCGAACGGCTAAGTACCACGCCCGGGGACTGAAGACCAGTTCATCGCGAGCGAACAGGGAAAACGCCAAGTAGGAGAGCATGCCCAGGACTCGCCACGCGACTGACTCCACGGGCCAGGCAGGAGTGACGCGCTCAAACCAACGCGCTAATTCCTCAACCACCCTAGAGTCGCACCTAGAACAACCAAGTACCACGCTCGGGGACTCGGCCACCCGACCTCGTTCGCGCCAGGGAAAACGGTAAAGTAAAGAGCACTCAAGGGAGTCGCCTAGCGACTGGCTCTTCGAGCTCGGGCGAGTCGACCAAAATAACAGAACACATAACAACAACACATATATCACGTACGAGGTAAACCCCACAAAAAGGGCGGACGCGCTCGGGGACTCGTTCAAGACGTAATCACAAATACACAACAAATACCAAAATAGACACGATGTCTTATTCAATCGCATATCGCATTGTTTCATGCTACAAAATATGCCCGCATGGCAGACCTGCTGCTAACGCCACGAGGCAAACTATCCTACTCTGCAGGCTTTGACGACGACTCACCAACATCCCGGCGATTGCGGATGAATGGCATGTACAGGTTCGACGGATACGTCGTCAGTTCACCCGCCATTGCCGCGCGAAAAGGCTGCTCGACCTTGAAGTCACGATGCGGTGGATCGGGGTCGTTCGGCGCGACGACCGTCTCCTGGTACGGAAGGAGGTCGCCCATCGCCCGTGCACACGCTCGAGTGGCGGCACGGTCCTGCAACTTGAGAACCTCGGACAGCTCCACCGCGCCAGTCGACGATGGATATCCACTCATCACATCGTCGATGTCGAAGTCCTCGGGGAAGTGGGCAAGTCCAAGACTAAGTGTCGTCGATGCTCCGCGCCGAAACGCCGACCGCGTCATGAACTCAACGACCGCGGGCGCTTTCTCCAAATACTTCCACACCTCAACGAGGTCGCTAGGAATCACCTCTGTGGGCGATATATCTTGGAGATAGGCGCGGATGCACGTCGCCGACAACGTTGCCGAGTCGACAAGCATGCTTACACACTGCCTCGCGTCGAACGAGCTCGCCTCTTCCTCGCTATCGATGATGCGACCTGCGAGTAGAAGACAATAATGAGGACGACGGACACAAAAAAAAGACACAACCACCGGAAGGGGCAGATGTACTCACCAAGCAGCGGGCGGGCGAGTTCCGTGATGAAGCATTGAAGCGATGTATGGTCATCCTGAAGCCCAAAAATAAGGACTTCCGACACTTTGTGATCCTCTTCAGCGGCTGCAATGGCGGCCTTAGCTCGCCCATCAGCCGAGCTCGCTTCTTCCTTTGCCTCCCGCAAGGCCGAGGTTGGCGATCCTGTTCAGCGCACTCAAAGCCGATTGCGCCGCCACCAATTCACCAGCCGGGACAAGCCTCGGCGAAGCTTCTTCTCGCAGCAACAGCTCAAGCTCTGTTCGCTTCCTGGACGATGGCTAGCTCCTTCTCCGCGCGCTGCTTCGCGGCCAATCGGTCCACCGACTCAAGCTGCAGACCCTGCACATCACCAAAAAGGTTAATCAAAGCAAAATTCCTAAGTGCCCACCCGCTGAAATTTAGCGAGTGCGCACTTGGGGACTGGCGATCAATAAATTCCTAAGTGCCCACCCGCTGAAATTCAGCGAGTGCGCACTCGGGGACTGGCGATCAAGAAATTCCTAAGTGCCCACCCGCTAAAATTCAGCGAGTGCACACTCGAGGACTGGCGATCAAGAATTTTATGCCCACCATGAAATTCAGCGAGTGCGCACTGGGACCGTGATCAAGAATTTTATGCCCACCGCTGAAATTCAGCGAGGCGCACTCGGGACCGGGCGATCAAGAATTTTAAGTGCCCACCCGCTGAAATTCAGCGAAGCGCATCGGGACCGCTAATCAAGAATTTTATGCCCACCCGCTGAAATTCAGCGAAAAGCGCACTCGGGACCGGCGATCAAGAATTCCTAAGCGCCCACCCACTAAAATTTAGCGCGCACACTCGGGACCGGATGCAAAAATAAAGTTAAGATACTATAAGAATCAGCCGCCGCAAATCACCTACCGATCCTCGGGACCGGATGTACCGGATGGCGCGCCAAGCATGCCATGGAGTTGTATCGGCCCACGGACGCGAGGAGAGCCGTATGCCCACGACGCTGGTCGACTTCAGCGGGCGGTCCTGTGAGCGTGGCTTGAGGGCGAAGTCCCACTCGCGCCGCCTTGGTCACGGTTGCGGAAGGTGGCGATAGAGGCACCCGCCCAAAGGAGGTTTGCCCGCCGTCCAGCAAGGAGCGCCTTCAGAGACGCGGCTGCCTCCATCACGGGTCCGGCTGCAACCGCCGTGTCGCCGTAAATAGTGACGGTGTCGCCTTGGCCTTCTTGCTGCCATCCGCCGAGACGGCGACGTCCGCCTTCCTCTTGCGGAAGGATCCTCATCGCTAACGACCGGCACCTTAGCCACGGCCGGATGGCCCATCCTCTTCACTCCAGTCCTGCATCAATCGGATAAGCAAAAGTAATTGAAGTAATTATGAAAGACAAGGAAGGGTGAGTACACTCACTTGGCATCGAATAAAGCGTAGCCCGCACGGAGGCCGGCTGGTTTTTCCAGCCAGGGCCCGGGCGGCCGAGCCCCATCTCCGGACGCCGCGTGCAGGACACGGACGGCTTCTTCGCTGCTGAGGCCGCAGCCGGAGCCTCGATATCTTCGAGAGCCTCCTTGCGAGGCGGCCGCCGCAGCCGAACATCCCCAGCCGTAAACCGGGGAATGGCGAGGCATTGAATCCAGCGGCACCTCCTCGCCGCCGCCCAAAGGCGGGCTGTCATCGGTGGTGCGTCCACCGGGCTAGGAGCGTCAGAGCTGCTCGCCGAGTGCGGCGGCGAGGCCGGCTTCGACGGCTTCGTCTTCTTCTTTGGGGTGGCCCTTGCCTCCCTTTCTTTATTCTTCTTCGACGGAGTGGCTTGACGGCGCGAGGTGGTCTCTGGGAGCTCGTCGTCGTCATCATGACGCTTGAGGCTTCTGCTTGCCTCGAGCTCACGCTGTCGTTGTCCGCGGGTCTTTCGGACCAGCGGGGCGACCTCCTCCTCGGACTCGTTGTCGTCGTCCTCGTCGCCCTTAGCGGGTGGCGATTCGCCTACGTCCTGGGCGGATGAGCTCGAGTTCTCGTCGTCCAAAGGTGGGAGCCACCCTTCCACCACTTGGAATAGCTGCGATGAATACAAAGTAAAATCAGAATTTCCGCGACTGCATAAACTGCGACTGCGAGAGAGGTAAAATGGTTACCGTTGGAGCTGGATGCTTATGATAGGGTGACCAGCCCGCGCATCCGTACACCGCTGGGTAATCTTCTTCTGGGAGATAGTCCTCCGCCCACTGCCGAGGCAGGCCTTCGCCGAGTCTCCCGCCGTGTACTGGTACATGTAGTGGTCGCTACCGGCGAAGGGACGAGCCGCCACCGAGCCAGCGTTGTGTTTATCGTCTGAGGCTTCTTTTCAGACCGCTGATGGTCTGGAGCATCTCGTCAACGACCATCATCCGCTGATCGCTGGGGAGCTTGCCAACTTGAGATGGCGCTTTCGACCGACATGGAATACCGTGATCACCGCCTCCTCCGGGTCGCCGCCACGTAAAACCACGACTTCTTCCAGTCGCTCGCTGCCTTGGCGGGCAGCATCAGATCGAAGAATGAAGCTTTTGACTTAAGCTGGAACGTCAGGCCGCCCGCGGCTAGCATTGGGTTGCCTGCCTCCTCGCGGCTGATCCGTCCGTGGAACAGATCTTGACACAAGGGGAAGTAGGGCCGGCAGCCCAAGTAGCATTCGCAGAACGCCACGAAGATGGCGAGCTGCTCGATGCTGTGGGGACCCAGATCTGAAGGATGGATCCCGTAGTAGGCACAGAAGCGCCGGAAGAACAGGGACGGAACCCTAGCCCCGCCGAGATGACTGGTGAACAGATGAATTCCTCTCGCGGGTTCGGGTCGTCTCCGGCCATGGAATACGCCAACAGCCGGCTCGCAAGATCCCGGCCTCCTCGAAGGAGGCCAGCTGCGCCCTCGTGCACTTGGATCTATCCCACGGTTCGGTGGAAAGGGCCATGGCCAAGAGGTTTGTTGGGGATTAGGGGATTTCGGGTCGGCTGGATCGCGATGCGAGGGGAGGCGAAAATGCGTGCAGTCGGAAGAAATGATGAGAAGGTGGCTCTCCGATCGCCTGCCATTCCCCTTATATAGTGGATGTTACCCGCCAAATCAGGGAGCCGTTACCGCGCGATGATTACGCCAAAAGTTACCGTTGGATTACCCCAACGGCTAGTTTGACCACGATGACGGTCCAACTACGCTCGTTCACCGACCCAATCACTATGACAAGAGCCACGACTGACTCGCCAAAGCTGCGACCGGATCACCGGTTTCCTCCTTTATACAGAGCCGCCGACGATTCGATCGATGCCTACCGTCAGATACTCCGATCAGCAGCCACCCACGCCTAATCAACGACGGCCTCGGGACTACTGATGGGGATATGCCACCGGGTATACCCAGCAGACGCTTCCGATCGCCCAAGAACCGCAAGTGGGCTCAGGATTGCGAATGGATTGAAGCCCAATGAGGAACCAAGCGATCGAAGTCAAGGCCCGTGAGTAGATAGGCCCAATGGATTAGGTTAAACGACCAAGCTTTAACTGAATTGGTTGAGATGTGTAAACCCTAGGGAGGTGAGCCTATATAAACCTCCCTATAGGGCGAGTAGAGATACGTTCCTCATACACCCAAGCGACACGCCGCTTAGCCGAGCTCGCCCATTGTAACACCTCCATAATACAATCTAGCAGGAGTAGGTATTTACCCTCCGGGGGGCCGAACCTGGGTAAAACCCTGTGTCTTTGCCCTCATCTCGCACCGCAGATGGCTAGCGCCCTTGCCCCTCGTTCTACTACTCGCTGCCGATTGCAGCATCTGCCGTGACTATTCCCACGACACTTGTGGAGCTCGCCGTCGATGATGGTGAAAGATTTGCATCGGCGTGCAACCATCCGGGCGTCTATCTCGTCTGCCGGCAAGGTGCCAGCCTCCAGGTAGGCGATGTACGGCTTGGTCCAATCGCTCGTTCGACGAAAGTGCGACCAGGCCTGCTCAGCGCTGACTCCAATGTCGATCTCCCTTGGGGGAGAGACTGATGGCTTGGTGATCGTGTCGAGGAAGACGCCAGCGGGTGGTGCGAGTCGAGCCGACCCGATGCGAGAGAGTGCGTCAGCCTCCTCGTTCTTCCGCCTGTCGATCCACTCGACTGAGTAGCCTGCGAAGTGTCCCCCAGCTTGTCTACTGCTTGGCGGTATGCCT
Organism: Avena longiglumis; assembly: GCA_030063025.1. NCBI lineage: Eukaryota > Viridiplantae > Streptophyta > Magnoliopsida > Poales > Poaceae > Avena > Avena longiglumis. The sequence continues at coordinate 446,061,658 of CP125977.1, forward strand.
CCATGGTAGGAGAGACGGCGTCGCAGGTGCCAGCGACGAGGTGGGAGTCTCCGTAGCAGCGTAGGCGGTTGACGTTCATCTCCTTGGCAGCTCGCATGCCGTGGAGTAGTTCCTCGTACTCGGCCATGTTGTTGGTGCAGGGGGTGAAGTCGAGGCAGAGGACGTAGCGGATCTTGTCGCCCTTCGGTGAAGTCAGCACGGTCCCTGCTCCTGCGCCGTCCGCGTTCTTGGAGCCGTCGAAGTGCAGGCTCCAGTAGTGGAGATATGGCAACTTTTCTGGCTGCTGGGCCTCTTCCCAGTCAGCGATGAAGTCCGCTAGATCCTGCGACTTGATCGCTTTTCGTGTCTCATATTTGATGTTGTGGACGCCGATTTCGACGGCCCACTTGGCGACACGCCCGGTCGCCTCGCGGTTGCGGAGGATGTCCTGCAATGGTGCTGAGGAGACGACCGTGATCGGATGCTCCTGGAAGTAGTGCCGGCGTACGCCAGCTGTTTCAAGATCGCGATACCAGTTTCGGTATTATGCGGTACCGGCGCGACTCGGTGAGGACCTCGCTGATGTAGTACACCGTCGCCTGTCGGGCGCTGCTTTCCTTCCTCCGCCGACGACCATGACGGCGCCGACGACGCTCGGAAGCCGCGACGAGACCAGCATGGGTTCTTTGTCGACGGGCGGCGAGTAGCGGTCTCGCGAGCAGCACCTTCTTGAGGTCGCGAGCTGCCGTCTACCTCATTGTCCCACCGGAAGGTGGGGTTCTTACATCAGCGGTATAGGGCATTGCCTTTTCAGCGGGGATGAAGCGATTGAGAGGCGCCACCGCCCGCCAGCTTCTAGACGCCGCCAGCACTCGTGTTTGCCGAGTCGAGCGATCGTCGATCTTGGTGGGTTCGCCTCCATCCCGCTTGGAGACAACGCACTCCAAAGAGTTGCCCGCTGGTACAATCAAGGTGCATTTGCCTGGGTTAAGCTTTATCTTGTATTTCCGCAGGTTGGCGAATGTTTCCGCCAGGTCGGCGAGTAAATCGCCCTGGCGAGCGGACTTCACGACCATGTCATCGATGTAGACGTGGATATTGCGGCCAATTTGGCTCGCGAGGCACTCCTGCATGCACCGCCGGTAGGTCGCCCCAGCGTTCTTGAGGCCGAAGGTCATGGCGGTGTAGCAGAAGGCTCTGAATGGCGTGATGAACGCCGTCTTCTCCTTGTCCTCGACGGCCATTTTGATCTGGTTGTACCCAGAGTAGGCATCGAGGAAACACAGTGACTCCGAGCCCGCGGTGGAGTCGATTATTTGGTCGGTTTGCGGGAGGATGAACTGCTCCTTCCGGCAGGCGCTGTTCAAGTTTGTGTAGTCGATACACATCCTCCAGGTCCCATTCTTCTTCTCGACCAAGACTGGGTTTGCCAGCCACTTGGAGTATTTAATTGGCCGGATGAAGCCTGCAGCGAGTAGACGCTGCACCTCCTCGGCGGCTCGGCGGCGCTCTTCATTGAAGGGCAGCGATCGCTTGACAGTCGCACTTTGGGGTCGGCGTTAGTTTGTGCTCAGCGAGCTCCCTAGGGACACAGCATGTCGAGGGCTTCCATGCGAAGATGTCCTCGTTTCTCACGGAGGAACTCGATGAGCGCCTTCCTAGGCTGGGCTCATGCCCGTCCGATCATCACCGCCTGGAGTCGCCGGGACTAGCTCGACGGCGGCGGTTAGCGTCGCTGCCTCAAGGCTGAGGTGTTTGCGCCCGAGTTGGACTTCTTGAGTATGGTGGGTCGTTGTTGACCCCGCCGCTGTTGGCGAGCCTGCCGGCGTGGTTGGTCTCGCGATGACGGCGCCGCGAAGTTCGCCTTTGGCCTCGCACTCGGCGGCCATGTCGATCGCCGTTGATGTGATGACGCCTGACGCCCAGGAGCTTCATCGCTGTATGCGCGTAGTGGAGCGCCGCCATGAACTTGGCGAACGCTGGCGCCCGTGACGCGATGGTAGGGCTGTCGGCGGGTACCAGTCAAGACGATCCGCCGGTGCGGAAGTTTGCTGGTGTGCAAGGTGACGGCAGCGTGACCTTGCCGATCGGGTACGCCTTCCGACCGGGACGGCGTGGAACGTGGTGTAGGTCGTTCGACCATCGATCGCGGAGCCGCATCAAGGTGTCCAGTATGTGATGTTGATGGAGCTGCCGCCCATCAATGTCTTGGGGATCCGATGAGTCGCCCACCTTAGGCTTAACCACCGATGACTCGCCCAGGTACTGGCGCGCGTGGCGAGTGGTCCTGGCGGCTCTAGGTGATGGGCTGCTCCGACCAGTTGAGGAACTGGGGAACGTCCACCTGGGCCACCGCGTTGACGGCGACGGCGCGGGCGATGACCTTCTCGCGCTTCGTGTTGAAGCCTGTGAAGGTATGGAGCGAGCCGGCCACATTGCCGAATTTTCCGCCATTTGGCGGGTTGTTGTCGGGGTCCTCCCGCGCTCGCCGTGCCTTCTCAATCTCCCTGAGAGTGTGGCAGTCGGTGGTCGTGTGCGTGGCGGGCTTCCCTTCCCTGCTGTGAAACGCACAAGGTTGGTTGAGGAGGGCCGCGGGGTCAAACCTTGGTTTCGCCTTGTAGTTGCCGCCATCGCGGCGTTGCCCTCCGTCGCGGCGGAAGATCTTGGGCTCGCGTTGCGCGTGCCTGGCGTTGGCGACGAAGTCGACTCGCCCGTCACTGCGGCGCTTGCCGGTGAGGCGAGTGTTGCTGTAGCGTAGGTCGGACCGTCGTCCGTTGTCGTTGCCGCTCGTGCGGCGTTGGCCTCGACTCGCCGGTTTCCTGGTTTGGATCTTCCTCCGCTGCACTGCTTTGGCGATCTCGAGGAGGTCCGGTATGTTGTCGAGCGTGCGAGAATGTCGCTTGAGCTTGGCGACCAAGGGCTCGTAGCGGCACGAGGTCTTGAAGCAATGGATCGCGGTGTCCGGGTGGATGCCGACCGCGTTGTACCATAGTTCTTGCCACCGCTGGACCCAGTTGCGGGTGGACTCGTGAGGTCCCTAGACGCATCGTTCCAGGTCCTTGATGGTGGTGGCGCGCGTGTAGGAGCACTCGAAGTGCCTGACGAAGGCGTCGCGCATCTCCTCCCAGGAGTCGATGATGTCCTGGGGGAGGGTGTTAATCCACTGCCTGCACGTCCCCTCCATCATCAAGGGAAGGTAATGGGCGGCTAGCAGGTCGGTGTGGCCAGCGATCCCCATCGCCATGAGGTATGTATCCAGCCACACGGAAGGGTCGTATGAAGGGTCGTACGAAGGGTCGTACTTTTCTATTTCCTTCGGCGCCTTGAAGTTCGCCGGGTACTTTTCGCCTCGGATCATCGGTCCGAAGCACCTGGGCCCGTGTCGGCTTAGCGACCCCATCGGCTCGCTGTCGCGACGATTGGTTAGGGTGTGTCGCAGGTCGTCGGGCTGGCGTGCGCCAGCTTTGGTTGTTAATGATGTGGGTGCGGGCGTCGATGGGCTGACCGTTGGCGGCGACGAAGTTGGTCGCTGGCCTGGGGTCGTTGGTGGAGAGTTCCGCGTTCGTGGGTCGATGTTGGAGCTGCAGTGGCTCTGGTGGCGGGCAGTTGAGGGTGTTTGCCGCCAATGGGCGGCCGCTTGAGGCTGCTCTGCTGCCCGAAGAACACGAGTACACCCGACCCTGTGAGTCGGCGCCGACGTTTTGCTGCTCAACCACTTTTGCGAGCAGGCCGACGACGGGATCCGAGGGCGCCGCCGCGTGGCCGTGATGTTGTCGGCTGCTCGCCGGCCACGAGGTTGTCCATCGGGTGGAGAACAGTGGTAGGCCATTCGCTCGCCCCGTGAGGAGACCACTATCCGCGGTTGGTCCTCGAGGTGCGGTTGGGTGGAGGTGGGCACGTTCGCCGCCGACCCGGTGGGGGCCGGGCGCTTCCTCTGGCGTTGTTTCGCAGATCGCACGCCGCCACGCTGGCGGGTCGTTTCGTCGTCGAAGTTCGTGGCGCCGACGGTGGGGTTCAGAGCGACCTGATTCGCTTGGTGGTAGCGACAGCCTTACGCCACCGCCGAGGCGAAATTTTCGCCGGCTTGCTCCTTGGATCGCCCGCCAGCCAGCGGAGTTCCTCGACCTCCGTTGCCATGGCGTTGGGAGGGATCGGGGTGGAGAAGGGATCCTCCGGCGGATCGGTGCCAGTCGCCATGTAGGTCACGGCGTGGCGACCGGTCCCGTCGTGGAGATCGGCAGAGTTTTCCGACCCGGAGTCGAAGTCGAAGATCCCAAGGATGGAAGGATCCTCGAAGTCTCCCATGTTGGAGACCTAGGTGATTGAGCCCGCGGGTGAAGCCGCGGTGATGGATCCGGCGAGTGACGCCGGGGTCGCCGAGTCGGCGTCGTCGTTGAGGGCCGCGTCTTCCGCGACCACGGAGTTTTCGGCCACGTTGATGTGGGCTGAGTTGTACTCGGAGGCGAGGCGATGGATCGTGCGGACCTGCTCTCGGAGAGCCGATCGCGTGGTGGCGACTCGCGGATGCGAGCTGAATCCTCCGAGACGATGGCGTCGGTGAGGCCGACGAAGAGGCTGATCGTGCCGACCGGTAAGATCATGTTGTGCGTGACGGGTCGCGCCGCCGGGACATAGCTGCTTGGCAAGATCTGGAGCATCTTGTTGATCGCTATCATGCAGCCGGTGGCGACCGTCTCGTTGATGGGAATATTGGATCTCGCCGCAGAACACCGGCCAGGCCCCACGGTGGGCGCCACTGTCGTGGGAATGGTCACGGCAGATGCTGCAATCGGCAGCGAGTAGTAGAACAAGGGGCAAGTGCGGCCAGCCATCTGCGGTGCGAGATGAGGGCGGAGACACAGGGTTTTACCCAGGTTCGGCCCCCGGAGGGTAAAGACCTACTCCTGCTAGATTGTATTATGATGGTGGTACAATGGGGCGAGCTCGGCAGCTAGGCGGCGAGTCGCTTGGGTGTATGATGGAACGTATCTCTATATGCCCTGTAGGGAGGTTTATATAGACTCACCTCCCCCTAGGGTTTACATATCTCAACCGAATCAGTTAAGGCTTCGGTACTCGTTTAACCTAATCCGACTGGGCCTATCCACTCGCCTGGGCCTTCAGCTTCCAGTCGCTTGGATCCACACCGGCCTTGATCCAGCCGCCTTGCAGCCCACTCGCCAGTTCTGGGCGCTTGAACGCTCACTGGGTATACCTCGGTAGGCATATCCCCATCAATACATGTCTATGTCGATGACATAGTGGTAAAGACCAAGGAGAATAGTTCGCTGAACAATGATCTCCACGAGACGTTCGACAACCTCATATTAAACTGAACCTAGAAACATGCACCTTCGGCGTCCCATCCGGACAATTTCTTAGGTACTTCATTTTCAAGCAGGGCATCGAGGCCAACCCAAAGAATATCAAGGCTATACTAGCCATGGAGAAGCTGAAGAACGTCAAAGGAGTCCAGCAACTAGCTGGGTGCATCGCAGCGCTCAGTAGCTTCATCAGCCACATGGGTGAAAAGGCTCCCCCTTCTACTAGTTGCTTCGCAAGGACGACAAATTCGAGTGGACGGCTGAATATGATGAGGCATTCGAAGACCTCAAGCGCCTAATCTCTACATCTCCCGTACTGGTTACACCAACGGAAAGAGATCCCATGATGCTCTATATTGTTGCAACGCATCTAGTAGCCGGCACGATCCTTGTGGTCGAACGGACCGAAGAGGGCAAAACACATGGGGTACAGCAGCTAGTATATTACCTCAGCGAGGTACTGACGCATACAAAACAAAGGTATCCCCATTACCAAAAACGCACCTAAGGCGTATTCATGACTACGCGTCGACTGCGCCACTACTTCCAAGAGCATCAGATCGTGGTCTCAACGATGTGCCACTATCACACATCCTGAACAACCCCGAGGCTACAGGGTGAGTGGCCCTATGGGGCATTGAGCTGCCCCATGGGACATCATCTATGAAAGGCGCACCACGATTAAGTCACAGATGCTTCCTGACTTCTTCGTGCACTGGATAGAGCTACAGCTGCCAGAGACACCGGATATGTCCCAGCTCTGGACGATGCACTTCAATGGATCCAAGCAAAGAGAAGGTGCCAGAGCCGGAGTAATCCTAACATCTCCAAAAGGGCACAAGATGAGATACGTACTGCGGATGAGGTTTCATGTATCCAACAATGAGGTGGAGTACGAGGCGGTGCTCCATGGCATGCGGATGGCTAAGGTCTGCGGTGCTACGCGAGTCATCTATGGCTATTCCAACCTCGTCATCCAACAGGCGATGAACCAGTGCGAAACCGTCAGCGACAACATGGTCACCTACCGTGAACTCTACAACTCACTCGAAAGACTTTGATGGTTGTGAACTCCGGCATGTTGGCCAGGAAAGCAATGAGGGGGCTGACAAGCTCGCCAACATTGGCTCCACTTGCGCCCTAGTGCCACCAGGCATGTTCCTCGAACAAATCTGTGAGTGCTTAATCAAGCTCCTAGCCGATGCCACGGGATACTCGGGAGCTGCGCCACCCGAAAAAACGGAAGCACCCAAAGAGCTGGAGAATGACGTCGAACTGGTGAGCCTCATGCATGTCCTAGCAATCGAGCAAATATGGACTCTACCATACGTCAAGTATCTATTGAGGAAGCAGCTTCCAGAAGACCCAACTGACGGCAGGCAAATCGCTCGCCATTCAAAAGCCTTCACAATCATCAACGGTGAACTATACAAGCGAAGCATCACCGGAGTGATCCATCGATGCGTCACCAACAATGATGGAAAGGACATCCTCCTCGACATCCATGGAGGCACCTGCGACCACCACACCGGCAGTCACGCCCCTAGTCCCCAAGGCTCTATGAGCTGGCTACTACTAGCCAATAGCGATGCGCGACACCACGGATATCATCAAAAAGTGCAACGCCTGCCAACGGTTCACTGACAAACCACACGCACCAGGCTTAGAGCTGAGGCATGTACCATTGGCATGGCCCTTCGCCTAGTGGGGACTCGACATGGTCGACAAGCTGCAGAAATCCTCACCCGGAGGATACGTCTTCCTCCTGGTACCAGTCTACAAGTTCACCAAATGGATCGAGGCTAACCCCGTCACCAACCAAACTGGTGCGTTGGTCGTCAAGTTCTTCCAATCCATTTTCTACGGGTTTGGAATTCCCCACAGCATCATCACCGATAATGTCACACGAACTTCCACCTCGAAGGAGTTCCAAGACTTCTACGAAGGGCTTGGCATCAATGTCACATACGCCTCAGTGGCGCACCCGCAGACCAGCGGTAGTTCGAAAAGGCCAACGGCCTCGTCTACAACGGGATCAAGAAGCGACTCCTACGCCCTCTCAAATGAGTGGCAGGAGCCTGGGCAGACGAACTACCCTCCGTCCTCTGGAGCCTGCGCATGATGCCAAACATCGCCACTAGATAAACGCCCTTCTTCATGGTACATGGAGTCGAGGCAGTGCTACCTATAGAGGTACGCTACAAAACCCCTCGGGTTGTTGCTTACAGTGTGGCACAATCAACGGCCACACTCAAAGACTCTGTCGATCTATTGGATGAGGCACGCGACATCGCCGCTGCCCGCTCGGCAGTATATCAGCAAAGCCTCCACAATTACGACACCCGACGACTGCATCCACAATCCTTCGTCGAAGGAGACCTTGTCCTCCGGCTCAAGCAAAAGGGACACCTGAAGGTCGAGTCGCTATGGGAAGGCCCCTACGTGGTCACCGAAGTCATCCGAGGTGGCGCCTACCGCCTCAAGGACGTCGCGTCCGGAGTAGCATACTCCAACCCTTGGAACGTTGCACAATTGCGATGCTTCTACCCCTAGTTGTTCTTTTTAATTACTTACAATAAGGCTATTCAGTTGAACCCTGTATCCCCTACTGTGCGATGAATAAAAGCTAAGTTCCTTAGCCAATACAACTCTCCTTATTCACATTTTTTACATTCATGCAATATGCTCGGGCACCTAATGACTTCGTCGATGCCTACATTCAATGCATTAACCTGAGTAGATGACCACGTCAGGCTAACGAAAAGGACATGCAAAATTTACAACAACAAAGCATTACATGCCAAATACATCTTATAAATTTTACAAGGGCATCAATAGCCCAGCAGTAACTATAAAATTTTACATTGTCATAAATAAACTTTGCAGGAACAAATGGTCATCCACGCTAAAGAAGAATTTTGGTGCGATCGTCGAAGAGTTGCACGATGTCCTCGGCATTGCGAGCCACCGCCACATAAAGAGGGCGCATATTCCACACCATACCATCCGGCGGAACAGGTGGTCCTGCAGCTATCTTCGCCAAGTCCACGTCAGGGCGACTTAGTCGAACATGCTGCTGGTACACAAGTCCCCTAACGGTGTCTGCACTCCTAAACTTTCCTAGCAACCCGAGGAAACTAGACGGGGCTACATCCAAAGGGAACATGGCAGCCCATATAGACGCAAACAATGACCTCGCGCTCTTCAACATCTATAGCACTTCATGGACATGATCTAGTACTGTCACAACCACGGTCGCTCGACCGCGATCCATCCAGAAGAACCCCCAGCCTCCAACTCATCTTGGGTGAGGCAGTTGAGTCGAATAGCAACACGGTATTTCTCTTCCTGTGGAAGTAGATTGAAAACTGCAAAGGGAAACATCTTAGGAAACACATAAAATGAAAGCAGCAGCAAAAGTAATAGGAGGCACTTGATGGACACTTACACTGCAGTTGCTCACCAATCTGCTGAAACTCTTCGAGCAATTAATCTTCCTTGGCAACAGCCCGCTCCGTTTTTGACTTCCAGACATCGGCGTGACCTCAGATGACAAGAACGTCCCTCTCCAATCTCCGGATGCCTCACTCGCAGATGGATGGGCAGCAACCATGGAAGATGACAAAGTCATTGAGTCTGCATTCAAAGGGCCCTAAGAGGCGCACAATTAACAAGGTATAAGGACAAGAGCAACTGCAAAAGTAGAAGAAGGAGCATATATTCACATCAGAATAACCACTGCGTGGTAGCATCAAAGTCATGCAGTATAAGTCATTACATGACCTGCAGCAAAAGCAAATGCGAAACTACCAAGCAACTACAAAGAAAAAAGACCCTAGGGAGCAGTGGCATCCGAAGCAGCTTCGGACTCTAAGGCTCGCGCCTTGGCCACCCGCTGCTACTCTGAAGCATAGGTCGCTAGAAAATCAATGAAGCGAGGTCCATAATGCTTGCAGCGTGAGGTGAAGGAGGCGAAGGCTACCTCAGTGACATCTACCGCAACTAGCATCTTGGAGGTGACCTGGATCTAGTTTAGTTGCGCGCCAGACACCATCGCCATTGCCAGGCCAAGGGTAGCACCCACACCCTTCTAGGCCTTCTTGTACTGTGCAGGTGCATCCCTCGCCAGATCCTTCGCCAGGGAGTCGACGTCGTCGAGGGCTACACCCTTAGGGAAGATCTCCCAGTAGAAGCGGCTAAGGACCTCCTTGTCCTTCCCCATCGTCTCGATGGTGGAGCTGGAACGGTCTTTGACCACAGCAACCGCATCTGCGAGGGGATCCCCATGATCCAGAGCATTGCGATCAAAAGCAACGCCAGTGTCATCTGCAGATGCGTCAAATAAGGTTCATATAAAACAAGGGAGACAAACAAAAAAACTCAGGAGAAAAATAACACGGTAAATCACCGGACAATGCCTTGGCAGCCACCATAAGCTGCCCCGTCATCGCCTTCTCCCGAGATGCATCGGCAGTCGCAAGTTGTTCCTTGTGCTCATGGGCCTCTTGCTTGAAGCACTCGAGGGCTTCCACGGCATCTTTCGCCTTGATCTTTGCCTGACACTTCTTCTTTTTGAGTGCAACCAGTTTGCGGAGAGCCTTGTTACTTTCATCTGGAAGAAAGAAAAGGAAATAGAATCAGAAGACAAAACCCATCATATGCACCCGAAGAAGATAGACATCAATGTGTAAACCTTGGAGCTGCTGGAATTTTTCTTCCAAGGATACATATTGCTACCCAATGCGCTGTAGGTCACGCATGACGGTCTACATCAAGAAAATGGAAGTCAGAAGAATAAAGATGACTCGAGGGCTTGCAAACAGCAATCGAATAAAACTTACATGGACACTCAGAGACTCTGAAGGTGTAGCCTATGTCTTCCGGGAGACAATTGCACGAGTCCTTGGCTTCGAGGAACTCGCTTCGTCGATGGAGTTGGCTAGTATCTTCGCGGAGGCCACCACAGCCTCGGCACTCACTGCTTTCGACTCCGCCGCCATCCCATCAAGCTCATCCTTCAGGGATTCAACTGAGGAAGACCTCCTGATACATTCGAGCAAGGAAGTCATTCAAAACACCAAAAGGGGTAAAACCTTAGAATAATTCAAAGCATAGAAACATCAGATACTTATGATGGAATGTCGAAGAGATTCACGAGCAACGCAGTTTTTCTCTTCTTCTTGGCCGGTGGCTGAGGAGCAACCACCCAGATGGGTACACAGGAAAAGGAGAGGAAGCCTCCTCACCTTGAACATGTTGCTCCAAGTGAGCAGTCCCCTGTGGGGTGAGAGGTGTCGAGGCATCCAAACCTTTACTTAGGTTTATCTTCAGAGAATGCCCATCGCTACGCTCAGGGGCTTCATCATGCACCGGAGACTGAGCCGAGGGAACGATGGACTCAGACTCCGCATCTCCACCTTCTGGCGCCTCAGAGAACTCCTCAAGAAGGGGAGGCATCATGGCCTCCACCTTGAGGTCCTACACAATCAAAAACATTGCATCGAACAGACGCTCAAATAAAGAATAGCAATAGCAAAAAACTACAACAAATAAAATAACGCATACCTAAGGAACTTTGTTTCGCGTGCTGAATGGAGCAGTCGAAGACTCTGCTTGCAACGCCTCGTCGACCTTGTACTTGAGAAGCGACCTGAGTGCCTTATCGAGGTATGTTGAGGAGAACTCCTCATTCGACACTCTTGTCGAGTCGTTGGCGCCAGAATATAGAAACGTCAGGTGCGCCCTCGCCTAGAGGGGATACACCCGATGCTTCATAAAAGTGCGGATGATATCGACGCCGGAGACCTCCTTACCTGGCACCAGCTGGTGAGCCTCATCTCGCTTGTACATCTTCTCGACCACCCCGGTATCACCCGCAAGAACGTCGTTTGACCATGAGCCGCTTGCGGGATATCACCTTCCTGGCATCGAAGGGAGCCAGCCCATAGTGCTGGCCGTTGAGATTGGAGTCGCGAAGGTAGAACCATTTGTTCCTCCATGCTTAGTCGGATTCACAAAGGTCGAAGGAGAAGTACTAGATGTTGGGGCGGATGGATATCCCACACCTGCCTAGCACATACACGCCGTCGGTACCATACTTCCTCTTTAGAGAATAGAGCTTCCTAAAGAGGCCGAAGTGCGGCTCGATTCCGAACCAGCACTCGCACAGCATGATAAAGCACGCGATGTGTAAAAGGGAATTGGGCGACAACTGATGAAGTTGTAGCCCCTAGAGAAAAAGGAGCCCACAAAGAAATTCGTGGGCAAGAAGGGACAGACCACAGATGAGGAAGGCATAGAAAACAATGATGAAACCCTTAGGAGGATGCGGGATTACCTCCAATTTTGGGAGAATAGCGTCATGTATCTCCTGAGGGATCAGATGTGCCGCCAGCTGCCATTGGTGATGCGGTCAGCCGCGGTGGTCTTCTTGGTGGCGCTAGTCACCGGCAGTGCTCATCCTAGTGGCGGTGGCAGGCTTCTTCGGTTTGCCCATCTTGCTGGCACGGCGTGCGACGCGATGAGCGCGAAGGAAGGAAGAAGTGAAGGTGCGAAGAATGTCATGTGCAAAGGGCGCATGAGCTCTGGGAATGGAGGAGGCAAATCGACAGAGGAAGGAGAAAATAGCAAAGGGAAAACTACCACAACCCCTCGCAGTATAAAACGATGAAGACGATGATGCAGAGTCGTTGATTCCTTAACCCTAGAACGTGTCCTTCATCACGTTGTACACGTGGCAGATACCACCCAAATCGTCGTGAGAACGCCGTCCACTACACGCGAAAATCGAAGAGACACAGTAACTTTTTGCGTAAAAAATGTGTGACTAGTCAAATCTTCGTCATAAAGTGGGACCCATGATCGTCTAGTCTTGTCACCACTGCTGCCGCAGACGGTTGAGCTCACCAAGCGTCAGCAATGATGTCAATAGCTCGCAAATAGAAAAGCCAGCAACGGGAGTACTCAGTCGAGTCTCCAACTCAGCCGAATACTCGAGGGCTACTCCTATCAGGAGTGATGGTCACGCACCTGAAATCTTGGCAGTCCTCGGGTCAATCGACGAAAACCACAAAGATTCGAGTCCTTCTTTGAGTCTACGACTCCCTTATGGACTCGGGGACTACTCCCATAGGGAGGCTAGTCACCCAAATGATTTTTGGATCATTGTATCACACAACTGACAGCTTTAAGTTTCTGCCCGAGTCTGCGACTCAAACATACACTCCGGGGCTACTCCCATAGGGAGCGCTAGTCGTGCACCCTATGGAACATTCGAATGAGATCCTTTGGATCCTCCATGACCAATGATAAAAACCTAAATTACAGAGCAATCGACAAACTTTGCCCAAATTAATGCTAAGAGGGATAACGTCTCCTTAGTCACTTGAAATGCCTCCACGGCGATAAACTTTAGATGATGTGTATACGACACAAAGATAAGACCTACATATAACGTCTCATGGCCTGGTAACGCACCCGACTGCGCTCTGCCAGTAACATACCGTGTCAACAGGCACGATGAAAAATCTTGACGGACACGTTGGGTACTGAACTTAAAACACTAGAATTTGACTCTTGTAAGACCTCCGCGGCCTGAGTCGAATTACACGAGCAATTTTCTGGATTCGACCCCGGGGACTCGATTCTGAGTAGATCATGTTGTTTTGTCCAAAGACAATTAACTGGACCCGATCCATCAGGAGAGTTAGGCACGCGTATAAACTATCCCTATGAACCATCATTTTAACCTGAAACATGTTCGGATGAGAAGCACTCGAAAGACTAAAGAGTCTTCAGTTGAATCTACGATTCGACTGAACACTCGGGGGATACTTACATGGATATGCCCTACGGATACTCAATATTAGCCTACCTATTCCAGCCCAGTGGAGGCCCATGAAGAAGGCGTGCTGTAATCACGAAGCTCAAGAAGATTTCGGGTGTCCAAATCCCGGTGAAAGCTCGACTCCTTGAAGGACACGATTATCTTTAGAAACTTGAAAGGGGCAAACCCTAATTTGTAACCTACTACACCTACCCCGAGACCTGGCCTCCCCATATAAAGGCCAGGAGGGCACGACAAGGAGGACAATCCATAACCCTAGCATACACACCTCACCAAATCTCATCTGCGCACCCTTGTAACCTTCGGCATCACCATCAACAAAGAACAGACAAGCAGGAGTAGGGTTTTCCCTCCAGATGCCTAAACCTGGGTAAACCTCGTGTCCCCGTGTTGCGAATCTGTTAGCCATTCCACGATCTCCAGCGTCCCCTCCTCCAAAACCCAAGTCCATAACAATGTGCATTGATGAGTCCAACCCTCGCCACACTTTTTCACCAAAATGCTACGACACATAGTGGTGTGAATCTCAAACTAGATGACATTAATGATTTTCAAAATAGGACCTTATGAATCTAGTAAAACCGATTTAGGACAGACCATTCCTCATGAGCAAGCATGATCAATGAAAGCATATGAGATATGGTTTATGGTTAGTAGCAATGTAGCTAGATTATTTGTACTCTATTGCAAGTGGAGACTGAAGGGAAAAATCCCTAGAGGCAAATAATAAATGAGTTTATTTTCATATTTCATTAGTTCATAATAGTTTTATATCATGCTATAACTGTATCAAGTGGAAACATTGATATAGGTGTGATATGTAAACAAACCTAGGTGCCTAGTAGCCTCTATTCAACTAGTTCATTGGTCAACTGGTGATCAAGGTTTCCTGATCATGTTGGTGCTTCAGCGCCAATTGACAATGGAGCCATCTTATTGGAGAATAAGATGGTGGATATTTCCCACTAATGATTGTTGCAACACGATCATATCATGAAGTTTAGGTTGCAATAATTAAGTAACGGAGTGACTTATTCCTCAGACCATGAGACCATATCAAATCGATGTCACCTGAGACTTGTTTGATCACATCAAATGTCACTCGGTGGAACGATGGTCATAAAGGTGTGATTGGTTATTTCAGAGGGGCGGGCTAAGGCGTATGCGTCAAGAGTAGGATTTGTCCATCGGTGTGATGGAAGACTCTAGGACCACTCGGATAAGTTATATCTAAATGTTGTGCAACAAGTGACTAGGTCATAGGGATATTACTTATCAAAGCGAGTAAAGTAGCATTTTTTGGTAACGAGGTTGAACTCGACATGGTGATGTCGTTGATCAAGCCTCGGACAATGCATGTATCGCAGAGACAAAAGGAATAGGACACATTGTTCAAGATTTGACATGATGGTGATTCATGAGTGCATAGGGATCAATATGGGAATCTAGGTCCCGTTATTGATCATTGATGGAGATCATGTCTATAACATTCCCGAATCATAGGGAAGCACGCTTAAGGGTATTACGACGCTAGGAGATCTTCCAGTAAGAAGGAATCCCAAAAGATAGAGAAACTGGAATCATTGCGGAGATCCGAAGTTGTTTGGAGAAAGAAAATAAGGAAAGAGACTAAAAGGAGTTTTAGATAAATGGCAATTTATAATATATATTTATTATATGTTAATTGTGATTTAATATATTTTAAATAAATATTTAAATTAAGATTTATGACGCAACTTTCTCATTAGGCCAAAATCCTAGAGGAAATTGGCCAAGAGAAAGCAGCAAGAACAAGATAGGAAAACAACCCACGTGGGCGGCAGATAGTTGCTTACAGATGGGGCGAACAGCCCACCGTCGTTGCTGGTTGCAGACGAGGCCGTCATTGCTAGTGATCGCGGGTGGCCACCCACCTAGGCGCTGCACCGAGTCGTCGGGGGGGCAGCCAGCCACCTCTTCCATGCGGGGCACGCTTGGCTGCTGGTGTAGGCCGGCCCACCCAGGGTCACCTAGCCACTAGTAGGCTGCCACCACCGGCTGCTGTTTGAGATGCGCTAGGCCGTTTGTGGCCTAGACGGCTGGAAGGTCTTTTTCCCTTTATTCTTTGTCAAATTTAGTCCCACATGGGGCACCCAAAGGGGAGGGAACACCTCCTTACGCCTATATAAAGGGGTTCCCATGGGAGAATTAAAACACACCAATAAGATATTCTCTTAGGAAGTTTCCTTAGAGAATATACCTCTCTCTCTAGTTTCCTTTGCAAGTGCATGGTCCCACGAACGTACTATACACGCAAGGCCAACACCATTGCGGCACACTGTTGTGCTATAGGGATTCCAGCCAGGAATTCTACTTCTGCAACCTAGGTAGGATCCGAGCCCAGGAGTGGTTATCTTGCACCGTATGTGTGTGATAACTCGGGCGGATACACTTGGAGCTACCCGACCATCATACCTGGACCTGTACATGCGAGGAGCTTCGCGACCTTCAGGTCGGACGGGTATGACTACATCAGCCATGCTTCTGCATGAGTGTAACGCTCTCTCGGTCTTCAAGGGTACATTACTACTGTCTTCCTCCATTACTGCATTACTAATAGATAGATCTTGGGAGATTAGGGTTTCACGCATAGTAATTTTTTGTTTTCTACACCAGAACCCCTTGTCGCTGTCATGAACCCTCCCGAGCTTCCGCAAGCTGATTCCACCGCCGAATCCCAGCTGGCAACCCCTCCCGCCGCGGATGTCGCCGACGGCAGCCTTCCACTTGCGCAGGTGGTGAAACTAGCAAGGAAGGGACTAGGCACGTAGCCCTGCGCTGTCGGCGGTTCGACTGGCCCCATACGGATCTCTGGTGGTCAGAAGAAAATCAGCGGATCCAAGGAGCCCTCCGCCTCGAAGCCGAAGAAACCCGTGTGCCGGAAGCCCCTCTCCGCATGCACGCCGATGAAGACGCCTTCCCCTGGACTGGCGACCCAATTCTCTCCTATTCATGGAAGTTATGTTTCCGTGTAGATTTGATTGCCGTCAAATTTGCTCTAGAAATGGCGCAGGTGCCGTTTAGATTTGATATCCTAAAAATGCCATATTTTTGTGTTTGTTCGTTGACATGCTAAACGACGTCGGGGTGAACGTCAACGGTGGTCAGACCCTACCTGATGAGACTGGTACTGCTGCTCCCGGCGACGATGAAGATGCTGAACTAGAAGAGGTGGACGAGGAGGCGTTCGATGCTTCCCAGGAGAAGGTGAAATCGAAGAGATCTGCCAACTACACCATGGATGAAGACACGGAATTGATACGGGCTTGGGAGGGTGTGTCCATGGATGTTGTCACCGGGAGTGACCAATCTCGGAAGAAGTATTGGCAGCGGATTGAGGACAATTTTTTCAAGCTTGTGCCAAAAGGAAGCACCCGCACATTGGGATCTCTCCAAGGCCAGTGGGATACAATCAAACAATCTTGCAGTCATTGGAGTGATGCCTATGAGCAAGTGAAGACTCATCCCCCAAGCAGCGTCAACATTGATGAGTATGACAAGATTGCATAATTCAGGTACAAAGACATGGCCGCATCGAGGAACAAACCATTCACTCTCCATCATTGCTAGGAATTTCTCAAGGACTGTGAGAAGTGGAGGGTGCGGGAAACTGGCGCGACAATAAACTTGGAGGAAGAAGATGAAGAGGAAGACAATGAACCAAAAGCTAGAAAAAAAGGCCAGATGGTACAAAGAAAGTGAAGGAAGAGTTGAGAACAAAAAGTTGAGGGACAAAAACGATGACATGATGAAGCACAAGGCGCTAGTAGCGCAACAACAAATGAAAACCAAGATTTAGTTGGATGAAAAGAGAGTTGAGTCGAAGATGAAAATGTGGCTTGCAACTCGTGAAGATGAGAAGCGCAAAGCTGAGTTTGAGGAGCGAAGGATTCATATCGATGAGGGAAAGGCTAGGGCAGCAGTGATTGTCAATGAAACATGAGTGATGACTATAGATATTGACAAGATGGATCCAATCACAAAAGTGTGGTGGGACGTACGATAGAAGGTTGGAGATCATCGAGGCAAGGAAAGCTCTTAGAGCTTCTGCGAACGATGGAGGTGATCATCATGGTCATAAGGGAGCCTAGTATGTTTATTTTCAGTTTGTTTGTGCTGTTGTAAAAACTTTGAAATTTTTGTATTGGTTTGATCTTCTAGAGGGTACAATCTATTTTGCGGTACAACTATGCAACATCTATCTATTCCACCCCGCTCTTTTTCACTGCAAAGACGAGTTGTGGTTTACCGCATACCCGTTTTGCGGTATGGCCGGATGTGGTATCTGCTAGAGTAGTATCAAAAAGGAACTAATTACTATTTTCCGATGGACACTTCTATACTTTTATTATGCCTGCCTGATGTATAAACACTTTTATGACGTTGGAATCTTCACCTGACTCAATTTATTTACCTAGCGTCTCTCCCCCTAGGTAAATAAATCCTTTACCTATATGTTTTTTTGCATTTCACCTAGGGTACATGGCTCTAAGTAAACTACGGATTTCTAGAGCTAGTGAGACGAAGAACCAGAGCACAAAGCGACCAAAGGGTGGCACAGGTCATACAAACACAGGCTTTGTAACTTGGCGCTGAAATATGATCGCATACTACTCAAGGTCTACATGTAGAAACGAGGCCTTTGGTTGAGCCTGGAAATGGGCTTTAACACCGGTTCTTCTACGAAACAGTGTTAAAGGGGGGGCCTACCAGCGTGGCCTGTGCAGCAAAAAGGAGCCCCCTTTAACACCGGTTTGTGGCATGAACCGGTGTTAAAGGCCCCTGCACCAGTGGCCCGCGTAGCCCTCCCCCTTTAACAACGGTTCATGGCTTGAACCGGTGTTAAAGGGGGGGCTATATAACACACCGCAACCCACACCCCTCTCTTCCATTTTTTCACTCTCTCATTTTGGAGCCTAGCAAGAGGGTGTGAGGTGTGCTAGTTTGTGTTTTTTTCCTATGCACAAGAGGTGTTCGATAAAATGCTCGAGAGCTCAAAATAAGTTTTCTCGTTTCTCTTTCCTTCTCGGTCGAGGTCGGCAACTATCCTTTCATGTGTCATTGATGTACTATATATAAATGGTCATCTCCCTATTAATTTTTGATATATACTATATATTAATGCAGATGAACCGGCAATGGATGTACGGTGACCGACGCACTTCCGAGTACATTACGGGCCTCCAAAATTTCATCGTTGTGGCTAATGCAAACCGTGGTCACAATGGTTTTATGTGTTGTCTGTGTGTTCACTGTCTGAACAAGAAAGACTACTCAAATATCAGAACCATTCACGCCCACCTGCTTCGATCCATTTCATGCCCAGCTATAATTGTTAGACCAAGCACGGAGAAAAAGGGGTTGTGATGGAAGACAACGAAGAAGAGGATGATGACAACTATCATAATATGTATCCTGAATATGATGATACTGCAACGGGGATAGATAATGAAGATCAAGAGGCAGCAGATGGGCCCGCTGATAACGATCTTGGTCGGGCCATTACTGATGCAAAGGAAGAATGTGAAACTGAAAAGGAGAAGGAGAAGCTGGAGCAGATGTTAAAGGATCACAAAACATTGTTGTACCCAACTTGCGAAGATGGCCACAAAAAGCTAGGTACCATAATCGGATTTCTTTGCAATGGAAGGCGAGAACGGTGACCGACAAGATTTTCAAAGTTGTTGGTAAAAATGAAGAATCTTCTTCCAAGAAATAATGATTTGCCCGACAGTACATACCAAGCAAATAAGGTTGTCTGCCCTCTAGGATTAGACGTGCAGAAGATACATGCCTGCATTAATGACTGTATCCTCTACCGCGGTGAGAAGTACGAGAATTTGGATGCATGTCCGGTATGCACTACATTGCGGTATAAGATAAGACGAGACGATCCTGGCGATGTTGAGGGCGAGGCCCCTAGGAAGAAGGTTCCTGCCAAGGTTATGTGGTATGCTCCTATAATACCACGATTAAAACGTCTCTTCAAGAATAAAGAGCATGCCAAGTTGTTGCGATGACACATGGAAGACCGTAAGAAAGACGCGATGTTGAGACACCCCGCTGATGGGTCACAGTGGAGAAAAGTCGAGCGAGAGTACCCGGACTTCGCACGTGACGCAAGGAACTTAAGGTTTGGTCTAAGTACAGATGGCATAAATCCTTTTGGTGAGCAGAGCTGCAGTCACAACACCTTGCATGTGACTCTATGTATCTATAACCTTCCTCCTTGGTTGTGCATGAAGAGGAAGTTCATTATGATGCCAGTGCTCATCCAAGGCCCGAGGCAACCCGGCAACGACATTGATGTGTACCTAAGGTCATTAGTTGAAGAACTTTTATAGCTGTGGACCAAACCAGGTGTACGTATGTGGGATGAGCACAAAGGGGAGCCATTTGACCTACGAGCATTGCTTTTTGTAACCATCAATGATTGGCCTGCTCTTAGTAACATTTCAGGGCAGACAAACAAGGGATAAATATAAGTGCATATTTGGATAAATGTAAGAAGGTTGTGTACCTAGGGTATCGTCGATTTCTTCCGAACCTGCATCCAGTAAGAAAGAAAGGCAAGCATTTCAAACGTCTGGCAGAACCCCGGAGGAAGCCAGTCCTTCGTACCGGTGAGGAGGTATTTGGTATGGTCAAGGACCTAGAAGTAATCTTTGGAAAAGGTCCTGGCAGTCTATCTGTTTCGAATGACGATGCCGGGCACGCGCCCATGTGGAAGAAGCAATCTATATTTTGGGACCTACCCTATTGGAAAGTCTTAGAGGTCCGCTCTTTAATCGACACGATGCACATGACGAAGAATGTTTGCGTGAACCTGCTAGGCTTCCTAGGAGTGTATGAGAAGACAAAAGATACACCAGAAGCACGATGTAACCAAAGAACGTCGAAAGACCTCAAGAGCCTATGCATTCGAGAACGAGAAGGGTAAACGATGCCACTTAACTCCCGCCACCACGCCTTACCAAAGCAGAAGGAAATCTTTTTGAATGCCCGAGCGAGATCAAGGTCCCGTCGGCTTCTCGTCGAATATAAAGGGAATAATAAATATGGAAGAGAAAAATTCCAAAACCAAGTCTCATGATCGCCACGTGATTATGACACAATTGCTTCCGATTGCATTGAGGGGCTTCTACCGAAAATGTTCGAGTACCCATTGTGAAGCTATGTGCATTCCTCAATGCAATATCTTAGAAGGTAATCGATCCGTAAAGCCTACCAGGTTACGCATGCAGATGTGGCCCAATGTCTTGTCAGCTTTGAGTTGGTGTTCCCACCATCCTTCTTCAATATTATGACGCATCTCCTGGTTCACCTAGTAGAAGAGATTGCCATTCTCGGTCCTGTATTTCTACACAATATGTTCCCCTTTGAGAGGTACATGGGAGTCTTGAAGAAATATGTTCATAATCGTGCTAGGCCAGAAGGAATCATCTCCAAGGGCTATGTAACAGAGGAGGTCATTGAGTTCTGTGTTGATTTTATTCCTGACCTTAAGGCGATTGGTGTTCCAGAATCACGACATGAGGGGAGACTGCGTGGAAAAGGCACCCTAGGATGTAAAGCAATGATATGTAGGGACGGGCATTCTCTCAATCAAGCACACTACACGGTTTCACAAAATGACCTATCTCATTCGAGGTTTCTTGGCTTTCGGGTCAAATGACCAATGTTATGGCTAGAATCAAGGCATAGTTTGTGATAATATGTCCATATTGTGCATACATGTGCATCATGGCATGGAAAACAATGTTGCAAGAGGAAGTTTTCCTTTTTGTCGCACCAAAAAGGCATTCCATTTTCCGATCATAAAAAACGGACGGTTTTGTGAAGCAACCACCAAATGGCTAATTCAAAAAACCACCACCACATTTTACAAAAATACTAGACCACCTTATATGGACAATGTACCAATAGGGGGATCTGAAACCTTTCTGTCCATCTCTGGTGAAGAAGACAAATTCCTGCCAAATCGGCAGGAAGTGGGTCAGATATGAACTACAGGTACATGATACGATGCTCATGATTTTTTACAAAAATCATTTTTAGGTTCACAATATGTTATTTTATGAAAAATCCAATGCAAGTTGAGCGACGCTTGGCCCCGAGCTAAGAATCTTCATGCCCATTGTTCGACAAAGTTTGACGATAGTTTAAAACGGGGATAAAAAATTGAAAAAAGATCGGGTTAGATTCCTTTTTAGATGCTTAATATTTCTTATGTTCAAAGCTTTAGAGTTTGTCCATTTTATTTTTGTTTGAATTGAATAATCAAAATTTATATGTAAGTGTTTTAATCATTTTGAAAAATTTCATCCAAAGTAAATATAAAATGTTTTTACATGAATGGATAGATATTATTTTTCTGAAAATTATGATATATTATTCATATTTTTCTGAGTTGAAATGAAAAAGATATGAATTTTCTAAATTCATATCCTATTTTTTGAATTAAAAATGCCCCCACCCCTTTAATGCATGAAATAAATGCCCCCCCCCCCTTTAACACCGGTTCGTGCCACGAACCGGTGTTAAAGGGTGTTCGTGCCACGAACCGGTGTTAAAGGGGGGCGTTATAACGTGCGCCTTCCTCTCTCCCTTCTTCCCCCCAGCTAGATCGAAAAGAGCGCGCGCAGAGGAAAGCAGAGGAGAGCCGTGTCGTCGCCGTCCAGCCCTCGACGTCGCCGCCCTCGCCATCGCCATCCCGCGGGAGCGCCGTCGCCCCCTCGCCGCGCGCGAGCCGTCGCCGTACGTCCATCGCCGTGTCCACATACGCCATCGCTGCCGCCGCCACCGCCTTTACGTTGCCGCCGCCGTCACCGCCTCGCCTCGCCGCCCTCAACGTATGTCGTCCATGCCCTATCTGCCCCCTCCCCCCTCGAACTCGCGCCGAGCAGGGTGTTGGTTGTGGCATCCCGCAAAACCACTACTAGAAAATCGCGTTGTTTTTGTGCATTGCATCATCATGACCGCATGCTCATGTCATCATGCCACATTGCATTTGAGCATCGTCATCATCTTGCATCTGATTGTACAAAACTATTTGCAGAAAACCCTATTTTGTTTTCTAAACGCCTCATCCTTATTCAAACGCAAAACCCGGGCTTGTCCGGATTATTTATTTTGTCTAGCATCGGTTTGCAAAAGCCCCGTTTAAAACATTAAAAATATTTAATTTGTTTTAGCGGGGCGTGAATCAGCCGATCGACGACCACCCCATAATTCAGAACGGTCCACCTAACTCGCCCTATAAAATCCTAGACCTACCCAGCTATCTACCCACCCCCAACCAGCCACCTCACTCCCTCCACTAGCCTCTCGCCACCTCACCCTCTCCCTCTCCCCCCTCCAATCCTATCCTACCACTTGTCCAACCTCTCTCCCTTCCCTCTCCCACCCTCAACACACAACACACCCCAAAGAAACAACCCCACCCACGCCACCGTCTGGCCCGACCCCACCCCATCGCCACCAACTGCCTCCATCCTGCTCTTCCCACGCCCGCGCGCCATGTGAGCCTCCCTCCCGTCGCTCCTCGCCTCCCTCGCCTTCTCTCCCCCTGCGCGCCGCCTCATGCCGCCGGCCCTCGCCCTCTGCACCTCTGCCCGCTGCCGCTTCGCCTCACTCAGGCTGCCCGGGCCAGCTCTCGCAGCGCTCACCGCCCCGCTGGCTCCCATGCCTTCGCCGGCCTGGCTGGCCTCGCGCCCCTGGCCAGCCTTTCGCCGAAGCCGCCGACCCTCGCCTCTGCTTTCAAGGCTGCCTAGCCGCTTAACGACTTAGCGGCAGCCCGCGCAACGCGATCCACTGGCTGGCGTCGGCCTTCTCCGCCCGTCGGCCTCTCCCGCGCCCGGCCTTGGCGCGCCTCACCGGCAACCGCCTCCTCCGGCTTCAGAGCCGCCGCCAACCTCCTTCGCCGCTGCTGGGCCTCCGCTTCACCGCCATGGCTGCCCTCGTCGTCAGGTCGCTTGCGCCTCACCCACCAAGCGTCCTCAGGCGTCGAGTGTTTTGCCCAGGCCCGCTCCCTGCAGCTCAGTACAAGGACGACAAGTTCTTCAGTGACCCCGTCGGCCGCCATGATGAATCGTTGTAATATGTGTTGGAACTCTGAAGATATCGCGGTCAAAGTCCAAAACGAGCCCTGTTTCGGAAGACGCCATGATCTTCGAAAGATGAACCGGTGCAAGTTGGGTGCGACAATGCCTCCTCGTTGACAAGTAACCACGACCACCGCCAAGATCTTCGGCCTACACCTTTCGCCAAGAACTCCATCTCGGAACTCCAGGCTCAACCTCATGGATCCGAAGCCCGGGGCCCGATCCCGGTGACCCAAGGCCACGCCAGACCGAACTCGAAAACACCGGATCCGGTGCAACCAAGACCGACATCGTCACCGAGAACTCCGCCCAGACACCAAGTTCTGCACCCCGACGCCAAGTCCGACCCGACCCGTGGAACCCGACAAGATCTGCACGATGACAAGAACGACAGCGACCCGGAGGACCCGATGCGCCCCGCCGCCAGACCAAGTGCTTCTTCCCGGAACGCAAGTTCTGCCCCGTTACCGAGAGCGAGAGAACGATCCCGCCGAGCCCGAACCGTCGAACCCTGGACCCTGTCGAACCCCAAACCCCGTCGAACCCTAACCAAGATCGTCGAGCCCCCTAATGTGTGACCCTTTTCCTCGAACCCTATTTTATAACATAATAACAACTTGTTGCATATTGAATTGTCATACTCGCATGCATATCTGTGGTTTGGGGGCCTTATGCCGATTCACCTAATAACTAAATATGGGGCCCATATGCGAGCAAATCTAGCCTTATATTGGCCTCATTTAAATTTGTGTGGCGAACCCGTTGCTATCGTCTACCATGTAAAACAACATTTAAATTGCGGGGAGCTAAACAACATGAACCACCTAAATAATGTCGGGACCCCGGTTCCGCTTAATATGACCTAATTGCATCGCATCTTTGCCACGTCATCCATCATGCATGCATCATGCCGATCTTCTGCCGTTGTATTAAATAGTGCATCCGGTGTTCCTTCTAGTGTTTTGCTTCTTCGCGGATAAGGCCGTTGAGTTGATGTGAGCTTCGCCCCGTTCTTCGGATGAACCTTCGACAATGTTTTCAAAGAGCATCTCCCTTTTCTACCTATCTTACTTTTATAGTCTTTATTCCTCCTGTTGATCTATTGCTATCGTGTTGCGATGCTCTAGTTTTTCGTGCCGTGATATCCCTTGCACCGTATATTGCCTTGGACACATCCTATTGCTGTTGTTTGGTAGATAGTTGGACTTATGGCGTCGTAGTTGCTTGCTCAAGTCGATGTGTGTCGTCATACGCCACAGTTGCTGATGTATTGTCGCTTGTTGATGTTGGAGATGATTCTAGTTTTACTTATCGTCACTTTAATTTCTGTTTAACAACTAAAATTGAAATAAGCAGAGGCATCGGTGGGTGATAGAAAATATTTGGTTTCCGAACGCCCACTTGTGTCCCGTAAGACCCCGAGTACTTGATACCTGTTCCTTGATTTATCGCGCTATCCACATCCGGGAGGTATATGGGACTCCCCGAGCGAGCTTGATTCATCTTATTTCTTGGGGCCACAAACTAGTTTGAGGTTTTATTTACGATCCTGTACTTATGCCATGCTACTTTACGTATTTAAATTGTGCGAGCACACTGTCATCGCTTAGGTAAGCGGATTGATTACGCGGTATCGACAAGCCACACTTTCGGTTCCCGATGCCTGTACCATTGTCGAAACCTTGAGTCCGTCTCGAGCTTGCTTACTCGCTAGGGATCTACTCAATGGGTGGCCCCAAATATTTCTCAATCCTGTGATTGTTCACCGTGAAAGCCTCGTTGGGTTTTGATTTGGTTTTCCGAGGTTGATCGAGCGTGTGTTGCTATTGGTGCACCCCGGCCGAAAAACTTTTCAAAGCCGTGTCCGCGGATATGGACGACTTGGAGCACAGATATCTCGATCATAGACAAGCATAACTAAAGTTCTCGCTATAAATTTGACTTATAATGACTAGTAATCAGCTTCACTATAATGGAATGGCTAATTAATACTGCCCACAATTGCTTGTTTGGTTGTCGCTTGCGACAATTGTATCGACTAGTAAGTATTGCAACTACAACGAAATGGTCAATAAAAGTACCAACAATCACTGGGTTTTGGGTTTATCTCATGCTATCAGTCGATTAGTAAGTGCGCCACTATAACGGAATGGTTAACTAAAAGTGCCCACTGCTTACTTTATCGTAACGATTATCGAAACCGACTAGTAAAGTTCGCAACTATAATCGAATAAATAAACGCCAACCGTGTGAGTTCCTCGGTTGACTTCCTCGATTGGTCTCGAGGGGAAACGCCAGATGGGTTTGTTTGGTGATAGCTTCAGTTGGATCCGGATAGGTCATTCTCACCCTCTCGATAACCGCCATTGTATCGAGTCTCTATAGGTTGTTTAGTGCATCTTGCCGCCGCTTGATCCACCATACCTATGTAGGCGAGACCGCCGATTCTAGCCTCGCTGCATCCTCAAGATCGACGCCTCTTTTTCCTTTGCCTTTGTCGGCACCTTTGTTTAAGCGGTTTTGAGATCGGCCCGTTAGCGGTTACCCTTCCGCTTGGCTCAAGGTGGTTATGGACGCCGTTGGTTATTCTTCGAGCTCTTAGCCCCATTTGCATCTTGTCCGTAGCTGGACGCCTATCGCTTTCAAGGTGATTTTGGATCTTTGTACATTATATCGTATTCTTGACTCCTTGAGTCGCCGCTATATATATCTGCTCATGGGTCCCATCGAGGACTGTTGTGTAATGTTATTACTTCGCTTTCCACCCGCATGAAAGTGCACGGTGGGAACCTTTGAATCGTTCTATCGGGTTTGGCGAATTTTGCTCAAACTTGCATAGGTCCGATCGAGGTGTTACATTGGTGCATGCCGTGCACGCACCTGCCGGTTCTCGGCGCGCCACCCCGCGCCCACGGTGGCCAAGGGCCGTGACTCCGCCTCCTAAGACGCCGTCCAAGCCGTGACGCCACCACCGCAACCCTGTCCAAGCTCGCGTGACGCCTTCTCCACCGGCGAGACCGTCAAGCACGCGTGGTTGTAGTACTTCTTCTGAGGTCCACGAGGCCACGGCGTCCGACGCGTTCAGCTATGCGTGAGAGCCCCGAAGATGTTCTCTCTCCGTGCGGACCGCCGAGCTTTGGAGCTTGATCGGCTACGCACGTGTCGTGGGGGCTCACGAAGTCCGACGGAGCGTTCTGCGCCACGCACGGCGTGCCGACGGCCGCAGCCATGGCGAACGCGAGAGGGGCGGACGGCAGAGAGGCGCTCCTTCGCGGGGTCGTATGTTTCCAAACCGAAGGGGTACCGACGAATCGCAAATAAAATACCACTGGGCCAAAATTTGCAAATAAAATACCATTGAATTTAGTAGAACAAGTGGCATATGTGTATGTATATTTGTATGTGTATGTATATATGTATATTGTATTGTATGTGTATTGTATATGCATGTGTATATTTTGTGTCACGCCGACGACCGCCGCCACCATTATGTCGTCGACCCTGACCTCCTTTGTCCTCGCTGAGCCCATGTCGTGCTGGTTCGAACGCACACCCCCACGCATCCCGGTCCCGCTCTCGCCCTAGTGCCGCCACCTCTCGTTGTCAATATAGCATTATAATAACCATGCTATGTTAATCAACTTTCATGACAAGTTAATTAGAAGAAGTAAATGTACCCTCTCATATGAATCTAGGGTTTCTCTGAATTAGGGTTTGGAATGACCAAACATGTATTAGGGTTACATTTCAATACTTTTAACCTGTCATATCATCATCTTTGCTTGAGCATTTCAATAGATGTATTACTGATATTTGTGTGATCATATTTTGTTTTAGAAACTATGGATCCACTCAGTAGAAACCGTGAAGATGAAGAAATAATGGAGAACATGATCAACGAGGACACCTCACAATATCTGAACTTGGAGGGACATGATGACAGCTCAAGTAGTCATGGAGAAGATGACGACTCCGGTGAACGCACTTTAGTGATTACAAAGTCTGTCGAGGTATATGTATGGATTAAGCCTCTGCTGACTTGCACCGATTGATTTGTATATATGTAAATGTATTAATTAACGCTTCTTTCTTCTTTTAGCCCTCTGGATCGACCAGCCAGCAACTATCTTCTTCTACGAAAAAGAGCAAGCGAGGCGCGAGCCATCGGTTGAAAGACCGTGCAAAGTTCACGATCAAGCGATCCGTGTTGATGGCGGCCGATGGAACCCAAGAAGGCCGCAAAAATTTGTACGTCAGTCGAGTTCTTGTTAGGGACCAAATCCCAATCATAATTGAAAATTGAATAATCCAAAGAAGGGCGGCTACCTTTGTCGATGAAAGATCCAAAGAAACGCTTTGGAATTGACATTGGTAAATTTCACCTTCCGCCAGAGGAGGATGAAAACAAATCGGTTATAAAGGAAAAGGTAAAGAGTGGACTCTAAAGAAGATGGTCGACGCTTTCAGAATCGGAAGACAAAATTGAACAAATTTGTCAAAGCTCATGAGACTCAGTTTCAAGACGATATTATGAGAAGATAAGACCTCATCGCCCGAATTTGTGGCATACAAGGAAGGTGCTATAGCTACAAAGAGGTCGAAACCAATACGCTAAATACCGAAGAAGGAATATCACCGAGGACGGGTCGTGGCTATATATCTCAGAGGCCTAAGTGGGAGGAAGCTGAGAAGGCCCTACGCGCTAGAGGGATCACACCCCAGACACATGGGTGGGACTTACGTGCAAAGACTTGGTTCTACAGAATCGGGGCAAGGTTGGACCCAGAAACAGGATTGTGTATCTTCTCAACCCTCCTTGCCAAACTCGTCACTGAACTCATCACGGCATACGAGGAAACAGCCGCCAGGACCTTCCATCCCGACAGAGAGAATGACCAGCTCACACGCGCCATCGGTAAAAAAGAACACCCTGGACATGCACGAGGCACAGGGGGTATGACGTGGAAGGATGGGTTTGCCAAGTGGGGCGACTATTACAGATGGCGCGGCAGAAAAGAAAAAAGAGCGTAAAGAGCGGATGACACAGATAGAACATGCACTTGTGGCGCTGCAGGGGCAAGTGAATGCACAACAGAGCCAGCAAGCTACCGGCCCATCTCAGCGGCACGAAGAGCCTGCATTGGAAGCTGCCGGCGGCCCAGACTCTGCATGGAAAAGCAACGTGGCTTCCACGAAGAATGTGCAGCCCACGCTTCAAATTGCGGGTCCTCGATACCCCGTGGATGAGATCACGGAGAGCGAACACGCTGAGCTGCATGTGAGATTAATGGGCTTATCCATTAAGGTGGTTATCGGCTATGCCTTACCTCCTGTAGCTGGTGGAACTTACCACTGCCGACCGATTTCAGATGGCTATGCTATTGTCGGGGTGGATAAGGTTGTGAAGGAATATGAGAAAGCACAGCTTGACCATGCTACAGGTGAAGGGGAAACTCAACTCAAATTTGCAGTAAAAACAACCATTCTTTGGAAGAAAGAACACATCGTGCTTCCAAATTGGAGGCCACTGGCACCCCCGCCGTCTCCGCAGCTGCCGATCGAGCCGCCTCACCGTCTCAAGTCATCGAATACTCCTGCGTCTCCGACGCTTCATCCATCTCTGCACGAAAGCCATCTCCCAAGGCTTCAGCCATCTCCTGGCTGACCATCTCGGCGCCAGCCATCTCCGCCCGTCGGCCATCTCGGTGCTTGACCATCTCCTCCAGTGCGGAAGAGCACTGCCACGAAGAGCATCACTAGCACTGCCACGAAGAAATCCGCAGGAAACCGTACGCCAAAGAGTTTAAAAAACTACGTCCCGCAGCCTTCCGCCAAGCCATTGCCGGTTTTACCGTGGAATCGCAGCGACGAGGAGACCAATAGGATCTCGGAAGAAGAGTTCAAGAAATTCTGTGCACCTAGACGGGCCGAGCCAAAGGAGAAAATAGATCCGGCAGTGGTGGAGAAGTTTTACAATAATCTTTTAAAACCTGAAACCCCACTTGTGCCGGACTACGAGCGCCAGATTTTGAAGGGGGATGCAAGGCGGAGGGAGAAAGTAGCGAACGGCACCCGCAGTTCTCATGCTCGGAGAGCGGGTAAAGCAATCATGCGCCCCGCTCTAAGTGTTCGACACACAGAACGCTCCTCCTGTAAATGATTACGAGGCAGAGCTACAAAGAAAGACAAATGAGATGAGGATGACTTACATTGCATACTTAAACCTCATGTGAGACAACATTCCTACAGGCGATGTCAACCCCATACAGCCATCGAAGTATGGGAAGAATCTCGTCAAGAAAGAGAAGCTCAAGAATCTACCAACAAAGATGCGAAGATTGCACAAGCCGTACCTTGATTTCTGCAGGACGAGAAAGGAAGAATGAATCACGACGCATATAAGAGATCAGATTTTCTTGTGCGGAGACGACAAGATCGACTTCAACATTTAAGACTTGTATTTTCTATTCAATCAAAAAGAACTCGACAAAGCTGCCATCAGCCTTTATTGTGTGTAAGTACTATTTCTGTAATTTCTATCTCATCTCATTCACTTCATTGATTGCATGTATATATATATATATATGCTCACCATATATGTATATATTATTATGCAGGAAAAAGGTTATGAAATGCATGAAAAGAGGCCCTTTTGATATTGGGTTAGTTGACCCAAATAGAGTTCATGAAAAAATGGTAAGAACCAAACCCGGACAAACATAAGATTACTTGCTAAGGTCTTTACTGAGACAACCAACCAAAAGGGAAATACTATTGTCTTACAACTTCTCGTGAGTACTGTTACCCTCTCTTGTACATATTCTATTTACTGTCGCGGCAGAGATTTATCTATTTTTCTTGCCGCGGCACAGAACCAAACCTGTGTTAAAGGGAGGCTGAGCGTTGCGGACGTGCGCCACCTATAAGAACCGGTGTTAAAGGGGGCTCTAACACCGAACCCCCAACAGCTATTCTATAACCGCTGTTAGAGGGCCTTAGGAACCGGTGTTAAAGACCTCCCGTCTGCACTCACCCCAAACCATTAAACAGGAGTTCCAAACATATCCGTCTCAAAGCTCAGTGGCTCTGAAGTCTAATAGCCAGACAAAACAGGAGTTCCAAACATATCCGTCTCAAAGCTCAGTGGCTCTGAAGTCTAATAGCCAGACAAAAACCACGTCTGGCCACGCCTTCCCGCCTCTGCCTTCTTATTTATCCAGCCCTCAAATCCAATATTTCCTTGGCAGTCCTCCTCCGGAAATAAGGCATGTGTTTCTGTGAAAAGATAACACATTCAAAACACCACTTTAGTGTATTATTTTAGCATGTAATATATAATGACCATCAAATCTTGTTTAATTTCTTCTGCTAAATAGTGAATACAGAAAAGGTAAAGCAGAGCTCATTAGTACCTGTTCAAAAATAAGACCCATATCTCTGCTGTAGAAGTCAATGTATTTGAGCATGAACATGCCACAGTCTGTTCTAAGAAAACAAACACCTCATCAAATACTAGTACAGTACGTGGGAAATTATAATTTTCTCTAACTTCGAGGAGCATGTCATGTATTATAGTGTATATAAGTTCAAGCAGAAAAACCATGGAAGCACTTTATTGCCAAAGATAAGGGAAATACTTATTATCCTGGGAAGGACGTTCTTTGACTACTTCCTGCTCCCATGAAAGAACATCGATCTGCTTGTTATTTTTGTCTTTTATCTCATCCACAAGATACCAAGCCTGGTAGAGGTGGAAAAAGCTAACGTTAGGCTGATGTCCTGAACAGAAAACAAAGGAAAAAACAGCTTAGGGAGGGAGGGAGATATCACTTACTAAGATTTCCAGGGCTTTCATATCCTCGAAGCCAAGTGAATCCAGATATTGGAACTTTTTGTCCCTTATGTTGATGACCGCTAAACACCAATGGGATTCCTTGTGTATGAATTTCTCGTGTATGGGAACAAAAATCTGGGCATGGTAACTAGTTCCAGTTAGAAGGATAGTCAAATCACATGACGATTAAAGCTTGAAAATTAAGGACCATGCATGAGAGCATTTACCTTATCACAATCAATTATGTTGTACCCTAACTTTTTTTTTTTTGTCCAGCTCCTAACGGCCTCATAATGATACCCACCATTCTTACCATTCAGCTGTTAACAGAAACATGAGAAAAATTATGAGGTTGACTAAATTGTTCTGGTGGCATAAACAACCTATTATGAGTTATTTTAGTGATAAAGTGAGCTAGGTACGATGCATCAATATCGATAACTTCCTGCCAGAAAATGCAGTGAGATCAGCTAGGTACGATGCACACACTATGCAACCACACAAGGAAATACTTGAATGCAACTCTACGGGGACTCAAGTAAAGACGATTGCAAGCAAAAGCAGAGCCATGCCAAAATGATGTTACAAGTCATTGGACATAGCAGTGGACCTTTTCGTAGAAAAAGGTGTTGAAGAAGTGGCACTTTAGAAACTTGTTAGGCTCTCTCAGTTCCCGTTCTTTCAGAAGTTGGAGATACAAATTTATGACCTGAAAATAATCAGGAACAGTTATATACTAATGTCAAATTCTATATGCTTACTCTGGAGTCCGATAAGAGAGATCATCTAAACATATAGCAAAAAAATTAGAATACCTCATCATTTAGCAAGCCTTTATCTTTCAAGCACTGCAAGGTCACTCTTTTTAATTCAATATTTGAAGCTTTATGCACCAATAACACCTCATCAGAACTGGAAGGAAAAAAGGAAGACTTCAGACAATGCTAATTAAGATAGACCTTTGCACAAGAAATGTGGTTGCAGCCTACTTTGTCTTAACAAGGGTAAAAGAGGTCAACACCTATTCCCGCCATCAAGAGCATGACGAACTCTGCACTCATCTTCATTCGTTAAAGTATCAAAAGGTCCACCCTCCTCCTGAATACAGACATTTAGCATCAAACAGTGGAATAACATTTATGCTTGTTTTCTGTCACAAGCAGCTTTCGTATTCGGAAGCTAACACATGAAGTACCCTTTTCCTCTTTCCACTTTCCAGTGTTAATGACATTGTGAAATCCACGGGTACTATCCCCAAATACTTTCAGAACGATGCATCAATCTTATCCTCCCCTGTTTTTGGGGGGTGCTGAAACGGATCGTATCTCCCTTTTAAAAGCTGCGTGTTCTGAAAGAGAGAGCTCTGCATAGCTAGTAACTGCTAAGTAGATTGCACTGTAGCAAGAAATAAGTTGACCAAACTGAAATTGATCAACAAATAGATACGATATGTTTAAAGAAAGCTCAAGAAATTTACGCTCTCCTATTGCTTCACGATAGTACCATCCGTCACCAAAGCGTTGCATTCTCTCCCGGTACTGTAGATGGTTTAATCTAATTCTTATGTGGTAAAGGAAGACACTGGTACTATAACTGATGTTTGAAGCAGTGATCTTTACTGAAAAGATGGCTACAGGATAATCCCTTTGATCATAAATATTTTTAAAAAATAGCCATTAATTTATCAATCACAATAAGTAATCGTGAATTGATAATGCAGGATTACACAGTAAGCAGCAGTGAAGTGGAGTTGCTGAGGCATGTTACAGTAAGATCAGTAAGTTCAATGAACAGATCTTCATTATACACAATTACTAGTACAGACTCTTAAACTTTTGTACCACAAGAACTTCCTAATGATACAATGTCTGTATCTGCTTAGTCCCTCAGCCTAACAAGATACAATGGGTTCATAAAGAAAAAATAACAATGCTGCAAGAATCCAAGTTAAGGAGAAGTCTGTAAGCAACTTGTCATGTCTAATTAAACATCCATTTGAGCAATCATTACTGTGTAGTATAGAAACAACTACATTGGCAGTTATAGTACAATACAACAACAGGGGAAACAATTACTGTGTAGTATCCATTTACTGCTCTACTTTGGAATGTCGATAAGCCCATTTTTAGCATTGTTAGAAACAACTATAGTATAATTTTCTAGCACCTTGCTTATTATATAGATATCAGCTTAATTGCTCTATTGAAGCAAGGAGGAAATGTAGAAGTCAGTAACTGAACTTTTTGTGGCTTGACACTGCCAGTTCTCTAGAAGTTGACATGTGAGCATAAAAAATATGGTTAATTGGATTTATGCCATTACAATTTTCACCATTTGGAAATATTCCATTACAAAAAAAAAACTTGGAAATATGCCACTCCAACTTTTGGAAATAATCCTTGCAACACTAGAACAGCCTCACAATTGCTTGCAGTTGTGTGGTTGAATTATTTTAGTTGGCTTAGGATCTATGATTTACTAGCAATTTACCTTCAGGCTAACAATATTGGATGCAAATAAAAACAGACAATGTCTCATTTATAGATATTGGCTGGTTTCTATCAACGTCACTGGGATCTTATTCGTGAGGATCTAGTGGCAGCGGTGCTGGGTTTTCTTAATGGAGGGGAGCTTCCAACTTCGCTAAATAACACAGCCATTGTGCTCATTCCAAAGGTACGGAACCCCCAGTCCATCTCCCAATTCTGACCGATCTCTCTTTGCTCAGTATTATACAAGATTTGTTCAAAGACAATTGCAAACCGGATGAGACCGGTGTTAGAGGAGGTTATCAGTGCGGAACAGAGCGCTTTTGTCCCAGGGCGGCTCATCACCGATAACGCTCTTGTGGCTTTTGAGTGCATACACTCCATGAAAAGAAAGAAAAAGGGGAAGAAGGACAATGTGCGATTAAGCTTGACATGATGAAGGCTTACGATCGTGTAGAGTGGCCTTTTCTTCAAGCGATTATGCACAAGCTTGGTTTCCAGCCAAGATTAATTGAGCTCATTATGCAATGTGTATTGACAGTTCAGTTCTCGATGAAGGTCAATGGAAACTTGCTCCATCCTTTTGTGCCATCACAAGGCCTTCGACAAGGCGATCCGATGTCTCCATATCTATTTCTCCTGTACGGAGAAGGTTTGACGGCTTTTCTGAATCATTATAATCCCGGCTATATTGACAGAGGTATGAGGGTTTGCAATAGATCACTGTGGATTACCCATCTTTTTATTTGCTGATGATAGTCTCATATTCATTAATTCAAGCGTGGCTAGTGCAACGAGGTTGAACGAGATTCTAGATATTTACAATGCGGCGTCAGGCCAGTTGGTTAATAGAAACAAGAGTTCTATATTTTTCAGCCCATGCACATCCGAACCGGTTCGAGAAGCAATGAAACAGGAGCTCAATATCAACGTTGAAGCTTTCTGTAAGAAGTACATCACCGACAGTACAAAAAGTGGTATGTTTGCCTGGGTGGAGAGACTCCTATCCTATGCAGCGAAGGAAGTTCTTCTTAAATCGATTATTCAGGCAAAACCGATATTCAGTATGAGTTGCTTTGATCTGACCAAAGGCTCGTGCAAGAAATACACATCACTGATGGCAAAATTTTGGTGGAGTGGCAATCTTGACAAACGATTCATGCTATGTTGGCATGGGACAAATTGGCAATACCAAAAGGGAGAGGAGGCATGGGTTTCGCGTTTAATCTAGCGCTCCTGGAAAGCAGGGCTAGAGATTGATGACAGCCCCGAATTCCTTATCTGCACAAGTTCTTAAGGGACGTTACTACCCAGATCGTGATTTCATGGAGGCGACGGCGCCACGGGCGACATCAAGAACATGGAGGGCGATCCTTGCTGGTAGGAGAGCTCTTGAGCTTGGCCTTATAAAGAGAATAGGCACTGGCCATACAGTTTCAGTTTGGGAGGACAAATGGATTCCCAACTCCCACATTATGCGTCCTATGGGACGTTTGGTTGATACCCAAGTGCAGACAGTTAATGATCTTATCACTGATGAACACTTGTGGAATGAAAAGAAGGTCCGTTCAATTTTTCTAGCCCCTGATGCTGATGCTATTCTGCAGATACCCTTAAGAAGTGTGGGGGAGGACTTGATCGCCTGGGCAAAGGAGAAATCGGGTCTGTACACAGTCCGATCAGCGTAGCTTTGATGATGAATGAAGAGGAGTATAACATTGATGCATCCTCATCAGTCGGTGATGGGGAATTGTGGAAAATATTGTGGAAGATTAGAGTAGTCCCCAAGGTACGAATATTTTGGTGGAGGGTTTTAAAAGGCATTATGCACGTTTTCTCGACCCTTACCCGACGCCATGTCATGGACGATAGTACTTGTGGAATATGCAAGGCTACTTCTGAAAATCTACAGCATGCTCTGATTGAGTGCTCTCATGCTCAGCTGTTTTGGACAGCAGCAAAGGAGTTTTTGAATATTAAGCTTCCGAGGCTCCATCCGGTTACATGGGGAAAGGATATTCTGGCAAAGAAGAATATTCTGGAGGATGATAGACCAAAGATAATTACTATCATGTATTCCATATGGGATTCAAGGATCAAATGGACTCATATTTGTGACTGAGGGCAAGACTCCTATTCTTACATGGCAGAAAAAATAAGACACTTAAGACGGTTTTTGAGAGGTTGGGCGAAAAACCTTAGTGGAAAATACAAGGAAGGAAAAAGAGCGTTTGTTAGCCATTATTGATAAATTGGATATTAAGGCCGAGACTTCTCCTTTGACTGATCAAGAGAAGAATACTCTTAAGAATTCAAATGAAAGCATTAATAAACTTAGGCGTGATGAAGAAACTAAATGGGCCCAACGTGTTAAGGTTAAACATGTCCAAGAAGGTGGAAATAACACCAAGTATTTTCACCTGATTGCAAATGGCAAACATAGAAAAAAGAAAAAAATTCAGCTTGAGCAACAAGAAGGAACTATTTTTGGGGAGGATAATTTAAAAGTTTTTATTACTGAATACTATAAAAAAAATTGGGGAGCCGGATCATAATGGCACTGTTTTAATGGAAGACAGGATTGATGATATCCCTCAATTGTCAGCAGAAGAAAATGCCATTCTTACTGCTGAATTTACAGAAAAGGAAATTTTTGAAGCTATATCTCAAATGGAGCATAATAAAGCACCAGGCCAGATGGGTTACCCAAAGAATTTTATCAAACTTTTTGGGAAGTTATTAAGAAGGACCTTCTGGCCCTTTTTGTTCAATTGAAAAGAGGAGATTTGCCTCTTTTAAAATTGAACTTGGGGACCATTTCTCTTCTGCCTAAAAAATAAAATGCCACACAAATACAACAATATCGTCCCATATGTTTACTGAATGTCAGTTTCAAAAATTTTACCAAGGTGGCAACTAATAGAAAAGTTATTAAACCCACTCAAACAGCTTTCATGCCTGGGCCTCGACGACATATCCTTGAGGGTGTGGTCGTATTGCATGAGACTATACATGAATTACATCGTAAAAAATTGGATGGAGTGCTTTTTAAAATTGACTTCGAAAAAGCATATGACAAAGTGAAGTGGCCCTTTTTACAACAAGCTTTACGCATGAAAGGTTTTGATTCACAATGGTGTGAGTGGATTAAACATTTTGTGCAAGGGGGAGTGTCGGAATAAGAGTTAATGACGACATTGGTCATTATTTTCAAACTCGAA
The DNA here is from genome assembly GCA_030063025.1 of Avena longiglumis. Classification (NCBI taxonomy): domain Eukaryota; kingdom Viridiplantae; phylum Streptophyta; class Magnoliopsida; order Poales; family Poaceae; genus Avena; species Avena longiglumis. The sequence continues at coordinate 446,098,493 of CP125977.1, forward strand.
AAGGGTTACGACAGAGTGATCCACTATCTCCAATCCTTTTCAATATTGTGGCAGATATGTTAGCGATGTTAATTAGCTGAGCAAAACAGGAGGGTCAAGTAGGAAGCCTTATCCCACATCTGGTAGACGGAGGGGTTTCTATACTTCAATATGCTGATGATATGATACTTTTCATGGAACACGACTTGGAAAAAGCTGTTAATATGAAATTAATCCTTTGCATTTTTGAACAGTTGTCTGGCTTAAAAATTAATTTCCATAAGAGTGATATTTTTTGTTTTGGAAAGGCAAAAGAGGTGGAATCGGAATACAGAAGAAATTTTTGGTGTGAGTCTGGTTCATTACCTTTCAAACATCTCGGTGTACTCATTCACTACAGAAAATTGAAAAATTCAGAGTGGAATCCAATTGAGAGCCGATTATCATCTAAACTTGGGTGTTGGCAAGGGAAATCGTTATCCTATGGGGATAGACTTGTCCTTATTAACTTTGTCTTAACTAGCCTCCCAATGTTTATGCTCTCTTTTCTGGAAATTCCTAAGGGAGTTAAAAAATGTCTAGACTTCTATAGATCAAGGTTCTTTTGGCAAAGTACAGAAAATAAGAAGTATAGGCTCTCTAAATGGAATATTGTGTATCGGCCAAAGGATCAAGGGGGTTTAGATATAGAGGTGCTTGAGTTAAAAAATAAATGTTTACTTAGCAAATGGCTATTCAAACTCCTAACCGAAGAGGGTATGTGGCAGCAAATTTTGCACAATAAATACCTTGGGGAAAAAACTTTATCTCAAGTAAACATAAAACCAACGGACTCTCCCTTTTGGAAAGGCCTGATGCGTGTAAAAGATATTTTCTTCACTCATGGCTCTTTTACAATAGGTAATGGTGAAAGTGTCCGTTTTTGGGAAGATCGTTTGGTTAGGGGAAACCACATTAGCCCAGCAGTACCCGTCCTTATATAATATTGCTAATAGGAAAAATATTAGGGTATCATCTGTACTTGCTCAAACACCTCTTAACATTGGTTTTAGGAGGGGTTTAACTGGTAATAAGTGGACACTTTGGTTGCATTTGTGTCAAAGGTTAATGTCGGTCCACTTATGTGATACTCCTGATAAATTTGTGTGGAAATTAACTAATACAGGTATTTTTACGGTTAAATCTTTGTACTTGGATCAGATGAATGGGCATACAAGATTTTTACATAAATACCTATGGAAATTAAAAATACCCCTGAAAGTTAAAATCTTTGTGGTTTCTCAAAAATAAAGTCCTTCTCACGAAGGATAATCTGGCTAGGCGCAATTGGACAGGTTGTCAGAAATGTTTTTGTGATTCAGTGGAATCTATAGATCATTTGTTTCTTTCATGCCCTTTTGCCCGTATTGTTTGGAGAATTGTTTATTTTACATATAACGTCCCCCCACCATCAAATATTACAAATATGTTTGGTAATTGGCTTAATGGTGTTGGAAAAGTTGATAAGGCTAGATTACGCATTGGAGTAGAGGCCTTGTGTTGGTCCATTTGGATAACTAGAAATAATATTGTATTTAATAAACAAACAGGAACTAATTTTTTGCAGGTTATACGATTGGCGGTACACTGGATACAGCTATGGTCCAACCTGCTCCCGGCGGATCAGCGGGAACCTATGGAGGCTGGATGCAGCCGTCTTCTTATGGTTACATAGGATTTCTACTTCCAGGCTACTAGGTGACAGCACATTAGTAGAATTCAAAATGGATAGCTTTTTGTTGCTTCTGTTTAGATGGTTGATACATGTTTCAACCCTTTCCGATCCATGAGTGTAATAACTTGAATTTGGTCTGGAATGTTGCAATAAATATGGCCGTGTGCATCAAGTGATGCAGAGGCCGGGGTTACCCCCATTTCGAAAAAAAAAGCTTTGAAGTTCATTAGGGATACATTGCTATCTCTAGAGTTGCCAACGGCCCAAAAAGCTTCAGTTTCTAGAAGGCCGGAGTGTAAGTGGAAATTACCATCGATGGGGACTGTCAAGATCACCTCAGATGGTGCTTTGTCGTTTGATGAGGGTGTAGCAGGAAGCTGTGGTGTGGCTCGGGACAGCTCTGGATTTCTAGGGGCATGGTGCCAGCTGTACCGGGGACTATCTGATCCGCTGACTATCAAAGCGTTGGCCCTGCGTGATGCCGTTGTTTTCGCAGTGGACAGAAATTACAGTCGGGCAGTCTGTGAAGTGGACTGCGCCGAGTTGGTTCTTATCTGGAAGGAAGGGGGAAATGATCGGTCTATTATTTGTCCAATCCTAGATGATGTCCGTGAGCTAGGCTTATCTTTTGAAAGTTTTAGTATTAGTCTAGTCCACCGAACAGCCAACCAAACGGCCCACAATTGTGCAAAATTTGCTTATAATAATGTGACGTCGCAGGTTTGGCTGGCAGCGAGTCCTCCTTTCTTAGAACACAGCCTGTTGGCTGATTCGTACTCAGTGTCTTTGAACTAATAAAGCTCACGGCTTTTTTCTCCAAAAAGAAAAGGAACACACAAGTTCAAAAAGAAAATGACTGGGAAACAACAAGTTACAGAAGGTAAAAAAATCGAAATGGGGAGCGAAGCCCAGCTGCATCGAGCGATGCACACAGCCATGTACTATGCTAGACGTTTGCATAGACGTTTAAGTGCAGAAAAATAAATACCAGAAAATTAGATTATGGCTAAGCGTCTGGGCTCCCAACGCGCAACACTAAGTCTGGTCGCTAGGGACAACTGTGAGGGCTAATCAAACACCGGTGAGCCGATAGAAAAGAGTCCTAGCAACCACAGCTTCGTTTCGCCTCGACGCTAGGGGAAATCCCAGGATCGGACGGGATTTGGGCCTAAAGGCCAGGAAAATCAGCCTAGCGTCTGCTCTTAACGTCTGCACTGTACGTGCATACCCATGAACATATTATTTTGTGAAGTTAACACATGCTAGAAGCCTCTGTAAGAGCAAAACTGAATTATAGATGAAGAAATGCATAAATCAAACAATAGTAACCTTCCAACTGGACATGTTAAACAAATATGATTGATACCCATTATAAGATTGTAGTAATGGAATCAGACCTCTATTCTAAAACAACCTTTTATGTGTTTGTACATGCCCTTCACCAATTGAAATGCAGTGGACCAGTTGTGTGTCGTAGGAATATTGCTGCAGGTAAAAGAAAGCTCAACGCTACCATCTAGGTGTACTTCTCTTATCTAGCTGCCATTGAACATTCAGAGTTGAGTTGGCGGATCCGGTTTCTATGATCTTTGTGATGGCTTTTGCTAGACATTGTGGTTCTAATAATGAATAAAACAAGTGTCCTATATATAAATCAGGCATTGGCTGATCCCTACTTCAAAGATCTCTCGCGAAAGTGGAGAGACAACCATCATGCCAACCAATTGCAGAAATGGAGTTTGACTTTGAACTGAGAAAGTTTACAAAAGAAGACGTACCAATGATGGAGCCTTTGGTGCTGACTGTGTGTAAATCTGAGTTTGGGGGTTAAGCTCCTGTTGTGATGTTAGACAAAAAAAAAGGAAGCGCATATTATATACTGTCTGTGAAGGAGGTCGTAAGTAAAATCAACGTTGTATGGGTAGGTACATACCTTGAAATCCGTTTGTAATTGAGCAAACTTGGCCTCTGCATCAGCCGCCTGGTCGTCAACAGGACCTCCTTTTTTAATGTGTGCCAATGTCTCTTTTATGTGGATAAGCTTGAAATCTATTTCGTGCTTTAGTAGCTTCATAAGTTCTAGGGTAGTTTTCTTCATCCACCAAGACATGTCAAGAAAATCTGATGTTACTTGTTGATATATAGATTAAACATATGCATGTATATATGTAGTGCACGAGTAGCTGGTGAAGTGTAATATAGCGTGTAGCTAGTAATATAAAGGTTTGCTGATCTTACTTGTTGGTGATTTTGCCGTTGTTCTTGATGAAAGCTTAGTTTTTGTTCAGCACAGATACCTTCTGCGCCGCCTACCATGGTAGGTGGTGGACTGCTGGTAACGTTTTGAGGTCTTGGGATATTTACGTTTTGCTGTCTTGCAATATCTACCATGCATACAGAAATGAACAAATTAACCACCTGAGTAATAAGTAGTAGCACGAGATTCACCTGATGGACTTGCATTGGAAATTTTTTATGAGGAATTGGAATTTCTTTCAGAGTCAAGCAAGGTGCTTATTCGGTGTGTCTTGGACGGCCATGGCCCACACTCACAAACGTACGGGGATAGATCAGTGCATCACCAAAACCTGGCTCCGTAGCTACCCTTACCCTCAGGATGTTGAGGCTGCTATGGCCGCAGATTGTAACTCTATCTCAAATTAATAAAACCCCTTTCCCCGCAAAAAATACTGTTTTGCGTTTCAGACGTTGTCATTTTATCTGACGAAGTGTAGCTCAGTCTTTTTATCTGAAAACGGTCAGAGGTGTGCTCAGTCCACGCTGCGACCAAGTAGTGGCTTCAGTTTTTTTTTTTTGAGAGAGAGAGAACTGGCGCTTTATTGATTAACTCAAAACATTACAAAATGTTTGCCGGATACAATCCGGAACAGAATGAAAAATACAAGACGAATCAACTAACAAACTTGACTTAGCTAAGACTAAGATATGCACCGCCAAGCAACGCGTCATGAACTCATGATCCAGAACGTGGGATGGCACGCTCGATGTGGATCATGGCGGGTTTCTAGGGGCAGGTAGTCCTTCCCCGGACACTGAATACAAGGAAAAAACGAGAAAAGACGCAGTGTGTGCGCGTAGCAAAAAACTCTGTCTGTATCGTGTGTTGGTGGGTTCTCTCGCGTGTGCGTTTGCAGGGTTTCAGATTAGTGCTAGGTTCCAGAAGACCGCGTGCGTGCGTGTGTGTGTGTGATCTAGGCCTGAAAACCGACAACGACGAGCAAACAACGAGTCTAGCGAGCGGCGTCAGATACGACGGAGGTGGAGTCCATCTCCTGCGCCCGGCACCGGGCCCTAGCTATGCAGGTACGGCCGGCTCGTAACCCTAGCCTGATGGAGAGGCAGGCGGGATGGAAGTATACATACCTGACGCTGGCGGGACGACGTCTGCTGGTGCCGCCATGGGGTTGGAGGAGGAGGAGGAGGAGGAGGAGGGTCGACGGTGGCGTGATGACGTGAGCTCGGCCGTGGAGACGGAGGGGGAGTGTGGACGGCGGCGTGAGGGGGCCATATAGCGTGGATCGGAACGGAGCAGCTAGCTGAGTCAGATTGGTTCTCGTTTAACCGGGTCTATTAGTTTGGTTTTTGCATATGGGTTTCTTTGGTTTGGGTACAAATGGGCTGATTCAAGAAACAGTTCGGTTTGGAGCGGTTTCGCGTCGTGAGTACTAGTTGGGTGTGGTCAGGTATGGGTACTAGTGGTTCTGGTTCCAACAGGTTTAACCCGTGGTTCCAAACCGGTTCTTGAGATCAGTTTGTAGGCCTGCTCCGTTCCTTCCTTTCCTCCCCGTTCACGCGTGATGCTCGAGATGCCGTCTTCCTCTGCGCCCGCCGCCACCGCTCGCAGCACGTCGCAGTATTAGTATTGTGCTAGCCGCTGTACTAAATCCTAGGTCTCACTATCCCTACTGATTAACTATTACTATTCCAAAACCTCGTCTGAGTATAAAAAATCATAGAAATTAATTACTCTCTTTATCCAAAATAAGTTACTTGGATTTTTCTAGATTTAAATAAATCTAGACACTTTGATTTGTTTATTTATTTAAATAAATCTAGATACTTGGATTTGTCTAGATTTAAATACATAATTTAATTAAATCTAGACAAATCCAAGTCACTTATTTCTGGACGGAGGGAGTAATACCTTTTCATGACAAAAAGTGTCGTTTGCATCTTTAGACTGGCATGTTGGTTGTGTTTCCTGAACCTCTCTGTGAAATTTCGGTCATTGTTTGATATTTGGTGATATACAATTTGCTGCAAGTCTTAATCAACAATGAAACTTCTGATAAGAAAATGTGCAAGACTGGAAAATAATGTAGATGTCGTGGAAAGCTGCTTACACTACAGATGAAGAAGTTTGTAACTTTACACTAATCACAACAGTTAACATTAATGCATGCTGGCAAAACTCAAGGAGACGGTCACATGCTGGAGTACTTGCTCTGTCCGCGCTACATTAGCCAGCTAGCTTGTCCACCGCCACATGCAATAATGTTCCAGGCATGAGTGGTTCCTAACGTATGAAGACGCATGCTGGAAACTGTTGCTGCCCATAGACAAAAACCACTAGGGAACTGTGGTTCTAGCGATGGGTTCAGTTTAGTTTGGGTGGAGACAGGACGCAGATCAGTTTGGTTTGGGTGTGAATAGAAATCCCGTCGGGTTAATTAGGTTCAGTTTTCCTAACTTGATCTTGTGGGTTCAGTTGAGGTTTGGTTTAGTTTCCCAACCAATCTCAGGTTTAGCTGAGTGTGTGTTGTTGGAAAAGGATACTTTTCCCCCGGGGAATCGGGTCGTTGCAACGACACGCGACGCGGGAGGCCCGCCTGATCAGGTTGCAGGTGGGGCGGGCTGCGGTTTCCCGCTACAGAGCAAAGCGGGACAGTGCCCGGTCTGGGACGCTCGCGGCTTGCCGCCACAGACCGCTAGAATAAGCGAGGACACTGTGGCAACCCGCATCATCCCGCAGTACCCCCGCTTCGTTTTCACCCAGTACACGATGCCTGCCGATAGTACAATGGCCACCATGCGTCCGGGGTTCGTGATGCACGGCACCACGTTTAGTTCGCGGAGAGGAGAACATTTTGGATTAATCGGTCGAATGAAATCAGAGGCAATGAGTCATGGTTGTTCTGAAACCGGGTGATGAACCGGACATCGCCGCTAGCCACGCACACCTCCGCGCACCGGCTCGGCGTCGCACCGCTCTAGCGCACGCGAGCTCGCCGGCCTCGTGCAGCCACTGCATGTCCTCGGCGGCGAGGAGGTACCGGCCGTCCGGCCGTTGACAAACACGTGCGGGAGCGCACACGAGCTCGCCGGCCTCATGCAGCCACTGCAATTCCTCGGCGGTGAGGAGGTACCGGCCGTCGACAAACACGTGCGGGAGCACGCACGGAGCCTGGAAGTGCGCGAGCTTGGCCAGCGTGGACGCCGTAGCTGCACAGGATGCAGCGTACGGCGCAGCAGTCCAGCTCCAGCACCGACGTCGTGCCACAACCGGCCAGGAGCGAGGCCGACTGGCCGAGGTTGCCCAGCACCACCGCGGTCTTGGACCGCAGCCGCTGTCGGAGCTCTGCGTCGTACCTAGGTCGGCGGCGTGCCTCTATGGAGTTGGCCCACCCCATCGCCGGTCGGCCAGACAAACCGGCGTCACAGCACGGTGGTGCTACATCTCGTTCACCTGCGCACCCTCTACCAAAGGCGTTACAACTACAGCGGGGAAGGAGAATGCGAGGCGTGCGGTCAAGCGGGATGACATGCGGGCAATGCGGCGTGACCGCTTCGACAAAAAAGACGTGGTCAGTCACGCAACATTTCCTAGGTCTTTTTTGCGGGGCGGCGGGCGGCGTAGCGGGCTGTCCCGCCCGCTTGCAACCATATCGCCTGACGCCCATTCCTATCAGCTCCACCGCCGCGCCGCGCACCCATCCTGGAGATACCACAAACTTCTTGCTATATATGTTTTATGATTTTACTATAATAGCACAAACTTTTTGCTACGAGGTCTCCTGCGAGATCTCCAGGTGATTCTCTGGCGAAGTCGTTTTTCTATATTAGATTAATTTTTTCGGTTTTGCTAATTCTCAGGCGCCTAAAACTTAACTGAGTCTTAATACACCGTCGGATCTCTTTGCTTTACGATCTGTGCAAACTTGGGTGCTTTGACTGTTCCGTGTCCCCGCGCTGCTGTTTCGGGCTGTGTTGCCCAGCGCGTGCTTTGCTTTTTGCTTGGGCTGTGCGCTTTGCTTTATGTTTTTTTTGCATTCTTGTATTCTTTCGTCTTAAAATAGATGTCTCATATTTGTTAAAATTTAGATAAATTTAGACACTATTTAGTATATAGATTCATCTAAATTTTGAAAAACTTAAGACATCTATTTTAAGACGGAGGGAGTACTTTGCTTTTTCTATGGGCTATTTTATGTAGACTGTAATTGATATAAGCTGTCACCAATCAATTTATATTTTTAATACGAAGTATGGAGACTGAGAGGTGAACGGCGTGAGTTTTGTTTTTTTCCTTGTTTTATTGTTTCCTTTTTGTGGTTGTTTCTTTTTTGCCAACAGTTATTTGATTATTTTTCTTCAGGTGAAATTGAGATTAGCTTAAGTGTTTTGAGTTGGTGGTTCAATCGATTTTTAATTTTATTTTTTCTTTTTGCTGGTTGTATTTTTCTTTTTATTGTTTTCTAGGTAGATTTTATAGTTGTCATTGTTTTCTCTCTAGATCTAACTTATATTAGTAACATGTACTTCCTCTGCTTTTCATAATATAATTTGTTTTTAGTTTTTTAAACGGAATTGCTAATTCTAAGGCGTCTGAAACTTAGTTAAGTCTCGGTCATCTAATACATCATTAGATCTTTTTGCTTTACGATTACTGCAGACCGCTTTATTTTTCCGTGTCGTGCGTCGCGCGGGAGTTCGTTTTCTGTCGTTGTGCGTTTCTCATGAGCTGCCGCATGCGCCAGTTTATCATGGGCTTTCTATGTTTATTTATGAGCTGTTTTTTCTATGTTAATTTTTTTGTTTTTTCTATGGGATGTTTTTTTCCTTGTTTCTTTACCGGCATTTATATTGTTTTTTCTCTATAGATAAATTTTAAGGTTAGCTTAATTGTTTTAATTGGTTGTTCAATAGAGTTTCATTTGAGTTTTAGTTTTTTATTTGTTGGTTGTATTTTCATTTCCTTTTTAATTGTTTTTTACTCTCCAGACTGATCTAACTTGTACTAGTAACATGTGCTCCCTTTATTGCTTTTCATAATATAAGATGTTTTTAGCTTTTTAAATGTGTAGTTTTTAAAGTGAACCTACACACTAAACGGGTTTAGACAAAAAATTAGAAGCGAATTGCCACTTCATCGTAGCTGAGCTTTTTCTCTAATCTTTTTCTTAGCCTTTTTTCTTCGAGCAACCCCAATTTTTTTGTTGCTTTTTTAAACCTACATGCAATTTTTGTTGAAAATAAGTTGTCACTGAGCCCCCGGAGAGCAACATGCTTGTAACTGAGCTTCGTCGGGGGAGCCCTGTCGAGGTCTAGTTGTTTGAGCCCCTGGAGAGGGAGGCCAGTTGTGACTTGCTTGTAATTGAGCTCCGAGCGAGGGAAGAGGGGGCATTTGTGACTTTCTTGTAATTGAGCCCCCGATGAGGGCCAGTTTGAAACCTGATTGCAACTGAGTGACCCCGTCGGTGGGCCAGTTGCAACTTGCTTGTAACTGAGCTCCGCCAGGGGGGCTTGTAATTGACCTCCGCCGGGGGAACCCCGTCGAGGTCCAGTTGTCTGAGGCCCTGGCGAGGGAGGCCAGTTGCGACCTGCTTGTAACTGAGCTTCTGGCGAGGCGGGCACATTTGCAACTTGATTGTAATTGATCCCCCACACGAGGGCCAGTTGCAACATGCTTGTAACTAATCTTCGCCAGGGGAGCCCGTCAAGGTACAGTTGTTTGAGCCCCTGGCGAGGGAGGCCAGTTGCGACTTGCTTGTAATCGAGCTCCTGGCAAGGAAGGAGGGGGCATTTAAAACTTGCTTGTAACTGACCTCCTCCAGGGAAACCCCGTCGAGGTCCAGTTGTCTGAGCATCTGTCGAGGGAGGCCAGTTGCGACCTTCTTGTAACTGAGCTACAAGAGAGGGGGGAAGCAGCATTTGCAACTTGCTTGTAATTGATCCCCCGCGCGAGGGCCAGTTGCAACATGCTTGTAAATGAGCTCCGTCGGGGAAGCCCCGTCGAGATCCAGTTGTCTGAGCCCCCATCGAGGGAGGCCAGTTGTGACCTGCTTGTAACTAAGCTCCCGCTGAGGGGACGGGGCGCATTTGCAACTTGCTTGTAATTGATCATCGGCCGAGGGATAGTTTGAAACTTGATTGCAACTGAGGGACCCCGTCGGTGGGTTGCAACTTGCTTGTAACTGAGCTCCGCCAGGGGGAAGCTGCAACATACTTGTAATTGACCTCCGTCAGGGGAACCCCGTCGAGGTCCAGTTGTCTGAGCCCCTGGCGAGGGAGGCCACTTGCGACCTGCTTGTAACTAAGCTCATGGCGAGGGGGCGCATTTGCAACTTGATTGTAATTGATCCCCCGCGTGAGGGCCAGTTGCAACATGCTTGTAACTGATCTTCACCGGGGAAGCCCCATCGAGGTCCAGTTGTTTGAGCCCCTGGCGAGGGAGGCCAGTTGCGACTTGCTTATAATTGAGCTCCTGGCAAGGAAGGAGGGGGAATTTGCAACTTTCTTATCGACCTCCTCGGAAATCCGTCGAGGTCCGGTTATCGAGCTCTGCCGAGGCGATTCGACACCTTATGCGTAATCGAGCTCCGGAGAGGGGGGGCGCATTTGCAACTTGCCTATAATTGATCCCCCACGCGAGGGCCAGTTGCAACATGCTTGTAACTGAGCTCCCGCCGAGGGAACGAGATGCATTTGCAACTTGCTTGTAATTGATCCCCCGTGCGAGGTCCAGTTGCAACAGGCTTGTAACTGAGCTCCGTTGGGGGCTAGTTGCAACATGCTTGTAACTGAGCTTCGCCGGGGGAGCCCCGTCGAGGTCCAGTTGTTTGAGTCCTTGGCGAGGGAGGCCAGTTGTGACTTGCTTGTAATTAAGCTCCCGGCGAGGAAGGAGGGGCATTTGCAACTTGCTTGTAATTGAGCCCCCGCCGAGGGCCATTTTGAAACTTGATTGCAACTAAGGGACCCCGTCGTCGGGCCAGTTGCAACCTGTTTGTAACTGAGCTCCGCCAGGGGGGGCAGTTGCAACATGCTTGTAACTGACCTCCGTCGGGGGAAAACCGTCGAGGTCCAGTTGTCTGAGCCCCTGGCGAGGGAGGCCAGTTGCGACCTGCTTGTAACCGAGCTCCTGGCAAGGGGGGCACATTTGCAACTTGATTGTAATTGATCCCCCGCGTGAGGGCCAGTTGCAACATGCTTGTAACTGATCTTCGCCGGGGGAGTCCCGTCGAGGTCTAGTTGTTTGAGCCCCTGGCGAGGGAGGCCAGTTGCGACTTGCTTGTAATTGAGATCCCGGCAAGGGAGGAGGGGGCATTTGCAACTTGCTTGTAACTAAGATCCCGCCAGGTTTGCAACTTGCTTGTAACTGAGCCCCCGTCGAGGGGCCAGTTGCAACATGATTGTAACTGAGCTCCACCGGGGGAGCCCTTCGAGTACTAGTTGTATAAGCCCCAGCGAAGGGGGAGGGCACTTGCAGCTTGATTGTAATTGAGCCCCCATGCTAGGGGGGCCAGTTGCAACTTGCATGTAATTGGGGCCCCGCCCCGCCGGGGGAGGAGGCAACTTTTCAACTTCATTGCAACTTGATTGTAATTGAGCCCCCGTGCGAGGGGGGGCTAGTTGCAACTTGCATGTAATTGGGGCCCTGCCCTGCCCTTGCAACTAAGTCCCCGACAAGAGCCCAATTGCAACTTGGTTGTAATTGAGCTACGCCAGGGGGAGTCTCGTTGAGGACCTGTTTTCTGAGCCCCGACAGGGGGGGCAGTTGCAACTGTAGGGTTTCGTAGCATGGAAAACAAAAAATTTCTATCGCATACAAACAAACAAGCCAAGATCTATCTACTAGATTGTAGCAACGAGTCGATGGAATAACTTACCCTCGAAGATTCCAAAGTGTTTAACGAGAGCGGATTCTCGTGGGTGATATAGTCGTACTCTTCCCGATCTCAAGATCGTGTAGACGATCCTTCCATTGCGTTAAGCGGTGCTCCTTGATCGGTCACACGTTCGGCACTCGACGAAGACCTTCCTCTCCCTTGTTCCAGCAGGCAGCGGATGAGTTCTATCATGTAATCGAATAAGATTATTAGGGCATGGTTCCTAGTATCTCTATCAGTGCTATTTGAATTTGTTGCAACTTGTTGTGCTTAATGCTTGTCACTAGGGCCCGAGTGACATGATCTCATATCTGAACGTATTATTGAATCATTATGATAGTATTGTTTGTGATCTTATCTGCAAGTTGTGTACACATATCATTGTCCGGATCCAAAGGCCCCGAAGTGATACAAATTGGGACAACCGGAGGGGATGGCTGTGATGTGAGGATCACATGTGTTCACAGAGCATTAATGCTTTGCTCCGGTGCTCTATTAAAAGGAGCACCTTAATTGCCAGTAGTTCCCTTGAGGCCCCGTTGCAACGGGCTGGCAGGACAAAAGATGTTGTGCAAGTTCTCATTGTGAGCACGCATGACTATATATGGAGCACATGCCTATGATTGTTTAGTACTTGGATGCTTATTCTTATTTATCTGCAATTTTCCTAGATCTTGAAGTTACATGTTTAGACTCGTCCATGCAACGCCCGTCCATCCATCCCTATGCCTACCATGCTCATATCCTCTTTGCTTGCTACTCATCATGCTCTGTTTTCTTCTTTGATGTTGCTTTGTTGTTGCTACTGATAAACTTCTGTGAGCAAGAACTATTTCGAGGTGCAGCTGAATTGACAACTCAGTTGTTAAGGCTTGCAAGTATTCTTTGGCTCCCCTTGTGTCGAATCAATAAATTGGGTAATACTACCCTCGAAGACTGTTGCGATCCCCTATACTTGTGGGTCATCATACACACAACCATAAACACTAGAAATTTGTATTTTGTAGGCCCAGATCCACTGTAGGCTTCTCCCGAACTATACGGCTTTACCCATGATCTACAACTTACAAAACGCTTAGAACAGTGTCTGTGGCATGCGAAAGGAAGAAGATCTTGATGACTTTCGTGTCCAATACCAAGTCTTATGGTTAACGCATACTATATGATGGTAGAATCACTGGCGACATTTTTTATTAAGTCCTAGGTATTATGTTCCTATACCACTGGAACTTTAATAGTAGGTCATTACCATTTGGTAAATAACCCATAATCATATTATTATGAAAATAGAGTTTTCTGAACTTTTCGAAATGCAGTTGATAACCATAGTAGATTGCAAATACTTGACAGAAAATAATCAAAATACACGAGCAAGTATGAACTTGCCTTTTTGACTGCAAGATTATGCTAATGTTTATATAACCTCCAGAAGCTGAAATAACATCATTGGTCCCGTAAGGACTAATGTTTAAAGAAGCAATATGCTATGATGCATAAGTAATGCTAGTAATTTAATAATAACCCGAAGTAACCCTGTTGTTGTGTGTTAATTGAGTTTCGGGTTTTCTTAAGGACCTTGTTTATCTTTAAGTGTACTTCACAACCAAAGGTAAATTCTAGGACTTTAAAGTTAACACACAAAACATAAAACTAAAGGACAAAAACAATAGATGCTTGATGTTAATTGGTACTATTTATCCTTTATGAAAAGTCACATTTTAAGTTCATGAGACTTAATAGAAATACTAAGGTTTTTATTTAAAGTGGCAAAAAGAATAACTTTTGAATAAAATACTTCTTATACTAAGTTAAGTGATTCATAATGTTCTCGGAATGTAGTCAATAAATATTTGTATCTCCTTAATGATCTTAATTCAATAGGTTTCTAGTTGATTGAGTAAGTTAACTATAAAATATAGTTGAGCTTAACATATAGTATTATTGATAGTAATATTGAGTTATAGGGTCATCCTAAACTGGATTAGATATTATAGGTATCATATTTCTCAATATTTGTGACAAACTTGAATCAATTTAGGGGTTCGGGATCTCAATAATTTCAAAAATGCATATATCAAAATGCATCATATGATTTCAAGGCTATTCAAAATAAAATAAAAAACACTATTCATTTTAATGAACCTTCAGTACATTTGGTGTTCAAACCAATGTTAAGGATATCGCTTATCGGTAATTTATCGGCCGGCTGAAAATTGGCGATTTTTCAGCGTATCAGCCGATTTATCGGGTGATAAATCGGAAAATCGGACAATAAATCAGAAAATCAGCATATCGGCCACCCTCGAGTAGCGATAAATCGTACGATTAATCGGCATATCGGCCGATTTTTTGAATAGTGGTTCAAACACATGATTAATCAAATCTGAGGTATTCCAAAGGATGATCAAACTGATTTATATGCGGAATCTAGCGGTGTGGAAACATCTCAAGGTGAAATCACGGTTACATGACTAATATTATATATGATATATAGATGAATATGGGACATGGTTTATTTCCAAGTTTTAGAGTCATGCTAAGCATGGTTAAAGATATGAGATCCTTCACTCTCAATATAAGTGAATGATGTATAAGGTTTACTTATAAGTCATTTACTTGTAGTTGGCATAAGATAGTGAATGAGTGATTCTTAGTTTATATTAACCAGGTAGGTTCTATCACAAGACATGGTTATGGTCTTAGGTAAAAAGTAATTTTAAAGTATTAAAGCATTTTTATCATATCTATAAAGACAATAATATTATTTCTTTAACTAATTCTAAATGGCTTAAGTAAATCTACAAAGGACTTTATTTTGATTTAGAGATAAAGGAAAACACATTCTTTTTATCTTAAGATAAGGAAAAGGTTTGTTTTCAACCTTGTTATATATTTATTTCTTCATAAATCCTAAAATGGAATGCTTTCCCTAGTATTTTTTCTAGGGTAATATATTCATCTTTATACTTAAAATGATTTATTTTTAATATTTTCCTTATTTTTATATATCACTATAAAGGAATTTAATGGATTAAATATTTTATCTTAATTTATTCAAGTAAAATAGTCCACTTATTATTTTTCTTGTATAGGTTATATTTTGTGATCATTTCAATATATCACATATATTTTTAGGGATTTTCTATATTTTTTTAGAGCGTAAAGTATTCACAAGGTTATTTTGGTAATTTTCCATTTTCCTTTTTATTTATTTCACAATTTATATTTCTAACTGGGCTTGGCCCATAGGCAAACTCAGCCCATTGTCCAACCCACAAGGTTGGGCTAAACTGTAGCACCCTGGGTAAATCAACTACTAGAATTCGCCTGCCTTCACCTATGTGCATCATCATGACATGATGCATATTTTTGCATTTGAAAACAATTTTATTAAAAACCTATTTTGTTTTCTACAAATATCCCTCCCTTTATTTTAAACGCAAAACCCGTTCTTTTCGGATATTTTAATTATCTAAAAACTAGTTGCTAGAATCTCATAAAAAGAAAGCTAAATAAAAATAAATATTTTGTTGTGGGGGAGTCAGCCAGCCGCTAGGCCCAAAAGCCCAGCAGCCTGCCAACTACCACCCCATTAGTAAAATCCTAAACCCTAACCTATCTGAAACCCTAGCTACCCAAACCCTAGATCCCCATCACATCCCTGCCGCCGCAAGCCACAGTAAACAGCGGCAGCGCACACACCCCATTCCCCCGGCCGCCAAACACCACACCTCACACCCCTGCCACGTTACCACCACCCCAGTACACCACATGTCACGCACTCCCACCCCCGCATGCCACCCCTCGTCGATCATGGCCCCACCCCTACTCCTCACTAGCGCAGAGCGAACTCGCGTCCATCTCCGCACCAACCGTGGTCCCGGCCCCACCCCTGCACTCCCTCTCGCGTCCGGCTTCCCTTGACCACGCACACGCCGTTGTTGTACCCTCGCTGTGCAAAGCCCCTCTGCCCTCGCCTCTTGTGGCATCCCGCAAAACCACTACTAGAAAATCGCGTTGAATTTGCGCATTGCATCGTCATCGTCATGCATTGTTTGCCAAAATTATGTTTGCAAAGCCCGTGTTGTTTTCTAAACGCCCCTCTCTATTCAAACATCAAAACCCGGGTCCCCGGAATATTTTGTTTTGGCCGACATCAGGTTGCAGACGGCCCGCTTAAATCGAATAAAATATTTAATTATTTTTGAGGCGATCGAGCAGGCAAGGCGAACGACCACCCCCAGGAATAATAATCGGTCCACCCAACTGCCCCTCTAAATCCTAAATCTACCCAGAAACCTACCCACCCTACCTGGCCACATCACCCCAGCCAATAGGCCTGTGCCACCTCAGCTCCCCTCTCCCCTCACCCACTCAAAACCTGCCACTTGGCCCAACCCTCCCCCTCTCTCTTCTCTCTCCCCACACCGCACCTGCATCAACAGCCCCACCCGGACCCACACGTCAGTAGGCCTTATCCCCACCAACCCCACTACTCGACTGGGCCCCATGGACCCACCCCACGCCCCTCGTTCTCTCCTACCTCCCCTCACAAGACGTTCCTCCTCCCGCATCCTCGCCTCCCATGGCTCCACCTGCGCCGCCAGAGCACTGCAACAACAACCTCCGCCGCCCATCGCGCCTCCGCGCCTCCTCCAACCGCCGCTCTCGCGGCCGACCTCGGCCGCCCCTTCGGCCTCGCTCCGCCCAGCCGCTCGCGTCAGCGTCGCCCGCCCGTCGAGCGGCCGCATTCTCCGTTCGCCCGCCCGATCTCCGGTGCTTCCGGCTCTCCCCGCGCAAGCCACCGCCGCCGCCTGCGCCCCTTCACCGCAGCGCGCCGCCCCTCCTCCCCGGCGTCGCCGCCCCTCGTCGCCTACCGCCGGTGCGAAGCCGCCTCCTTCGTCTCCATGAGCCCCGTCTTCCCGAGCCCGGCAGCGTCCTGCCTCTCGCCCCGCGTCACCTGCCGCCAGAGGACCTCCACGCCGCCGGCGGCGATCTCGCCATCGACGGCCCGCTGCCTCGTCCCCATCTCCGCCCGTGCGTGCTCTGCCGCCACAAGACGCGACCCGCCTTCCCGAGCTCGCGGCAGCACCTTCGCCGTCCTCCGGCGACCCCAGGTTCCCGAGCCGCCGCTCGTCCCGGTCCCGCCACTGGTAGCCACAAGCCCTCCGCCTTCGCCTCCTCGCGGGACCCAGCGCCAGCGCCGACCTCCAGCGCCGAAGATTCTGCGCCACCGCGCCAGTGGGCCCCCACTGAGTTCCTGCGGGCCCTCCGTTGAGCCTGAACCGCCAACTGCCGCGAGCTCCGTTGACCAGGGGTCCTTCGAAGTCCAAGTGTTCGACGACAAGTGAAGTTGGGTACCGATGTGCATCCGCGGGCCCGAGTGCCACGACAAGTTTCTCTTCATCAAACAAAGACAAAGTCCCAAGATCTTCAACAAGGAACTACATGCTCTCCTCTCGGAACCCCCAAGCTCTCCTCGCCAAGTTCTTCATCGGGAACGCCGAGAACGCCCCAGAACGCCCAGGCCGATGACCTCGGGCCAAGAACGTCGACAAGACCGCCACATGAACTCCTTCACGGATCCCAGGACCCGGTCGATCCAAGACCACCAGGCGACAAGTTCACCTTCCCGAGTCGGTCCAAGACGCCATGACCGGACGCCAAAACCGACAAGCTCTCCAACCCGGATACCCCAAGTGCGTCGTCGACGCCATGACCGTCGACATGACCCCAAGTTCGCGCCCGGATGCGCCAAGGTCCACCCAGTGATCCGAGAACGCTTCCACGAACCGAACCGGATCCGTCGAACCCTAGACCTGGACCCGAGACCGAACCCGGACCCCAAGATCGTCGAGAACTCTAATGTGTGAACCCTCTCCATAAACCCTATTTTAT
The DNA here is from genome assembly GCA_030063025.1 of Avena longiglumis. NCBI lineage: Eukaryota > Viridiplantae > Streptophyta > Magnoliopsida > Poales > Poaceae > Avena > Avena longiglumis. The sequence continues at coordinate 446,116,211 of CP125977.1, forward strand.
AATGAAATACAAACTTGTTGCATAATTAATTGTCATCTCGCATGCATATCTGTGGTTTGGGGGCCTTATGCCGATTCACCTAATAATTAATATGGGGCCATATGCGGGCAAATCTAGCCTTATATTGGCCTCATTTGAACTTGTGTAGCGAACCGGTAACTTATCTTGCCTTGCTAAACAACATTTAAATTGCGGGGATCTAAATAACTTGCACCATCTAATTAAATGTCGGGACCCCGGTTCCGCCTAATATGACCTAATTACATCGCACTTTTGCCATGCCATGCATCATACATGCATCATGCCGATCTTCTGCCGTGTATTAAATATTGCATCCGGTGTTTACTCTAGTTTTGCTTCTTCGCGGATAAGGTCGTTGAGTTGATGTGAGCTTCGCCCCGATCTTCGGTTGAACCCTTCGACAATGTTTTCAGGCGAGCATCTCCCCCTTTCTACCTATCTTACCTTTATAGTATTTACTTCCCTCCTGTTGATCTATTGCTATCTGTGTTGCGATGCTTTAGTTTCCGTACCTGTGATATTCCCTGCAGCCCTATATTGCCCTGGACACACCCTAATACCTGTTGTTTGGTAGATAGTTGGACTTGCGCGTCGTAGTCGCTTGCTCAAGTGCTGTTGCGTGTCGTTATATGCCACGATTCTTTGATGTATTGCCGCATGTTGATGTTGGAGATGAATTCTAGTTTTACTTATTGTTCACTTTACTTTGTTTAACAACTAAAATTGAATAAGCAGAGGCATCGGTGGGTGATAGATAATATTTGGTTTCCGACGCCCACTTGTGTCCCGTAAGACCCCGAGTACTTGATACTGTTCCTTGATTTTTGCGCTATCCACATCCGGGAGGTATATGGGACCCCCCGAGCGAGCTTGATTCGGACTTATTTCTTGGGGCCACAAACTAGTTTGAGGTTTTATTACGATCTGTACTTATGCCATGCTTCTTGCTTTATTTACGATTGTGCGAGTACCCTTTGTCTTTGTTAGGAAATAATGGCACGATTCGCGGTGTCGACAAGCCCGACCACACTTCGGGTTCCCATCGTTCCTGACCGTCCCCATAACCTTGAGGCCGTCTCGGAGCTTGCTTACTCCGTTGCGGATTCTACTCTAAGGGGTGGCCCCCTGAAATATTCTGAATCTGTGATTGTTCACCGTGAAAGCCTCGTTGGGTTTTGATTTGGTTTTCCGAGGTTGATCGGCGTGTGTTGCTATTGGTGCACCCGGGGTTAAAACTTTCAAAGCCGTGTCATGGTTATGGACGACTTAGACACGATATCTCGATCATAGACAAGCATAACTAAAGTTCTTGTTATAAATTTGACTTATAATGACTAGTAATCAGCTTCACTATAACGGAATGGCTAATAATACGCCCACAATTGCTTGTTGGTTGTCGCTTGCGACAATTGTATCGACTAGTAAGTATTGCAACTTCTAACGAATTGGTGAATAAAAGTATCAACAAGCTACTTTGGGTTTTGGGTTTATCTCATACTATCGGTATCTGATTAGTAATTGTTGCAACTATAACGGAATGCTTAAATAAAAGTGCCCACTGCTTATTTTATCAGAACCATTATCTAAACCTGACTAGTAATTGCTGCAACGATAACTGAATAAGTAAAGCTGCCAACTGTGTGAGTTCCTCGGTTGACTTCCTCGATTGGTCTCGAGGGGGAACACCAGGATGGGTTTGTTTGGTGTTAGTTTCAGGTTGGATCCGGTTAGGTCATTCTCATCCCTCTCTGATATCCGCCAGTTGTATCGAGTCTCTATAGGTTGTTTAGTGCACGCTGCAGCTGCCGCTCAGTCCACCATACCTATGTAGGCGAGGACCGCCGAATTCTAGCCTCGCCGTGTCTTGGCCTCGATCTTGGCCTCCTTCTTTGTTTCTGCTTTGCCCTTTGTCGGCACCCTTTTGTTAAGCGGTTTTGAGATCGACGCCGTTAGCGGGGTTATACCCTTCCTGCTTGGCTCAAGGGTTATGGGACGCCATCGGTTATTCTTCGTGGCTCTTAGCCCCATTTGCTTCTTGTCCGTAGTCGGACGCCCATCGCTTTCAAGGTGATTTGGATCTTTGTATAATATATTTGTATTCTTGACTCTTTGAGTCATATATATCTGCTCGTGGGTCCCATCGAGGACCTGTGTAATGTTATTACTGCTTTCCACCCGCATTTAAAGTGCTGGTGGGCACCTTTGAATCGTTTCTATGCGGGTTTGGTGAATTTTGTCCAAACTTGCATAGGTCCGATTCAGAGGGTGTTACAGTGGTATCGAGCTCGCGCTATGATACCCCACAAGTCCACTCAGAGGATAACCTAGCTAACGGCCAAGTAGAGTGTCAAAACTATTTTTGAAAATCGGTTGGATAGTTCGACTAGGTCTGATTTTACCTTACCCTCTGCTATTCTCCTCTTACCTCGGCGTGTTTTGAATCGCTCTCTTCTCTCTCTCGAGTCCGTGAATTCTCGGTTGGGTTTCATCGTACCTTCGTGGTTTCGCGTTCTTCCTTTTGTAACGAGGTGCTACGATCATCCATCTCGCAACTTGTCTCATTGTACCCGCCTCCAATCTTTTGCTCTTGAGATCTTTATCCATCTGTTCCTTGCTGGATGCCGTGTCGTTGAAAAACATATGAGAAGGACGAGCTTTGGTGAAGTTGGAGTATACCTTGAGCATGTGTTGTTCATGCCAATGGAACCATCGCGAACCTAATCATGGTGTCTTTCAGACGATTCTCTGGCAACATTCCTTTGTTCCCGAACCTCGCCGAGATCTTGATCGATTCCGAGTTGGTTGCTTAATCCGCCTATTCGTGGTATGCGAGTAATGGTTTGAGTGCGGGATGGATTAGCTACCCTACCACTCTTATCATCATTCGCTCTTATGCGTCGAGGCGGTGGATCCCGTGATTTGACTCGTCCGCCCACGGAAGTTAGGGGTGGCCTTATTGCGATACCTCTACCTTCGACCTTTTGTTTCCGGAGTGCTCTATCGACGTTCAGGAACAACGATCCTTTGTTGGTGGTGTCGCCGTTTTCAAGATGAAGAAGGAACCCTCGTTAGTGGTGTCGCGAGGATCTACGCAAAGCGAGAAGACGCCGACCGCCGACCTTCCTTCCGGTACCATGAGGCGGATCTCGAGGGCGAGATCCATTGTTAGTGGTGTCGAATTGTGGCATCCCGCAAAACCACTACTAGAAAATCGCGTTGAATTTGCGCATTGCATCGTCATCGTCATGCATTGTTTGCCAAAATTATGTTTGCAAAGCCCGTGTTGTTTTCTAAACGCCCCTCTCTATTCAAACATCAAAACCCGGGTCCCCGGAATATTTTGTTTTGGCCGACATCAGGTTGCAGACGGCCCGCTTAAATCGAATAAAATATTTAATTATTTTTGCGGGGGCAGTCGAACGGGCCGTTCCGACCCGAACGACCACCCCCAGGAATAATAATCGGTCCACCCAACTGCCCCTCTAAATCCTAAATCTACCCAGAAACCTACCCACCCTACCTGGCCACATCACCCCAGCCAATAGGCCTGTGCCACCTCTCCCCTCCCCTCACCCACTCAAAACCTGCCACTTGGCCCAACCTCCCTCTCTCTCTCTCTCCCCACACACGCACCTGCATCGAACACCCCACTCCCACTCAGCCCCACCCGACCCACACGCCACCCGCCTTATCCCCACCAACCCCCACTTTCGACTGGCCTCATGACCCACCCCACGCCCCCCCCTGTTCTCCTACCTCCCACCTCACAAGAAGACGTTCCTCCTCCAGCATCCTCGCCTCCCGCGGCTCCACCTCGGCCGCCTGGGAGCACTGCAAGAACAACCTCCGCTGGCCCATCAAGCGCCTCCAACCGCGCCTCTCGCCTCGGGCCGACTCACCACGCCCATGAGCCTGGCTTCAGCCTCGCCTCCCGAAAGCGTAGCCGGCAGCACCTCCGTTCGCCCGCCCGATCTCGGTGCCGGCTCTCCTCACGCAGCCGCCGCCTCTTCACTGCAGCCCGCCCTCCGCCGGCGTCGCTTGCCGCCATGGTCTGCGAGCCGCCCATCGCCGGCTCAGCTCTCCCGCCTCCGCCCGCCGACCTGCCGCCAGAGGACTCCACGCCGCCGCCGGGCCGCCGGTCTCGCCATCGACGCCCGCCTGCTCAAGGCCCCCATCTCCGCCGCCACGTGCTTGCCGCCACAAGACGCGACTCTTTCCCCGAGCTCCGGACGACCGCCACAAAGATCGTCCTCCCGGCGACCCAGGTCCCAAGCCGCCTGGCTCGTCCGGCCATCACACCACAGCCACAAGGCCTTCGCCTCCCTCCGCGAGACCCAGCGCCCGGCCACTGGCCACAAGATTCCTGCCACCGCCAGTGTGGGCCCCCATCGAGCTGTTCCTGCGGGGCCCTCCGTCGAGCTCGAACTTAACCGCCGCGAGCTCGTTGACTGGGTCCTTCGAAGTCCAAGTGTTCGACGACAAGTGAAGTTGGGTACCGATGTGCATCCGCGGGCCCGAGTGCCACGACAAGTTTCTCTTCATCAAACAAAGACAAAGTCCCAAGATCTTCAACAAGGAACTACATGCTCTCCTCTCGGAACCCCCAAGCTCTCCTCGCCAAGTTCTTCATCGGGAACGCCGAGAACGCCCCAGAACGCCCAGGCCGATGACCTCGGGCCAAGAACGTCGACAAGACCGCCACATGAACTCCTTCACGGATCCCAGGACCCCGAAGTCGATCCGAAGACCACACGGGCGACAAGTTCACCTTCCCGGAGTCGGTCCCGAAGACGCCATGACCCGGACGCCGAAACCACCGACAAGCTCTCCAACCCGGATACCCCAAGTGCGTCGTCCCGAACGCCATGACCGTCGACATGACCCCAAGTTCCGCACCCGGATGCGCCAAGGTCCACCCCAGTGATCCGAGAACGCTTCCGCCGAACCCCGAACCCCGGATCCGTCGAACCCTAGACCCTGGACCCCGAGACCGAACCCCCGGACCCCCAAGATCGTCGAGAACTCTAATGTGTGAACCCTCTCCCGCAAACCCTATTTTATAATGAAATACAAACTTGTTGCATAATTAATTGTCATCTCGCATGCATATCTGTGGTTTGGGGGCCTTATGCCGATTCACCTAATAATTAATATGGGGCCATATGCGGGCAAATCTAGCCTTATATTGGCCTCATTTGAACTTGTGTAGCGAACCGGTAACTTATCTTGCCTTGCTAAACAACATTTAAATTGCGGGGATCTAAATAACTTGCACCATCTAATTAAATGTCGGGACCCCGGTTCCGCCTAATATGACCTAATTACATCGCACTTTTGCCATGCCATGCATCATACATGCATCATGCCGATCTTCTGCCGTGTATTAAATATTGCATCCGGTGTTTACTCTAGTTTTGCTTCTTCGCGGATAAGGTCGTTGAGTTGATGTGAGCTTCGCCCCGATCTTCGGTTGAACCCTTCGACAATGTTTTCAGGCGAGCATCTCCCCCTTTCTACCTATCTTACCTTTATAGTATTTACTTCCCTCCTGTTGATCTATTGCTATCTGTTATGCGATGCTTTAGTTTCCGTACTGTGATATTCCTATGACCCTATATTGCCTGGACACACCCTAATACATTGTTTGGTAGATAGTTGGACTTGCGCGTCGATCGCTTGCTCAAGTCTTGCGGTCGTTATATGCCACGATTCTTGATGTATTGCCGCATGTTGATGTTGGAGATGAATTCTAGTTTTACTTATTGTTCACTTTACTTTCGCTTAACAACTAAAATTGAATAAGCGGAGGCATCGGTGGGTGATAGATAATATTTGGTTTCAACGCCCACTTGTGTCCCGTAAGACCCCGAGTACTTGATACATTTCCTTGATTTTTGCGCTATCCACATCCGGAGGTATATGGGACCCCGAGCGAGCTTGATTCACTTATTTCTTGGGGCCACAAACTAGTTTGAGGTTTTATTACGATCCTACTTATGCCATGCTTTTATCGCTTTATTTACGATTGTGCGAGGTAATCGCACAATCTTGTTAGGAAATAATGGCACGATTCCGCTGTGTCGACAAGCCCAGCCACACTTCGGGTTCCCGCTCACACCGTCCCCCATAACCTTGAGGCCGTCTGAGCTTGCTTATCTGCTATGGATTCTACTCTAAGGGTGGCCCCAAATATTTCAATCTGTGATTGTTCACCGTGAAAGCCTCGTTGGGTTTTGATTTGGTTTTTCCGAGGTTGATCGGCGTGTGTTGCTATTGGTGCACCCGCCGGGTTAAAACTTTCAAAGCCGTGTCCGCGGTTATGGACGACTTGGAGCACAGTATCTCGATCATAGACAAGCATAACTAAAGTTTACTGTTATAAATTTGACTTATAATGACTAGTAATCAGCTTCACTATAACGGAATGGCTAATAATACTGCCCACAATTGCTTGTTGGTTGTCGCTTGCGACAATTGTATCTGACTAGTAAGTATTGCAACTACAACGAATTGGCTGAATAAAAGTATCAACAACTGCTGGGTTTTGGGTTTATCTCATACTATCGGTATCTGATTAGTAATTGTTGCAACTATAACGGAATGCTTAAATAAAAGTGCCCACTGCTTATTTTATCAGAACCATTATCTAAACCTGACTAGTAATTGCTGCAACGATAACTGAATAAGTAAAGCTGCCAACTGTGTGAGTTCCTCGGTTGACTTCCTCGATTGGTCTCGAGGGGGAACACCAGGATGGGTTTGTTTGGTGTTAGTTTCAGGTTGGATCCGGTTAGGTCATTCTCATCCCTCTCTGATATCCGCCAGTTGTATCGAGTCTCTATAGGTTGTTTAGTGCACGCTGCCGCTGCCGCTCAGTCCACCATACCTATGTAGGCGAGGACCGCCGAATTCTAGCCTCGCCGTGTACTGGCCTCGATCGACGCTCCTTCTTTGTTTTCGCTTTGCCTTTGTCGGCACCCTTTGTTAAGCAGGTTTTGAGATCGACGCCGTTAGCGAGGTTACCCTTCCGCTTGGCTCAAGGTGGTTATGGACGCCATCGGTTATTCTTCAGGGCTCTTAGCCCCATTTGCTTCTTGTCCGTAGTCGGACGCTCCCATCGTTTTCAAGGTGATTTGGATCTTTGTATAATATATTTGTATTCTTGACTCTTTGAGTCGCTGTTATATATATCTGTTCTGTGGGTCCCATCGAGGACTGTTGTGTAATGTTATTACTTCGTTTTCCACCCGCACGAAAGTGCCTGGTGGGCACCTTTGAATCGTTTCTATGCGGGTTTGGTGAATTTTGTCCAAACTTGCATAGGTCCGATTCTGAGGGTGTTACACCTCTCCCCTGCACCTCCGTAGCAGCCGTGTTGTCGACCCTCTCTCTCCTCTCGTGCCGCCCTCGCCGGTACCCCGCCAGCTCGTAGCACCCCCTTGTGCGCTGCTCGCCATCGTCTTCTTCTCGGCCTTTGTGATCCCATCTGGCGCCTCCTGCGAGCACCCGTCGGAGGCCAGGCCGCCCCTTCGCTGCTTGCTGTATGTCGCTTCTCTCCCAAGCTCGGTATTGCGTGTCGTCAGGGACTCTCTCCCTTCCCGCAAGGCACCACCGCCCCCGGACCTATGAGCTCGACGCCACCTGCACCGCCCCCTGAGCGCAGCTAGGCCTCCCGTTTGTAGGTCAGAGCCGCCTGCGCCCCTCGCCGCAAGTCGCCGACCACCTCTGCAGCGTGCCGCCCAGGGTTTCCTTCGCTCGTCCATGTCCCTGAGCCCTGCACAACGTCGTCCCCTTTGGCTGCCACCACTTCATGCCTTCGCTGCCTCTCGTCGTCAAGCCTGGTCGCCCTGCTCACCAGCTCAACCACGACGGCGCCCCGCACCCCTTCCTGGAGCTTCTCCCTGCGCGTGTGTGCTTGGCACTCTGCCCGTTTGTTTTCGTTTTGGATCCTTGGTTTGCTGCTTCTATAATGTTGTTGAGAAGTGAACTGAAGATCAACAACACTGTCGAAAGATCTCCGAACCCCCTTGGTGGACAAGACTCTCGTGTCAGAATCCAAGTCAGCCATCAATGATAAGGTCTACTACACGGGACATCAAGAACTCCTTCACGGAAACCGAAGACATCTCCCCTTGGACACCAATACCTCCGTCATGGAAACCGCAATATCTACTTTCGGAATCCAAAGAACCTGATCTCGAGAGACCGAACCGGACCCTCGGAGACCAAGATCTCTGAACCCATGTGTGACCCCGATCCTATAGCCCTATTTTATAAATTTCTAAATATCCAGTTGTTGCATATCAATTGTCATGCTTGCAAACATATCATGTGGTTTGGGGGCCTTATGACGATTCACCTCATAATTAAATATGACCATATGCGGGCTTTTCTAGTCTTATATTGGCTCCATTTAAATTTGTGTAGAGAATCGATGTCATGTTTTGCCTAGTTAAGACAACATTTAAATTGTGGGGTATCTAAACAACATGAACCATCTAACTAATTTTCGGGACCCCGGTTCCGCTTAATACTGCCTAATTGCATCGCATTTTTGCCATGCCATACATCATACATGCATCATGCTCGATCTTCTGCCGTAGTATTAAATAGTGCATCCGGTGTTTCTTCTAGTGCTTTGCTTCTTCACGGATTACGCTGATGAGTTGATGTGAGTGTCAATTCGATCTTTGGATGAACCTTTGGCAGTGTTTCCAGGCGAGCATTCCCCCCCTTTCTACCTATGTTACTTTTCTAGTCTTTATTTCATCCTGTTGATCTATTGCTAGATGTGTTGTGATGCTCTAGTTCTCGTATCCGTGATATCCCTTGCAGCCATTATATTTCCTTGGACACCTTCTATTACCTGTTGTTTGGTAGATAGTCGGCCTTGCCAGTCGTAGTCGCTTGCTCAGGTGATGTTGCGTGTCATCAAGTACCACAATTTTTGGAAGGATGCCATATGGTTTATGGTGGAGATGATCATGGTTTTAATTACCGTTTAATAACTAAAACTGAAAGTAGGTAAATAATGCAGAGGCACCGGTGGGTAATAGACAATATTTGGTTTTTAACTGCCCACTTCTGTCCACTTAGGACCCGAGTTCTTGACACCTGTTCCGAGATCGAGCGCGCTAACCAAAGGTGGGGTGTGTGGGCACCCCCATCAATTTAGTACCTGGTTTTAAAGTACTGTACCGGGGGCCACAAACTAGTTTGCAGCGTTATTACTATCATGTACTTATGGCATGATTTACTACGTTATTTACTATTGCACGTGGAGCGCATGTACTGTTTTGGATCACGGCACGATTTCGCGGTATCGACAAGCCTAGTCAAACTTTCGGGTTCCCAGTCGTTTACAGACGTTCTCGCAAACCCTGGGTCAGTCTCGGATACCGGACGACTTTGTTACAGGTAGCTTACTGGGGTGGCCCTCACGTGCTTGCTTTGGGTCTGGGAAACGTCGTGTCTAAAACATCGTCGACATACCATTGGGTGTATGTTTTGTGATCTTGTACCTACCTGATCTGACAACAAGGGTGTAGGTGCGTGTGGAAACTTTGGTGCACCCCTGCAGGGTTAAATCTTTTCGAAAATCCGTGTCCGCAGTTATGGATGACTTGGAGCACAGTTCTCGGTCATAGACAACAATAACTAAAGTTTAATATTATAATTTCACTTGTATATGATATGACTAGAAAGTTGGATAACCACCACAGAATGAATAAAACTCCCAACCATGTGAGTTTCCTCGGTAGGACTTCCTCGTTTGGTCTCGAGGGGGAAATACCAAGATGGGTATGTTTGGTGTTAGTATCAGCTTGAATCCGAATAGGTCTTTCTTATCCCTCTCTGATAGCCGACAATTGTATCGAGTCTCTATAGGTTGTTTAGTGCATGTTGCGCTGCCGCTTCAGTCCACCATACCTATGTAGGCGAGGACCGCCGAATTCTAAGACTCGTCGTGTACTGGCCTTAGTACTGATCGCTCTCTTTTCCTTTTCCATTTGTCGGCACCCCTTTTGTTTGAGCAGGTTTTGAGATCAACGTCGTTAGCAGGGTTACCCTTCTGCCTTGGCCTGGGCAGGGTTATGGACGCCATCGGTTATTCTCCAGGGCTCTTAGCCCCATTTGCATCTTGTCCGTAGTCGGATGTTGTATTGTTTTCAAGGTGATTTGGATCTTTGTATTGTATATCTGTATTCTTGACTCTTGGAGTCGTTGTTGTATATATCTGTTCTATGGGTTCCATCGAGGACTATCGTGTAATGGTATTACTTTGTTGTTCACCCGCATGAAAGTTCCTGGTGGGCACCTTTGAATCGTTTCTATGCGGGTTTTGCAGGAATCGCTAAAACTTGCATAGAGCCGATCCGAGGGTGTTACATAAACCCAGCCGCATGGGTTGGTCAAACCGGCCCAGTCTACCCCACTCTCATGATCTCTCCCTCTCTCTTCCTCTAGCGACAGTCGTGGTGCCACCTCTATTACCACTCGATTCCGGTGACTCTGGTCATGTTGGCCGCTTCCATCGGTGGCAATCGATGTGGTGTTGTACGTTGATTCATCTGGTCCAACTCGATTTGACTGGCGCTTCTTCATCTAGCCGTGTTGCTCACTCTACTGGTGACTAGGGTTCTGGCCAACTTAGTTCGACCGCTTGCCGGTGGCCTGGCGATGCCCTATGGTTAAGTGGGACCGTGGGGATGGTGCTGGTAGTGTGGTGTGGTGGGTGTGGCTCGACGTGAGTTGAGTGCTATGGTGCTCCTCGTGCTGCCATCCACCATGTCGTGCTCGTCATCGCCTCTGCAACGCCGCCGTCTACTTCCTCTTCTTTCTGAGCGAGGACCATCGTGTAAGTTTTCCCTTCTCCTCACTCTTGTATCTATTCTCTTCCTAGAAGCCAACCCTAACTAGGCTTTAACCTTCTACGTTTATCTCTAGCTTACGATGGCATGTTCAGTGATGATGTAGGGCATGCTTTGCTCAAATTTGTATAGTTCTAAGTGAAGGGTTTCGTAGCATAGTAAATCAAAATTTTCTACGGATACGAACGGGTAAAGCCAAGATCTAATCTAGGAGATGCAAACAATGAGGGGGAATAGATGAGACCTTCATACCCTTGAAGATTCGCACAGCGGAACATTCGACGGAATGTGGGTGATGTAGTCGTACTTGCTTCTCCTCCTCGCGATCCGATCTAACACCGCAAGTGGCGATGCCTCCGAGAGATGCACACGTGCGGCACCTCGACGTCTCCTCCTTCCTCGGTCCAGCAAGTATGGTGGAGAGACGGATTGGATCTACAACGCGGTGCAAGTGGTGGAGAGTTTCTGCGGCAGGCTTCGCCTGCATCGGGAGGAGAGAGAGAGGAGGGCAGCGGCTAGGGCTTGAGGAGGAGGTGTGGGGGTGCGCCCAGCCCTCTTTATATAGAGGGTGGGCGGCCAGCCCTGCCCTCCCAAGCCCTAGGGCCGGCGGCCAAGGAGGGAGGAGTGGGGGGCAAGTCCCCCCTTCTAGAAGCTCTCCTAGGGTTTGCCCTAGGTTTGGCCGGCTGGGCCCTATGGGGCCTTGTGCCCCTGTCCCAATGCGGCCAGGGCACTCCCTCATAGGCCCATGCCCCCTCCCGGCAGGTGGGGCCACGTTGGTCCCCCTCCGGAAGGTTCTAGAAGCTTCCGGTACAATACCGATTAACCCGAAACAATTCCGAACTCCAAAAACTGCATTGCCTTATATGAATCTTATTCTCCGGACCATTCCGGAACCTCTCGTGATGTCCCGGATCCCATCCGAGACTCCGAACAAAAACTCATAAACCAATTATCCAATCTATCCTAGCGTCGAGACACGTTAAGTGTGTGACCCTTGAGTTCGAGAATATGCGACATGATCTTATATCAATAATCAGCAATGGTCCGAAACCCATATTGACTCCCACACATTAATCGATGATCATATCGGATGAACCACGATGCCATGATTCAATCAATCCCATATATATTCCCTTCGTCTCGCGATATTTTACTTGCCCGAGATTTGATCGTCGGTACCGTCATACCTAGTTCAATCTCGTTCACTGCAAGTACTTTACTCGTTCCGTAATTCGATATCACTTTGTGATTAACTCCTTACCCACATGCTTGCAAGCGGTGTTGACATCAATTACCGAGTGGGCCCGAAGTATATCTCTTCGACTTGGGAGGGACAAATCCCATCTCGATACATACAACCCAATAGGTACTTTCCGATCACCTGAGAGACACCTTTATGATCACCCTCTCATAGAATGACGTTTGTTGACCTCAAAGCTTTCTTCCGATACCAGGGAGTTGTATCATCTCATGGTCTAAGGAATACAATATTTGACATAAGAAAAGCTTCACAAAGATGAACACGATGACACAATCTAATTGCTCTGCTTAGTTTGGGTCTGTCCATCATATCATTCTCCCAATGATATGATCTCATTATTAATCTACAACTCATATCTATGGTTAGGAAACCTTAACCATCATTAATCAATGAGCTAGTCCATAGAGGCATACTAGGGACACGGTGTTGTTCACAAACCACACAAGTATTAAAGTTTCCGCTTAATACAATTCTAGCATGGAATATAAACTTTATCATGAACAAGAATTATAATAATAACATCTTTATTATTGCCTCTAGGGCATAATTCCAACACTAAGCTTCTGGTGATATGGATGTTTCTTTGCTAGTGTCTTAGATTGGTCCAATATCACTCTATGTTCCTATGGTTCAGGTTACCCTACTGAATATTATCCAGTGGTAATGTTGTTTGGCAAATGAGGCTATTATTTGTGATAGAACCCTATTAAGATTATTACTATCCTACTTCAGTTAGGAAGATGATTCATTTGGCGTGGATGTGCCCTGCAAGCATAGCTTGCCTCTGTCTTTGATACTGTCAATGTGATAGTGAATGGTCTAAATGATTTCCTAGCATGGCACTAGGAAAATGATTAATCTTGAGTAAATGTTTAACCTACATGATGAACTGATGTGGTTCCTTTCTAGGTATTGAACTGGTGTGGCTTCTTCTAGTGGTCCTGCTACTGAATTTAAATAATTTATTGACTCATGGTCATGCAGTTTGCAAAACCTTGGATAGATTGATGTTTGTTTGTTGCAAGTGACTATACATGATGTCTTAGGCAAGCAAAAACACATGTAAGCTTTTAATGGCTTTTCTGTGTTAAAAACTGATGGTGTAGACTATTAATTGCTCGGTGTCTTTTACTTGGTCTGGTTAAATAAGTGCCATCTAGTTGGTGATAGGATTAAGGTTGTGATACCTCTATTGAGGATACAAAATGGTTTAAGAATATTGGCTAACAATATTTGGTGTTGTAGTTAACCATCCTAGGTTTTAGTTGCCAACATGAATCCTTTCTTTAACGAAATGATGTTATTTACTTGGGCAAGCTTGCTTTCTTGACTAGTCAATTATGTATAGACTAAGGCCTGAATTTATTGTTTCAATGTTGATCTGGAACATTCCCTAGTTATTATAATATCAAAGTAAATGATTCCTAGACCAATTTAGCTAGGAATGTGATAGAATCTTCCTTTGCTGGATTAACTTGGTGGTTAACTTATGTGGCAAACTATCTTAGTGGCTTCTGTAGTTGATAATGCCACCATGGTGCCTTCATATTGGAGTGTGCACAGTGGTAGATCTCAATTAAATGATCTGCTACTTGGTTTTGTTGGTCACTAGCCAAGGATGCAAACGACTGAGGAATTTATTTCTTGAAATAGATCTAGATACTATTGTTGTCGTATTCTAGCTCTAGGTTGAATTAGCATAGCACCGCTATGCTGGACCGAGATCTCTCTCTCCCCCAATCCATATCCTTAACTGAAATGCTTAAGAATGGATACTATAATTGGTCGAAGTGTAGCAACCTTCTACTATGTAGCTATTGTTGCTATTGGGCTTGTGTTAATCCTAAGATAGATTGATGTTGGATCTTGTTGATCTTATTCCACTAAGCTGATGGATCTTATCCTCCTAGATCATGATCTGCACCAGACCTTCTCTTCCTAGCTCTTGGTGCTAATCTTGATCCAGAAATTTATGTGAGCTGGCTAGTGGTTCTTTGGCTGGGTGAAATATGCAGAGGACTAGCAGCTGAGCTGCGGCTGCCTCTCTCTCTTATCAGTAGTTTGCTACCACTGCTGTGTCGATAGTGTGCGTGAGCTGCTTGCTTTCCTACTTGATGTTTGTGGATGACACCAACTAAGAACAAGATCTTTTCCTAAGATTTTACTATTTATTTTTACTAGATCTTGGTGAAACTTGCCACTACCTAGGATGTTAAACTGAGGAAATTTACTGATTAAGAACAGATTCGACACTTTGGCCCCTTTTCAAATTACTACTCAATGATGAGCTTGGCAATGCACTTCATGGCCTAATCTAAGAGCAAAATACTAACAATAACTTCTCTTTTATTTTTTGTTTGTTTTATTTTCTGCTATTCTATAGGGATTCAAGTGAGGAAGAAAGAAGATACAACATGAAAAAATAGTTTAGATATTAGTTTAGGATTTTTAGCTTAGGCTTTCTTTTATTATTTTGTTGTAATTTTATTTTCTATTTGGATACTATAAAGATAATGTAATATTGTTATTGTAATAAAGATAATTTCATTTGTGTAATTCTCTTATAATTTCTTTACCGTACTTTAATTTTATTTGTATATTGTGAAAGAATTGTATTATTGTATCTTATTCAATAAAGTTAAATTTTCTTTTTTTTTTAGTTTAAATCTTTTAAATATTATATCTTATTAAAAAATGATCATTCAATTATTTTTTATAATTAAACTCACTTACTATTTACAATTCAATTTCTTTTTTATATTCAATTATATCATTTGAACATTTCAAATTTGAAATGTTTTCCCCTAAACACAAAAATATAGTAAAGGTTATGTCAAAATCAATCGCACCTACCCTGACGTTTTCATATGAACAAGAGAGACCTCGATCGCTCCACCTCTTTTAGTTTTACGTGAAAATATTTTGAATTTTCTGTGCATGAATGCAAATGCACAAACACTATTTCTACCACTCGTTTTTTCCTAAATGTTGAGGTATTACGGTATCCTCCTCTGTCAGAGTCGGAGGTACACATGACCAAAAATGTGTATCACCACCTTGGCGAATCTGTAAACGCTTTCAATGCTCATATCTTCACCTATGAGAAGATACTCGTCGGCATAGTCCGTCGGAATTCCATATGCTAGCACTCGCTTGGCTGTGGAGATCTTCTGGTATGGGCTAAACCTTAGCAGCCTAGCGGCGTTTCTCTTTTTCCTGAAGTAGCGACATTTATCCTCGCAACCTCTCACAATCTTGATGAAAAGATATTAGTGCATTCGATATTGTCTACAAAATAGGTGTGGTGGGTATGGTGGTACCTCGGCGAGTAATCTCGCATGAGCAAGTCGTGGCCTAGTTTGTAGTTGTGTGGGATGCAAAGGTGGACGACCTTTGAGCCTCGCCTCCTCTTTCTCTAGCCGTCTTCCTGCTCCTTGACAGCCAAAACATTCACCAACTTGCGCCGTCGGTGGTTGGCGAGCAGCATCTCCACGTCGGAGTCGTCCGACTGGGCTCAAATCCATCTAGAAAACAAGAAAAAAATGGTTGAGGATCCGTGCGCAAAGGTGACTACGAAATCGCGGGCATGAGGAGGATATGTGTATCGTATTGGGGAGGATCTCCGTCGTGAGGGCCCCTCCAGCCGTGTTGCAGTGGGGGATGGTGGCGACAGACCGCGGGTGGCATATCTGCAGTGGGGGATGGTGGCGGCGCACGGTGGTGGCTTGCACTGGGCGGGGATGAATGAACATACCAAGATGAATGTTCCATCGCGCCAAGGATTTCTATGTGATACGGGGGGACAGTCGATACGGCCTCCGAATTCGGGAATCTGCGAGTTTGGGGTGTGCTTTTCCGGTCACCCTTAATTTATTTTACGGTTTGGCAAGTTTTACGGAAACTATTCTGGACGCTTTTTTCCATCCCAAACCACAAAATGGTGATTATTATGCGGTTTCAGCCTTTTTACGAGGTCTGCTAGAGATGCTCTTATACATCCATAAATAAAGCGGTTATCGGCACAGCGGTCTCGGGCCTCGTTAGGGCATCTCCATCGGGCCGACCCAATCGGTTCGTTTCTGTCCGTTTGGTTCAGACCAGGGTCACTTTTGGGTCGGGGTTTGGCCTGTCCGACCAACCGCGCCCAGCGGAGCGACCCATCTGTCCGCGCTTGGTAAATAGGCCCTCACCGATGATGGCGCCAGTGTATTTCCAGAGTGTTCCCGCCGCCCCGCCGCTTACCGCATGTTCTGGGCGTTTCTCACCACGTCCAAGCGCACCCATAAAAAGGAGAGAGCCAGGCAAGATAGCCACAACCAGACTGCCCACCACTGCCACCACAAACCACCACGCCTTGCCGTCGATGTCGCCGCACTGTCCTCCGTGGCAACCCCGACATCCGCGTAGAAGAGCCCGAGTACCTGTTGCCCTCATGGTGGCCGAACCCGCCGGAGTTACCGGATGTGTTGTCGCCTCCGATTCCAGGGAAGCCATAGACTTACACATGGCCCCACAACCATGGGCCGCAGCCTATCCCAACCGCCACAGGACCACCGGCGAGCCTTTCACGTGGGAGGTGGCGGAACGTGTCATGCTGTCGGAGTACCGGTGGTAGGACGCCTTGCGTTGGTGCGTGACAACCTCAGGGAAGCGGTGTGGGCCTGTAACATCCCAGCATTAGAGCTTAGAAATAAACTGAACCCAGATGTGTGCATTGCATTCATGCATAGAAAATCCGAATAATTTTCGCGCTTTTGAACAAAACTTATCAATGTGATTGAAGCTTCTCTCAACTTGATGGAATTGAAGTAGATCATCAAGTTGATTGTGATAAGTTTCAATATGACCTTTGCTAAAACCATTATTTTGTGGAAATGGAAATTTGATCTAAGGGTAGATCAAGTATAATGAAACTAAACCAATACACATTGATTAATGATTTATATTTGGTCCTTAAGTGATCATTCCATAGTATTCATTACAATAACCCATAAATACCAAGTTATGAATATAACTTAAGTAATAAGAGTGTAATAACTAAATCTCGATATATCTTAATATCATCTACTTACGCCATGAGTATCATGGTAATACCTAACCTAAACTCTTTAGTGAGTTTGAGTAGGAAAGAAACCAAGTCAAGATCATTCACCATATATCTTTCTTTTCATATCAATCCTTATTATCTCTATTGAATCCTATCCTTATACTTGTTGTTCATCAATGTTGAGTAATCAACTATTGATTCACAAATTCTTAAACTATCAATTCTTAATCTATCAACTCTTATTCTTATTATAGCATTCACTTAAGGCCTATAAATAAACAAGTAAGAAGGGGTAAATAGTAATGCTAGATTTGAATATCATCTATAGGATGGGAGAGTTGGAAGGCAATCAAATCAATATGGTGAATTGATGGAGTTAACTCACTCGTGAATGGATAGCTAAATAATCTAGAAGATATAACTATATGTGGTAATAAAGAAGATTACAAGGATGAACCCTGAAGATAGATAGCAAGGAGTAATCCTATTGGATTAAGTAAGCATAGTCCATGAATAACATCCCTTAATCCAATAGAGATACTAAGAAGATAATCATAATACAACTATAATGTTGTATGGATGAAGACTTTATTAGCCAACTGGAAACCTAAAGCCTAAATGATCAAAGGATTATAATGATCATGCTTTACTCACCAAGATTGAATGCTTATATCATGTATAAGTGACATTGGTGGATAGAACATAATTAAACCCTAGTATAGATATATTATCCTAGCTTAGTCATTATAAGTCACATCAATATAAGGTGAGGTTGGAATGTTAGATACTGGAGTTAAGTAGAGACAAGATAGTATGATTAAGATGATGCTAGAGCAACATTGGATTATAGAAGTAGTAATTTTCTCTTGGGAAATACTAACACTTGAGGTGAAGTAGTTTGATATAGACATCTACTGGAGAAATATTAGTGATGGATGATTAAAGAAGAGTATGAATGGAGTTAGAAGTAACTACTTATTGGATGGGAGATTATCAGCAGTAGAGTAGTTGATCTAACCAAGTCTGGATAGGTGAAGATTATGAAAAGCTTTAAGTGTCAAGCTCATTGGATTTATCAATGGGTTTAGAAGAATAAAAGGTGGATAAGAATATTCATGTGAAGTAAATCTCATCATGTTAACACATGATGACGAATAGGAAGAAGTAGAATATCTAGGAAAGGAATTCCTTAATCAGAAGTCCAGGATTGTGAATTATGGAAGATAAGAATTCTTGGTAAACACTCAACTTTAAAACTTAAACCAAACCTAATATCCATATCAAATGATTGATTTATTATCTTATTTCCACTATGCTTTGTAGGAATATTCTACTATAGCAAATCACTTAAGCAAATCCTTTGTCACTTTCAAACATTAAAATCATATGTGCCTAGAAACTATGGTTATAAATTATTTCTCATAATTCATTCTAAAAGGATAACAACACTATTTTAAAAAGGTGATATCATTCCTGATCATAAACATATGGGCAATATGTCTTTATTCATAATGTTCATCCACATTCATAAAATGATACAAGTATTTTGAATATCTTAAGAATCATAGTAAATATTTATAATTCAAAACCCTAACTCCTATTTCAATCCTAAATGCCACTGTATATTTAAGGTCATATCAAAAAGTATTAAAACATTATTCCCCTATTAGTGGAATTAGAATAATAGAAATTATCATTTTAAGAACTTTAATAATCAAATCATCTGATCTAATGATTGCTATATGATAATAAATATGGTTATACTCTATGCATATCCTTAGTTATATTAAACCATTACCATTACACTCATAATGAGGGAATAAAAATCATTCTAAAACTTTTTAATAAATTTATATATATATAAAAGGTAAATCCCTAAAACCCTAAGTGATAAATATTGCACTCAATAAAATAGTTTCCTATTAGTTTAAAATTATAAGAAAATCAAGAAAAGTATCAACACTACTTAGTTACAATATTCCTGCATTATGTAATGTGCTCTATAAAAATTCTGGATATTTAAAATCCTTATAGAAATTCATATTTGAAAGGGTTTAATGAAAACAGAATATAGAAACAGAAGAAGCAAGGAAAAAATAATAGGAAATTGTTTCTGGCCCGTGGCCCGTTTCCTCCCTTCCTTATCCGCCGCCCACGAGCAGCCCGAACACAACCCACCTAGCCCAACATCAGTCTAACAGGGGCCCGTACCCCTTCGGCCTCCTATCGTCGTCGTCGTCTTCCTCGCAGCACGGAAGCAGCTGCATGGGCTGGCCGATGCCGTCCGCCGGTGACCTTGCGCCGCGATGCCCGATGGCTCCTGTCGTATTCCAAAGACGGAGATAAGACCGCCACACTCGCATCCCCTCATCCTTATCCTCATAATCTCTCGCTTTCTTCCTCTCCCGCATGAACGCGAACCCTAGCTCCGGTCAGAGAGGACCGTCACCGACAGTACAGGTCGTCCTGGAGATCATGGAGTGGTCGAGAAGAAGCGCAGCGTCATCCTCTTCATTTTAGGATACTCAATCAAGTCAAGGGAGCTCCAAATCGATGCAATCGAACCATTTTCTTTCCACGGTGATCGCCGGAATCCGTGAAATTGCGCCCGTCTCCGGTCACCATCGTCGTCATGGACCACACAGCCATGCTCAGGGTACGCCTACGCATCTCTAGCCTTATTACCGCTTCCTAATTTCACCTCTATCTCAAATTTGCCGAGAGGCCGACGTGCACCGCCGCAATTAAGTTCGTCGGAGTTGCCACTGTGGTCTTAAGCGCTCATGTAGCACCCTATTCTACTCACCGCATCCAGTCGCATCGAACACACACTTTAGATTGAAGCCTCGTGCCATATTTTGGCGGCGCCGTCGTGTTCTGGCGAGGTGACGTCGAACTTCGACGAGGTGATGTCATCATTGACCTAGTCCAAGGTTTGACCTGGTATTTTCCTATGTGGCATGTGACGTGGCCCCTGGCCCATGTGTCATTGTATCTGAGTAGAAACAAGTCCAGTAACTTATAAAATAGTTTCCTATTAGTTTAAAATTATAAGAAAATCAAGAAAAGTATCAACACTACTTAGTTACAATATTCCTGCATTATGTAACGTGCTCTATAAAAAATTCTGGATATTTAAAATCCTTATAGAAATTCGTATTTGAAAGGGTTTAATGAAAATAGAATATAGAAAAAGAAGAAGTAAGGAAAAAACAATAGGAAATTGTTTCTGGCTC
The DNA here is from genome assembly GCA_030063025.1 of Avena longiglumis. NCBI lineage: Eukaryota > Viridiplantae > Streptophyta > Magnoliopsida > Poales > Poaceae > Avena > Avena longiglumis. Next base: position 446,136,647 of record CP125977.1, read on the forward strand.
GTGGCATGTTTCCTCCCTTCCTTATCCGTCGCCCACGAGCAGCCCGAACACAGCCCACCTAGCCCAACATCAGCCTAATAGGAGCCCGTACCCCTTCGGCCTCCTATCGTCGTTGTCGTCTTCCTCACAGCAGGGAAGCAGCTGCGTGGGCTGGCCGATGCCGTCCGTTGGCGACCTCGCGTCGTGATGCCCGCTGGCTCCTATCGTATTCCGAAGACGGAGATAAGACCGCCGCACTCGCATCCCCTCATCCTTATCCTCACAATCTCTCTCTCTTTCTTCCTCTCCCGCATGAACACAAACCCTAGCTCTGGTCAGAGAGGACCGTCACCGACAGTTGAGGTCATCCCAGAGATCGTGGAGTGGTCGAGAAGAAGCGCATCGTCATCCTCTTCATTTTAGGATACTCAATCAAGTCAAGGGAGCTCCAAATCGATGCAATCGAACCATTTTCTTTCCACGGTGATCGTCGGAATCCGTGAACTTGCGCCCGTCTCCGGTCACCATCGTCGTCATGGACCACACAGTCATGCTCAGGGTACGCCTACGCATCTCTGGCCTTATTACTGCTTCCTAATTTCACCTCTAGCTCGAATTCGTCAAGAGGCCGACGTGCACCGCCGCAATTAAGTTCGCCGGAGTTTCCACCGTGGTCTTAAGCGCTCATGTAGCACCCTATTCTACTCACCGCATCCAGTCGCATCGAACACACACTTTAGATTTAAGCCTCATGCCATATTTTTGCGGCGCCGTCATGCTCTGGCGAGGTGACGTCAAACTCCGACGAGGTGATGTCATCATTGACCTAGTCCAAGGTTTGACCTGGTCTTTGCCTGTGTGGCATGTGACGTGGCCCCTGGCCTTGTATCTGAGTAGAAACAAGTCTAGTAACAAAGACATTATTTTAGTTGGGTATGCCATGTGGCCACTGGCCCACTAGTCAGTGACTAGGGTAGGTGTAGCTTCGATATAAAAAATATTTCTGCTTAGGAAATAGATAAAACATTATAATATCAAATATAAATATTTCCTAAAATGTAATAAAATGATTAAATCTTGTAAATTCAAGAACTTTTGTTTTATAATCCAGAAAAATATGTGTAATATATGAAAATGTTTAGAAAAATAAAACCTACAACTTAAAACTATTATCAAATATTATTATGTGAACAATTTAAGTAATTATTGTTTAATAAAGATTTTAAAAGTAAGAAAACTTTGATAATTCATATTTTAATAATCACAAAAATAAATGTAATATACCAAAATGATCACAAAAATAATAATGACATGTTAAAAATATAGTATTCCACTTTTGAAGTAAATAAAAATTTAAACACTTAAATAACTTGAATTTAAACCTATTTCCTTAGTTGATAATTCATATAAGGGTAAATAAAATTTGCTAATATTTCTAAAATTAGCTAATTGAGTCTAATAAATAGTATTAGTCTTAAATATTAATATTATCAAGTCAAAATGATTCAACACAATTCAAATACAATTTCATTGAATTATCATTCAACCATATATATGCAGTTTATTTCCAAAAAATATTACTAAGTATAAACTCTTCTAGAATAATTGGGATTAAATAAAACCTCTTTACTTACTTCAACCACAAGTTTATAGACATACCAAAACTCTATAGTGAATCCATTAGTAGTCCAAGTGATATTATTTCCTTATTTACAAACTATAATCATTCATTCACAATAAGATAAATGATTCTATTCCATTATACATTTAAGAAACCACTACTCAAATAGAAGTAATACTATTCTTAAAGTAACTTTAAGAAACCTTATAAAGTGAACAAGATAAAAATATCATAAGCAATATAACCTAAACCCATCTATGTCTTTAAAGTTAACTTTAGTCTATAATACTTTAAATACTATGCTAAAGAATTTTTTATGTGTTTTATAGTTAACTTTGGTCTGTTATAATTAAGTTATAAAGCATCTTAATACCAAACTAACCAAGTTAAAAACCAAGATAGATAAGTATCGAATACTACTTATATCATTATTCAAATAGAATAATTCTTTCTTACTTAAAGACTATAACTAAGAAAGAACACCTAATAAGGTTACCTTAAAATTTAAATACTTCTCCTTAGCTAAGTAAGATTTTCCTCAAAAGTTATTATTTTAAGATACATTATAAAGCAAGACATACGCATTTTTATGAAAGCTCTAAATGATAAACAAACCTTATATACATAGTCTACAGATACATTTTCCACTTGAGTATTCCATTATTGTGTGTGCTTTATTATACTTACATGTTGTTTCACACACACTCACAAGACTTAATAAGAAGCACAAGTATGAAACTTATCTAAAAGGACAACACATTCTAAAGTAACCATTTCCAGTATCCAAACCCTAGATCAACGTTATCCCCGGTATTTGAGTTTACGAAATTGCATTACATTATTTATGCATAATAGCATCTTGCTTCTTTAAACATTCGTCCTTACGGGACCAATGATGCTGATTTCAGATATTGGATCTTATATTGTCTTGAAGACCGTGAGTGCATATTGAATTACATGAAGTGGGGCCCAGAAGATGATCCGAGCCAATCACTACCCCCTTCGCGACCTCACATGCCTCTTTGGTGTACACCATGCCCACATATTGAATTACGGCAATGGTTTGTACAGACCGTAACATGCCAGAACTATCGTGGGACATTGAGGGTTCTCACCCATATGCTGCATATCCTCTATGAATTACCAATTAATATGCACGCTACGAGGATAACAACCACGACCTGCACATCCGGCTACATGCGAGAGGAAGAAGATATAGCTGACTTCTCCGCCACATTCCAAATCTCATGGTTAACGCATAATATACGGCGCAAGAATCACTGACGACATTGGTTGTTAAGTCCTAGATAATATTTTCCTTTACTACCAGAACTTTCATAGTAGGTTATTACCCCATGGTAAATAACCTATAATCATCTTATTTTGAAAATAGTGTTTTCTGACCTTTTTCAAAGGTAGGTGATGACAACACTGGATTTGCAAAATACTTTACATAAAATAATCAAAGGACATGAGCAAGTATGAACTTGCCTTTTGTGATTGCAAGATTATGCACTCACGGTCTTCAAGACAATATAAGATCCAATATCTAAAATCAGCATCATTGGTACTGTAAGGACTAATATTTAAAGAATCAATATGCTATTATGCATAAGTAATGTGATGCACTTTCTAAATGCGAATCCCGGGGATAACGTTGTTCTAGGGTTTGGATGCTGGAAAGGTTTCCTTGGAATGTGTTGGACTTTAGGTTAAGTTTCACACTTATGCTTCTTGTTAAGGTCTATGAGTGTGTAAAACAACATGTACTTTACATTATAATTTGGTATATTATAATTGTTTATCTTATGCTTCTTGTTAAGGTCTATGGAATGTGTTGTACTTATGCTTCTTGTTAAGGTTAAGTAATATAAAATAATGAGATACACACCAACGTGAAATGTTACTCAAGATTTCTTACATTATAATTGTTTATCTTAAAATTTGTACTTTACAAGTACTGGCCTTAATAAGGAACTTAAATGTTTAAAATCCTAAGTATACAAGTAAAGTTTGAAATAATGTGAGTGTGGTTAATTGTTATCTGTTGATTATGATGAAATTCCTTGAATTTTAATTTGTTAAGAGTTGGGAATATTATTATAAGGTTTGTTGATTGAAGTGGCAAAACGAATAACTTTTGAAAAAAAGATTCTTTTACTAAGGTCTAAACAATCTTTGTGGTTAAAAAAATGTGGTCGAGGTTGTTTGTGCTTGCTTGAATAGCTTAGACTTGAGATGCTTTATAGCTTAATTATAGCAGACCAAAGTTAACTATAAAACATATAACAAAGTCTTTAGTCTTATACTGAAAGTTTTGTAGACTAAAGTTAACTTTAAAAATATGGATGGTTTGAAAGTGTAATGTTTATGATATTTGTACTTTGTGTATCTTGTAATGTTTCCTTAAAGTTACTTACGGACAGTTATTCTCTCATTTAAGTAGTGGTTTCTTAATTTTATAATGGAACAAGATCATTTCTTTTCTATTAAAAGTGTGACTATAGTTTGTGGATAGTAATTAGTACTAGTGACTACTCATAAATTATCTTTGAATTCAGTCCATTATAAGGTTGTATTTCATTCAAATATCATTCTTGAAAATTTTATAATTGTTAAAGATCTTTTTAGAAAACAAATTACTCATTTGGTTGAAGGATAATTTGATAAAATTGTATTTATAAGGTTTTGAACCATTATGACTTCATATTATCAACATTTGAGACTAATATTATTTATTTAGACTCAATTGGTTAAATTTAGGAAATATTAGCAAATTTTATTTTCCTTTATATGAATTATTCATTAAGGAAATAAGTTTAACTTCAAGTTATTAAAGTATTTTAAATTTTTATTTAACTCAACAGTGGAGTATTATATTTTTAACAGGTAGGTATTATTTCTGTGATCAAGTTGGTATATTACATTTATTTTTGTGATTTATAAATAATAAGATATGATTTTTAAAAGATTTACTACTTTATAAATACTTAATAAATAATAAATATTTAGTTAAGTGGAATAATAATGCATGATTATGGTTTTAAATTATAGTTCTTATTTTTCTAAGATTTTTGGTATTTTATTTATATCTTTAACATTACCATTATTAAAATATGAATTATCAAAGTTTTATTACTTATAAAATCTTTATTAAATAATAATTATTTAAATAAGTATTTCAATAATTTTGATAATAGTTTTAAGTTCTAGGTTTTATTTTTTGAACATTTTCATATATTATACATATTTTTTCTGAATTATAAAACAAAAGTTGTTAATTTAACAAGATTTAATCATTTATTTTATTTCTGGAATATGGATATTTGAATTTATATTGTTTTATCGATTTATTAAACAGAAAATACTTTTATTACCGAGGCTAAACCTACCCAAGGTCACTGACCAGTGGGCCAGTGGCCAACAGGCATATACAGCTTAAATAATGTTTTTGTTACTAAACTAGTTTCTACTCAGAGGCAATGACGGATGGGCCCTAGGCCATGTCACTTGCCACGCGAGACAAGGACTAAGTCAAACTGGTGTACTAGGTCAAGGATGACGTGGTTATGACGTCACGGTGGTGTCACCTCGCCGGTGACGCATAGACGGCGAACAACGGCGGAGATCTAGTGACTTCTAGCGAGTGTGAAGACTATGGTTCGAATCAGTGCACTACGGGAAGGCGAATAGCGGTGGCGCCGCTCACTTTTGGTCACCGGAGCTACTCAGGCGACCACCTACTGCGGTGGCCGATGGTGAACTACGGCGCTACGACGATACACGGCATGAGAACGAGATTGGAGGGCATAGGGAGATGCGTATGCTCACCCTGGTTGCAGTAGCGGTGTCGGCGAGGGCAGGCGTGGTCGGAGGCGAGATCCCCGACAAGATTTACGACGAACACCAACAGAACGAGATGGTGAAATTCGCCCCAACTCGTACTCCCCCAGTCTCTGTGTTCTTCCCAGATGGTCTACAAGCGATGGCGCTTCTCCTCGTCCACTTCACGATCTCCAAGACGACTCTATCGACGGCGAGGCGTGGCTCCGGTGAGCTCGGGTTTCGGCCCCATTCGAAACAGAGAGGATAAGGAGGGAATGTGGATAGGGATGAGGCAGGGTGTCGCGGTGGCCTTCTTATCCCCCTCTGGAACGGCGCAGTATCTCGACGATCGACGACGACGGCATCAAAGCATACGGACTCCTCCAAATGAGCTATGTGCGTGAGGATGGCGATGATGTTTATTTTACAAAAAAAACCTGACCTGATTTCAAACTCAACTCGCGGTCCCTCTTCGGTCCCACCCGTCAGCCAGAGGAAAGAATAAGCTGGGCTGGCTGCTGGTCCTTTGTGGCCTGCACGTGGACGACACATAAGAAGGAGGGAAGTTGGGCTACGGCCAGAAAATGTTTTTTATTTGCTTTTCTTTTCTGTTTTCTGCTTTGCTTTTCAAATTTGTATTTAATCTATAATTTGAACTTTTCTAACAAAGTTTATTTGCTGAATATTTGTAGCAACAATTAATACTGATTGAGATTTATTTTGTAAATCTTAATGATAAATATTTTCCTTTTATATCATTCTTTATTTTCTTTATATAAATCCCCTTTTTAATATTTTGTAGAAGACTTTGTTATTAATCATATTCCTAATAATAAACCATGGTTTTATGATATTTCCTTATTTGTTTATAAAATTTAATTCCAATTAGCTAATAGTTTGAATGGAAATTTTTATATATATAATGATACTATATTATTACATAAAGTTCTAGGGAACTAATATGGTTAATATTACTCCCATGAATTTAATAAATAGCAATATATATGTTTTATTATCATTAACCTAGGGTTAAGGTTTGAATTGTAGATACTTACCCTAGGGTTTAGGGTTCTTACTATACTTATATTCTTTTGTTGATGTGAGTAAAGGTTACTGGCTAAAACACATTGTCTTTATGTTTGTGATTTTTCATGATATCACCTTTTCATATAGTAAGTTATTTTCTTTAATATCTTATGAAAAAGAATTGATAAAGATAACTCCTAACTACACATAGTGATGATAATTGGGAATGTCAGAGATGTGCTTAAGTGATATGCTATAGGAAATATTCTTATAAATTATTGTGAGGATAAAATGATTTATTCAACAGATGAGCTGGATGTTAAGCTTGATTATTGATTTAGGGTTTAGTGTTTACTAAGAATTCCTATCTTCCATAATTCATAATTCTGGACTTCTGATTAAGGAATTCCTTTACTAGATATTCTACTCTTTCATATCCATCATCATGTGCTAACATGATGAGCTTTTCTTCACAATAATATTCTTATTCACTTTTTATTCTTCTAAATTTATTGATGAATTCAATGAGTTTGACACTAAAGATTTTTAGGATTTTCACCTATCCAGACTTGGTTATATCAACTACTCTACTGCTGATAATCTCCAATCCAACAAGTGGTTACAATTGCCTCAATTTTATACCCTTCCTTTATCCTCCATCACCAACATTACTCTCATAAATTCATTCATAATTATATATATATCAAATTGTACTTCACCTCAAGTGTTTAATATTTCCCAAGAGGAAAATACTGACTCCATAATTCACTTCTGCTCTAACCTCATCCTAATCATACCATCTTATCTCAACTTGACTTCAATATCTTATATTAGAGTTCAACCCTGTTTTACCCACCAATGTCACTTATACTGGATATTATCATTCAATCTTGGTGACTAAAGCATGATCGTTATAATCCTTTGATCCTTTATGGTTTAGGTTTCCAATGAGCTAGTCAAGGCTTCATCAATGCAACACTACAGTTGTATTATAATTATCTTCTTAATATCTCTAGTGGATTATGGATTGTTATTCATGGACTATACCTACTTAGTCCAATAGGGTTATTCCTTATAACTATCTTCAATAATCATCCTTATAATCTTTACCTTAGATACCCTTCTATCATTTCAGGAGTGAGTTAACTCCATCAATAATCATATTGATTTTTATTCACTTCCAACACTCCCATCCTAAGGATGATATTTATAACTAGCATTATCATCTATCTCTTCTTACTTCTTTCTCTAAAGGATTTTAAATGGATGCTATGATAAGAACAAAAGTTAATAGCTCAAGAGGTGATAGGTTAAGGATTGGTGAATCAATAGTTGATTACTCAACATTGATGAACCATAAATATTAAAATAAGGTTCAATAGAGATGATAAAGATTCTTATTGAAAGAAAGATATGTGGTAACTGATCTTAACTTGATTTCCTTGCTACTCAAACTCACTAAAGAGTTAAGATTAGGTATTACCATGATACTCATGATATAATTGACTAAGAAGAAAATAAGTCAAGGTTAATCACTACATTATTATCACTTGGTAATCATGGGTTGTTGTAATGAATAGTATGATATGATCCCTTAAGGATTAGATATTAATCATTAAGCAATGCATTAGGATTGAATTTGATTATATTTGATCTACCTTAGATCAAATCATGTTCTCCCAAATAAGGTTTAAGCAAAGGTCATTCTGAATCTTATCACAATCAACTTGATGATCTACTTCAATTCCATCAAGTTGAGAGAGGCTTCAATCCCTTTGACAAGTTTTATTCAAAAGCGCGGAAATTATTTGAATTTTCTATGCATGAATGCAATGCATACATCTGGGTCCAGCTTATTTCTAAGCTCTAATGCTGGGATGTTACAACTTGTTACTCCCTGTTCCGGGAAGGAGCTGCGAACAAGGCGGGAAAGAAACTCCATGAAAGTTCTGATAAACCCGTGAAGGCTGACGGACATAGCTTTTCAGAATAAAAGCAACTTTTGAAGAAATCTTTATGAAAACTTGCATTGCCTACGACCTACGGTCTGTGGCTGTAGATATAGTGCATCAAACACTCATTTTCTAGTGAACTTGCTGAGTACGCTCGTACTCAACGTATCTTCTTAACCCTTGCTAGATTCTAAAGCCAGTACAGACGACGTTTACATCAAGTCATACTCCAGGAATCATCATCAAAGGCTAAAGCTCTTCAATAAAGTCAAGAAAGTCAACATATACATCAACTTAAGTGAAGACGAAGTTACTGATTAGATAGAAATATAACCTCTAGCCATAGAGCCTATTTCTGTAGCGTATTGCATTAACAGCAATGTCAGACCATTAGTTAAAATACTATTCATAATAGTATGATAGTTTTTGAGTTTTTTATTTATGATTCTTCTTTGTAAGAAGTTTCTTTCTCTCTCTTTAACCTAGAGTGTTCTCTGGATCTTGTGTAAAGAGTTGAGTTATAACCTATAGTCATGTCTTGGACCTGCTATGTTTCTGTTGTACCACTCTGAGGGATGTAATACTAGTGAACGGTGTTTCATTGGTGTTATGTCAATGACTATAGTGTACTACATCATGCAGTGCTATGCTGGGTCACCACAGGGCCAACCCCGATGATGCTTCCCTGCGTGTCCCTCGCCCAACCTGAAGAGGAGGTGCATACACAATGAGTGATCATCATGTCTATCGAATAAGAATGGTGTCTTATCAATCCTTCGCAGCCGAGCCGCCCCCAGCACCATGGGCGGCACATAGTTTAGGTGTGGTGTTCTTGTAAAAATTGTTTTGAGACTTGAATAAATACTTTCATTGCAAATGGCCGATGCCCACATTGCTACATCGTACATGGCGAGTGCACATCCTAGCTTACCCGTCGGAGTCGGAGTGGTAACAACGACTACACATGGTGTCGTCGAAGACGCTGATGGTGAGCGCTCTATCGTACTTGAAGATGACAAAGTTGCCCACTTCGATCTGATGCACGCGGGCGAACTCCTCCCAGTCGTTGGCGAGGAACATCTGGCTGAGGAGGTCGAACAACACCTCCACTGACCACAAGATGGTATTGGCACCGAACGCCCCTAGAATGACCTCCGGGGGCTCTGCGTTGTCGACCAACAATGCGAATTTGCATGAAAGGAGCAACTTGTCCCGTGCCATGCCCGACTGGATGGTCACGGTGAACTCGATGCCAGTGTTGACAAAATCGAGCAATGACGGCGGTGAGGGAGAGCATGGCGCCATGCTACTTTGTCCACGTCCTCCGTTCCTCCCTCGACATCCACGGTCGAGACCTGGTGGTCATCATAGACGCTCTCCCCTCGATCCAATGCCGCTATCCATGGCTAGCTACCAGGTAGTGGAGGATGGGAAAGAGAAAAGGGTGGTGTGTTGTGGTGTGGGAGAAGATGGCCGCAGGCTGCCAGTTAAAAAGGGTCGGCATCGCATGCCGGCGCGGAGACCAAAGCGACGACATTGAAGTGTCACGGCAGGAGGACATGTGTCGGGCGGTGCCAGCAGCGGCGCTTCCAACCTTTGGATCAGCCTTCCATTGATGGCTAGTGGAAGAAAGTCGCCGTCGCTAGCAAGCGAGCCCTTCACGCAGGAGGACAAGGGAGGACGTGTGGGCTATACGGACCGACGCAACCATTGCCCAAATTTGATGCATGGATGGATCAAGCCGAACGCGTCTGTCCGGATAGGTCATGCCGCTGAGACGCCATGCATGTCCGGCCGGACGCGTTCGGACGAGTTGGGTCGACCTGGTGGATATGCCCTTAGGAACGCGGGCAACATCGTGATCAGCGTCTCCTGGCCACAGCTTGGTAGGGAAGTTGTCACTCGTGGAGTCCCCGGTCGTTCCCGGGAGGCAGGTGTCATGTCTCAGGCGCCACCTGTCTCCCAGCCGCTGATAGACCTGCTTCACTACCGCGGACGGCTCAATGGCGATGTGACTACACGTGCATCCCATCCATGTAGAGAACCATGTCAACTGGGTTAGGGCATCTCCACCGGGTCGATCCAACCCGTGATCCAACCTGTACGAGCGCGTTCGACCGGGACATGCACGGGGCCCCAACGGCCCTGAAGAAAGGAGCACTCGAAATATCATCTTCGCAACTTGCACATGTGTCAGACTTTCTCTTCAACTTGTCGGCAAGCCAATGTGGTTAACCCTTAATAACAATATAAAAGGATCGGTGCTACCTAGAGAGGGTTGGAGATTTCTGAAGTAGAGATAGGCAGATACAGGGAAGGGACCTAGGAAGGTAATCACTCGCTAAACTCGACTGGGAGTCTATGACTTACAAGACAAGCATATCGACATTGTAAACATCATATACACCTGATAGTCATCGTTGCAGAATGTAGGGCTTCACATCGGGGGAGATGTGACAACTCCAAAAACGCATCTAGATCTCCCCTCTCAGAAAAACGCATCTCCTCTCTGGTCGCCGCCGCTGGCGGCTCGGAGGTCACCATCCCCCAGACCATCCCCTTATACTCGGCCGCCATCACCGGCGCCGGTGATGGTGGCGGTGCCCGGCCGCCAAAGGCGCGGGGCAAGGAGGCGCATTAGGTGGACTGTCCTGCGCGGAGGCGAAGCCTGATGGATGTGCGGCAGCTGCGCTCTTGATGGACGACGCAGGAGATGGGTGGCAGGATGCGGCGATCTGGCCCGCGACAACATGGTGGCACAGCGTTCGTCGGCGACCAGCCGACCTTGCGCTAGCTCGATCTAGGAAGCGCGAGCCCGATCTGTGCGGGCTACGGCTGTTGCAACCTCGTGTGTCGATTTCCTGCTGCGGTGGAGGTTCTTCCTTGTTCGTCGTCGTTGAGTGGCGGATGGCAGTGTGGGGGCCTCCTCGTCCGCTTCGTTGAATAAAGGCGGCGGTCCTAGGATTCCTCTTGCGCCAAGCCGAGGATCTGGTGGGAGTGGCGAGTTTCGGAAGGCTTCGTCGGCGAACTCTCATGGGCGAATACTGCCTAGAGATTGCCGGATTGGAGGGATTCAGTCGCGTGCAACCATGTTTTTTCTGACCGTTTGGTTTCAGAGGGTGCGAGGCGAAGCTCTGCAGCCTATTGCCATCGTGGAACATATATTTAGTTCCATGGTGAAATCAGTATGCGGTGAATGCCATGGAAGTCGAGATCAGAGGAATACCAATGGTGGTTCGAGTCCTAGCGGCGATGTGGAATTGGCTTGGTGATTCGTGACTTGTAGAAGTGGCATCAAAAAGTGGGGTCAGCAGCACATGAGAAGTTCAGAGTCTTATCTTGCAGGATGAAAACCCAAGGTCTATCTTGCAGAATGAAAACCCAAGGTCTGACCTTAATTGGTTGTGCCTGACAGCCTTATTGAAGGCATTGTTTTATGAGTGATGACTTTCTCCAGGATGCAAACCTATGATCTTTGATCGAGCGACGACGACGCGTGTGTACTGTTTTCTTCTTGAAGGTGTCGCTATTGGAGAGAGTGAACTTCTGGTGGTGTTAGTGTTGTTGCTGCAAGAAATTGATCGCTATAACAAGATTTTTCTTTTTTGTAATTTTTTTTAGAATGTGTGCATTTGTAAGGCATGCATTGCTACCGAGACCGGATATAATTGATATCTCGATGATATTAATATATACGAAAAAAAGAGCTTCACGTCGAGAGAAGCGTGTTCTTTTTGATTACTGGAAATGTGTTGAGCCTGTGCAGAAATGAAAGGAAAGTGGATGGCTGTATTCCCAGACCAGTTCACGACATGGTGCTCACATTAGTACGGTAGGGGGACTGCAGATAGGAGTACAAGTTATTTGGAATAAAGTGACTTAATTGCTCACATGTGACAGGCTCACATATCAGGGCAACGTTTTTACAGTATGAGTAAAGAATAAAATAGCACGCCATTTAATTTAGTGTGATCCATTTTCAAATGAAAGTCATAGCGTGTTAATACGTGCTATTTTACAAAATAGCGTTTTATAATAAATTAAGAAAATAACAGATATATCATGAATATCAAGAATTTCAGCATCTAATGAATTAGTCATAGTAACATTTGTACATGCATAAACAATTCCGTCGCTATCCAAGTCAAAGAACCTTTAAAATATCCATCATAGTCGAAGAACCTTTAAAAAATTCATCATATGTTTGCCTACTTCACACTCTCATCATATCTGGCTTACTCCACACCCACCACAAAAAATATAACGTGCTATACTTAAAATAGCGCTAATAGCACAATATAGCAAGCTATTTGAAAAATAGCACCATAACGAGCAAAATCGTAAAAAAACAGCATGAACTTTCTACATACGCTATAGCGCGCTAAATGGCGTGAAGTAGCGCTATATTTTTTCCACGGACCCAACCTATGGTTATGCAGAGAAAATTGACAAGGTACTGGGGTGCTCGTCTTTGTGGACTCTGCATTGCACCACGAGAATAGCAAAAGCAAGCAAACACAGCGATAACAAGATCACAAAATCTGCATTGTGCATTACACGCATTTATTGCATATGAAGATTCAACACAGTCGAACAACAAAGAGCAAAGTAAGGCCTATTCAGACATAGTATCACCTGTTCAGACATAGTATCACGCGGCCACATTTTCGTACTCTTGGCCAGCATATTTCCAGTTCACCACCTTCCAGATGTTGTTCAAGTAGTCTGGCCTGACATTCTTGTACTGCATCGAAAAACAATAAACACTGCTTAGCCCTTGGTAAATTTTAACTCGATTTCCATTTGCAGCACAAATAAGTTGGGTCTCCCTCAAAATTAGACAACTGAAAGCAAGTTCAAATTTGTAGACCAAGCAGTACCGTCAAGTTTCATGATCGTTTGGTAACTTAATTTAATTCGACTCAAGTCTTTCTTACAAATATATTGAGCAGAGTTTAATTGAAATAGATTAAGAATTATTTCATTACCTTATTATTTCATCTACTCCCTGACCCGAATTCTTGTCACAGGTTTGTTTATATACGCATGTATCTAGACACGTTCTAGTGTATAGATACATGAGAATCTAGACAAATCTGAGACATAAAATTCAGGACAAAGGGAGTATTATTTCTGTATACCTTCTTTAAATTAAAATTTATCTACTTATTGATAGTATTTACCGACTCGAATTTGATCGCCTTCAAATCTTCACAAGCTCCAGTTAGTTCAGGACTTTGCAAGCTGCTCAGATAATTTTACTACCTTCACAAGCAAGATCGTGAGAGCTTGTACAGAAGCTCTTAAAGCCACTCGATTAACTACTGCACCAGGTACATATCCCTTTCACCTCATTGCTAATAAAACGATGGTAGGTCATGCATTCCTATGCCTTTTTTGGGACATGTTCATTCGAACTGTTGACATGCTAGCAATAGATAATTTTGCTTTGACTCTTACACCAATGTTTGTGTACTACTCTACATACACAAAGACAAAAAGAGAAGCCAGGGAGATAACGCTGTTTATCTGTGCATGTTACCACCATTCTCTTATTCAACTGCATTTTTCACAAGCATATGCAAAGTTAACATTTTTTGTCTGTGAATGCTACCTCCAGTCTCCTATCCAACTGTTGTTTTCAGAAGCATTCTGGAATATAACCAATGGAATATACTGATATCCACTCCTATTCTACCCGTGATATGGAAAGCAAGGGCACTTCTAGAAATGCAAGAATCAAACGTGATATTTGATTATTTATACCTTGACTGCCTACTGCAATCTCTACAGTATTGATGAGTCAAACCATGTTTAAAATGGCTAGCCAGTTTGGCGGTAGCTTTATATGGCATAAACATTGATGTAAAATGATATTGTTTTCACTAGGAAGAGTAAAGCAAATCACAAGTAACAAAGGACAGCTCACTTCAACAAAGTTAGCAACATCAGCAAATGGACTCCAATTCCAACATAAAAATTACCTGCAGGTAGTATGCGTGCTCCCAGACATCAATCCCCAACAAAGGAATCAGGTTTGCCCCTTTAGTCACCAGAGGGTCCTGCATGGTCCAAGAAGTCAGTTCCATGCACATGAAAACTACATGATCAACTATCAAAAGGAAAAAAGAAAAGAAAACACAAACTCACACGTACATGGCACACATGCATGCGAAGGCAACCTTACTTACATATACAGAAGATCCACATGTGAATAAAAACTTAAAAATAGGGGCGTTTTTTATTGCTCACGGAGGCCTTTCTCGGCTGATTCAGATTATATTGTGATGGAAAGCAAGGGCCCTTCAGCGTGTTTGGTTGCTTGCGGAGGCTTGTACAACTTAATTTGGCTGTCAAAACAAAATTTTAGACATGGTTCTGCTGCTACTCAAAGCTGATGGTTAGGTTAGTAGCATCGTCAGCGTCGGCCGACTCGAAGCTGTCGTCACTGGCCGACGTGGCATCGTCGTTATCGTCAGGTTCTCGCTCCTCTAGGTAGTTAGGTCAGTAACGTAGATTAGAGGTGACAAACCATCCATGAGTATGCCAACCAAATAGCCGAACTTTCCATCTCAGGGCCACATGCATGCAACCAAACGTCGAGGTTGTGTTTCTCCTGTGCTGAAAAAAGCATTGCTGGCAACCAAACGATGTGCAGAGTATGGCCCAAGCCTCGTTTTACCTCGTGCAGTCTCTACCAGGCCAAAACTGAATAACAGGAAAAAAAACCATGCGAGCAACTAAACAGGCCCTAGGATGCCACAAAAATTGTACACTTGCACTCAGGTTTTGCAATATCACATAGCTCAGCAAATTATAGCTATATTGAGCTTAACATTCCCACTTTCCCAGTTGGGTCGACACCTTAAGAGTGTTACAGTAGTATGGTCCTTGTAGTGATCTCTGGATTTCATGATTTTTTAATTTATATGAAAACTAAGATGGTGAAATATGCCTGTATCTTTTAACAAGGGGAGTAACCAACTATTCATCAGGGGGAGACTGTATTCCGAAGAGTAGAGGTGGAATGGGCTTCCAGGATTTATACACTTCTAATATGGCTATGTTGGCGAAGCAATGTTGGAGACTAATGGAGAATCCAAATTCTCTATGTGAGTTTGAGAGCAAAGTATTATCCAGAAGAAAATTTATTAAAAGCAAAGTTAAAGAATAGTAGCTCTTTTACTTGGCCTCACAGGAACTTGGGATGAGGAGTTAAATCGTAGCATGTTCTGGTCGGTTGATGCCAACCAAATCATGGAAATTCCAATAGCACTGCCAGGGATGGATGACTTTGTCGCATGGAACCATACAAAGAATGGTATATTCGGCGTCAGATTGGCATAAAACACATAATGGGATCATCAATTTGGTAGAAAGGAGAGAAAAGCTTTGCGAGTTGAAAGATCTGAAATGAGTCCAGTTTGGAAGAAACTGTGGAAACTCAATATACCGGCGAAAATTAAAATATTTGGATGGAGGGCTCTTCATGGTCTTGTTCCGTGTCTTTGTATTCTGGCAAACAGGCATATATCAATGACAAGTGGCTGCCCAATATGTTTGAATGGTTGTGAAGATGTTATGCACACCCTGTTTACGTGTTTGAGCAAAACAGGTACGGGAGAAGCTTCGAGTTCAGGATGAAATCATTGTTGCCACGGCAATGGATCGATCGGGAGCGGTCATGCTGGAGCATATCATATGCACAAAAGGAGGATGGGAACCTCTAGGAGGAGTTGGTTTACCAGAGATCATATTAACCAAGGCGTGGTACATTGGGTGGGAACACCGTCAGCGTGTCCATGGAGAAAATGTGCAACTTCCACATCACTCAGCGATGGCGATCAGGGCTTTAGTCACAAACTACTGGAGGGCAAGAAAGGCCCCTGTTGCATGGAGGTAGAATCATGGAGTCAGCCTCCTGAGGGTATTACAAAAATTAATGTGGATGCTGCATACAATGAGGATGAAGGAAGAGGAAGCTGTGGAGTTGTCGTCAGAGACTCGCGAGGTAAATTTATTGCAGCTGCTTGCAAGAACTTGCCGTTTGTCGCTGATTCAATGATGGCAGAAGCTATGTGAGGGGTTGTGTGTTGCACAGCAACTGGAACGCAAAATTTATTATTCATCTGATAACACCCAGGTTATTGAGACAATGCAGGATGGAGGGTTTTTATCTACATCATCAGCGGCAATCTTCTATTATTGTTCCATTCTGGCATTGGGGTTTACAAACATGGAGTTCTTGCACTGTCAAAGGGAACCAATTCGGTTGCACACGAGATTGCTAGGCATAGTACTCTTAATGCTTTATCTTGTTTTTGGGACGATGACTCTAGAAAACCTAGTGAGGCGCATTAGCCTGTGCGTGTGACCCATTGCCTCCTTCAGGTCTCTCCTTCACGCCACCGCCCCAGGTGACCTCCCTCTCTCAAAAAACATCTGCTCTGCTCCCCTGCTTACTCAAATTGCTCCGCTGCGCTGCTTCTTTCAAGAGGCGACCAAAGAATGGAGCACCAACGACGGCGAGCGGATGCATAATGGTGGTCTTCCACCTCGCCCTACTCTTTTCTCCACCATCTTCTCTCAGCCCCACTCCCCTCTGTGGTCCCTGTGCCACCAAGCTGCTTCATCAGGTTGAGGCACTTGCACAAACTAACCTATTCAGCGTTGGTGATTTGTTTGTCATGTTTGTTTCGAATTCACCAAAACAGGTCCCGAATTCAAGCGAATTTGAACCCCGATCTAGATAGACCAATCGGAATCGGGGTTTGAAAACCAAAACAATGGATGGTGCTCTATACCATGGTTGTCCTTAGGCTATTACTGATCAATATTACCTCTCTGAAAATTCCCTCATCTCTAAATATTAGTCGATTATAAAGGGATGGTATAATGACTCTCTGAAAAACATTGGCGTCATCAAAAGAACATAGCAATGATTGATTGAACGGTAAATTAGTGAAGTCTGCATACTTGGTGGCCTTTAGAAAAATTATGGTTCCCTAATATGATAGATAACATTTACCTGGTTAGCAGTCGTTTCAACTGAAAGCTTTTTTGCCTCTTTATCCAATGCCAGCCACTGGACAACAAACAGGTGAGTATTCAACAATGCTCACACAAGCCAGATAAAAACAGGCACATAATGTACATTAGTACATACCACCCATCCAGATCCTTGTAAAGCAGCACCCTCTGCATTCATCTTCTTTACAAGCTTGTCAAAAGAACCAAAGTCCTCATCAATGGCCCAGCCAAGTTTGCCATGAGGTGGCTCACCCCCACCCTCCTGTAAAACAAAAACATTCTCGTCATCAACACAAATTTCATTTGGCTTAACTTTCCTCCCATGCCGAAGGAAAAGAAATGGATGGAGCAGGGAAGAGGGGACAGTGATAAGGTTCCTACATTAGTAGGCTTGAGGTTCTTCCAGAAGATTGAATGGTTCACATGACCTGCAACACGGTACTTCAGCTAAATTACTAAATACCGAAGTTGGTTCAACAAAATATAATAGCAAACCAAAGAAACTGAATTTATTCCACGAAATCATTTCAATTAAGAGGTTCACCATTTATATACCCAGAAACGTTTGCTTTCTACAGCATTTCTTAGTAATCTTAACAAAGTCCATGGTGAAGACATCTTAAAGAAAAGTAAACCAGAGCAAATGCATGCTAATAGAGAGGCCATTATTATTTCTATGCATCAAAGTATTTATGTAGACAAATAATCCAGAGAATCAACCCCCAGGCTTGTCTTCAAGACCTACCGGCATCTCTTTTTACACTATGGACATCCAAAATAACAATACCTACACAACTCAAGGATTCATATTTTTGTAGTGTTGTACTAAACATTTCTGGGATCAAGCTTGAGAGCTAAGACAACAACAGATTAACTCCACTGAGTATGCACAAGATGGAAAACTGGGGGTGATGACAGACTGAATATTTCTACTTGGTACAAGGAGTTTAACTACAGAACTACAAAATCTGAAAGATATCTGACTGAGAACATCTAACCACCTGTCCTAATTTCAGCAGTGAATCCCAACCAACCAATATAAGAAATCCACAATAATGAACATTCAAAAATTGCAACCTGCAACTGAGTGAGAATTCTTATTACAGATGAAACACACACAAAAGCAGAAACACAGAACATCCGCAATAACCAAACTACATTACTATATTGAATTATTGATAATTACACAGCAAATGGTATCAACATACCATAAAAATTGGCACGAAATCCTAAAGAGTACAACCAAGAAAATCCCAACTAAACCATATAGATAAAGCCCAGCACAATTACAAAATCTAGTTGTGGCTGAAAGGTGTGCCAGAAATTTTGCACTCAACACATCTCCACGGAGAACACTTCAGATAAACACGAAACAGCACAATATACAGCCCAATTAGGCCTTGTTTGGTACTAGTGTATTTGTGGGGATTAGAGGGGATAATCCCTACCAAACCCCAGACCCCCACCTATGGCTAAAAACATGTTTGGTTCTAGAGTATTGGGCTAGTTTAATCCCCACTTTTCCCCAAGTTCTAGTGTATTTTTTCCAATATCCAATACACTACCCATACCTAGTGGATTGGTGGGGATTGAGGTTTTGTAGGGATTAGAGGGGTTTGGGTGAAGGTGGGGTTTCACCCAATCCCCTTAGGGCTTGTTCGGTTTCATTAGAATTCAGCAGGATTGGCAGGGATTGAGGGGTATTAAATCCCATATAAGCCAAAATCCCCTCTAATCCCTTCCAAACCACCCCAATCCACTAGGGAGTGGATGAACCCCTACAAAAACACTAGTACCAAACAAGGCCTTAGTGAAATGTTTCAACAGATATCCAAATCAGCGCTTATCAGATCAGTACGACACAATTAAACCAAGAATCGCAGTCCTCAAGAAAACCCCGACTCCTTATAATCCCTAGAAATGGTGAGATCCTAACAGTCCCAACGAAACCCAAATAATCTACCTGGGAGCGCAACACACACCTCTAACGCATAGATCCGTGACAAACAACCCAATAATCGCACATCTAATGTCTAAGAATTTTCCCGCAAGAGGAATCATCACTACCAACAATCAAAGCACCCCCAAACTAGAGGAAAGCGCTGCAAGGGTCTTACCGCCGCCGTTGAACTTGATGGCGCCCTGGAGTTGGACGACGGCGGAAGCGTCGCCCTTAGAGACAGCGGCGTCAAGCTGCTCAAGCGCCTTGTTGTAGTTAGCAACGTAGGTGGCGTGGTGCTTCTGGTGGTGCAGGCGCATGATCTCGCCGGAGATGGCCGGCTCCAGCGCGCCGTAGTCGTACGGGAGGTCGGGGAGCGTGAACGTCGCCACCCCCCTCGTCGCCAGAGGCCGGGCGCCGCCGAGCACCACCGCTAGGGTTTTTTTCGAGGCCAATGTGCGGAGCGCCATGGCTTCGTGTGTCTTCTGCGGTATAGAGAACTTCTGAGGAAGAGGGTGAGATGCCGCCGATGATGTAGGTAGAGGTGGTCAGCGGGTGTATGTGCCATCTGCAGCTGTAGCTTTTCTCGTAGCTTCGAGACGGAACTCTTGGTCGGCGGCCCGCCAAGCTCGCCCCACGGCCCGGGCATGCCACGGAAGCTTGGCGGACCGGCCCACGGCATGTGAAGCAGACGTCTGTTGCTCAAGAGAAGTGAGTTAGATGCCAGGCCGGCCGCGTACTTGAAGCCGTAGCCCATACCACGGGCCAGGCATGTGCCGTGCTTCTTTCGCGTGCCATAGGCTGGACCGCCAATGCCCGTTCCGATAGTCAGGTTTGTATCTTACTTAATTATTTATTAATGACTTAAACGTGAGCGGCAGGAAGGATTGTCGAGGCTCTTGCGGTGCGCGCTACATTCTTCTGCCTCTGCTTGTGGCCCTCTCTTTGTGTTGCCGCTAGATGTGGGCATGTGGGCCATTGTTGTGCATCGCTTCCTCACTACCGTGGATGATGGGTCGCGACATGCCGGGCGATAACACATATCACATCGAGACTCTTTCCCCATTCCTATCCTCTCGCCGCTTGCGCCTCTCCTCTATCTGCTGCCCCGACCTCGCCCTCTTTCTTCCTCCCACGCTCGTCCCACGGAGGTAGTTGGAGGATCTTTCCGCTTGGAGGAACGGGCAAATCAGCTTCTGGCTTCGCCACGCCTTCGTCACGCCGGTCACAGAACGTTAGGCATCGAGCTCCCCAAATAACCTTCAGTGACCGGTTTGAGTTGACCATTGTCCGTGTCTTTCTTCTAATAAATCCATGTTTCTTGATTTCCTTCTCACGGTTCTACTTCTCCGGATCAAAAATTCGCGATTTGATTCCTTGCCTTTCTGTATGTTCAATTGCCGATCCGCTTGGGGCATCCACATGTTTTCTTTCTCGGTTCTTGATGTTGTCTCCTTCATGTCCCGGCAATGTTTGCCTCATGATTTATTGCGTTGGGATGTGGCCGATTTACATATGGGGTTTGATCTCCTCGCGCTTCCCTTACCTCCGTTCGGAGGACCTTTTGGATCCCGGAAGGCATGTTCTTTGATCGGGCCCATGGTGGATAGTGGTGCATGTCTTTATGTGAAAGTTCATTAACGCCAACTTAATGTGATTTCATCCCACGTTTTTCGTTCACCCTTCCTCCCACGCCGCCTCCTACCCTTCCCTACACCACATCTCCGTCAAGGTGGGTGAAGTTGTTGCTCTCACCCGCCGACGAGAGGCGGAAGAACGCCTCGGCGAAGCCGATCCTTCTCAACTCCTGTCTCCATTGGGCGTGAGATGGGCATGGCCGAGACAACGAATGTGGCTACAGCTTTTGCCATGGCACTTCATGGGAACGGCTTGAGATGACGAACCGGCGGCGGCACGCGGTGTCGAGCTCCAAGGCTAGGTCGGCGGGGTGTGGCATGTGCTTCGTAGAGCTCGCGAGCCACCTCCATCCGGGAACCATGGGCGCTCCTCTAGGCCAAGATCTTATGTGTCTCCCGCTGGGAAGGGGAGGAGGACGCGCTGCCGCACGTACAACTCCCTGGTGACCGTCGTGTGAAGAGGGCATGAGCCATCACCGCTTGGTTTTCTTAGAGGAGAAAGAAGAGGAACAAAATTGGGAAACCCCTCTCCCCCATGAATCCGGAGGATTGACGAGCCGATGGCCAGTTGCACGGGCGGCAGTGGTGACTATGACATCTCGAAGTAAACCCATGGCTTCCTTACGGTGCCTTCCTGTTGGAGATATGCCCAAGAGGCAATAATAAAGTGGTTATTATCATATCTTCATACTTATGATAAATGTTTACATACCATGCTATAATTGTATTAACAGGAAACATTAATACTTGTGTGATTTGTAAACATAAAAGAGTCCCTAGTAAAGCCTCTTGTTAAACTAGCTTGTTGGTTAATATATGATTATGGTTTCCTGATCATGAACATAGAGATGTTATTAACAACAGGGTCATATCATTAGGAGAATGATGTGATGGACATACTCCTATAGTTAAGCATAGCATAAAGATCAAGTCATTTAATATAGTTCATTTGCTATAAGCTTTCTGATACATAGTAACCTAATTCCTTCGACCATGAGATCATGTTGATCACCATCACCAGAAGGATGCTTTGATGGCATCAAACACCACACTGTAACTGGGTGGCTATAAAGGTGGCATTGATTGTTCGGAAAGTATGGGTTGAGGCACATGGATCAAGAGTGGGATTTGTCTATCCATATGACGGATATATATACTCTGGGCCCTCTCGGTGGAATGTCATCCAATTAGCTTGCAAGCATGTGACTGGCTTACAAGGGATCACATATCACGGAAACGAGAAAAGAGTACTTATCGGTAACGAGGTTGAACTAGGTATGCAGAGATACCGACGATCAAAACCTCGGATAAGTAAACTATCGTGAGACAAAGGGAAATTGGTATCGTATGTAAGTGGTTCATTCGATCGCAAAGTAATCGTAGAAATATGTGGGAGCCATATGAATTTCCAGATTCCTCTATTGGTTATTGTTCGGAGAAGTGTCTCGATCATGTCCGCATAATCCGTAGGGAGACACACTTAAGGATTCGATGTTGTTGAGTAGTTATGGAATGATGAGTAAGAGACCGAATATTATTCGGAGTCTCGGATGGGATCCGGGATATCACAAGGAGATCCGGAATGGTCCGGAGAATAAGATTCATATAAGGAAAGTCCTATTTCGGAGTTGGGGAATGATTCCGGTGTTTTTCATCGGGAATGTTCTAGAAGGTTCCGGAAGGTCCGGCACTCCGGAGGGGAAGGGTGCATGAATGTGTCATGACAATGTGGAATGGTTGCATCATGTACTAGGTCACTTGGTTGGGCAAAATAAAGGGAGAAATCAAATCCTAGTTTGAAAGTCAAACGCCAATTTGAAAAAGTCAAACGGCAAGTTTGCTTGGTGGAGGGAGAGTAGGAAACCTACTTGGGGAGGAAGTCCCACTCCCTCCACCCGCCGGACAAGAAGGAGGAGTTGGAGGAGGACTCCCTTCTCCTAGCCGCCTCCCTCCCACCTATAAAAGAAGGGGCAGGGGTGCCCTCTTCCCTACACCAAAACCCTAGATCCTGGCGCCTCCACACAAGTGTTGCCACCGCCTAGGGTTTCCTCCCAACTCGCCGAGTTAGGGCTTCCCAATCCCTAGACGCCGGCTACACCTCTCCCTTTGGTGCCTCTAAACCCTAGACCACCAAGTCCTCTCTCATAGTCCACCATACTCGCTCCGGCTTAAGGCGAAGCCCTGCGAGATCTCCCCTCTACTTCCGACACCACGCCGTCGTGCTGCCGGAATCACGAGGAGAGTGATACAACCTTCGCTGCCTGCTGGAACAAGGGAGAGGAAGGTCTTCATCGAGTACCGAACGTGTGACCGATCATGAAGCCACGGAACGCTACGGAAGGATCGTCTACGCGATCTTGAGATCGGAAGTGTACGACTACATCATCCATGAAAATCTGCTCTCGTTAACCGCTTTGGATCTTCGAGGGTTAGTATTCTATCGACTCGTTGCTACAATCTAGTAGATATATCTTGGCTTGATCATAGATTAGATCTTGATTGTGTGTTCATGCGGTAAATTTTTTTGTTTTCCATGCTACGAACCCCTACACTTCCTCCTTCAGGTTTCCTACTGACCCTTCATTTTTGTATGGGTGATTGTGTTTGAGGTATCTTGTGAGATTCGAGAAACTCAATGGTTTCCTAGAGAATATTTTCCTAATTTTTTTGGTAGATTGATTTAATTCTAAAGGGATCTTGATATTCTAACATACTTGTTTGGAAGAAACAAGCAAAAACTGACCATACTATAGCTTATTAAGTGGTTGTTTTCTTAGATTTAGGATTGCTCAACCTAGCTTGGAGAGTCTAATATAATTCTTTAGAAGAAACAGGCAGAAACTGATTTTCTATCTGGAGAAAATTACTGCATCATGGAGTAGCCTACTAAGTGAGTATTTTCTTGGATTTAGGATTATGTCAACCTTGCTTGGTAGGAGAGCAATACTTAGTCGTTGAAGGTGAATTCATGGAAGCTGTTCATGCACGGTGGCCTGAAGAAATTGTGCAGGTATATATTGTGATGTGCTCAAACTTGGCTTCTAAAGCAACCATACTATGTTGCTAAAGTGGTTGGATATCAATTTGAAGACCTCCAAATGTAATGGACATTTGAAACTTTTCAAAGATATCCGAATTGATTTTGCATGTTCAACGATGATGCAACGTTAATTTGGTCCCAGAACTTTGCTATTCTATAATTATTAGAAATGTTTTCCCTTTCTGTTTTATATATCTTTTGTTGTGGTCTTCCTATAATTTATAAGGGGTCACAGGAGTTGCTTTTGTTGTTCTACTTGGAGTTGTTAGATTTCATAATATGGTTAACCACCATGTTAACTAATCGACACGAAAAATTGGATCGGATTTTGCGCTTTTTTCTACAAGACCTCAACGTGACATGAGCGTGAAAGAGGTTCAAGAATCCGCTTTTCTTTTATAAGGGCTAAAATCACTTATTTTTTGGCTTTTTGACCCCATATTGTAGTGTGGATCTCGAAAGATAGGAAAGATCTACCTCCAAGCCGACCTTTCATACTTTACTAGGCAGAAGATAGTTTTGATGAGAGCTGGAAGGTATACATTTCACATGCTTGTGCAATTTACTCAAGGTATTTTCATATAATTAAGCTTGACTCCTACTTTCTGGTGGATACATAGAACATCCAGTTGATGTGGATCAGAACTTGGTGAATTTATGATAATAGGATACGGAAATTTTTATTATTGAGACAAGGTTGAGTGTTGATTATTTGACCAAACTCAAGTTTTTAAATAAGGTGTATTTCTTGCGTCATATCCTTTTATTTTTGAATATTTACTTTGTTTCTAAGGTTGAGTTGATTCTTATCGTCACCATGGTTATTTCTAACCGCTCGCTTCTTCTTCAATTTTATGTGCACTCGTGTTCTTCTATTCATTTGTGTGGTGTTATGTACAACAATAGGACACTCCTCTTCATAACTCGTAATTTCTATAACATCAATCAGATATCTAAGTACCTATTACTTAAATAGCAGTGTTTATTAGTGATACAAGTATGTTTTTGCTAGACTGCTAACCTATAAGTCTATGAGGTAGAAAAAGATAGAAAAACCCTTTAAAGATGGCCTATTTCTGATTTGTTCTTACTTGTTATACCGGACTTTCAAAATAAAGTTGGCACAAGTAGAGCTGTAGACATTTTTCTCTTTAAAGTAAAATATCTAATATATCCATCACAAGAGGCAATTATGCTATGTGATGTGTTGAATCTGGATGCCATAAGGTACATGGCTTAGTTTTGTAGAGAGTAAAATGGCAGGGATGATGGTGGGTGCCGCCTTATGGCTCCTTTGGTTTCGCCATTGTGTGGCTCCTAACTTGGTTTCGTGTGTTTGCATGCTTGTCGGATCCTATAAGAGTTCATCCACATGTTAGACTCTATCGAGCGACTCCTTTGGTTTCACCATCTGCAGCTGCTGCTCTAGCTCCTGTTTCACACCGTCTACCATCGTGTGTTTTCGATTTTTTTGGTTTGTAGGTTTTAGTGTTCGCTTTTTGGATTTTTCTATTGTTTGCTATCTGCTTCCTTATTTGTCCGCCGCAACGTGCGTGAGAATTGCTTGAGGAGGCCCCATCTTGAAGGAGGCCTCACCTTTTGGTGAAGTGTCTATATGTTCCTTTCTTTGTATTAGTCTATAATTATTTTATTGTCTGCAGATAGTTTTGGCCGAGTGTAGCTTGTGCTTTTATTATTTAGGTGTTCAGCCTCCAGGTTTGCGGATGGTCGTCATGCTAAGATGTCTAGAGATTATATTGTGTAACCTGAAACGTTTGTGCTTCGGTTCTTCTTATCATGTTTTCTTTTGTGACGCTACATTGTTATCTGTTTGTTTCACTGGTTTCCTAGGTTTTCTTTTGTGGTTTAGCCTCCTCTTTTCGTGGATGGCTGTATCTTGGTGTCCTGGAATATAAATAAATGTTCTTATTTGATGTGGTTTATACTGGTATAATGAGTGCCTACTTATTTGAGTGTGTTTACACAGAAAATGGTTCTTCTATAACCACTGTTGGGAGGGTAGTAAATACACTTGCATGTATATGAGCCGTTGGTTAGTTTTGGTGGAGGGAGTGAGTCAGACAGAGTTAGTGTGTTTACGCAGAAAAGAGTGTTCTATAGCCACTTTTGCAAGGGTAGTAAAATACACCTGCCTATGTATAAATAGGCCATTGGTTAGGTTTGGTAGGGAGTGAGTCAACAAAGTTTATGCAATTGATCAGCTCGATAGAGCATGTTTGTTTTCTCCTCTTTGGATGAAGGTTGATGATAACCTAAAAGAGGTTGTGGTCTTTATGTGTTATAAGCACGCCAAGAAATAGATCCCAAATGAAACAAAGCTTACCGATCGACCACTTATTCATCTAATCAAGAAAATGCTAATTGATGGACTAGAAAACTATACTACTGGTAGGAACGACAATAGCCTGAAGTGCTGTAGTTTCAGGTTTACATATTCAGTTTTAACACACTAATCGCTTTTTGTAGTCATCATCTAATGCACTCATCGTTGAGAAATACAAATGTACTTAATGGATCTGGTAGTTAGTTGATGTTGTATTTGCATGATGCTAAAATATTAGCCACAATAACCGACACATTTGCATACAGATACCAGTTCAGGCCTTCTTAACATTGGTCCATCCAGATTTTCACAGGAACTATAATTTTTTTTACTATGCATGTTAATACTGATGAATAAGTAATGTTATGTTTAAAAAGTCTTCCACTGTTTCATTAATTCTAACAAATAGTCCAGCCCAGGATACTGAATATCAAAAAACATGTTTTTAATGAAGTGGTTATGACATTGTTTCACCTTTATCTTTTATTTTACATAGAAAGTTCAAATCAGTAAATTTTTGTAATTTTAATATATGGTACAACTTGTACACTTAGATTATGATATCACTAGGGAGTTGTAATTTAAGACACTGGCAGGATCAGTCTCAGTCTCGGATTTATGACCATACATGTATGTTGATAATTTCTATATTTCTGAAATTTTTGGTTATTTATTACATTTATTGTGTGTTGGGGCTTAGAGCAGTTTAAGAAGATCATTGTAATGTTTGTGGGTAACGAATGCAGTCCTTGATATGTATAAAATAGATAATCCTTCTAAGTTGTTTTCCATAATAGAGTTCTTTGAGAAATTAGGCCTACTTTCATTCTAAGGTGATGTATTCTTAGTTGTTTCAGAATAGGATGTGAATTGTTCTTAGTTGTTTTAGAATAGATGTGAAGTATTCTTTGTCTTTTAGAATAGTATATATGAGCTATGCACAAGACCATTCTGGGTTCAGTTAGGCTACACCCAAGTAGTGCATATCAATTTGGTTAATTTGTTTATGTTAATGCTTGTGGCAGTTATCCGAGATCACCACAGAATTCATGTATAATTGATGCCCAATTTTTCCTCGCCAAATAAAATGGAAGTAACAAACAATTTGTATTTCAGAACTGAGATTGTCTAGAAGATTTTCTCCTGTTGTGTTCAACTAAAGCAAGTCTTCGAAAGATTTTTTTCCTCTCGCCACAGGTCTATTCAGAGGGTGGAGAGGTGCTCCTGAGTCCTGTCACTTTCCCCGCCACCTCCTAAAGTTCAGTTATGCATGTGTAATTCCGATCCAGTTCCATACACCAAGAATAGAGGCCTCTTGGTTCTTATCGAGATCGTTGTGGTCGTCTGGTGTGGAGGAATTCTTCCTATATATGAAGCACACATATTAATTTGTCCCCTTGGATTTAGGAGCCCCTTGACTTCATCTACCATGTTCGTGGGCAGAGATATCCATGTACTTTCTTGATTTTTGCATGATAGGAGTTCGGATCCTATGAGCTGAATGGACAAGAAACATTGCCTCTGTTGTTCTAGCTGGGGGACATGGCCTATTATGTTTTTGTTTTGGTATATATATATATATATATATATATATATATATATATATATATATATATGGTCAGTAATGATTGATTGCAAAATACTAATGCCCCTTCCAAAAATGCAAACTTGCTTTTTATCCTATGTTTTATGCGAGAACAGATAAGTGCATTATTCTTAATGCTGATTACAGAAGTTGCAATATTTTTTATGTAACTTATTGACCAATTAAGAATTGGTAATACGGCTTGATTGACCCTATTTCTTTTTTGGTACAGAGCATAAGATTTAGTCTTCTTTTTTAAAATGTTATAACACTTTAAACATTTTTTGGACTTGACATGGCCCGTACAATCTTCTAAGAGGAGAAATCATGAATGAAAGAACAATATTATTATGTACTATCTCAATTCTTTGACCAGCCTATAAATAGAACGTTGTTTTGTAAGCTCTGTAATTTATACTATTGTTGTATTTATGAGCTCATTTTCTCTGATAGTGTTTTCACATCATGCAAGCTTATCATAAATATGGAATCTCATATCTATAGTATATGTTATCGCACGTGCCAGGAAGTGCCACAATGCTAGGAAGGTGGCGCGGCGAAGCGCGCTTATCTTCTAGTACAAATCAATTGCTCTATTTTGTTCGGAAGCCTGGACAAACGCTCACACTCACTCCTATAAACACAACTCCTATAAACACACGTGTGCACATCCTATTTTTGTGAGCACCTTCGAAAGACTAAGCCTAAGCCTGATAGACCGATCTAGTTAGTTTTGAGCTTGACGAAGTCACCATAGACGTATCGCAATCGACGAAAATATCGTCTCTTACTAAAGAATATTCCGTATTTTATGAGACATCAAAGCGTCAAATCCGAGGT
Organism: Avena longiglumis; assembly: GCA_030063025.1. Classification (NCBI taxonomy): domain Eukaryota; kingdom Viridiplantae; phylum Streptophyta; class Magnoliopsida; order Poales; family Poaceae; genus Avena; species Avena longiglumis. The sequence continues at coordinate 446,165,465 of CP125977.1, forward strand.
TTGAACTGTGAGCTGAGAATACCACTGCCCTCCTAACGATCCAACCACAGGTTGGTTCTCCAAATCATTTGATCTTTGTAATGTCCTACTCCTGTCTTAAAATGAGTGTCTTAACTTTGTCTAGATACGCAGAAAGCATATAAAATAGCCTCAAAGCGACATGTCTTTGATGAGATTGTGCCTGAAAACAAAAAGTATATATCTCGGGAGGCTTATCATAGACAATATTTTAGAAGTAGTGATCCAGGCGTTACCGACCTATTCTATAAGTTGCTTCAAACTCACAAAAGCTTTATGCAAGAATAGTGACGTCAAAATATTGGTGGTCTAGATCACCAGATAAATCAGGTGTGCATTGGTAGTCCTGGGAAAAATAGCAGTGCCAAAGGGTAAAGTAGGGCTTGGTTTTAGAGATCTTGAGAAGTTCAACATGCTAGCTAAGTAGGTGTGGCGGTTGCTAGAGCATCCTGACAGCCTGTGTGCACGAGTGCTTCTAGGAAGATATAGCAAGAGTGGCGATATTCTATCGGCATCTTGGCCACAAGGAGGTTCAGCAACTTGGAAGGGTAATTACCAAAGGGAGCGAGGTACTTAAGAAGGGCATAATCCGTAGAATCGAAAATGGTCGTATGGTCGGAAATTTGGCACGATCCATGGATTAGTGGAACGGTGTCTATGAAACCATTGGGAAAGGCAGTTGATGATCCAGTCATGTTTGTTTGGAAGAGGACTCAAACCAGTAGGACAAACAGAAGGTGCGGCGCATTTTCCCCTATTGATGTTGGTGCCATTTCGAGTATGCCTCGGCCACGGACAGATCAGCTAGATTACTGGGCGTGGGCATGGGAGAAGTCGGGGATTTTCACGGTTCGATCGACATACTATGATAGTCCAAAGAAAGGGATTCCCTGAGCTAGTGGGGAGTTCATCATCTACAGATGAATAGACCTGGAAAGCTTTGTGGAAGCTGCGGGTAATGCTGAATATACGTGTTTTCTGGTGGCACGTGGTGAAAAATCTGTTACCTCGTGCAATGAAACCGTAAAGGAGACACACCAAAGAAGTAAGTACTCATTACGTCTTAAAATAGATGTCGCAAACTTATTAAAATTTAGATATAAATTTTAATAAGTTTGCGACATCTATTTTAAGACGGAGGAAGAATATGTATTTTATGTGGGCATGAGAACGAGACTTTGCACCATGCTCTGATTGACTACGAGCATGCACGGTCGTTTTGAAGAGTGGCACAAGAGTTCTTTAAGCTAAAACTACCGTGCTTGCACCCACACATGGGCCAGGGATGAACTGGACACTGACATACTTTACAAGAGGGACGCTACGGTGGCGGTGTCAGTTATATGGACAATCTGGAGGAGCAGAAACAATTATAATCATGGGAAGGTGAAGTATCACCGCTGATGACCTAGTACCTAGTGGATGAGCCGAGTAAAATACATCCGACGTAAGGGCATCTTCCGACCCACTCATCCGGTCGCTCTAAACAGTCTGTTTCTGTCCGTTTAGGTCAGGTCGCGGCTGATTTGGGGTCGTGGTTTGGCCTATCCGGCCGACCGTGCCTAGCGGTGCGATCCATTTGTCTCTGTCTGACCATCGCCAATGCCGGCGTATTTCCAGTGGCTTCCCGCCACCATGCCGTCTTCCGTCTTTCTTTTCCGCCGCTTCCCGCGAGTTCTGGGTGTTTTCCGTCGCGTCCAAGCGCAACCATAAAGGGAGGCCGCCGAGATATCTTTGCCCAGACCCGCACCATCCACAACACAAAAAACACTGTGCCCGGTCGCCGTCGTCGGCCCGACAAGGTCCGTGGCAACCCGACGCCGGCAGAGAAGAGGGGCCAGAGCTGTCGTGGTGGTTGCCGTACCCGTCGTTGCCACGACGCTCTCATTGCAACTACAACAGGACCACCGGCGAGCGTTTTTTGTGGGAGGTGATGGAGCGCGTCTTTCTTCTAGAGCACCGGCGCGTGTAGCGCTCATGGGAGTACTGATATGTCGGAAACTTGTCTATATTTTTTGATGTTCCATGCTTGTTTAGTATCTACTTTGCTTTGTCTACACTTTGAGGTGTTTTTATACGTTTTCTAGTACTAACCTATTAACAATATGCCATAGTGCCAGTTGCCTGTTTCTTCTGTTTTTGGTTCCAGAAAGGTAGAAAATCAATATTCTCGGAATTGGACGGGACAAAAGCCAAAGTCAATATTTAACGTGGGGAACACAGAGCCAGAATACGAGACGGAGGGGGGCACCAGGGGGCCACACCCCCTGGCGGCGCGGGCTAGCCCTAGCCGCACCTGGAGGGTGTGACCACCCTAGCCGCCCCTGCCTCACCTATTCGCCTATAAAAAAACCCCGATGCCAAACCCTAAGTACCCGATCAATATTTCACGAAACCGTCTGTAGCCACCGCCAACATTGTTCCTAGATCGAGGGGATCTGAAGCTCTTCGCGGCACCCTGCCGGAGGGAAGATCATCCCGAAGGCCTTCTTCTTCATCATCATGCCAGCCTCCGGTATAAAGAGTGAGTAGTTCCACCTTGCACTATGATGAGTGCAGTAGCACTTCGTTGGGAGACCCTGAGAGGAAGGTATGATGAGCACAACAACAAGTTTTCCCTGAGTAAGAAACCAAGGTTATCGAACTAGTAGGAGGAAGGAAACGACTCAAAGGTTTTGCTAGCAACTTGGAGACCTGCACAACACAAACTCAAGACTTTGCCCCAACGAACAGTGAGGTTGTCAATCTCACCGGTTTGCTGTAACAAAGGATTAACTGTATGGTGTGGAAGGTAATGGTGGTTTGCAACAACTAAATAGTAAACAGTGGAAGATGTATCAATGGTAAAGATTGGACCGGAGTCCATAGTTCACTAGAGGTGTTCTCCTTAGATAAACAAACATGACATGCTGGGTAAACAAATTACAGCAGGGCAACTGAGAGGACTGAGCAAGGCATAACAATGCAATACTAGACATTCATGATCCTATGAGATTCGATTGGGCAATACGACAAGATACATAGACCACCATCCAACGGCATCTATGACTAGAAGTCCACCTTTGGGTTATCATCCGAACCCCCTCCAGTATTAAGTTGCAAGCAACAGACAACTTCTTTAAGCAAAGTGTGTAAGGTAAACAATCCACTTGTTCCATAAACAAGAGACCGTTGTTTTCTCCCTAGTGGCAATAACACATCTACAACCTTAGAGATTTCTTTCACTTCCCTTAGATTAAATAGAGGCATGAACCCACTATCGAGCATAAATACCCCCTCTTGGAGTCACTAGTATCTACTTGGCCAAGATAGCTACTAACAACGGAGAGCATGCAATATCACAAACAACACAGACATGATAGAATCAATAAGACAAAATCATTAATCAATCTGACATAGTAGTCTCAATATCCATCGGATCCCCGCAAACACAACATGCATAATTACAAATAGATGAGACCTTGATCATGAACGGAGCTCACAAGATCTAGACATGGTAGCACAAAGGAGGAGATACAACCATCTAGCTACTACATGGACATAAAAAAAATAGTAAATATTGGAGATGTATCAATGGTAAAGATTGGACCAGGGTCCATACGTTTCCGACATATCAGACTACGGGTCCATGTAGTAGCTAGATGGTTGTATCTCCTCCTTTGTGCTACCATGTTTAGATCTTATGAGCTCCGTTCATGATCAAGATCATCTATTTGTAATCATGCATGTTGTGTTTGCAGGGATCCGATGGATATTGTGATTACTATGTCAGATTGATTAATGGTTTTGTCTTAGTGATTATATCATGTCTGTGTTGCTTGTGATCTTGCATGCTCTTTGTTTCTAGTAGCTATCTTGGCCAAGTAGATGCTAGTGACTCCAAGAGGGGGTATTTGTTGGGAATATGCCCTAGAGGCAATCATGTATGATAATATTTCCCATTGTATTCATAAAGTTATTAAGTTGTCCTTGTATAAACATCTGATGTGTATCATTGAATATATGATTCGGTTATGGAACTATACATTCATGTTGTTTGTACTAAATGTCCTTGGTCATTGAGGTTGTGCTGGACACACTACTTAGACCAATGTGAAGGTTGGCTTGATGACTCGGTTCCACTTGTCATGGGCATGGAGATGCTATTCCAACTTACACAGATTCGGCTAAAGAGTTTAGCGAGTCGGATTGACCCATATTGAGGTACAACGAACAAGATGTCATTTGTATATCTCAATCAATGTAATCCTTAGACCTGAGGTTATTGCACAGTCCGAGTTGAGGATCACCGACTTAGGTTCTGTCAAACGCTGATCCGTAACTGGGCAGTTATAAAGGCAGAGTTCGGGTCGACTGAGAATCAAGCTGTGTGATATGAATAACCAAGATGGGATTTTGCCCCTCCACTCGAAGAGATATTCTCTGTGCCCTCTCATGAGATATGATTTGGAAAGCATGGCCATGCACGACTCGGTTAAGTGTTAACCGAGGCGATCGACTAAGAGTTAGTCGGGTGAATCACTTATCTCGCATCGAGAAGAGAGTTGGACTATTTAAGGGATGAAAATTATTCGCCTATAGTCTGACAAGGTATATCGTGAGGCAAAAGGGACTCGGACTCAAGTCACATTGGAAAGGCAAGTCGTCATGACTCTTTGGTACTTGGGATTCGGCATGTTCTGCTAGGAGCCGCTGCCGACTGATCGATTGAGAGTCGGACTCTAATCGTTTCCAAGTAGCCATGAGCCTGCGGGGTCACACACTTAAGAGCGGGAGCAAGTTCGGATTGGATCTAAATGAGAAATCTGGTTGGGTTGGACCCGAGCCTGATTTGGGATGAGTCAGTGAGTCGGACTCACAGGAACTAATATTATATGGGCTTTAGTGAATGGGCCGCGCGAGCAGAGCCCACATTCACTCTCTATATATAGTGGATCACCGTAACCCAGAAAGGTTAAACGTTGTTCGGTTAGGTCATTCCATGTGTTTGAAACCCTAGCTCCACAGCAGTCCTGCCGTCGTTTTGAACCTAGCAGTTTGCCGCCGGTGCTCCTCCTTGTACGTGTGGATACTAGCAGAGGTGATGTACGATCAGCACCTGGACGATCGGATCGCAAAGGACTTCACTGCATCAACTGACGCGCTTCATCAGTAATCCGCAACTACGTGTCTAGTGGTAAACCTCGTGGCCTTCTATCTCGGCTAGATCTTGGGATCACCACGTTAGAGGAAAAAGTTTTGTTTTATCTCTGCATGGCCCAACAGTGGTATCATAGCGATAGCTTCTGGTTTTAGGCTCGAGATCTCGCATATATGATATGCGGTGGGCTGTAGATGAGATCTATATGCTATTTTGGTGGTCGATCTATGAGATAGATCGGTTTTGTACTAGGTTGATTGGATCAACTGTACTCAGGGAATGGTAGATCTTATTTCCGTGATCATATTGCTGAGGTCGTGGAACGACATACCCCTACCGGTCGGCTTCCGCCATCGGGGTAGACTGTGACACATAAATCCAGAGGCGGTGATCGAAGATCAAAAAGTTTGATCGAATCAGAACAATGGCCGAAATCCATGTCCAGATCGTAGATGAGATCTACGTTTTCAGAAAAATCATCGGGCGCTGCCCCTTCGATCCCCGCCCGCTATATAGCTAGCGGGACCGCCGGCTTCGCCCCGTCGTAGCGCCTTAGATGTCGTTGCGAGTTTCATAGCACCGGTAGACATTGTATCTATGAATAACTTGTTTTTGCAGGAAGTTATAAATGGTATGGTTCATGTGCATGTGATGTATGTGTGTAATCCATACATGATCTGCGAATCACGATTTTTGTCAGCCGGCTGGAGCCTATGTGCTGTCATATTATTGTATAACGACCTGCGTGTCGGATTCTCCTTGTAATTTACTTTACTAAGCTAGTTTAGCTGTTTGGAGAGCCCGGATGGCATGCAAGGCGATGTACATGTCGGCGACATGGAGTAAGACGACAAGTGGCAAGAGTTGGCACGAGTCAGATTACAGGCTTTGTGGAGATGGATATCGCCATGAAGAGAGCCATACCATTTCATATTATAATTGCTTTATTTTGTGTTATTGTTATGTCTCTATTTTACCTCTATTAGATAGTCGGTAAAATTTAATCCCTCAAAGAAGGTCTAGTCGGTTTTCCCGCCAGTGTTTGCACCATCACAAGTCGGACATTTTTGGTAGTGGGCTCATAAAATTGAGGTGCTGCCAATTCTTTCCGACTAGGTGGGTTCGAGTCGGACTCTTACTGCGGAAACACTCGTTAAGCTAGACGGGTCTATCACAATGGTTGTGGGGCTCGGGGAAAAGTCGGACGGGAGTCAGGGCATGTGATGCCACCCGTCCAACAGGAGTCGTATGAGATGCGATTGACAAGGAGTTGTCTACCTAGATCACTTGGCGGCTAGCGGTGATGCTAAAGCTCACTAGCCGACTTGCTTATTTAGGATCCTGAATCACTAAGTAACCATCGGAGGGGTGTTGGTTCTAGTGGGAGCATAAAATATTAAAGTATTCAATATGCTTGCTCTTTTATGAATACATGTCTTAAGTATTTTGCATTTTTCTGTTGTAGATCATGGCACCAAGTAGCAGTCACTCTCAGATATCCGGTTTTGCGTTGAGAAACATTCTTAAGAAAGATAAACCAATGGTAAGAAAATCGGTAATCGTTAACTGCTCGGTTGTCTTGGGAGTAGCGACTAATCGGAATTCAGACGATTAACTGATTTAATTGGTCTACTATTAATCGGTGCAACCTAAAAAATTAGCACCTAAAACACATATGACTCCTCTTGCATCTCGACCACCTATCCTATTAAAGGCAGCCTTGAGCTCCCGGATGGGATCCTCAAGGTGCCTGAGCTCTTGTATCTGAGGTATGATCGTCCACTACGAGGAACTGGTCAACAACGACAAGGAACTGGCTGGTGAGGGCAGAAATCTAGCTCCTGGAGGTAGGGATCGAGCTGGAGCTTTGAAAAAACTACTTCATTGGGGCAGGCTAGCGGATGGATGGGCGATATGTGTTGATAATTTTGCAACTTTTTTGACCAAATTTAGTAGTAAATCAGGAAGATACCTAATAATCGAAGTGTCAAAGATATTAATCAGGCTAAACGATTAACAGAAACGATTAGTGGTAATCGACACGGTCAGGTCCCTAGTAGAGATTAATCGGCCTATTAATCGCTGATTCGGCCTATTTTTTGAACAGTGAGATAAATTGAACGACACTAATTTTACCAACTGGTATCGAAATCTGAGAATTGTTCTCAAACAAGAAAAGAAGGACCATGTCCTAGACAACCCACTTCTAGATGAGCCGAATGAGAATGCGACTGTCGCTGCCACCAATGCTTACCGTCGGGCCAAGGATGAGTCCACGAATATTAGCTGTCTTATGCTTGCTCACATGGAACCGGACTTGCAAAAGCAGTTCGAGCATGTTGAGGCCTACGATATGATCGAAAGCCTCAAAAATATGTTCCAGGCTCAGGCAAAGACTAAGAGGTATCAAGTCTCTCAGGCTTTGCTGAGTTGCAAGCTTAAGGATGGTGATCCACTGAGTCTGCATGTGATCAAAATGGTTGGTTACGTGCAATCTTTGGAGAGGCTTGGCTACCCCATTAGCGAAGAGTTCACTACGGATATAATTCTGAACTATCTTCCTAGTGCAGATGGGCAGTTCATTTTGAACTACCACATGAATGGTATGGATAAGAAGCTCACTGAATTACATGGGATGCTCAAATAGGCAGAGGCGGATCTCAAGAAGGGCGCCAGTCAAGTGTTGATGGTGCAGAATAAGGCTAAGTTCAAGAAGAGTTCTTGGACTAAGAAGAAGGCTAAGTCAGGTGGAAAGCAGACTCAGGACCCGGTCCCAAGTGCTTCCTCAGGGACTAAGCCATCTCCTTCAGCCAGATCCACTTGCTTCTACTGCAAGGCGGATGGCCACTGGAAGAGGAACTGCAGCAAGTACTTGGCCGAGAAAGCCAAGAGTGGAGGTATGACTTCCGACTCAGGTACACTTGTTTGCAATGTTATAGACATATATCTTGCTGATGCACCTAATCGGTTTGGGGTATATGATACCGGATCAGTTATTCACATATGCAACTCGTTGCAAGGAGTGGTAAGAACTAGGAGGGTAGCAAGAGGCGAGGTTGATATTCGAGTCAGCAACAAAGCAAGAGTTGATGCGTTGGAAGTCGGCATGATGCAACTTCATTTACCTTTCAGATTCATTATGGAACTGAATAATTGTTATTATGTTCCAGTGCTCAGTCGAAACATTATTTCTGCTTCATGTTTGATGAGGCAAGGCTATGAGTCGAATATCAAGAATAATGGTTGTTCTTTGTATTTGAATGATATGTTTCACGGCTTTGCACCAGTCCAGGACGGGTTATTTATTTTTAATCTTGATGGTGAGTCGGTTTATAACATAAATGTTAAAAGGTTGAAACCAAATGATCTGAATATGACTTACTTTTGGCACTGTCGGCTTGGTCATATAAGATGGAAACGCATGAAGAAGCTCCATGATGATGGAATCCTAAGTTCGTTTGACTTGGAGTCGTTCAAGACATGCGAATCTTGCCTACTCGGCAAAATGACCAAGACACCTTTTGCAAAGAGTTGCGAAAGGGCGTCCGACTTATTGGGACTAGTACATAGTGATGTATGTGGACCAATGAGCACGACAGCTAGAGGTGGTTATGAGTACTTCATTTGTTGGAATTATGCCCTAGAGGCAATAATAAAGATGTTATTTTTATAATTCTTGTTCATGATAAAGTTTATATTCCATGCTAGAATTGTATTAAGCGGAAACTTTGATACTTGTGTGGTTTATGAACAACACGTGTCCCTAGTACGCCTCTATGGACTAGCTCATTGATTAATGATGGTTAAGGTTTCCTAACCATAGACATGAGTTATCGATTAATAATGAGATCATGTCATTAGGAGAATGATATGATGGACATACCCAAATTAAGCAGAGCAATTAGATCGTGTCATCGTGTTCATCTTTGCGAAGCTTTTTCCTATGTCAAATATTGTATTCCTTAGACCATGAGATAATGCAACTCCCTGGTATCGGAAGAAAGCTTTGAGGTCATCAAACGTCATCCTATGTGAGGTGATCATAAAGGTGTCTCCCAGGTGATCGGAAAGTACTTGTTGGGTTGTATGTATTGAGATGGGATTTGTCCCTCCCGAGTCGGAGAGATATACTTCGGGCCCACTCGGTAATCGATATCAACACCGCTTGCAAGCACGTAGTTAAGGAGTTAATCACAAAGTGATATCGGATTACGGAACGGGTAAAGTACTTCCTGTGAACGAGATTGAACTAGGTATGCCGATACCAACGATCGAATCTCGGGCAAGTAAAATATCGCGTGACAAAGGGAATATATATATGAGTTTCCAGATCCCGCTGTTGATTATTGATAGAAGATCATGTCTGCATATTCTCGAACCCGTAGGGTCACACACTTAAAGTGCCTCGACGCTAGGATAGAATGGATAATTGGTTTATGAGTTTTTTTGTTCGGAGTCTCAGATGAGATACAAGACATCACGAGAGGTTCCGGAATGGTCCGGAGAATAAGATTCATATAAAGGAAAACAGTTTTTGGATTTCGGAATCGTTTCGGAGTATTCGGTATTGTACCGGAAGGTTCTAGAAGCTTCCAGAGTGGGACCAACGTGGCCCCACTTGTAGGAGGGGTGCGTGGGCCTACGAGGGATTGCCCTGGCCTCTTTGGGCCAGGGGCATAAGGCCCCATAGGCCCAGCCGGTCAAACCCTAGGGGAAACCCTAGGGAAACCTTCTAGAAAGGCGGGAAGACTTGCCCCCCACTCCACACTTGGGGACGCCACCCTAGGGCTTGGAGGAGGGGCCAAGGGGCCGGCCATCCCCCTATATAAGGTGGGCAGGGGGCGCACCCTCCCCTCACCCCAAACCCTAGCCGACGGCTGCTGCCCTTCCTCTCTCTCCCGACTGCGTGTAGGCGAAGCCCTGCTGCAGAAACTCTCCACCATAGCACCACGCCATCGTGCTGCAGATCCAATCCATCTCTCCACCCCACTTGCTGGACCAAGGAAGGAGGAGATGTCGCGGAACCGTACGGGTGCATCTCTCGGAGGTGCCGCCACTTGCGGCGTAGGATCGGATCAGATCGCGAGGAGGAGACGGCTAGTACGACTACATCAACCACGTTGTGTTGAACGTTTCCGCCGTGCGATTTCTTCAAGGGTATGAAGATCTCATCTATCCCTCTCGTTGATTGCATCTCCTAGATTAGATCTTGGCTTTCTTGTTCGCATCCGTAGTATTTTTTTGATTTACTATGCTGCAAAACCCCTTCAGTGGTATCAGAGCTAGATCTATGCATAGATGTGTTTCACGAGTAGAACGCAACATGCTTGTTGCGGGCGTTGATGTTTTCTGTTGCAAGCCTCTTGTTGTGTACTTCTTATGACGCGGGATAGTGAGATCGAAGCGGTCCAGGCCAACTTTACGCGACCTCGTTCGCGAGACCGGCTCCGCACTTGACGTGTGGCTTGTTCCACACATGCGGCTGGTGGATGCCAGTTTCTCTCAGTATAGTAGTCATGGGATTTACACCGGATGTTGGCAACCATAATATCACTGTTGTGTCTTTCCGTAGGTAAGAATCATTCTTAGCTTGTTACTCCCATAAGCCACGTAAAACATGCAACAACAAAGTATAGGCGTCTAACTTGTTTTTGCACGGAGTGTTTTGTGATATGGTATGGCCCAAGACATGATGTGTATGATGTATGCGATGATCATGTTTTGTAATATTTCACGACTTGCATGTCGATGAGTACACAACCGGCAGGAGCCATATGGTTGTCTTTATAATTGTGTATGACCTGTGTGTCAACTTCTTATACGCCATGTAATAGCTTTGCTTTATCGCTAAGTAGTTAGCAATAGTTGTAGTTGTTGTTCGTGGTGGAGGCAATCATGGTGGAATGGTGGAGATCATGTTGGCACGCACAAAATCTTGTGCGGAGATTGGCTGTACCATGTCACATAAGATTATATGCATGTGATGTTTATCCTTTTATGTATCTTATTATGCTTAGATCGCGACGGTAGCATTATAAGATGATTCCTCACTTAAAGATCAAGATAAAATTGTGTTCTCCCCATGTATGCACCGTTGCGAAAGTTCGTCGTGTTCAAGCACCTCGTGATGATCGGGTGCTATAAACTCTACGTTCACATACAATGGGTTCAAGCCAGTTTTGCACACGCGGAAATACTTGGGTTTGACTTGACGAGCCTAGCATGTATAGACATGGCCTCGGAACACACGAACCGAAAGGTTAAACATGAGTCATATGAATGATATGATCGACACTTTGTTGTCCACCATTGAAACCACATCTCTTCTCGTGAAGATCGGATTAGGTGTGGTGAATTTGGATCATGTTCACTAAACAACTTGAGGTATGTTGAATTTAGTGAGAGTTCATCTAGTAATTTGATTAAGTTGAACTAGTTATCATGAACATAGTCTAAATTGTACTTGCAAATTTTGTAGATCAAATGGCTAAGTCCAACTTCAACTTCAACATTTTTGCTGAGAAAGAAAAGCTTAAGAACAATGGGTCTAACTTCATCAACTGGTTCCGCAATCTGAGAATCATTCTCGCTGGCGGACAAAAGGACTATGTACTAGAGAAAGCACTAGGTGACGCCCCTGCCATTGATGCGCCGGCTGATGAAAAAACTGTTTATCAGTCGCGCAAAGATGATTATGGAGTGATTAAGAGTACCATGTTGTTTGCTATGATATCGGACCTTCAAAATCGTTTTGAGGAGTTCGCCGGGCCCTTTAAGATTCTTGAGGAACTGAAAACCATGTTTCAGAATCAGGCCCGTTCTGAGAGATATGAGATCTCTGAGAAGTTCTTTAACTGCAAGATGGAGGAAGGGAGTTCCGTTAGTGAGCACGCCATTAAGATGTCGGGCTACACTCAACATCTTGAGCAACTGGACTGCAAGATTCCAGAAGAGCTCAAGATTGACAGAATTCTGCAATCACTCCCTCCTAGCTACAAAGGTTTTGTAGTTACTCACAATCAGATTGGTTCCACTGATACGATCACTGAGCTCTTCGCTAAGCTGAAAGTTGCGGAGGTGGACATCAAGAAAGATAATCATGTGTTGATGGTCAACAACACCCCTAGCTTTAAGAAAGGTAAGGGTGCCAAGAAATCCTTCAAAAAAGGCAGCGGCAAGCGCGTTGCCCCTGCTGAGAAGAAGCTCAAGTCTGGACCTAAGTCGGACACTGAGTGCTTCTATTGCAAGGACAAGGGTCACTAGAAGCACAACTGTCCGAAGTACTTAGCGGACAAGAAGGCTGGCACCATTAAAGGTATATTTGATATACATGTTATTAATGTTTACCTTACTAGCGCTCGTTGTAGTGCCTGGGTATTTGATACTGGTTCAGTTGCTAATATTTGTAACTCGAAACAGGAGCTACAGAATAGACGGCGGCTAGCAAGGGATGAGGTGACGATGCACGTTGGCAATGGATCAAGAGTTGATGTGATGGCCATCGGCACGCTCTCCTTAGTTTTACCTTCGGGATTAGTTTTAAACCTTAATAAGTGTTATTATGTGCCTGTGTTGAGCATGAACATTATATCTGGATCGTGCTTATTGCAAGACGGTTATTCATTTAAATCGGAGAATAATGGTTGTTCTATTATATGAATAAAATCTTTTATGGTCATGCACCTGCTATGAATGGTTTATTTCTTCTGAATCTCGAAAGCAATGAAACACACATCCATAACATTGAGGCTAAGAAATGTAAGGTAGATAGTGATAATTCAATTTATTTGTGGCACTGCCGTCTAGGTCATATTGGTGTAAAAAGCATGAAGAAACTCCATTCTGATGGACTTTTGGAGTCTCTTGATTTTGAATCATTAGACACGTGCGAGCCATGCCTCATGGGCAAGATGATCAAAACCCCGTTCTTCGGAATACTCGAGCGAGCAACGGACTTGTTGGAAATCATACATACCGATGTATGCGGACCAATGAGTGTTTCGACGCGCGGTGGATATCGCTATTTTCTCACTTTTACTGATGACTTAAGTAGATATGGGTATATCTATTTAATAAAACATAAATCTGAAACGTTTGAAAAGTTCAAAGAATTTCAGAACGAAGTGGAAAAACCATCGTAACAGGAAAATTAAATTTCTACGATCTGATCGTGGAGGTGAATATTTGAGTTATGATTTTCTCACGCATCTTAAAGCAAGCGGAATCATTTCGCAACTCACGCCACCCGGAACACCACAGCGCAATGGTGTGTCTGAACGCCGGAATCGAACTCTATTAGATATGGTGCGATCAATGATGTCTCTTACAGATTTTCCGTTATCATTTTGGGGTTATGCATTAGAAACCGCTGCATTCACTTTAAATAGGGCACCATCTAAATCCGTTGAGACGACACCGTATGAACTATGGTTTGGCGCTAAACCTAAGTTGTCGTTTCTTAAAGTTTGGGGATGCGAAGCTTACGTCAAGAAGTTGATGCCGGACAAGCTCGAACCCAAAGCGGAGAAATGCGTCTTCATAGGATACCCTAAGGAAACGATTGGGTATACCTTCTACCACAAATCCGAAGGCAAAGTGTTTGCTGCAAAGAACGGATCCTTTCTTGAGAAGGAGTTTCTCTCGAAAGAAGTGAGTGGGAGGAAGGTAGATCTAGACGAGGTTATTGAACCTTCTATTGAGTTGGAGAGTAGCGCAGCACCTGAAATTGTTCCAGTGCCGCCTGCACCAACAATAGAGGAAGCTAATGACGAGGATCATGAAACTTCGAACGATGCTACTACTAAACTTCACAGGTTGACAAGGTCGCGTGCCCTTCCTGAATGGTACGGCAACCCTGTCTTAACCGTCTTGTTGGTAGACAATAGTGAACCTGCGAACTATGAGGAAGCAATGATGAGCCCAGACTCTGAGAAATGGCTAGAGGCCATGAAATGCGAATTGGGATCCATGAGCGAAAACCAAGTATGGACTTTGGTGGACCCTCCTAGCGACCGTAAGGCCGTTGAGTGCAAATGGATTTTCAAGAAGAAAACGGACGCAGATGGTAATGTTACTGTCTATAAAGCTCGGCTTGTCGCAAAAGGGTTTCGGCAAGTTCAAGGTGTTGACTACGATGAGACTTTCTCTCCCGTAGCGATGTTTAAGTCCATTCGGATTTTATTAGCAATTGCTGCATTTCATGATTATGAAATATGGCAGATGGATGTCAAGACTGCGTTCCTCAATGGCAACATTGATGAAGAGTTGTATATGATGCAGCCCGAAGGTTTTGTCGATCCTAAGGATGCTGATAAGGTGTGCAAACTTCAGCGTTCCATTTATGGACTGAAGCAAGCATCTCGGAGTTGGAACCTTCGTTTTGATCAAGTGATCAAGAGCTTTGGATTTGTTCCAAATTTCTACGAAGCTTGTATCTATAAGAAAGTGAGTGGGAGTTCGGTGACATTTTTAGTACTATATGTGGATGACATATTGATTATTGGAAATGAATTGGTATGCTTAACGATGTGAAGAGTTATTTGAATAAATGTTTTTCAATGAAATACCTAGGAGAAGCTGCTTATATATTAGGCATCAAAATCTATAGATATAGAGAAAGACGCCTAATAGCTTTAAGCCAAAGTACATATCTAGACAAAGTTCTGAAAAGGTTTAGAATGGATAAAGCAAAGAAAGGTTCATTGCCCATGTTGTCAGGTAAGATATTGAGCAAGGCTCATTGTCCATCTACGATAAATGCCTCGGCCATAGGTTCTATCATGTATGCCATGATGTGTACTAGACCGGATGTGTCTAATGCTCTTAGTTTGACGAGCAGGTACCAAAGTGATCCAGTAGTGGAACACTGGACATCCGTAAAGAACATTCTAAAGTATTTAAATAGGACTAAAGAAATGTTCTTGGTCTATGGAGGTGATGAGCAGCTCGTCCTAAAAGGTTACGCCGACGCTAGTTTCGACACCGACCCGGATGATTCTAAATCTTAGACAGGATACGTTTATATTTTGAATGGAGTAGCCATGAGCTGGAGAAGCTGCAAGCAAAGTGTGATCGCGGGATCTATAGTAGAAGCGGAATATATGGCTGCTGCAGAAGCGTCAAGTGAAGGATTTTGGATCAGGAACTTCATCACTGAGCTTGGTGTGGTTCCAAGTGCCTTGGACCCACTGGAGATATTGTGTGACAACACTGGCACCATAACACTGGCTAAGGAACCAAGATATCATACAAAGACCAAGCACATCAACCGCCATTTTCATATAATTCGAGATTATATAACAGATGGAGATCTGAAGATTAGCAAAGTACATACGGATCTGAATGTCGCAGATCCGTTGACTAAACCTCTTCCACGAGCAAAACATGATCAGCACCTTAATGCCATGGGTGTTAGATTCTTGCCAGATGTAAACTAGATTATTGACTCTAGTGCAAGTGGGAGACTGTTGGAATTATTCCCTAGAGGCAATAATAAAGATGTTATTGTTATAATTCTTGTTCATGATAAAGTTTATATTCCATGCTAGAATTGTATTAAGCGGAAAATTTGATACTTCTTTGGTTTATGAACAACACCGTGTCCCTAGTACGCCTCTATGGACTAGCTCATTGATTAATGATGGTTAAGGTTTCCTAACCATAGACATGAGTTGTCAATTAATAATGAGATCATGTCATTAGGAGAATGATATGATGGACAGACCCAAATTAAGCAGAGCAATTAGATCGTGTCATCGTGTTCATCTTTGCGAAGCTTTTTCCTATGTCAAATATTGTATTCCTTAGACCATGAGATAATGCAACTCCCTGGTATCGGAAGAAAGCTTTGAGGTCATCAAATGTCATCCTATGTGAGGGTGATCATAAAGGTGTCTCTCAGGTGATCGGAAAGTACTTGTTGGGTTGTATGTATCGAGATGGGATTTGTCCCTCCCGAGTCGGAGAGATATACTTCGGGCCCACTCGGTAATCGATATCAACACCGTTGCAAGCACGTGGTTAAGGAGTTAATCACAAAGTGATATCGGATTACGGAATGAGTAAAGTACTTGCTGTGAACGAGATTGAACTAGGTATGCCGATACCAACGATTGAATCTCGGGCAAGTAAAATATCGCTTGACTAAGGGAATATATATATGGGATTAATTGAATCCTGGCATCGTGGTTCATTCGATATGATCATCGATGAATATGTGGGAGTCAATATGGGTTTCCAGATCCCGCTGTTGATTATTGATAGAAGATCATGTCTGCATATTCTCGAACCCGTAGGGTCACACACTTAAAGTGCCTTGACGCTAGGATAGAATGGATAATTGGTTAAAGAGTTTTTTGTTCGGAGTCTCGGATGAGATCCAGGACATCACGAGAGGTTCCGGAATGGTCCAGAGAATAAGATTCATATAAAGGAAAGCAATTTTTGGATTTCGGAATCGTTTTGGAGTATTCGGTATTGTACCAAAAGGTTCTAGAAGCTTCCGGAGTGGGACCAACGTGGCCCCACTTGTCGGAGGGGTGCATGGGCCTACGAGGGAGTGCCCTGGACGCTTTGGGCCAGGGGCACAAGGCCCCATAGGCCCAGCCGGCCAAACCCTAGGGGAAACCCTAGGGAAACCTTCTAGAAGGAGGGGAAGACTTGCCCCCCACTCCACCCTTGGGGCCGCCACCCTAGGGCTTGGTGGAGGGGCCAAGGGGGCCGGCCAGCCCCTTATATAAGGTGGGCAGGGGGCGCACCCTCCCCTCACCCCAAACCCTAGCCGACAGCTGCTGCCCTTCCTCTCTCTCTCTCGACTGCGTGTAGGCGAAGCCCTGCTGCAGAAACTCTCCACCATAGCACCACGACGTCGTGCTGCAGATCCAATCCATCTCTCCACCCCACTTGCTGGACCAAGGAAGGAGGAGACGTCGCGGCACCGTACGTGTGCATCTCTCGGAGGCGTCGCCACTTGCGGCGTAGGATCGGATCGGATCGCGAGGAGGAGATGGCTAGTACGACTACATCAACCACGTTCTGTTGAACGTTTCCGCTGTGCGATTTCTTCAAGGGTATGAAGATCTCATCTATCCCTCTCGTTGATTGCATCTCCTAGATTAGATCTTGGCTTTCTTATTCGCATCCGTAGAATTTTTCTGATTTACTATGTTGCGAAACCCTTCATCGTTACCTTCACTGATGATTTGAGTAGGTATGGATATATCTACTTGATGAAACATAAGTCGGAAGCCTTTGAAAAGTTCAAAGAATTCCAGAATGAAGCACATAATCAATTTGGCAAGAAAATAAAGTTTCTTCGGTCGGACCGAGGAGGCGAGTACATGAGCCATGAGTTTGATGACCATATGAAAAGTTGTGGAATAGTTCCTCAACTTACTCCGCCAGGAATGCCGCAAAGGAACGATGTTTCGTAAAGGCAGAATCGGACCTTGTTGGACATGGTATGATCAATGATGAGTCAAACAGATCTGCCTTTATCATTTTGGGGTTATTGTCTAGAAACAGCGGCGTTCACACAAAACAGAGTACCATGAAAATCGGTAGAGAAGACACCGCATGAGATGTGGACAGGCAAAAAGCCGAGTTTGTCTTTTCTTAAGATTTGGGGTTGTGAAGCATTTGTCAAGCGACTTCAGTCGGACAAGCTCACGACCAAGTCGGATAAGTGTATTTTCATGGGGTATCCGAGGTAAACCTTGGGTTACTACTTCTACAACCGAGAAGAGGGAAAAGTATTTCTCGCTTGGAACGGTTTCTTCCTTGAGAAAGAGTTTCTCAGTCGGGGAGTAAGTGGGAGCACGGTGCAACTCGAAGAAATTTGAGATGAACCGGCTAGTAGCGAGTCGACAAAAACCTTGGAGGTTGAGCCGGTCGTGGTAGCTGAGCCGGCATCGACACCTGTACTACGAAGATTGGCAAGATTACGAACTGTTCGTGATGTATTACTGTTAGACAGTGATGAGCCGGCAAATTATTCGGAAGCGATGGTGGGATCTGATTCCGAGTCATGGCCTGGAGCCATGAGATCCGAGTTAAAGTCCATGGATGAAAATCAAGTTTGAAACTTGGTTGATCTGCCAGACGATGCAAGACCCGTCGAGTACAAATGGGTCTTTAAGAAGAAAACTGATATAGATGGAAATGTTTCTGTCTATAAAGCACGTATTGTCGCGAAGGGGTTCCGACAAGTTCAAGGAGTTGATTACGACGAGACTTTCTCGCCCATAGCGATGCTTAAATCAGTTTAGATCATGTTAGCTATAGCAGCCTATTTCGACTATGAGATATGGAAGATGAATGTCAAAACGGCTTTCCTTAACAGAAATTTAACCGAGGAGGTGTATATGATACAACCTGAGGGTTTTGTCGATCCGGCTAATGCTGACAAGGTGTGCAAACTTCAGAAATCCATTTATGGGTTGAAGCAAGCATCTCGGAGTTGGAATATTCGCTTTGATGAGGTAGTCAAATCGTTTGTCTTCATCAAGAGTGATCATGATTCTTGTTTATACAAGAAGTTTAGTGGGAGCAGAGTAAACTTTCTAATATTATATGTGGATGACATATTATTGATTGGAAATGATGTCCAGATGTTGCAAGAAACCAAGGAATCATTGGAAAGGATTTTCTCAATGAAAGACTTGGGTGAGGCAACATATATTCTCGGAATCCGGATCTATAGAGATAGATCAAGAAGGCTCATTGGATTGATTCAGAGTACATATTTGGACAAAGTGTTGAAGAAGTTCAACATGGAATCGTCTAAGAAGGGGTTCTTACCGATGTCCCATGGTGTAAAACTTAGCAAGACTCAGTGTCCTTCGACAACTGATGAGCAAAGTCGGATGAGTGTGATTCCGTATGCTTCTGTAGTCGGATCCATCATGTATGCCATGATTTGTATTATGCCAGATGTTTCGTATGCTCTAAGTGTTGTGAGCAGATACCAGGCTGATCCTGGAGAAATCCACTGGTCAGCGGCTAAAAATATCCTAAAGTACTTGAGAAGGACTAAGGATATGTTTTTGGTTTATGGTGGTGAAGATGAACTCAGTGTAAAAGTTTACACGGATGCGAGTTACCTTACCGACTCTGATGATTCTCGTTCGCAATCTGGATACGTGTTTATTATAAAAGGAGGTGCTGTGAGATGGAAGAGTTCCAAGCAAGAGACTATGTCTGCATCTACAACAGAGGCTGAGTATATTGCCGCCTCGGAGGCAGGAAAGGAGGCTGTTTGGATGAGGAATTTCCTCATGGATCTTGGTGTGGTTCAGGGCTCTTCCAATCCGTTAAACATGTATTGTGACAACAATGGTGCTATTGCACAAGCCAAGGAACCTAGACAACACCAGAAGAATAAGAACATACTCATGCGGTACCACCTGATTCGCCAGTTCGTGGATCAGGGTGATATCAAGTTATGCAAGGTACAAACGGATGCAAATATTGCGGATCCGTTGACAAAGCCGTTACCATAGCCGAAGCATGAGGCGCACCTGAAAGCCATGGGCATTAGATGATTAGACATGTGATGTCGGAAGATTGACTCTAGTGCAAGTGGGAGACTGTTGGGAATATGCCCTAGAGGCAATCATGTATGATAATATTTCCCATTGTATTCATAAAGTTATTAAGTTGTCCTTGTATAAACATCTGATGTGTATCATTGAATATGTGATTCGGTTGTGGAACTATACATTCATGTTGTTTGTACTAAATGTCCTTGGTCATTGAGGTTGTGCTGGACACACTACTTAGACCAATGTGAAGGTTGGCTTGATGACTCGGTTCCACTTGTCATGGGCATGGAGATGCTATTCCAACTTACACAGATTCGGCTAAAGAGTTTAGCGAGTCGGATTGACCCATATTGAGGTACAACGAACAAGTTGTTATTTGTATATCTCAATCAATGTAATGCTTAGACCTGAGGTTATTGCATAATCCGAGTTGATTATCACCGACTTAGGTTCTGTCAAACGTTGATCCATAACTGGGCAGTGAGTCGGACTCACAGGGACTAATATTATATGGGCTTTAGTGAATGGGCCGCGTGAGCAGAGCCCACGTTCACTCCCTATATATAGTGGAGCACCATAACCCAGAAAGGTTAATCGTTGTTCGGTTAGGTCATTCCATGTGTTGGAAACCCTAGCTCCACAGCAGTCCTGCCGTTGTTTCGAACCTAGCAGTTCGCCGTCAGTGCTCCTCCTTGTACGTGTGGATACTAGCAGAGGTGATGTGCGATCAGCACCAAGACAATCGGATCGCAAAGGACTGCACTGCATGAACTGACGCGCTTCATCAGTAATCCGCAACTACGCGTCTAGTGGTAAACCTCATGGCCTTCTACCACGGCTAGATCTTGGGATCACCATGTTAGAGGAAAAAGTTTTGTTTTATCTCTGCGTGGCCCAACAGTATTTATGCTAGATAGTGGGTTCATGCCTCTATTTAATCTAATGGAAGTTACAGAAATCTCTAAGGTTGTAGATGTGTTGTTGCCACTAGGGCGAAAACAACGGTCTCTTGTTCATGGAACAAGTGGATTGTTTAACTTACACACTTCGCTTAAAGCAGTCATCTGTATCCTGCAACTTAATACTAGAGGGGGTTCAAATGATAACCTGAAGGTGTATTTCTACTCATAGATGCAGTTGGATGGCGGTCTATGTATCTTGTTGTATTGCCCAATCGAATCTCATAGGATCATGAAAGTCTAGTATTGCATTGTTATGCCTTACTCAGTACTGTCAATTGCCCTGTTGTAATTTGTTTATCCAACATGCCATGTTTGTTTATCTTAAGGAGAACACCTCTAGTGAACTATGGACTCCGGTCCAATCTTTACCATTGATACATCTTCCAATGTTACTATTTACTTGTTGCAAACCACTATTACCTTCCACACCATACAGTTAATCCTTTGTTACAGCAACCGGTGAGATTGACAACCTCACTATTTGTTGGGGCAAAGTCTTGAGTTTGTGTTGTGCGGGTCTCCAAGTTGCTAGCAACACCTTTGAGTCGTTTCGTTCCTCCTACTGGTTTGATAACCTCGGTTTCTTACTGAGGGAAAACTTGTTGTTGTGCTCATCACACCTTGCTCTTGGGGTTTCCCAACGAGGCGTCAATAACACGCCAACAAGCTTTTCTGGCACCGTTGCCGGGGAGGCTAAGGACATCTTCACAAGGGGAGTCCTTCACAACCTTTCTCTTTACTTTGTTTTTGTTTTTATTAGTTTCTTTTGCTTGGTTTTGTTTGCCTCTTTTTATCAAAAACTCCAAAAAAATAGTTTAGATTGGTTTGCTTTCTTTTATCAAAAACACAAAAAAATTAGTTCCTACTCCAGTTGTTACCTTGCTCTAGCTCACCATGTTGATCCCCAAGTTCACCCTGAAATACCTTTCAATAGGTAGTGGCTCCATAATTGGAAACAAAATATTGAAGAATTTTTTAATCATGTTAGCAAACATGAGGATATTAAGAATAGATCTATATCAGAACTTGCTCCTAATTATGAAATTGTTGCAACTTATTTAGTTCATATGTTGGAGGCTAGGTTTGTTAACCTTAACCCCATGATAAAAATTCTGTTTCTCAAACTAAAAGAAGAAGAGGATCCTGAAAAGAGAGATTTTATCCTAGAAAGTTTACTAAAAGAGTTCAATGATGTTGCTAAGGAAGCCAATTTTGATTGGAATGTTTTAATATGCTAGGCTCATGTGTAGATGTTATGGGTACTTTAGATAAAACCAAACCCAAAGAGGAATTAAGATACCCATACCTTTTAAACTTGTAGGAATGCATGAAGCCTTAGAAAAGAATTTTGATTGGATTGTTCCTAAAAACCCTTTTAATGTAAGTAGTGAACCAAAGAGAGATGAGAAGGGATCCTCTAAAACTCATTTGGATGAGATATCTTCCCTAGTTGAAGAGATTGCAAGTATTGATCTTAATGCTTCTTCATTTGAAAATACTTGATTCTTGCTTCTTATGCCTAACTTAAAGGCGTTAAAGAAAAATACTTGTTGGGAGATAACCCAAGAGTTCTATTGAGTCTTGAAAGTTATTACTTCATTAATTACCTCTCCTTATCCTTTTTGTTTGATTTTTGTGCCAAGAATAACCTCTAATAAGAGGGAAGTAAGATTTGGGGAGTTACTGTCGCGAAACAGGTTTTTATGCTCCACCGTAAAAATTTGTGAGGAATCTCTGTAAGTTGGATTGAGCTAATATTTTGTGAATAAATCCCCCAGTATGTTAGAAAACTTTCTCTAGTTCAACACGTTTTGATTTGAGCAACATAAGATCTTCGAAAAAATCGATTTCTAACTACTGGTCTGTTTTGACAGATTTCTGCCATTATTTGCATTTGCTTCTTATTGATTCCCTTTTGGATTCTTTTTGCGAAATTGAGCTTTTTGAAGGATTTGCTACAGTAGCTTGTGTTTTTTTTGAAAGTTTTTATGTTTGAAAACTAAAACCCAAGGGTCTATTATCTTTTAAATACACTAATGTTGCTAATGAAGATTGTGTGAAGTTTTGTATGAAGGAAAATTTTCAGGTGTAAAGAGAGGATGATGTAATGAGATGAAGAATGGACAATACCTCAAGCTTGGGTATGCCACCCCCGTGTCACCCCAAGAAATATTCAAGAGGTTAAGCATCAAAGCGTGGGGATGCCCAAGGCATCCCCTTCTTCATCAATAAAAAGCTCAGGTCTTTCTAGACACTTTGTTTTTATTATTTCATGCACTGTTTTGTTGTTCTTGGAGCATCTTAGATTTTGTTTGGTTTGCTTAGTTTGCTTGAATAAAGTAGTTTGGACCCCCGTTCTCGCTGTGTTGTTTCAAATAAGTTGATCGGTGTTGGAGAATAGTAGAAAGTTCTTGCTTGAATAGTACAACATGAGCTTGCTTTGACTATGACTTAGACTTTATCATGTCATGCTAGGTGTTGTTTTGACCTTATGCTTAGTGATTATTGCTATATCATGACTTGTTCCAAACAATTAGGATTGCTTAGTGTGCTTTGAAGGAATCATGCGTTGTTTTAGCATACAAAAGCATAGTATTGTGTTATTCTCCTTTGATGCTTTGTTTGGGTTGACTTGGCACATGCTCACACCATGTTATGACTATGAACAAGTCACCATATCCTCTATGATCATTTAGTCCTTGACTTGTAGTACCACTTTATGCTTTGATTAGTAATGTTTTGTCGCTCTGCATGATTATGGCCATTATTTCTCTCTTAGTTGGTCGCTTCCAGTCTTTTGCTAGCCTCTACTTATATGAGTAAGCTCTACTCATGCATCCAACTCCCAAGAAACCAAGTTATTAAAAAGTGACCAATATAAATTCCTATGCATGGTGTGTTACACCATTCCAAGTATATTCTTGTTGTCATCTATCTTCCAATTAAAAAGTATTTTGTTATGTTAAAACTTAGTGATTAAAGCTCTCACAAACTTTATGGCACGCTTTATTTTTCTGGCCCTTAATAAACTTGAATCATTGTGTCATCTATGTTGTATATTCTTGGACTTATACATTGGAATTAGCAGAACAGTGTTGTCACGGGGAACGCTTTCAATATTGCACTTGTACTTTATACACGTGTAATGTCATGCTCTTTTGTTTATGGATGTCGCCGGTGTGAAATAAAAAGGGAGCTTGTAAGTCCATGGATTTATGTATATGTGTTAGAGAAAAGCCTGGGCCGCTAGCCTAAGCCATGCCTAATCATGGTGGAAACTTTCAGCATCACCATAATGACATGTATGAAGCTTTCTTCTTATAAAAAAAGAGACATATTGAAAAGAGGAAAGAGAGACAAAGCACCATATTCCCATGGTAAATAAGAAGATTGCTGAGATGCTCATTGCATGCTTGCCTTGTCATTTTGATTATGGGATAGCTCATGTATCATGTGCAAGGGGTACCCTGTTGGCGGTTCTCTATGATACACA
This sequence comes from Avena longiglumis, assembly GCA_030063025.1. Lineage (NCBI taxonomy): Eukaryota > Viridiplantae > Streptophyta > Magnoliopsida > Poales > Poaceae > Avena > Avena longiglumis. The sequence goes on from CP125977.1 coordinate 446,189,618, forward strand.
TGTACTTACTATGACAAGAACTTACAGGTGACTAAAGTTGAGTAGCATGAGGTGCGACCCTCGTATTCAAGGGACATGAGATTGACAACTTATACTTTGTCAAGCATATACTACATAGTTCATTCACTTTAACCTTAATCACTTCAAGATGCTTATGATAGGGGCAATGAGGGCTGAAAACTAACAAGTACCATAATTTTTGGAAGCTCTTTTTGAAACTTGAAATCCCTGCTTCCCTTTATGAAGGGCCTTTCTTCCACCATTATATTGAGTCTCCACCTTCTACCTTTAGGCACCAGTTAAGAGAGCATAGTTGCCATTCTTAGTTCTATGTGCATTGTCCCAAAACTTATTGATTGATGCATATTGTTGATATTACTTGTTCTTGTGCTATTTGTATCTAGTCACTCTTATGAACTTTGAAGGTATCCTATGCATCTATTTGCTACTCCATGAGGGACAAGCTGGATGCCACTATGCCATGTTTTCTGTATGTGAAACATACAAACGTTTTTCAATGCATGTTATTCATGATCTTTGTTTGTAACCTTTCATGTTGCATGCGTAGTTACTTTGTCTTACTGTTAGAACTCCATCTTTCATGCTCATGTTTAGAGTTCTTTGATACCAGATTGCAATGTTTGAAAATGGTTTGATCTTGATTTTGATGGTCCATGTCACCTTAAAAATTATTCTTTTTATCACTTACCTACTCAAGGACGAGCAGGAGTTAAGCTTGGGGATGTTTGATACGTCGGAAACGTATCTATAATTTTTGATGTTCCATGCTTGTTTAGTATCTAATTTGCTTTGCTTGGTCTACACTTTGAGGTGTTTTTATATGTTTTCTGGTACTAACTTATTAATAATATGCCACAGTGTCAGTTGCCTGTTTTCTTCTATTTTTGGTTCCAGAAAGGCAGAAAATAAATATTCTCGAAATTGTACGGGACAAAATCCAAAGTCAATATTTTACCGTGGGGAACACAGAGCTAGAATACGAGACAGAGGGGAGGCACCAGGGGGCCACAAACCCTGGTGGCGCGGGCTAGCCTTAGCCGCGCCTGGGGGTGACCACCCTGGCAGCCCCCCGGCCTCGCCTCTTCGCCTATAAAGACCCCCCGGTGCCAAAACCCTAAGTACCGATCAATATTCCATGAAACCGTCTATATCCACCGCCACCATCGTCCCTTGATCGGGGGGATATGAAGCTCTTCTCGGCACCCTTCCAGAGGGGAGATCATCCCGGAGGCCTTTTTCTTCATCATGCCAGCCTCCGGTATGAAGCGTGAGTAGTTCCACCTTGGACTACGAGTCCATGTAGTAGCTAGATGGTTATATCTCCACCTTTGTGCTACCATGTTTAGATCTTGTGAGCTCCGTTCATGATCAAGGTCATCTATTTGTAATCATGCATGTTGTGTTTGCGGGGATCCGATAAATATTGAGATTACTATGTCAGATTGATTAATGGTTTTGTCTTATTGATTCTATCATGTCTGAGTTGTTTGTGATCTTGCATGCTCTCCGTTTCTAGTAGCTATCTTGGCCAAGTAGATGCTAGTGACTCCAAGAGGGGGTATTTATGCTAGATAGTGGGTTCATACCTCTATTTAATCTAAGGGAAGTGACATAAATCTCTAAGGTTGTAGATGTGATGTTGCCACTAGGGAGAAAACAACGGTCTCTTGTTCATGGAACAAGTGGATTATTTAGCTTACACACTTTGCTTAATGCAATTATCTATTGCTTGGAACTTAATACTGAAGGGGGTTTGGATGATAACCTGAAGGTGGATTTCTAGTCATAGATGCAGCTGGATGGCGGTCTATGTATCTTGTTGTATTGCCCAATCGAATCTCATAGGATCATGAATGTCTAGTATTGTATTGTTATGACTTGATCGGTCCTGTCAATTGCCCTGATGTAATTTGTTTACCCATCATGCCATGTTTATTTATCTTAAGGAGAACACCTTTAGTGAATTATGGACCCCGGTCTAATCTTTACCATTGATACATCTTCCACTCTTACTGTTTACTTGTTGCAAACCACTATTACCTTCCACGCCATATAGTTAATCCTTTGTTACAGCAACCGATGAGATTGACAACCTCACTGTTCATTGGGGCAAAGTCTTGAGTTTGTGTTGTGCAGGTCTCCAAGTTGCTAGCAACACCTTTGAGTCGTTTCCTTCCTCCTAATGGTTCGATAACCTCGGTTTCTTACTGAGGGAAAACTTGTTGTTGTGCTCATCACACCTTGATCTTGGGGTCTCCCAATGAGGCGTCAATAACACGCCAACAAGTGCGTGACGAGCTCCGCGAAGCATTGGGGGCCATCCCGACGATGTGTACCCGCGTGCCCGCCTCCCCCAAGCCGAAGAAGATCCACAGACTCAGGAAGCGATCTAACGCTCTCTCAGCGTTGAATGGGGCCTTACCGACCCGTAGGCGGCGCCTAGATAGAATAGCCAATGCCGGCCGACCCGTTGTACTCATGTTTGTAATATATTTTCTGGTTTAATAAAGTTTTTCATTGCAAATGGCCAATGCCTACATCGATCGATCATACATAGCGCGCGCAAAGCCTAGCCTACTTGTCCGAGTCGGAGGAGGAGTCGGAGTGGTAGAAGTGGCGGCACATGGAGTGGTCAAAAACGTTGACGCCAAACTTTCCTTCGTCGTCGTACTTGAAGATGAGGATGTTGCCCACCTCGATCTAGTGCAAGCGGGAAAAGCACTCCCAGCCATTGCCGAGATACATCTGGCCGAGGTGGTCGGACTACAGATCGACCGGGTACCTAGTGGTCCTAAAGTTGTTCGCCCGCAGCATGACAAGCGGTGGCGGCTCGTCGCCGATCAGCGTCATGAACCTGCGGGGGAGGAGCAGCCTGTTGCATGGTATGCCGAGGTGGATGGCTATAGCGAACTGGGTGCCTGGGTCAAAATCTTCGGGCGACGACGACAAGAACCATGACAAAGGGAAAAATCCGCAGGGTCGGCCGTCAGGCGACAGCGGCGGTAAAGGCGACGACAACGGCAAGTGTAACTACTGCGGCATCAAGGGTCACTGGGCCCGCGAGTGCCGTAAGGCCAAGCGTGAGTGTGGTGACCACGAGAAACGCGACGAACAAGCACACCTGGCCCAGGGCCAGGAGGAGGCTCCGGCGATGCTACTAGCATAGATGGGCTCCGTCGTCGACAACGAACACCTGCGTGTCGCCTTTGCAACAGCGGTGGCCTCGACTCCGACTCTGGCCACCGAGGAGCGCGTCTTCCTGAACGAGGAGCGCGTCGTGCCGGTGCCATCATGCGATGAGCACTGGTACTTGGACACGAGGGCCATTAATCACATGACTGGCACCCACTCTGTGTTCTCCTACCTTGACGATCGTGTGAAAGGCAACGTCAGGTTTGGCGACGGGTCTGTGGTTGATGTCCAGGGCCGTGGCTCGGTGCTGTTTGTGTGCAGGAATGGTGAGCATAGGCTGCTCACCGATGTGTACTATATCCCAAAGCCGAGGAGCAGCATAATCGGTATTGGGCAGCTGGATGAAATTGGGGTGAAAACAGTGGTTGCAGAAGGTGTCATGACTTTGTTTGATCAGCAACATGAAGTGATCGCGCGTGTGAAGAGGCTTCCCAATCGCCTGTATCCAATCTATCTGCAACTGATAGAGCCAATGATCTCCCTGACTCAAGCAGATGACATGGCGTGGCGTTGGCACGCATGTTTTGGACATCTGTTCTCAACACCCGGATTTTTAATCCCAGATGCCTGTTATGCCATACATCACAATCCCAGGAATACCGAGCTGAGTAAAATACATCGGACATAAGGGAATCTTCCGATCCATCCGGTTGCTCTAAACAGTCCATTTCTGTCCGTTTAGGTCAGGTCACGGTCGATTTGGGGTCGTGGTTTGGCCTGTCCGGCCGATCGTACCCAGCGGTGCGACCCATTTGTCTCCGTCTGACCATCGCCAACGCCGGCGTATTTCGAGTGGCTTCCCGCCGCCATGTCGTCTTCCGTCTTTCTTTCCCGCCGCTTCCCGCGAGTTCTGGGCGTTTTCTGCCGCGTCCAGGCGCAGCCATAAAGGGAGGCCGCCGAGATATCTTTGCCCATACCCGCACCATCCACATCACAAAAAACACCGTGCCTGGTCGCCTCGTCGGCCCGACAAGGTCCGTGGCAACCCCGATGCCGGCAGAGAAGAGGGGCCCGAGCGGTCGTGGTGGTTGTCGTACCCATCGTTGCCACGACGCTCTCACTGCAACTACAACAGGACCACTGGCGAGCGTTTTTTGTTGGAGGTGATGGAGCGCGTCTTTCTGCTAGAGCACCGGCGGCGGGTAGCGCTCATGGGAGTACTGATATGTCGGAAACTTGTCTATATTTTTTTATGTTCCATGCTTATTTAGTATCTACTTTGCTTTGTCTACACTTCGAGGTGTTTTTATATGTTTTCTAGTACTAACCTATTAACAAGATGCCATAGTGCCAGTTGCCTGTTTTCTTCTGTTTTTGGTTCCAGAAAGGTAGAAAATCAATATTCTCGGAATTGGATGGGACAAAATCCAAAGTCAATATTTATCGTGGGGAACACAGAGCCAGAATACGTGACGGGGGGGCACCAGGGGGGCCACACACCCTGGCGGCGCGGGCTAGCCCTAGCCGCGCCTGGGGGGTGTGACCACCCTAGCCGCCCCTGCCTGTCAACACCCGGATTTTTAATCCCAGATGCCTGTTATGCCATACATCGCAATCCCAGGATTACCATTTTTGCGAGACATAACAGAATTGGATACCGTAGTACATCATCCATTACAACCGTACATAAGTTCTTACACAAATAGGGATCTCATGATCCAATTCTTAATACAACATCAAGCAGCGGAATACGTAATAATAACGGTAGCGTAGGCGGAGCTCGATCTTCGGGGTCACAGGCAATGATGACGATGGGAGATGATCCTAGTTGTCGTAACCTTCCTAGGGTCCATCCTCTAGGTCCTCCTCTTCATAGTCTGGCCATGGGAATAGCCAGGGACAAAGCCATGAGTACTCTTTAAGTACTCGCAAACTAATACTAACAAGTAAAGGGGTTTTTGGATAATAGGACACAGGTGGACAATCTTCACAAGGTAGCCTCAGCTCAGACCTTGTCTGTAAGGGAACTAATACTAAGGTATATAAGTTTCCATTCAATCCCTACCCAATTCTCGGGTATTATGGTTGTACGATAAAATTGGAATGGTATCGCATCCAGACAACCATTAGTTTTATAAAGGGATAAGGCTCATGCCTCAACATTTTCATCACCAAAATCATCAGGTGTTCGGAAACACATGTCCAAAACATTTCAATAGAATGATCCATCATTCCAAGGTTTTCATAACCATTTTTCCACCAAGTATTCCCATCTAAAGTTGATCAAGTTTTATGCTTAGCACTAGCATCTACAAGTGGGGGTAAGCAATTAATGAGTGGTGGTAAACTTGTGGGGTTCTAACTAAGTTCAATCTCATGCCTTAAGATGACATCAAGACTATCTATCTTAGGCCAAATTTTATGCTCTTTATGCAACCTTCACATATCTTTCTAGTATCTACCATTCATTTAGGAAAAATCTAAGTAAGAGCTTGATAAAGAAATAAAGTATAAAGCTTGTAGGTAAAACTAGGATTGGTTTATCAAGTGGGTATGATCACATATGCTTAAGGCATATAGTGGGCATAGTAACAAGCAAGTATTGGCTTGCATAGGTAAAGTATCTTGCAAGTGTTAGATTGCATTGGTCCACTTAGTTAATAAAGCTTGCTAAATTGCAAGTGTTAGCTTGCAAGGTTAATAGCTTGCAAGTATTGGCTTGCATAGGTATAGTATCAGCTTGCCTTGTGCAGAGCAGTGGTTGAAGTTCTCCTCGGCTTCTTCTTCGTAGTATCCTCCTTCCTCCTCGTATCCTTGGTCGGTACTAGCGTTTATAAATAAATACGATGTACACAATCACCAAACAATACTTAACTACTTGCATTCATCACACACAAGGGTCCTATAGATGATCTAACATCATCTCTAATCATTACAAGATTAAGGCTTGGTTTAATTCCTTTTATTTTTAGAAAAGTAATTTCTACTCATTGAAAAACTACTTAAGATTTAATATTCTCCAAACCAAACATGGGATCATGTTGACACATGTCATCACCACATATTTTAGTCCATGGGAATGTGATTTAAAGAGGTGTCACAATTTAATAAGGTTTTACCCTTTTATTTTAATTAAATAATGTGTCTAGAAATGCCTATGTAGCATTCTTTTATTACTTGAACATTATTTCTGCAAGTAAACCTATATATTTTTATATATTATGAAAGGTATGGTTAAATGTTATTTTTGAGAGTTGGAATCAACTCAAAAGCTATTATGGTTTCAGTTTGAAAAATGTTTGAATGCAGAAAAGCTTCTGCCTTGTTATTTTACCCTCGGTGATTTATAGATCCAAATGACTTGAATCCAACGGGCTTGGATTCAGCATTCCCAGACCTTTCTAACAAAATTAGTTTCATTCAATTTGGTGCACTGAATCGATCTGGGTTGACTTTTGAAATTGGGTACAGAAGTGATTTTGAAATAAAATAGAAAAGGTTTAATTTGAATAACTGGGCTGCACAGGAAAAGTTAACGGGCCGGCCTGCTAAGAGCAGCGCTTCCGCGGGCTGTTTAAGTGGGTGTCCCCACTCTTCAGTGAGACAGGAGGGTGCGAAGCAGTACGGGGCAACGTGGGACGTTCGATCTGGTTCTAATCCAACGGCTGGGAGTCATCGTTGACGTTGAGCAACGCCGGCGAGAAAGAAACCTAGCGCGGCCAGTGGGGGTTGCTGGGGGTCACCGGGGTGCTGGTGAGGGTCGGCGAGGCGGGCGAACGACGAAGTCGACGACGACGAATCTCCTGGTACCGGTGGATCCTCCTAGGGCGGCTCCAATCGCTGGTTCCCTTCTGCTCCAGAGGTGGCGGGTTCCGGTGAAATTCCGACGAGGTGGTGCTCGCCTTGCTCCGGGAACGGTGTGGCACGATCAGTGAGGAGAGGGGAGTAGAATTGTGTGAAGAATTCGACTGGGGGTGGCTTCTATTTATAGTCGAGCGAGGGGACCGACGGGGTGCACGGTGAGCTCGTCGGGGGCAATGGTACATACATCTATTGGCATGGGCGAAGGTAGGGGACGGTGCGGTGTTTCCTGGCGATGCTCAACGACATGGTTTCGAGGCATGGGGCGGTGCGGCTTGGTCTCGAACACGCGACGCTCTGCGCGGTAGAGGCGGCGTCTTCGATGGCGAGTGGTGGCTGTGCGTCACGGGGCGGCGAACGGGGATGTCTGGCGGTCTCCTGGGTCGGTGGTGATCGTGTATGCACGCGGCGAGGGCGGTGCGTGGTCTGTGGGCTTCGGTCGAGGGTGGCGCTCTGGCTCATGCTCGGCATGGTCGCTGGCAAGCAGGGCGCGGTCCGTGCGTGTAGTCCAGTGGCTGGCAGGGTTCAAGCGATGTACAAGGAGTGGCGGTGGACGGTGGGTTGCCTCCCAGACATGCTGGCTAGGCTTGTTTCTCCTCCTAGCTTGCTGTCGAAATAGGGGTGACATGGGTGTGCTCGGCTGTTCACCATTGATGGCAATGCCAAGCTTACAGTGGGGCTAGTGCTTGGTTTAACTTGCTAGATGATCTACTGAGATGGTTGTGAGCTAGAGAGGGAACAAGTTAGGCTTCAATCACTGCTCACTATAGTGTTTAGATTTTGTATGATTTGTGTCTGCAACCTGTTTGATTAAATGGCCGCATGAATTCAAGTTTTGAATTTTGAAAATATTTTTGGTGGGTGTGCTAGGTTGGTGCTGGTGAGTCTGCAGATTCTTGGGTTTTGAAAGTTGAGCTTGTTTGAGTGGTTTTTGAAAAAGTGGGATCTTCCCATATGATAAAGATTCAATTTTGAATTGTCATTTAAACTATGTATTTGAAAGTTTCTGGATGATCACAAAGTGGGCCTTGATACTTTGTGATGAGTACATTCAAGGGGTGCAAAGATCCATAAAAGTTTCTGTTAGGTTTTGAAAGTTTGAGACAGCCAAAGTAGGCATGGGAGTTAAATTGGTCAAAATGACCATTCCCTTATTTTATTTGTTTTGATTTACTTGTCTTTGGGAAAAGTGTGGGAAATGTTTAGATGATGTTTATTTCACCTAAGCATCCATTTACAAGCAATGGAACACATAAACAAGGTGGTTCAAAAGAATTCAAAATGAAATGCATACAGATATGCATGCTTCCATAATTTTATTTAGCAAAGTTTTTGTTAACCCTAAATTTGATGATTAGAGTTTGATGATCCAAGTTTAGTATTTTTGGGATGTTACACTGCCTAGCCTGTTCGCCTATAAAAAAACCCCCGATGCCAAAACCCTAAGTACCCGATCAATATTCCACGAAACCGTCTGTAGCCGCCGCCACCATTGTTCCTAGATCGAGGGGATCTGAAGCTCTTCCCGGCACCCTGTCGGAGGGAAGATCATCCCGGAGGCCTTCTTCTTCATCATGCCGGCCTCCGGTATGAAGAGTGAGTAGTTCCACCTTGGACTATGATGAGTGCAGCAGCACTTCGTTGGGAGACCCCAAGAGGAAGGTATGATGAGCACAACAACAAGTTTTCCCTGAGTAAGAAACCAAGGTTATCGAACTAGTAGGAGGAAGGAAATGAATCAAAGGTGTTGCTAGGAACTTGGAGACCTGCACAACACAAACTCAAGACTTTGCCCCAACGAACAGTGAGGTTGTCAATCTCACCGGTTTGCTGTAACAAAGGATTAACTGTATGGTGTGGAAGGTAATGGTGGTTTGCAACAAGTAAACAGTAAACAGTGGAAGATGTATCAATGGTAAAGATTGGACCGGAGTCCGTAGTTCACTAGAGGTGTTCTCCTTAGATAAACAAACATGACATGCTGGGTAAACAAATTACAGATGACAGCGAGGCGAGCAAGGCATAACAATGTAATACTAGACATTCATGATCCTATGAGATTCGATGGGCAATACAACAAGATACATAGACCGCCATCCAACTGAATCTATGACTAGAAGTCCACCTTTGGGTTATCATCCGAACCCCCTCCAGTATTAAGTTGCAAGCAACAGACAACTGCTTTAAGCAAAGTGTGTAAGGTAAACAATCCACTTGTTCCATGAACAAGAGACCGTTGTTTTATCCCTAGTGGCAACAACACATCTACAACCTTAGAGATTTCTTTCACTTCCCTTAGATTAAATAGAGTCATGAACCCACTATCAAGCATAAATACCCCCTCTTGGAGTCACTAGTAACTACTTGGCCAAGATAGCTACTAACAACGGAGAGCATGCAATATCACAAATAACACAGACATGATAGAATCAATAAGACAAAACCATTAATCAATCTGACATAGTAATCTCAATATCCATCGGATCCCCGCAAACACAACATGCATAATTACAAATAGATGAGATCTTGATCATGAACGGAGCTCACAAGATCTAGACATGGTAGCACAAAGGAGGAGATACAACCATCTAGCTACTACATGGAAATAAAAAAATAGTAAATATTGTATATGTATCAATGGTAAAGATTGGACCAGGGTCCATACGTTTCTGACGTATTAGACTACGGGTCCATGTAGTAGCTAGATGGTTGTATCTCATCCTTTGTGCTACCATGTTTAGATCTTGTGAGATCCGTTCATGATCAAGATCATCTATTTGTAATCATGCATGTTGTGTTTGTGGGGATCCGATGGATATTGTGATTACTATGTCACATTGTTTAATGGTTTTATCTTATTGATTCTATCATGTATGTGTTTTTTGTGATCTTGCATGCTCTTCGTTTCTAGTAGCTATCTTGGCCAAGTAGTTACTAGTGACTCCAAGAGGGGGTATTTATGCTTGATAGTGGGTTCATGACTCTATTTAATCTAAGGGAAGTGAAAGAAATCTCTAAGGTTGTAGATGTGTTGTTGCCACTAGGGAGAAAACAACGGTCTCTTGTTCATGGAACAAGTGGATTGTTTACCTTACACACTTTGCTTAAAGCAGTTGTCTGTTGCTTGCAACTTAATACTGGAGGGGGTTCGGATGATAACTCAAAGGTGGACTTCTAGTGATAGATTCAGTTGGATGGCGGTCTATGTATCTTGTTGTATTGCCCATCGAATCTCATAGGATCATGAATGTCTAGTATTACATTGTTATGCCTTGCTCAGTCCTCTCAGTTGCCCTGCTGTAATTTGTTTACCCAGATTGTCATGTTTGTTTATCTAAGGAGAACACCTCTAGTGAACTATGGACTCCGGTCCAATCTTTACCATTGATACATCTTCTGTTGTTACTGTTTACTTGTTGCAAACCACTATTACCTTCCACACCATACAGTTAATCCTTTGTTACAGCAACCGGTGAGATTGACAACCTCACTATTTGTTGGGGCAAAGTCTTGAGTTTGTGTTGTGCAGGTCTCCAAGTTGCTAGCAACACCTTTGAGTCGTTTCCTTCATCCTACTGGTTCGATAACCTCGGTTTCTTAATGAGGGAAAACTTGCTGTTGGGCTCATCACACCTTGCTCTTGGGGTCTCCCAACGAGGCGTCAATAACACGCCAACAAGATTTTCTGGCGCCGTTGCCGGGGAGGCTAAGGACGTCTTCACAAGGGGAGTCCTTCACAATCTTTCTCTTTACTTTGTTTTTGTTTTTCTTAGTTTCTTTTTATGTTTTGTTTGCCTCTTTTTATCAAAAACTCCAAAAAAAATAGTTTAGATTGGTTTGCTTTCTTTTATCAAAAACACAAAAAAAAATAGTTCCTACTCCAGTTGTTACCTTGCTCTAGCTCACCATGTTGATCCCAAGTTCACCCTGAAAGACCTTTCAATAGGTAGTGGCTCCATAATTGGAAACAAAATATTGAATAATTCTTTAATCATGTTAGCAAACATGAGGATATTAAGAATAGATCTATAGCAGAACTTGCTCCTAATTATGAAATTGTTGCAGCTTATTTAGTTCATATGTTGGAGGCTAGGTTTGTTAACCTTAACCCCATGATAAAAAATTTGTTTCTCAAACTAAAAGAAGAAGAGGATCCTGAAAAGAGAGATTTTATCCTTGAAAATTTACTAAAAGAGTTCACTGATGTTGTTAAGGAAGCCAACTTTGATTGGAACGTTTTAATATGCTATGCTCATGTGTAAATGTTATGGGTACTTTAGATAAAACCAACCAAAAGAGGAAATTAAGATACCCATACCTTTTAAACTTGTAGGAATGCATGAAGCCTTAGAAAAGAATTTTGATTGGATTGTTCCTAAAAACCCTTTTAATGAAAGTAGTGAACCAAAGAGAGATGAGAAGGGATCCTCTAAAACTCATTTGGATGAGATACCTTCCCTAGTTGAAGAGATTGCAAGTATTGATCTTAATGCTTTTTTATTTGAAAATACTTGATTCTTGCTTCTTATGCCTAACTTAAAGGCGTTAAAGAAAAGTACTTGTTGGGAGATAACCCAAGAGTTTTATTGAGTCTTGGAAGTTATTACTTCATTAATGACCTCTCCTTATCCTTTTTGTTTGCTTTTTGTGCCAAGAATAACCTCTAATAAGAGGGAAGTAAGATTTGGGGAGTTACTATCGCGAAACAAGTTTTTATGCTCCACCGTAAAAATTCGTGAGGAATCTCTGTAAGTTGGATTGAGCTAATATTTCGTGAATAAATCCCCCAGTATGTTAGAAAACTTTAGTTAGTTCAACACATTTTGATTTGAGCAACATAAGGTCTTCAAAAAAATCGATTTCTACCTACTGGTCTGTTTTGATGGATTTCTGCCATTATTTGTATTTGCTTCTTATTGATTCCCTTTTGGATTATTTTTGGGAAATTGGGTTTTTTGAAGGAGTTGATACAATATCTTGTGTTTTTGTTGAAAGTTTTTCTGTTTTAAAACTAAAATCCAAGGGTCTATTATCTTTTGAATACACTAATGTTGCTAATGAAGATTGCGTGAAGTTTTGTATGAAGGAAAATTTTCAGGTGTAAAGAGAGGATGATGTAATGAGATGAAGAATGGACAAGACCTCAAGCTTGGGTATGCCACCCTGGTGTCACCCCAAGAAATATTCAAGAGGTTAAGCGTCAAAGCGTGGGGATGCCCAAGGCATCCCCTTCTTCATCAATAAAAAGCTCAGGTCTTTCTAGACACTTTGTTTTTATAGTTTCATGCACTGTTTTGTTGTTCTTGGAGCGTCTTAGTTTTCGTTTGGTTTGCTTATTTTTCTTGAATAAAGTAGTTTGGACCCCCGTTCTCGCTGTGTTGTTTCAAATAAGTTGATCGGTGTTGGAGAAGAGTAGAAAGTTCTTGCTTGAGTAGTACAACAGGAGCTTGCTTTGACTGTGACTTAGACTTTATCATGTCATGCTAGGTGTTGTTTTGACCTTATGCTTAGTGATTATTTTTGTAGCATGACTTGTTCCAAACAATTAGGATTGCTTAGTGTGCTTTGAAGGAATCATGCATTGTTTTAGCATACAAAAGCATAGTATTGTGATATTCTCCTTTGATGCTTTGTTTGGGTTGACTTGGCACATGCTCACACCATGTTATGACTATGAACAAGTCACCATAGCCTCTATGATCATTTAGTCCTTGACTTTTAGTACCACTTTATGCTTTGATTAGTAATGTTTTGTCCCTCTGCATGATTATGGCCATTATTTCTCTCTTAGTTGGTCGCTCCTAGTCTTTTGCTAGCCTCCACTTGTATGAGTAAGCTCTACTCATGCATCCAACTCCCAAGAAACCAAGTTATTCAAAAGTGTCCACTATAAATTCCTATGCATGGTGTGTTACACCATTCCAAGTATATTCTTTTTGTCATCTATCTTCCAATTAAAAAGTATTTTGTTATATTAAAACTTAGTGATTAAAGCTCTCACAAACTTGATGGCACACTTTATTTTTCTTACCCCTAATAAACTTGAATCATTGTGTCATCTATGTTGTATATGCTTGGACTTATACGTTGGAATTAGCAGAACCGTGCTGTCATGGGGAACGCTTTCAACATTGCACTTGTACTTTGTACACATGTAATATCATGCTTTCTTGTTTATGGATGTCGCCGGTGTAAAATAAAAGGGGAGCTTGTAAGTCCATGGAGTTATGTATATGTGTTAGAGAAACGCCTGGGCCGCTAGCCTAAGCCATGCCTAATCATGGTGGAAACTTTTAGCATCACCATAATGACATGTATGAAGCTTTCTTCTTATAAAAAAAGATACATATTGAAAAGAGTAAAGAGAGAAAAAGCACCATATTCCCATGGTAAATAAAAAGATTGCTGAGATGCTCATTTCATGCTTGCCTTGTCATTTTGATTATGGGATAGCTCATGTATCATGTGCAAGGGGTACCCTGTTGGCGGTTCTCTATGATACACATGTACTTACTATGACAAGAACTTATAGGTGACTAAAGTTGAGTAGAATGAGGTGCGGCCCTCGTATTCAAGGGACATGAGATTGACAACTTATATTTTGTCAAGCATATACTCCATAGTTCGTTCAATTTAACCTTAATCACGTCAAGATGCTTATGATAGGGGCAATGAGGGCTTAAACCTAACAAGTACCATAATTTTTGGAAGCTCTTTTTGAAACTTGAAATCCCTGCTTCCCTTTATGAAGGGCCTTTATTCCACCATTATATTTAGTCTCCACCTTCTACCTTTAGGCACCAGTTAGGAGAGCGTTGTTGCCATTCTTAGTTCTATGTGCATTGTCCCAAAACTTATTGATTGATGCATATTGTTGATATTACTTGTTCTTGTGCTATTTGTATATAATCACTCTTATGAACTTTGAAGGTATCCTATGCATATATTTGCTACTCCATGAGGGACAAGCTGGCTGCCACTATGCCATGTTTTCTGTATGTGAAACAAACAAATGTTTTTCAATGCATGTTATTCATGATATTTGTTTGTAACCTTTCATGTTGCATGCATAGTTACTTTGTCTTACTGTTAGAACTCCATCTTTCATGCTCATGTTTAGAGTTCTTTGATCCCAGCTTGCAATGCTTGAAAATGGTTTGATCTTGATTTTGATGGGCCATGTCACCTTAAAAATTATTATTTTTATCACTTACCTACTCGAGGATGAGCAGGAGTTAAGCTTGGGGATGTTTGATACGTCGGAAACGTATGTATAATTTTTGATGTTCCTTGTTTGTTTAGTATCTACTTTGCTTTGCTTTGTCTACACTTTTAAGTGTTTTTATATGTTTTCTGGTACTAACCTATTAATAATATGCCACAGTGCCAGTTGCCTTTTTTCTGTTTTTGGTTCCAGAAAGGCAGAAAATCATTATTCTCGAAATTGGACGGGACAAAAGCCAAAGTCAACATTTTACCGTGGGGAACACGGAGCCATAATATGAGACGGAGGGGAGGCACCAGGGGGCCACACCCCCTAGCGGCACGGGCTAGCCCTAGCCGTGCCTGGGGGTGATCACCCTGGCAGCCCTCCTGCCTCGCCTCTTCGCCTCTAAGGACCCCCCGGTGCAAAAACCCTAAGTACCGATCAATATTCCATGAAACCGTCTGTAGAGACCGCCACCATCGTCGCTAGATTGGGGATCTGAAGCTCTTCCCGGCACCCTGCCGGAGTGGAGATCATCCCGGAGGCCTTGTTCTTCATCATGCCAGCCTTCGGTATGAAGCGTGAGTAGTTCCACCTTGGACTACGGATCCATGTAGTAGCTAGATGGTTATATATCCTCCTTTGTGATAGAATGTTTAGATCTTATGAGCTCCGTTCATTATCAAGATCATCTATTTGTAATCATGCATGTTGTGTTTGCGGGGATCCGATGGATATTGAGATTACTATGTCAGATTGATTAATGGTTTTGTCTTATTGATTCTATCATGTCTGTGTTGTTTGTGATCTTGCATGCTCTCCGTTTCTAGTAGCTATCTTGGCCAAGTAGATGCTAGTGACTCAAGATGGGGTATTTATGCTAGATAGTGGGTTCATGCCTCTATTTAATCTAAGGGAAGTGACAGGAATCTCTAAGGTTGTAGATGTGTTGTTGCCACTAGGGAGAAAACAACGGTCTCTTGTTCATGGAACAACTGGATTATTTATCTTACACACTTTGCTTAAAGCAGTTATCTGTTGCTTGCAACTTAATAGTAGAGGGGATTTGGATGATAACCTAAAGGTGGATTTCTAGTCATAGATGCAGTTGGATGGCGGTCTATGTATCTTATTGTATTGCCCAATCGAATCTCATAGGATCATGAATGTCTAGTATTGTATTGTTATGACTTGATCGGTCCTGTCAATTGCCCTGCTGTAATTTGTTTACCCAGCATGCCATGTTTGTTTGTCTTAAGGAGAATACCTCTAGTGAACTATGGACCCCGGTCTAATCTTTACCATTGATACATCTTCCATTGTTACTATTTACTTGTTGCAAACCACTATTACCTTCCACACCATATAGTTAATCCTTTGTTACAGCAACCGGTGAGATTGACAACCTCAATGTTCGTTGGGGCAAAGTCTTGAGTTTGAGTTGTGCATGTCTCCAAGTTGCTAGCAACACCTTTGAGTCGTTTACTTCCTCCTAATGGTTCGATAACCTCAGTTTCTTACTGAGGGAAAACTTGTTGTTGTGCTCATCACACCTTGCTCTTGGGGTCTCCCAATGAGGCGTCAATAACACGCGAACAAGTGCGTGACGAGCTCCGCGAAGCATTGGGGGCCATCCCGACGACGTGTACCTGCGTGCCCGACTCCCCCAAGCCGAAGAAGAGTTGCAGACTCAGGAAGCAATCTAACGCTCTCTCAGCGTAGAATGGGGCCTTCCCGACCCGTAGGCGGAGCCTAGCTAGAATGTCCAATGTCGGCCGACCCGTTGTACTCGTGTTTGTAATATATTTTCCGGTTTAATAAAGTTTTTCATTGCAAATGGCCAATGCCTACATCGATAGATCATACATAGCACGCGCAAAGCCTAGCCTACTCGTCCGCGTCGGAGGAGGAGTCGGAGTGGTAGCAGTGGCGGCACATGGTGTGGTCAAAAACGCTGACGCCAAACTTTCCTTCGTCGTCGTACTTGAAGATGAGGATGTTGCCCGCCTCGATCTAGTGAGAGCGGGCAAAGCACTCCCATCCGTTGTCGAGGTACATCTGGCCGAGGTGGTCATACTACAGATCAACCGGGTACCTGGTGGTCCTAAAGCCGTTCGCCCGCAGCATGACAAGAGGCGGCGGCTCGTCGCCGATCAGCGTCACGAACCTGCGAGGGAGGAGAAGCCTGTCGCGTGGCATGCCGAGGTGGATGGCTATGGCGAACTGGGTGCCTGGGTCAAAATCTTAGGGCGAAGGCGGCAAGAACCACGACAAAGGGAAAATTCGCAGGGTCGGTCGTCAGGCGACGGCGGCGGAAAAGGCGACGACAACGGCAAGTGTAACTACTGCGGCATCAAGGGTCACTAGGCCCGCGAGTGCCGTAAGGACAAGCGTGAGCGTGGTGACCACGAGAAATGCGACGAACAAGCACACCTGGCCCAGGGCAAGGAGGAGGCTCCGGCGATGCTACTAGCAGAGATGGGCTCTGTCATCGACAACGAACACCTGCCCGTCGCCTTTGCAACACCAGTGGCCTCGACTCCGACTCTAGCCACCGAGGAGCGCATCTTCCTGAAGGAGGAGAACGTCGTGTCGGTGCCATCATGCGATGAGCACTGGTACTTGGACACGGGGGCAGTAATCACATGACTGGCACCCACTCTGTGTTCTCCTACCTTGACGATCGTGTGAAAGGCAACGTCAGGTTTGGCGATGGGTCCGTGGTTGACATCCAGGGCCGTGGCTCGGTGATGTTTGTGTGCAGGAATGGTGAGCACAGGCTGCTCACCGATGTGTACTATATCACAAAGCTGAGGAGCAGCATAATCAGTATTGGGCAGCTGGATGGAATTGGGGTGAAAACAGTGGTTGCAGAAGGTGTCATGACTCTGTTTGATCAGCAACGTGCAGTGATCGCGCGTGTGAAGAGGCTTCCCAATCGCCTGTATCCAATCTATCTGCAACTGATAGAGCCAGTGATCTTCCTGACTCAAGCAGACGACATGGCGTGGCGTTGGCACGCATGTTTTGGACATCTGTTCTCAACACCCGGATTTTTAATCCCAGATGCCTGTTATGCCATACATCGCAATCCCAGGAATACCATTTTTGCGAGACATAATAGATTGGTACCATAGTTCATCATCCATTAAAAATCATAATAAAGGTCTTACAAATAAAGGATCTCATGATCCAGTCTTGATACAATCAAAGCAGTGGAATAATATAATAATGGTAGCGTGGGCGAGGCTCCATCTTCATGGTCATAGGCAATGTTGACGATGGGAGATGATCCTAGTTGTCGTAACCTTCCTGCGGTCCATCCTCCTGATAGTCCTCCTCATAGTCTGGCCATGAGAATAGCCAGGGACAAAGCCATGAGTACTCTTTAAGTACTCACAAACTATCACTAACAAGTAAAGTGGTTCAAGTAGGAATCCTAAGCTCTAGGTTGTTTTGCAAAAAGCCAGGTTTATCTCTAGCTAAGTTCATAAGTAAAGAAAGCTAGTTGAAGATTTTATAACACCTAAGTGGGAACTTAGTTTTCACTTTTACAACCCGGTTGTGGTCAATTCAAAGTCATGATTCATTTCACAAGTCATTTTGCAGACATCTGACGACGGAATAGTATGTCCACTCCAACTGTCCATAACCGCGGACGTGGCTATTCGAATAGTTTGACACTCTGCAGAGGTGGTACACTTTCTCCATAACATTCGATACATCCGTTAGGAACAATCCTGAATTCACCATACTCAGTATGCGGATAATCAATCCTAACCTTTCAATTACACTCCCTAGTATAGGCACCTCTCCTATGAGTTTGGCCTCCCAACCATGACCATCTGTCATCTTGGGAACTACACAGGTGGTCCATCATCACGAGGTAGCCTCAGCTCAAACCTCGGCCGCAAGGGAACCCATACTAAGGTATATAAACTTTCAGTCAAGCCCTACCTAATTTCGGGTATTGTGATTGTATGGTAAAATTGAAATGGTATCGCATCCAGACACAACCATCAGTTTTATAAAGGGCTAAGGCTCATGCCTCAACATTTTCATCATCAAATTCACCTTGTGTTCACTAACACATGTCAAAACATTTCATTAGAATGACTCATCATTCTAAGGTTTTCATAATCATTTTCATCAAGTATTCCCGCCTAAAGTGATCAAGTTTTATGCATAGCACTAGCTACTATAATTGAGGGTACACACTATTGAGGGGTGATAATCAAGTGTGACTTATCTAGATATAATCTCATGCCTCAGGATGACATCAAGATCTACCTAACTTATGCCAAGTTTTATGCTCTTTATGCTACCTTTATTATCCTTTTCAAAACTTACAAGTCACTAAGTAAACATAACTAAAAAGCTTTGATAAAGAAATGAAATAATTAAGCTTGCAAGTAAAACTGGGATTTGGTATAATCAAGTGGTGTAATCACATATGCCTAAGGCATCTAGTTGGCATAGTTATCATGCAAATGTTAACTTGCAAAGTTCTAGCTTGCTAGGGTGGCTTGCAAAGTTGCAAGTGTAAGCTTGTCTTGTGCGGTGCAGTGGCTGAAGTTCTCCTCTACTTCCTCTTCGTAGTAGTCTCCTTCCTCTTCGTATCCTTGGTCGGTACTAGCGTCTATAAATAAATACGAGGTACGCAATCACCAAACAATACTTAATTACTTCTATTTGGCACACAAAGGTTCACACTAGATGATCTAGCATCATCACAATTATCACAAGGATTAAAGCCTTAGTCTCATTTATTTTATTTTAGAAAAGCATTTTCTACTCATTGAAAAACTACTTAAGATTTAATATTCTCAAATTAAATATGGGATCATATTGACACATGTCATCACCACATATTTTATTACTTGGGAATGTGATTTAAAGTGGTGTCACAATTTAATAATGTTTAACCTTATTATTTTAATTAATTAAAGTGACTAGAAATGCCTATGGGGCATTCTTTTATTACTTGTCCATTCTTACTGTAAGTAAACCTAGATATTTTTATATATTCATAAAGGTCTTATCAAATGTGATATTTGAGAGTTGGAATCAACTGCGTTTATGGTTGAATTTTAAAAAATGTTTGAATGCAGAAAAGTCTGTGCCTTGTTATTTTTACTATAGGTGATCAATAATTTAAAATGGTTTGAATCCAATGGGCTTGGATTAAGAATTTCCATACCTTTCTAACAAAATTGGTTTCATGCAATTTGGTTCAGTGAATCTCTCTGGATTGATTTTTGAATCTACTGCCATAACTAGGTTTGAAGCTAAATAGATAAATCTAAATTCAAACTAACTGCGTCATGTGGGAATTCTAACTGGGCCGGCCCACTGCGCACATCGCGTGCGGGCTGGTTAAGTGGTCGTCCCCACGTGTCAGTGAGACATGGGGTGCGAAGGGGTACGTGACGAGGTTTAATCTCGTCAATGCCCATTGTTATGGACTTGGGTTTTGGAGAAAATGGGGATGCTGGAGATCGCGGAACGGTTAGCAAACAAGCAACACGGGGACACGAAGTTTACCCAGGTTCAGGCTCCCGGAGGGAAAACCCTACTCCTGCTTGTCTGCTCTTGATTATGGCGGAACCGAAAGTTACAGGGGTGCGCAGATGCAATCTGGCGTGGAGGTGTATATGCGGTGGTATGTGAGGGATTGTAAGAGACACCCTCATCGTGCCCTACTGCTCTTTATATAGAGATAGGCAGGTCCCAGGCATAGGTCGAGTCGGTTACAGGTTTTAGGGTTTATCCCTTTTAAATTTCTATCTACTCTAGTCTTGATCTCCAAGGATCCGAAGGCGTCATGGGCCCTGGCCACCCAAAAATCTTCATGGGCTAGCGCATATTTGTCGTGGGCCTTCCTTGGGCTCGACCAGGTATGCTGAGGTCGTGTACCCGCGGGGTATAACCATGTCAGTAGCCCCTGAGTGTTCATTCGAATCGTAGATTTGGCTGAGGACTCCTCAATCCTTCGGGTTCAACTATCTCTGTTTTTCTAGAGAATGATTTGAGTGTGTAGGGATTGTTGATGCGTGTACCTGACTCTCCCGACGGATCAGGGTCAGTTAACTGTCTTAGGACAAAACAACACGATCTTCTTCAGATTCGAGTCCCTCGACTCGAACCCGGAACATATGCTAGCGTAATTCGACTCAGGCCGCGTAGGACTTACAGGAGTGGAATTCCAGTGAGTTTAAATGATATACCCAACGCGTCCATCCGGATTTTTCATCACGCCTGCTGGCACGGATTTTTACTAGCAGAGCGCATTCGTGTGCGTTACCAGGCCATCAGATGGTATCTGTAGGTCTTATCTTTACATCGCAGACGCAACATCCGAATGTTTATCACCGCGGAGGTGTTTCGGGTGGCCAAGGAGGATTTTACTCACTTAGCATTAATTGGGGCAGAGTTGCCGAAAAGTTTTGCATGCTGATCCGAAGGATCGCACTCGAAGAATTCATAGGGTGCGCGACCAGCGCTCCCTATGGAGTAGCCCCCGAGTGTCTGTTCGAGTCGTAGACTCGAGCAGAGATTTTAATTCAGCCGTTGTTTGGCTTCAGGTCCGTAGGACACAAATTTTTTCGGATGCTTGAATCTGTCCTTCCTACGGGAGTAGCCCCCGAGTCCGTAGTGGAGTCGCAGACTCGACGTAGGACTCAAAGAATAGTTCAATGGTGTAGTGCTTTGTTCATTCTTCGGGTGCACGGCCAGCACTCCTAATAGGAGTAGCCCCCGAGTAGTTAGTCGAATCGTAGATTTGAGTGAGTACTCTTAGTTGTGTAGCCAAAGAATTGTAACCGTTGCTAGTATAGCTTTTGATGACGTAAGTGCTGACGATCGGTGACCTCAAGTGTTTGTGGCACCAGAGATGACATGACTGGACGAACTTGGGTCCCACCTTCTGACCTTGAGTTGACCGGCCATGTGCGGCGTGGAGATAATTACGGTGTCGCCTCGATTTCCACGCGTAGTGGACGGCGTGTGGGCGACTATAGCTCGCCATTGATGATAGTGAAGGCCTTTGACCAGCGAGATATGCGCCGGGCATCTATTGGGCTATCAGGCAGTTCCCCGTCTATCAAGTACCTGAGGTATGGCCGCGTCCAAGTCTCTTCGACTGCCATGACCTGCATTAGGTTGACCACAGCGACCTCTGTGTCAATATTTTCGGGTCCTTCCTGTCCTTCGGGTAGCGCAGCCCCCGAGTGTTCTGCTTCTTCGGGTGATCCCTTGGGGAATTTCCTTTTGATGGACGGTACGCAGATCTGTTCGAGGAACACACCTGGTGGCACCCATGCGCAGGTGGAGCCGATGTTGGCGAGTCTGTCGGCCTCTTCGTTGCTTTCTCTTCCAACGTGCCGAAGCTCGCAGCCATCAAAGTCTCCTTCGAGTGCGTTGTAGAGTGCGCGGTACGCAATCATGTTGGCGGCGTGTGCGTCGCACTCGTTCATCGTCTGCTGGACGACGAGGTTGGAGTCGCCGTATATGACGAGGCGTGTTGCGCCGCAGATCTTGGCCATCCTCATGCCGTGGATGAGGGCCTCGTATTCGGCTTTGTTGTTGGAAGCTCGAAACTTCATCTGGAGGACATACTTCATCTTGTCGCCCTGCGGGGAGGTTAGTATGACCCCGGCTCCTACTCCAGCCTTGCGCTCGGAGCCGTTGAAGTGCATTGTCCATGACCGTGTCATGTCTGGGGTGTCTGGCAGTTGCAGTTCCATCCAGTGTACGAGGAAGTCCGTGAGGACGTGAGACTTGATCGTGTGGCGCTTCTCATAGACGATGTCGAGAGGTGATAGCTCGATGCCCCACAGGGCCACGCGTCCTGTGGCCTCCGGATAGTTTAGGATGCTGTTCAGGGGTGCTTCGTTAATGACCATCACCTGGTGCTCCTGGAAGTAGTGGCTCAGCCGACGAGCCGTCATGAACATGCCGTAGGCGAGTTTCTAGTAGTGAGGGTACCTCTGCTTTGTCGACGTCAATACCTCGCCGAGGTAGTAGATTGGGCGTTGGACCCCATGGGTCTTGCCTTCTTCGGGTCGCTCGACCACCAGCACGGTGCTTACCACCTGGTGTGTGGCTGCTATTTACAGCAGTAAAGGCTCGCGCTCCTTTGGCGTGACCAGGACCGGCGAGGTAGAGAGCATCCGCTTTAGATCTTCGAATGTGTCGTCCGCCTCAGACGTCCACTCGAATTTGTCTGCTTTGCATAGCAGCTGGTAGAATGGCAGAGCCTTTTCACCCATGCGGCTGATGAACCTGCTCAATGCCGCGATTCGCCCGGCAAGCTGCTGGACGCCCTTGAGGTTCTTCGGTTTTTCCATGGCCATTATGGCCTGGATTTTCTTCGGGTTCGCCTCGATCCCTCGCTGGGAGATGAAGTAGTCGAGCAGCTGGCCAGACGGGACGCCAAAGGCGCACTTTTCAGGGTTGAGCTTGATCTTGTAGCGGTCAAGATTATCGAACGTCTCGCGGAGATCATCGATGAGCGTTTTCGCCTCCCTTGTTTTGATGACTATGTCGTCGACATAGACTTGGATATTGCGGCTGATCTGGTCCTTCAGGCATGCCTACATGCACCGCTGGTACGTAGCACCTGCGTTCTTCAGCCCAAAAGGCATTGTGTTGTAGCAGAACACTCCGAACAGCGTAATGAACGCCGTTTTTTCTTGATCTTCGACCTTCAGTCGAATCTGGTTGTAGCGTGAGTAGGCGTCGAGGAATGAGAGTTTCTTGCATCCTGCAGTCGAATCGATTCTGATCGATCCGAGGGAGAGGGAAATGATCCTTCAGGCAGTGCTTGTTCAGCATGTGAAGTCCACGCACATCCGCAGGATGTCCGTGTCCTTTTTGGGAACCATCACGGTGTTGGCGAGCCACTCGCTCTCCTTGATCTCCCTGATGAAGTTTGCGTCGAGTAGTCTATTTACTTCGACTCCTATGGCTTCAGCCCGAGGTTCGGACAGTCGTCGGATGGAATGTTTGACGGGCTTGGTGTCTGGAAATACGTTAAGTGCATGCTCGGCGAATTCCCTGGGAACTCCTGGCATGTCCGCAGGACACCAGGCGAAGATTTCTCAGTGCTCACGGAGGAATTCGACTAGCACGCTTTCCTATGTGGGGCTGAGATCGTTGGCGATCAGCGCCGTCTTGGAGGCGTCCGTCGGGTGGACTTACACCTTCTTTGTGTTGACGGTGGAGTCGAAGGACATGCCTGGTGCGTTCTGTCTTGCGACTAGGGGTGCTCCGTTGTCCGTCACCTCGCGGAGCCTTACGAGCTCCTCCTGCATGCCGAATGACTGGGAGATTCTATTGAAGTCCCTGTCGTAGTGGTCCGATCGGGTGAAGCTCCCGTGGACCATGATGACGCCCCTGGGTCCTGGCATCTTGAGTAGCAGGTACGCGTAGTGCGGTACTGCTAGGAATCGTGCGAATGCCACGCGCCCGAGGATGGCATGGTATTGTGATAGCCCGTACACTACTTCGAACTCGAGTCGCTCGCATCGGAAGTTATCCGGCTTGCCGAAGATGACGTCGAGCCATATCTTTCCCAGGGGGAATATGCCCTTTCCTGGGACGATGCCATGGAACATTGTGTCGGACTGTTCCAGGCTACACAGCGGGATCCGCATTGCTGCTAGGGTGCTAGCGAACATCGGGTTGATGCCGCTGCCATCGTCCATGAAGACGTGGCTCATGTCGAACCCTTTGATCTGCGCCTCAAGCACCAGGGCAACATGGCATGGGCGAGGGACCTGGCAGGGGTGATCCGAACGGCTGAACGTGATGCAGGACTCCGATCCGCTGAGGTACTCAGGGATGGCGGGTGGGGCGGTCACAGCCATATTGATCTGACGGGTGATTTTCTTCTGCACCCTGTTCATTGGGCGCCCTTTTTGGATCATCAGTGATTCTTTCGGCGCGGGGTACCCATGCCCACCGTTATTCTGTGCGGGTGCGATTGGGTGATTCGGGCCTCCCGCAAGTAGTGGTGGAGTATCTCCATGTGCGATCTCACCTGGTGCGGGTGCGTTCCCGTATCCAGGGTTCGGGGCTTGCTGCCTCATCTGGGCCATGCTCTCGCTGAGTTTCTGGAACTCACGGCAGTCCTTGAGCATGTGACTTGCTTTCTTCTTACCATCCTGCTTTTCGATGTAGAAGTGGATGGTGCATGGACCCGACAGTTTTTAGTATGCTGAGGGTCCGTCGTCGTGGCCGCGACGCTGCCATGACTGTGTTGGACGTCCTCCGTCACGGAAGTTGCTTCCGCGGTATCCGCCGCTGATGTGGTTGTCGTTGCTGCGGCGGTCGACGTAGCCAGCCGCGACCATGTCGGGTCCATCGCGATCGTCGTAGACGCGCGATCTTCTCTTGCTACGGTGGTCACGTCGTCGGCCGTAGTCGTCTTCCTCCTCCGAGTGCGCTCGGTGGACGGAGTCCTCGCCATCGGCCCACCTGTTGGCGATGTACATGAGGTGGTCAAGTGTCTTGGGCTTGACGCGCCCAAGTTCTTCCTTGAAGTCCTAGAGTTTGATGTCGTCTTTGAAGGCGTCGATAGCTCTGTCCTCGAAGATGTGCGCCGCGGAATTCTTGGTGTTGGACCAGCGCAGTATGTACGAGCGAATGGATTCGCCCGTTCGTTGGGTGCAGGCCCGCAGCTCCTCGATTGAGGCTGGCCTCTTGCTGGTGCCCTTGAAGTTTCGGATGAAACTATATGCCAGTTCCTCCCAGCTTCGGATAGATCCCGCCGATAGGCTGCTGAGCCAGATTCGGGCTGCGCCTATCAGCTGCAGCTGAAGGCATTGCAAGGCGATGTCCTTGTTCCCGCCGTGTAGCTTAACGGACGACAGGTGGTTGCTGAGCCACACCTTGGGGTCCTGTGTGCCGTCAAACTTCGGAGTATCCGAAAGAAGCTTGAAATTCCACGGCATCCGTGTTCGCCAAACAGATCTGCTGAAGCATCGGGCTCCGTGGATTTCTCCTTCGTCTTCGTCCATCTCGGATTCAGACGAGCATGCGCGCTTGGCTCGCGCTTTGTCGATTTTGCGCTGTGTGAGGTCGCTTCGGGCGTCATAATCGCGGCTGCGATGGCGTGAGCTCTTGTGCCTTCGAGGAAGGTCATGTTCTTCATCTTCGGATGAAGGTGTGAGGGCTATGGTTGAACTTGACCGTAGCCTTCTTCTTTGGCTCCGTAGGAGCTTCTCCATGGAGCGCAGCTCCAACGATTCCGAGTCCGGTAAGTCGGACTTGTGCATGGCCCTTTTTGGGTCCCCCTCCGTAGGTGGGTGGGACGCGAGGTACGCGGTGGCTGCCATGATCGCAGCTTGCGGCGTTTTCAGGATGACGTTGTCGTCGGCATCCATCTCCATGAAGGACGCGTTGAGGGCCCGGGTCACCTCACGACGCTCCTTAGGGTCCATGTTCTCCATCCGAGAACGGTGCTTGTTGCCGTGGTTTCCGTGCGAGCTAGAGCCAATGCCCATGGCGGAGAGCGCAGCTCATCGCACACTAGACTCCGAGGCTGCTTGCTTGCGTTTGTCAAGCACCTCTTGCATATTCACCTGCTTCTTATGCTCCTCGACTAGGAGCATGTGGTATGCCATCAGCAGGTGTCGTGAGGCCCCCACGGGCAGGATCTGGTTACCTGCCATGGCTTCACGTGCTTGATCCCATCCTTCCTTGCTGAGGTGGATGACCCGATCGGTGTCGTCCCCATTGGGTGGGGGGACTGGCTTCTTCTGTTCCCGTCATTTCTACCCTGTGGGTTAGGTGGCGGATTGGGCGCGTGATGTTCCACGTCGCTCTGGATGACTACGGCGCATTGGTAGCGCTCGTAAATTGGATCGCTGCTACCGCAGCTTTCGGATCCGGAACCGTAGGTCCCTTCCTCCGATGGTGGCTCGCACAGATCTGAGTTGCAACTGTTGCTGTCATAGGACTCCTCTGTCGATGGCGATGTGCGTAGCACGGGGTGTGGGGCCCATGAAGCGAGCCTGGTCAATGGCAGGGGCACCCGCTCTTGGAGGCAGAGGGTGCCGGTTTGCCCCACCTGGAAGCAGAAGCTCCCAAACAGGATCTCGAGTCCGTCGCCAACGGGCTCAAAGTCCTTCATGGTGGCCGGTGAATGGGCGGTGAAGTCGAAGGCGCCAAAGAGGAGATGACTCTTCGTCACCGCGGAGTTGTAGATCGCTCGGGTTGGAACCGTCACGATCGCACAATCAGCGTCCCTAGTTCCCACAGACGGCGCCAATTGATGAGGTTTAATCTCGTCAATACCCATTGTTATGGACTTGGGTTTTGGAGAAGATGGGGATGCTGGAGATCGCGGAACGGTTAGAAAACAAGCAACACGGGGACACGAAGTTTACCCAGGTTCAGGCCCCCGGAGGGAAAACCCTACTCCTGCTTGTCTGCTCTTGATTACGGCGGAACCGAAAGTTACAGGGGTGCGCATATGCAATCTAGCGTGGAGGTGTGTATGCGGTGGTATGTGAGAGATTGTAAGAGACCCCCTCGTCGTGCCCTCCTGCTCTTTATATAGAGATAGGCAGGTCCCATGCACAGGTCGAGTCGGTTACAGGTTTTAGGGTTTACCCCTTTGAAATTTCTATCTACTCTAGTCTTGATCTCCAAGGATCCAAAGGCGTCATGGGCCCTGGCCACCCGAAAATCTTCATGGGCTGGCGCATATTTGTCGTGGGCCTTCCTTGGGCTGGACCAGGTATGCTGATGTCGTGTACCCGCAGGGTATAACCATGTCAGTACGGGCTAACTACGACTATAAGATTAGATCGAGGATCAACGGCTCACGACCATCGTCCTTGTCGAACAGAACACGACGGGATCGAACCCTAGTGCGGCTAGTGGGGGCCTGTGGCGTCTCACCGGGGCTCAGGAATGGTATCAATGGGGGCGAATGAAAAAGTCGACGATGGCGGTTCTCCTGGTACTGGCGGCTCCTCCTAGGGTGGCTCCAATCAACGGCGCCCTTCTCCTCCAGCAGCGGCAGGCTCCGGCGAAATCCCGGCGATACTGCGCTCGCCTTGCTCTGGGAAGAAGTGGGAAGGATCAGTGAGAGGTGGGGAGTGATATGGTGTGCCGAAAACAAACGGGGAGGCCTCCTTTTATAGGGCGAGCGAGTGAGGCCTAGCGGCATGGGCAGTGCTCATCGGGGTCAGCGTTACAGCGAGCTACGGGCATGGCCGAAGGTAGGGGACGGTGTGCGATCTCCTGGCGGTGCTCAACGTCTTGATGGCGCGGCAAGGGGCGGTGTGGTTTGGTCGGAATGCGTTGGTGCTCTGAGCGGCACCGACGGCGGTTTTGATGACACATGGTGGCTACGGGTCGCCCGGCGGCAAATGGGGTTGTCTGGAAGCTTCCTGGGACGATGGTGATCACAGGAACGGGCGGCGAAGGCGGGGCGCGGTCTGTGCGAGTGTGTCGAGCGCGGCGCTCTGGTGCGCTCTCGGCATGGCGCAGAGACATTTGGCGTGACATGTTCTCGGTGGTCCAGTGCCTGGTTGCTTGCGAGGGCTGGACAGGGGGTGGCGGTGGACGGTGGCGTGCTTCTTGGACACGGTGGCTAGGCGCGGCGCTTGCTCCTGCTAGCTAGCCATGGTCGGCTGGCTGGGGTTGGCTTGGGCATGCATGGCATGGTAAATTGGGTAGGGACTAGGTTGGTTCAATGCACTGGTTGGCACTGGGGGAGACAAGGGTGATCAATGGTGAATAAGGTTTAGCCAAATTACTGCTCAAAACAGTGAAGTTTGGCCAAATTTGGTTTCTTTCTCCAAGTGTTTGATGAAATGGCTGCAAGAAATTCATATTTGAATTTTTGGATGAAACTTGGTGAGTTTACTGGTCACATGCTAGGTAGTCTCTGGTTGATTGGATTTGTCAAGGTGCACTGGTTTGGTTGGGTTTTGAAAAATGGTGATCTTCCCATATGAACTAGATTCAATTTTCAAATGCCATTTGAATAGGGTTTCCAAATGCTTCTGTGGGTTTGCAAGGTGGGATTGGATTCACTTTCACTTGGTCTAGCAAGGGGTGAAAAGAATTGGATTTGTTTCTGTTTGAAATCTTGGACTAGAAACACTCAAAGTGGTCTAGTGAGCAAGATTGGCAAAAATGACCATTAGCTCATTTTGTTTGTTTTTGAACTTCTCTTAATTTGGCTCTGCTTGGAAATGATTTAGATGATGTTGTTTTCATCTTTAAACCAATCCTTGATATTCACAACAATCAAACAAGTACACACAAGCATTCATGCATTCATCACATACACACATGCATTCATAATGATTTTAATTAACAAAAGTTTTTGTTAACCCTAAATTTGGGTGATTGGAATTGATAACCTTGATTAATATTTTTGGGATGTTACATCTGCATTTCCATGGACTGCACGACCTGTTTGTGAAGAACATGGTGAATGGAATATCTGAGATCAGACGCCATGAACAGTTCTGTCAAGGATGTGCTCTTGGGAAGCAACACAAAACACCATTTTCCAGCGTGGCTGCATATCGAGATAAGGAGAGGTTGGAGCTAGCACATGGAGACCTATGTGGCCCAATAACACCAGCCACTCCAGCAGGCAGTAGCTACTTCCTCCTTGTGGTAGATGACGCAAGCAGGTACATGTGGGTCGAGTTTTTGAATACCAAAGATGAGGCACTGAAGTTCTTCAAGAAAATCAAGGCACTGGCAGAAACAGAGATTGGTGCCAAGATAAAGGTGTTCAGAACTAACCGTGGGGGAGAGTTCAACTCTGTTGCATTCTCAGATTTCTTTGACGATCAGGGATTACGCCGGCACACTACTGCAGGCTACTCACCGCAACAAAATGGAGTGGTCAAGAGAAGGAATCAAACGGTCATCGAGATGGCTAGATGCATGATGAAGAACATGGGTGTGCCAGCTATGCTCTGGGCAGAGGCGATCAAGGCTGCAGTGCATGTGTTAAACAGATCCCCAACTCGTGCCTTAAAGGATGCCACACCATATGAAATGTGGCACAAGAGGAAACTGAATGTGGGGTACTTGAGGGTTTTTGGCTGTGTGGCTCATGTCAAAGTTGTAGCACCTGGCGTCAAGAAGCTTGACGACAGGTCAGTGCCGATGGTGTTCTTGGGATATGAATATGGAAAGAAAGGTTATAGTGTCTACAATCCCACCACCAAACACATACATATAACCAGAGATGTTATCTTTGAAGAAAATCGTGCCTGGAACTGGAACAAGGACAACATCGAACCAGATCAGCGCAAAGAGTTCACAGTGGTGTACAGTGATGAGAAAATCAGTGTGACATCTGATGAAGAAATGGCAGGACGTCCTGCCATGCCTGGCACTGGGAGGTGCATCACTCTCCCTCACAGGCAAGAGCTAGTCCAGTGGGCAGATCATGTGAGCACGATGAAAGGGACCAAGATGGTGAAGAGCCAGTCCATGAGTAAGATGGAGTTGCGGCTGATCCACCACTTGTACATCCTATGCAAACCAGGCGCAAGAGTGGCATTGTACAGCCAAATCCCAGATACATAGACGATGATTATGAGTACAGTGGTCTATGTCTGCTCACGGCTGAAGAACCAACAAGTGTGGAAGATGCATTAGCCGAACCAGTATGGAAGAGGGCAATGCAGGAGGAGATAGACTCCATTCTTGAGAATCAGATCTGGGAACAATCAGATCTTCCCCCAGGTCACAAGGCTATTTTCAAGATAAAAAGGAATCCAGAGGGAAAAGTGGTGAAATATAAGGCAAGATTGGTGGCAAAGGGATATTCACAGCGCCAAGGCATCGATTTTGAAGAAGTATTTGCACTAGTAGCCAGGATGGAGACAGTCAGACTTGTTCTTGCACTAGCTGCACACTCTGGTTGGCAAGTCCATCATATGGACGTCAAGAGTGCTTTTCTGAATGGAGAACTGGCAGAGGAAGTCTATATCCAATAGCCTGCAGGTTTCATAGTAAAAGGAGGAGAGCACAAGGTTATCAAGCTGACAAAATCCTTGTATGGCCTGAAGCCGGCGCCCAGGGCCTGGTATGCCAAGCTGGATGGAACACTGGCATCACTTGGCTTTGAGAAATGCCCCCTGGAGCATGCCCTGTACAGGAAAGGTGATGCGCACCAGTATCTGCTTGTTGGGGTTTATGTGGATGATTTGATAATCACAGGAACCAGACAAGAAGATATATCTGCATTTAAACTGCAAATGATGGAGCTATTCAAAATGAGTGACTAAGGGCTACTGTCATATTATCTAGGCATTGAGGTTAAACAGGAAACTGGAAGAATCGCATTGTGCCAGAAGAATTATGCTGAAAGAATACTAGAAGCAACCAAGATGAGTGACTGCAATCTTTTTCACACCCCAATTGAGCCCAGATGCAAGATTGGGAAGAGAGATGGTGGCGATCCATTTGAAGACACGCTCTACAGAAGCACCATTGGGAGCCTGAGATATCTGGTCAACTCCAGGCCAGACATTGCCTTTGAAGTAGGATTGGCAAGCAGATTCATGGAAGCTCCAGGAAAGCAACACTGGGCTCTTGTGAAACAAATTCTAAGATATATCAGAGGGACAACAGGCTATGGATATGTGTATCATTTTGAAGGCAAAGGTCCTGAGCTGGTTGGTTATAGTGACAGTGACCACGTGGGTGATGTTGATGAAAGGAAGAATACATCTGGGACTCTATTCTTTCTTGGCACAAGGGTTGTCTCTTGGGCTTCACAGAAGCAACAAACCATCTCTTGTTCTTCCTGTGAGGCTTAATATGTGGCTGCTTCAGCTGCATCACGTCAAGGCTTGTGGCTTGCTCACCTGCTCGCCCAGATGAGAGGTACTGATCCAAGGAAGTTTGTGATTCATGTGGACAACACTTCAACGATTGCACTTATCAAGAATCCTGTTCACCATGAGAGATCCAAACATATTGACACCAAACACCATTTCATTCGGGAGTGTGTGGAAGTAGGACAAGTCGATGTGGTACACATTGGGACCGAGTTTCAACTGGCAGATATCCTTACCAAAGGCCTTGGTCGAGTGAAGTTTGCATAAATGAGGAAGAAGCTTGGTGTCGTTGATGTGAAGGTAACATGCTTAGGGGGGTGAATGTTATCAGCTTAAACATGTCACCATTTTACTATTTTTCTCTTAGCAGGATAACGGTCGTGCTCGTGTGCCTGTACATAGCACGACAGTTTAGTTTTTCATTTCTGTTGTTGTAGCTTTGGATAAGGATTAGTTCAACGTGGGATGGCACGTTCGGTAGGAACTGGTCCTCCTCCACTTCCCGATCTTGGAGACACGAGTGGTGATGGGATGGCATCACCAAGTTACTTTCTCCATGATCCGTTTTTGTCTCGCGTTTGTTTTGTAACCGAGAGTGAATAAATAGAAGGAGTAAAGAGAAAAGTGGTTGTTGTTGAACACCACGCAAAAACCAAGTGTATTCTCTATGTGTTTTTAGTTTCGTCAGATAACCATAGTTGGCACCTACATCTTTTACTTAACTATATCTATGTGCAAAGGCTTCCTTGCGCTGCAAACATTTTTGCTATTCCATCAATACTAGAATTTGAACACTAATTTCTAATGCAAGAAACGATTTCTGATGAACAACATGTATCAATGCTCACAATTCATAATGTTCTTATAGTCCCTTTTTGGGACTACTTATTGAATAGTCACTTGTTTGTATGCTGGGTTAATTGAGGAGAGGGAGAATGAAATGCAGATGAGAGGCGAAGTAGTGAAGAATATGGAACTTACATCCTACCATGGCCTTTTATTTGTATGAGAGAGAGAGAGCTCTGGTGTTCACGCCATGCACACCAGATCTTTGGTAAATGACACTCTATGATAACACACTTCTAGAATAATAAAGGAAGCGTATGAATGAAATAATCATGAATGATCGGTTGGCCAATATGGCGTTCCATTCCAGGATTTAAACCAGTTGTTGAGTGTCCAAGAAGATTTTTTTGCACACGATGGAAAATATAAGAAATGAGCGTGTCGGAGGGATAACCGCTGATGGTTTTAGAAAGGAGATAGAGTGGATTCGCCGAATAAGCTCTAACATGAGTTTGGCATAAGGAAATCAAAAAGCTTAAGAGCTTACAACCGAGTAAGTTCTTTACTCAAACAGTAACCTCGAGGGCTAGGGATCGAAGCTCTAACATGCAAGCTTGGGGTGAAGAATTTGAAGACTAAAGTGACTAGTCAGAGCTTACGGCCGAGTACTCGGTTGTAATTTCGGGGACTAGGTGATATGTATAAAGGAAATACTCAACAATACAAAAGAGTAAGAGGTTACTTTACGTCGTTCACTTCGTCGGCGCGGGCCATCAAAGTAATGGCCTGCTGGGTCATGTCAGAGACGGCCTTAGGGCCCACTTTTCTTCTTGCACGGTGTCGACCTCCACGCCTTGATTGCATTCCATGCCACGGCATAAGGCTCAGCTGAACTAAGGCTCTTGCTAGTGAGCATCCGAGTGAGAACTTGACCAGTTTTCAGGGTGGTTCCCACGTTGGCACGAGTCACTGCGGCACTAGCATGGAGGGTAACAACCTTAGAGCCATCACCTGACCCGGCAGTCGTGGACTCGCCCGCCTTGCCCGTTGAAGCGAGCATTGTCGCCAACGTCGGAGGCCAGATCTGAGGAGCAGAACCCGGAGCGCAGACCAGCGTTGTCTGCTTGGAAGAGGTAGATTTGCCGGATGAAGGGCGAGCAGAGCCAGAAGCCTTGGGCTGGGTCTGGCTCTTTGGCAGAATGGAAGAGTGAGCAGGGGGATTCAAAGTAGAAAGTGGAGCCGGCTGACTGGGCTCAACAGTTTTGCTGGCTCCAAGATCAGGAAGTTGTTCATTCACATCAGCCTGAGGGCCGATGCCAGAGGAACTAGTGGCGGAAGGTTTCTCGGGGCCATAATCACTGGCACCAAGATCAGAAAGTTGTTCCTGGCCAGCACAGGGGCGCTAGCCGAATGACCCACCGGGTCTGACTGACACTGAGAGGCGTGAGCCTCAACAGTGGGAGCCTCGACTCGGATGGGACTCGGTGCCGCCGAATCTGCTGTAGGAGGCGCAAGCCTTAGCAGCGAGGCAATGCTAGAAGCAGCCTGGTTCGCCGACAAAGGTGTGGCACTGAAAACAACGAGACATGTATAAGAGAACATCAGTGATGAAAAAGAAAAGAACGGAGAAAGGAGAGTATAAAAACTTACCCGGTGACAACCGGGTCATGGACCACTCGGCGTGTGACTCGGCGCCCAGCAGCTTGGCGATTCTCAGCCAGGCTGGCAGCAGCAGAGGCAGCAGGAGCTGCCGGAGTGGGTTTGTTCTTCTTGGCCGGCTGAGTGCTGGAGGAGGCTCCGCGTTGCTTCGGTTTGGCGACGGGGATCTTTCCGACTCCGCCCACGGCGAGAGGAGTGTCATGTACCTGGCCAGCTGCATAAGTAAATAATAGGCTTACTCGGATAAGTTGGGAAACTGAGGTCGTAAGGCATGTACCTCCAAAACCGTACAATCATCTTCATCATCATCGTCGGACCAATCTTGTAAGGGATTGCGAGATTAACTCTTACCCGAAGCTGAAGCAGCCACAGCGTGCGGGATAGGCATGAAGCACTTCAAGTCATACTCGACCTCATCCGAGTCGAAGCGATCCCCATTATAATCAGGGGGAGGGACAGTATTGTCATCAGCCTGGTGAAGGAGATTCTGCAAAAGACAAACATAATGAGTAACAAAAAAATAAACTGAAAGTGGCAAAAGAGCTAAAGCCGACTCGGCAAGGAAAGCGATTCGGAAAACTTGCCTAGGGGACAGGCCTGACCCGGCTAAACGGAGGGCAACTCCAAGCCCAATCATCCGCCAAGTTCAATTTAAAGATTGAGCTTACTCGACGGGCAATGGAGTCATGGGTGAGCTCCATAGTGGAGTGCCGAGTGGGGATCGTGGGAGCCACTCATGAAGCACATCTTGTGGCTCCTAGCTTGGATGGGTCTTACCCGGCGTGAGATGAAGGTGCACATGAGGTCAGTGTCAGCAAGATGAAAATTTTCATCGGCGACAACAACCTCTCCAGGATCGCGTTAGCCTCATTTACCGCAGCGTCTTGGTCGAGCGGGTCAAGCTGCCAGTGCTTCTTGTTGGGGACCTCGTCCGAGAAAGGGGGGAGCCGGATGTTATCGGTGGACCCGCTGTTTTTGACATAGAAAAAGGTTCTATGCCATTTCTTGCAAGAGTCAAGGCCAGTAACCCGAGGAAAGATGGAATCCCTCCTGGGAGTGATGCTAGCAGCACCACACCGAGTCGGACTTTTATCGGCGCGAGAAACACCAGGCTGGGGAACAACCTGAACCCTAAAGCTAAAGTATTTGGTCCATAGAAGAACTGTAGGCCAAATCCCGAGGTAAGCCTCACAGGCAGAAATGAAGCAAGAGAGAGAGCCAATGGCATTGGCAGGGAGATGATGGGTTTGCATATGGAAGGTGGAGAGAAACGAGGAAAAGAAGGTGCTCACCGGAAGAGCAAAACCGCACTCAAAATGGGAGAGGAAAACCACCCGCTCATTAGCATCGGGTTTAGGGTAAATCTCACCGGTGGGGAGACGGCAATCCACTTGCAGTGGAATGCGCCTGGTGGAGCGGAGCCACTCTACCTCCTCGGTGGAAACCTCCGAGCCTTCCGCCACGCTTGAGAATCTCCCGCCCTTGGCACCATCGGTAGCGTCGCGAGCATCCATGAGTTCCGCAGATTCAATCTCCTCCGCGGTTGGAAGAGGTTTGGAACAGCGCGGACCCGTGGTGGGATGGAAAGAAAGGAGGGGCGATTGCGAGGCAAGAACAGGAGGAAGAGGAAACCGCAAAGAGGGCAGTTCGATTTTGCAGGCGCAAGGAAGAAGAAAAGTCAAGGGAAAACTGAACGAGCGTGGGGGAAGTGGAAACCCCCAACCCCTACTTAAGGACAGTAAAAACCATGATAGTGGGATCCATCTATGACGTGCGGCCAGCGTGTGGTCGTGTACCAGGCCGGGTAGGCCAATCAACAAGCGCCACGTAGCCAAAGATACACGAAAAATCCTGTGCCACGTCATGGAAGGAAGGACAAGAGGCGCATGCCGATGGGACTACTACAGTGACGGGGAATAACTACGCAGCCGTCACTGTGCCGCCAGAGATTGGAAAAAAAATTGAGGCAAGTAATCATGATTACCAGCTGTCAGTGACTGAAGCGCGCCGAAAATGACTCGAAATTGGCCAAAATGACTCGGCTCGAGGCAAAAATGAGCCAAGAGGTCAAAGAGTCGACCCGGAAACTGTCAGACAGACCCGACAAGGTGCACCATTGCAACAGACAACGACAAAAATTAAGTTCCAATCACACAAAAGGAACCTGGAGACGCCTAACAGTGTGAACTGCTAGACCTCACCAGCTTCGGGGACTAATGTCGGGGGGATAACCCCCGGTAGGGTCACGAGAGGTGAAACATAGCGCAGCTTGGCTAGCTCCGAGTAAAGAAAGAACCAGGCCGGGTAAGAACGGTCGGGTAAGAGAAGCATGAACGGCCGATATACAAACTATGTCGGCCCGCATAAGACAAACTTGTATTTCTTGCAGGAACCAACGAGCCGAGTCTACCGAGGAAGGGCCGATTCAAGTAGGACGCCTGGCACCTTTCCGAGTAAGGTTCAGGAGATACCATGGTAAAGTGTGGTCAAAAGAGAAGGACGACGCCGGGTGACACAAAAGGAGTCGGGTGACGCCCAAAGCGTAAACTAACGTACAAAGTTACAGCGATACGCCAAAAAGAACAGGAAGCGGCGTACCAGAAGACCGTTAGCTGTCAAGCTTTATGGACTGGGCCATTGGGCTTAGGGAAAGCCCATGACCCGGCCCACATCGTAGGGACCAAGATCCAAATAGTAAACCCTAGAACCGAAAGGGGTATAAGCTAGCTAGCACTACCTATATAAGGAAGGGCATAGCGGTAGTAGAAGGAGGTTGGACCAAGTAGGGAGCTAGTGCACTGAACCCAAGCTTATACAGCTCAAGGAGCACTTGTAATCTTGGAGGTATCAATCAAATTGTTAAGTCTTGGAGAGTTTTTCCTGTTCTTCGTGCATGGCTCGACCGTGCACTCCCTCCCCGGTGACCACAAGCATCCATTCGGCCTCCAACTTAAGCCTACCCATGACATCTGTCGTGCCACCACCACGACAGAGCGCTATAGAATCGAGTGTCTTTAAAAAAAAAGTGAATTAGATGACTCCGCAATCAGAGACGGTTCGTCCTAGGACGACAGTGGAAGAGAGTGGAAGAACCAGAGACGCATTGTTTGAGACAGACAGAAGGGGAAAAAGAAAAGAAAGATAAATGCGTCTAACCTAGTCTTATATGACTCTGCAACCAAGCATGAAATTATTTTTCCTTTAGAATTTGGTTTTTTCATTTAGAGAACAATGCACTTGAATGAATTTATATTTAAAAATATAAGTCATCAAGTACAACACATGACAGTATAGGAACAAACATCAACAGCCATACCATTATGCTCGCCATGTTCCTTAATATTTATGTAAACATTCTTAATTTGTTTTCCTTATAATGCTAAACATCTCCATAATATGTATTTTGTGGCAACGCAAGAGTCCTTTATTATTAAAAAAATGATACCATCTCCCCGGGGATCGTGCGTATTTATCCCCCGGGTGGGTCACGTCGCGCACGTACACCACGTTGTGGTGGGCCCCTGCGTTTTTTGTATTTGGTAGAGTAAATCGCGCACGTATTTTTCCCTTACCTTATCTTCTTCCCTGGGACAAACCGT
This sequence comes from Avena longiglumis, assembly GCA_030063025.1. Taxonomy (NCBI): domain Eukaryota; kingdom Viridiplantae; phylum Streptophyta; class Magnoliopsida; order Poales; family Poaceae; genus Avena; species Avena longiglumis. The sequence continues at coordinate 446,226,715 of CP125977.1, forward strand.
GTATTTTCTCAGCCAAGTGCCGCCGCCGGTAGACAAGCTCCTCTGGTCGGCACTCTGCTGCAGTCCTGCCGCCAGCTCCGGGGCATGGGCGACGACCTCCCTGGAACCTCCTCCACACCCTCCCCTGGAGTCCACATCTCCGACGCTTGCCCTCCCCTATCTCTGCGTAGGTGCTCCGTGCATCCTCCATGACCATGAGCCGCCCCTGGCGCCGTTGCTGTTGGCTCCCTCAGGCGTCGCCGCTGGCTCACTCAGGCGCACGCCCCTGGCTCCTCCTCGAGTTGCTTCCATGGAGAGCAGGCGCTTCTGCAATGGTGGTGGCGGCGGCGGCATTCGCTACAACCCCGTCAGGGAATTGCTACATCGGCGTCTAGGATTTGCTACCACAGGACAACGATGGTGCTATGTGCAGCCAATAGTGGTGCTACATGTTGGCTGGCGGCGGGCTTGCTATCATGACGACGTCGTTTTTGCTACACATGGCGGCGGCGCTGGCTACAATGGCAACTGCGCTTTGCTACAAGAGGCAAGAGCGTTTGCTACCATGGGTGTGGGCCTTTTGCTGCGAGTAGTCCGATGAGGTCTTCTGGAGGAAGTCTCCGGCGAGGTCTTTCTTTTGCTATATTATCATATTTATTTTGCTACCACTGCTTTGTGTTTTTGCTACAATAGCGCATAGGTTTTGCTACGGGTCCCGGTGAAAGTCTCTAGCAATGTCTCTGATGAAATTGTTTTTTTGCTACATTGTTTTTTGCTACATTAGCACTTTTTTTTTGCTACCACAGTTTTGTGGTTTTGCTACAATAGCATAAAATTTTTGCTACACGGTGTCCGAAGGTCTACCGGCGGAAGTCTCCGGTGAGATCTCCGGCGAGGTCGGGTTTGCTACATTAGCACAACTTTTTGGCTACACGGTCACCGGCGAACTCTCCGGTGAGGTCCAGTCTAATTTTCTATTTTCTGGGTCGAATCGTTTTTTGCTACGTTGTAGCAAAAACGGGACTATTTGTAGCAAAAACGAGTATGTCTGTAGCAAAAGCGGGATTTTGAACCAAAAAGAGGACACGTGGTTGGCTAGGGACCCGGGGGATAAAAAAACACAAATCCCCCGGAGGACGCGTATTACTGCCCTTATTATTATTCTAAATGCGCCGAGAGAAAGGAACTTGAATAACGTGAGATGATGAGAAAGTAACACAATGCGATAATTGTCACAACATAGGCATAAGTTTTATGCAATTCCAATATCATGAATAACAGTGTGGAGCCAAGTTCATGCCTGGTCAGGATCCACCTTCTCCATCCTAGGGGATACCTTCTGCAGCACCGAGGAGTGGTGGCTCCAAGCCAGAAAGAGGGCGCCTAAAAGCCAACGTGGATTTGGAATGAGCGGAACACTTGGATTTTTCAGCAGGAGAGCAGCACGGTGGGCCGTGTGTTCGAGCTCATCATGAAAGATATCCGCTCCTGGAGAGCAGCTGGGTGCATTGTTGCCTTTCAGTGGCTAGCAGTTTTGTACTGCCCAGCTAGAGGGTTGTAGCTATTTTGATGGGAGCTGTGTTCTTCTGTCTGTGGGTTCTTCGTGTTTGTTTCTTTTTGCTGCTTTTGCTCTCTCGGCTACCTCAGCCGACCTTTGCCACTCTTTGGCACTCTTATACAAACTTTCTTTCCTACCTTAATGAAGTTCGGCCTAAGGCCCTTCGAGAAATATCATGAAAAACAAATGTCTCAATCAATATATCTACTCGTATTATTTTTTAGCAGGGTTAAAGAGCAGGAGGGAGATAACCGAGACTATCCGAAACAGCACATGAGAAGACTAATAACTGGATTTTCGGAAACTCTCATGAAGCAAAACTAGACTTAAGTGTTGCAAGCAAATTAACCTTTTCGTGCAACTTACAGCTCATCACTTGCAACAGATGAGTTAAAAACAAAAGAACAAAATTGATGCTTCGGACCATGTGCCTTGCAGGAGATGGGAGCGAAACACAGCATGTCTATATCCTGTTTTTCTACAACTGGTCACGTGATCTGAGATCAGTTCTTGGCTGAAATTTCGGGCTTTAGCAGTTTCCTGACTTCCCCTGCAGTCAGTTTATCCTTACCAGCCAGAGCAGCAAGCTCAGCGATAGACTGTTTCTGCTTGACATTGTTCCTGACAAACGGTGTGTTATAGCTATCCCAAACAAACCGCCTGCCATCTGATTGACCAGAATTGGGCCTCTGATGTTTTTGTTTCTTGGAACTTGGTTTGTCCGAGAGGAAACAAGGTGATTTCTTCTTGCCACTATTATTCAAGAATGCCGTGCTGGTGGTTTCACTCGCGAGTTTTTTGCTGCTCGATTCTCCCTCAAACATTGCGTCAGCAGATTTTTGCCTCTTAGTATTTTTATGAAATAAATCTGCCTTGTTGGTGCTGGCATCCACGGTATTTTTTTCATTCTTCTCTTTCTGTTTACGCTTCTTTGTGGGACTTTGAGAAAGCAGTTCCTCCATACTCTGACCAATATGTTTACTGTTTAGCCCAAATTCAGCTTGAAATTCTTGCTGTGTTGTTTCTTTTGAAGTTTGCACAGCTCTCCACTGCTCGGGTCGTCTTGAGTATCTACAACGAAATAGATAGTAAGACTATGAACAAAGATAAAAAAAACTTGGGACCACATAAAAATGCAGAGGAAATAGAAAAATGACTAACCTATCAACATCCAGTTTCTTTAATAAGTAGATGGCATGTCTTGTCTTAGATAGTTCATTTTGCATAGCCAACAGCTCCGACACGATGGCCTCTTTATGGGAAAAATTACTGGCTGCAAAGCATTTCTCTACCAAGAATGAGCCAGAAGGATTCATAGCAATCTCCCCATAATGACCTAGCAATCTGTCACATCACACATAATATAAGACAGGCTGTTTTCACCATGCAGTAGCATGCCAAAATAGCCTTTTGAAAGCAGTAAAATGACACGTGCAGTATTAAAATAATTCAATGTAGCAAAAATAGCAGGCGTACATCAGCTCGACAATGACAAGAGAATTAGCATAGCAAGCTGATGTTATGTTGAGCAATACTGGAATAGCACGACATCAGAATGCATCATACAACTACCAAGTAGAGAGTAAACAGATGGTGGAAGATATTGCTATGTATTTGTATGATTATAGCATGACAATATAATTCAGGAAGGGTTCTTGGCACCACATTGGAAACCAATTTTCCATTTTAGAAATATTTTGGGTTTTTTAGTTATACATCATTACCTGACCCCTAGCATGTCAGAGCCAAACACCCTCTCTAGTGTGGCTTGCCAATGTTACCAATATTCAGTACTACAGCAACCTTCAAATCTTCAACAATATTTTACCGCGATGTAGTAATGACCTAATAGGAGGCTCAGTGCTAATGCCATAAACAAATAACCTTGCATTGTTGATGCATTCTTAATAACACTTATAAAAATGATAAAGAAGCTACACTGCACAGATACGGGGCAGAGATGGCATGTTCGAGTCTGATACCATCTCGGATACGACCGTATCCCCACGGTTTCTGGCCGTATCGGTAAATTAGTGAATTAAAACAATTTCTGATAATTCAGATACCTAACGTTTTGGACACAGGTTCGATACAGCCCAGCCCAGTCAAAAAACCCAACCCCCTTTCCTAACCCTCCCCTCATCACTTCCCATCCTCCCCCGAGTCCCGGACACAGCCACCTCCCTCCCTCTTGGGGCAGCCAGCCGGCGGTGACCAGGCCACCTTTCAGCCTCACCACCAGCAGGACCAGGAAGCAGCTCGCCGCCTACCTCCATCGTCTCCCTCTCCCTCCCCCTCCCCCTCCCTCTCCCTCTCCCTCTCCCTCTTCATTTTGTAGATTAATATATCTGATAATGGCAGATCAAGCTGCAAATCTTAAGGCTCAACTGTGGAGTCATGTTACTATTTTAGGGAAATCAGGGGGTGGGGTCAATACCAGATAGTGCTGTAATTTCTGTGATCATCTTGGCATTTCTAGCTACTCTAGAGTGCAAGCTCATTTGTTGAAACTATCAGGACATCAAACAGCTCCATGTTTTCTGATTTCGAAAAAATATTAAAATGTATCCATGCATCAACGCTTTTTCAAAATGCCGGGTATCAGTATCGGTGCCGCGTAGTAAAGAAGATACTGCATCACCAATAGTTCCCTCAAGCATGGCTTCATTACACAAAATTACTATGCAACCAAGATGGAGTTTTCTTCAGTGTCAATCTTTTCTTACAACAGCATTAAGCACATCCTTTGCAATATAAAACTTGAGAGTGAAAACATATTATGTGTTGAGACACGAGAGAAGAAAATCTCCAAAGAATTGAGCTATTAAGGAAAGGCTTACTTTGCAAAAACTTTGAATTTTCTCTTTGCTGTTGCACTTGAACATAGAAATGCCTCAAGAACACGGCTGCCTCCAGAGTCCTTGGCAATCTGGAGGATCTGATCATCATCCAAAGCCAGCAAGCTTGCAACATATTGCCGAATATATTGCTGTGCACAAAATGGAAGTAAGGCCTTAGCAATTTTCTCATCGTATTATTCAGGAAACAAGAGTAGCAACTTAAGTGAATATGTCAAGACTCAGGAGGGATACAAGCAGTTGACTTGTAATGTACTGACTGTTGCTCAAGATAATCAATTATATATAACTTAGTGTAACAGCGTGAGAGGAAAAGTAAACACAGATGCACAGTAAAGATCAAGCAGCACAATATGCTTTACATAGTTAACAAAATGAGCTTGTTGTGGACCACAAAACAGCTTGCAACATACTCAAATGCACAGTAAAGATCAAGCAGCACAATATGCTTTACATAGTTAACAAAATGAGCTTGTGTGGACCACAAAACAGCTTGCAACATACTCCCTTCGTTCAGACGTTTTGGCTAGTTTGCCAAAACATCTTATATTAGTGAAGAGAGAAAGTAGAAGAGAGCGTTGATGAATGCTATCAGAATAAAACTAGTAAACTGGATATTTGTAAACCTGGAACGGTAAAGTCATGCAAAAGAAATTTTAACAACACGACAAAAATTCAATAAACATGTGAGTAATACATACATGTGGGTATTGAAAAATTGATTGCAACATCAGGCAACCAAGAACACTCATCTTTACACCAAGCGGCCATTTCCAATGTGATTTCTCCCGGAGGAAATTCTCAAGAAAAAGTATATGTGCAACGACGCTACCAGGAGACTCGGAATCTGATGTTATTGCTGCAGAAAGAGCTTCAGAGCTCTGCAGTTCAGACGGATCACATATATTTAAGTAACAGATATTATCAAATAACAAAGCAGAGATTTCAAGTTGAAAGAAGACCTCAAGGCGATTTGTTTCAAGCCGCTGGCATGCAGCTAAAATGGAAGCCACAACTCCTGTTTTACCTAGCTCAAGCAACTCCTTGATTTTAGGACCAAGCTCCTCCCAAATTTGCTTCATCTGTCAAGAAACAAAAGAATTTTATCGATACAGCGTTCCAACACATCAGGTGCTAACTGGAGAAAAAATCGGGCTGACAGGATCGCAAGCAGAAATTTGACACGGATGGAATATATGCTGCATACTACCTTGTCACATATATGGAGAATGGAAGTAATAAGTTTGGATATATGAAGGTGCACACAAGTAAATACTGCCTTCGACGTAACAATTACTCCCTCCGTTTCCTTATGTAAGACATTGTGGCAAACTAATTTAGCTTGCCACAACATCTTATATTAGTGAACAGGGGAAGTAATAAGTATACAGTACTAATAACTGAGAAATGGTAGAACTTTCTAGTGTTTTACTGTGCAAGAGATTAAAAAAATTGACATATGCTCAAGAGATGGTCTTTTCTAACAAATCCACAAAAAATAGTTGACTGGACACAAAATTATCCAAATACCACTTAATGAATAATGGACATTTATTTCAGTAAAATAGATTCACTAAGGTTCTAGAGCTCAGTAATCGCTACTCAGTCAGTCATCTAACTTTGTACTGATTACACAGTGATCAAACTTGAACTTGGTTATTCTATCTGAATAATGGTTTTATATATGTACATTTATATGGAATCAGAATGGATGGTTAAAGTAGAGTAGCAGCAGCAGACACCTCCGGTAAACAGATATGGAACCGCAATAATGCCTGGGCCCTGGATTCGGAAAGAAAAGGACCAGCAGCTTCTGCTGCCAATAAGAGTAGATGGAGCAGAGTAAACATGGAGCAACAACAGCAACTACCTCCACAGAAAGGAGATGTAGCAGCAGTACCTCCAGCGCCAATGGTCAACTGTTTTACCAGTTATCCAGGGTATCATCTGGTTATACCAGATTACACCGAGTGGTTATCCGGTTAGAGCATCTCCAAGAGCCTTCCTATAATGGATTGCTAAAAAGTGGGTATAGCAATATGAGAGAGGAGGTATACCAATCCTCAACTGATTTTGTTTTGGCAGCATTCCTAAACTGGATTGCTATATTTGCCCAACACACACAATGACACGTGGGGACAAGGCACATGGCTAGCCACACAACAAATCCCACTCACAACGGACCCACATGTCAATGTGACTAAAAATTGAAGGGGACCACAACAAACCGGATTGCTATAATTTTGGGGTTGGTCACTTGACTTTGCATATATACCAAGTGGAGAGGCCAATATACTAAGCTTCCTAAAAAAAATTGTGGGGGGACCACTTATACAAAGGCTGTTGGAACTGTTTTTTAGACAAGGATTGCTATAATAGCAATTGGAAGCAAATATAGAAAGGCTCTTAGAGGTGCTCTTATACTGATTATACCAGTTAAGTACTCTTTTTTGCATACTGATTATACCAGTTAAGTACTTTTTTTTGCATACTACTTAGGGAGGGCACCTATTGCAAGTACTCGGACGGTTTTAGAACACCCGTAACAAAATGCCAGAGAAACTTCTGAATGTAATTTATGGTATACCTGATCTGCAGTTTTGGCTGATGAGATTAAAGCTTGTACAACATAATTACCACAGTGGTGAGACGAGATTGCAAATAGTGCACCCTTAAGAGTGTCTATAAGCATATTGCTGCGCAGTTCCTCAGGAGCAACATCTATAATGACCTGCAAGCCATTTTCATCCACTGAGTATTCTTACAGATACCAAATTGCAAAGAGAAGAGCAAGGACCAGGAGTCCCCATGGTGACTGTTTCTTATGAGTATGAAAGATATGAAATGAATGCCAATGAAAAATAAGAAAACAAAAAACAACACCTCCAAGAGATGACTATAAGCAGTATCTTCAAGTAAAGCAACGATGTTATTCTTTTGTTCATTGGTATCTTTCTTCTGAGCAGCAGCATCCTCATCGTAGCCAAGAAGAATCGATATAATGTGATTCAACTCGTGATCATCACCAGCTGATAATTTCAACACAGTCTGCAGAAGGATATGTTGAGATTGTTACTAAGCAAAACAAAAAAAACAGTTCTATGCATTGCAACAAATGGTGACAAGAGACACTAACCTGCAAAACAAGGCTACTGTTCTTCTCAGTTAGTAACATGGAAATGCCATTTCTTGCATTTTGTAGCATTTGCCTGACAAAAGTTTTGAACATGTCTGAGAAACCATGTTCACAGTTTGTCGGATTCTGGTCGCCTGATCTACTTGAACCACAGCTCAATCGTTCAGCCAGAACAGCAGATCTCTTTGTCGTGTGGAAATCTTTCAATGAATCTAATGGGACACCCTTACAAAGGCAGAGAAGCGTCCTTAGAACATGAGAACCGTAGCAGCTGCACATCACATTAGTAGAGTCTGCAGCTATAGCCTGCAGCAACAATTCAAATATGAGTTCCATTGCATACACTGCAACCAGGGCATAAAGCACCACTTTAAAGAGAATACCTTGCATATCTTATTCAATATCTCTTCTACAATGACCCTGGAGGTCTCGTCTTCAAGATGTGTTGCTAGTGACCTGATAGCTGCTTCAGCCACATGAGATCCAAATTTGTCCATGGCAATAACAGGAAAAGACTGAATGCAGTTGCGGAGGAACATGCATAGCTGCTCCAACTCACAACCTTCAACAAGAATCTGCAAGGTGCGGCTTATTACACCATCAGTGACGAGTTCAAGCTCTTTCCCTTTAGTTTCCTCCAAAGCATTAGCGCATATAGTCGAACGGTCTTCCAAATCGATCTCCTTATTGTCAAAGAGATTCGATATCTCCAGAAAGTACTTTGCAGTTTCAGGTTCTACTTTCTTCCTAAATATTGTTGAGCACGAGAAAGAAACATTTACACTTCACATCCTCATAGATATAACTAGATCGTCTCGTCATAACATACAATGGGAATGTAAATTCAGAGAGAGTGTAGAGTCAATACCTAATAATATTCGCTACTCCAGTTGAAGCATTGGCGGATTGTGATGCATTCTCATTCTTCATACCCCTGGGATTCATCTTCATCGAACTATCCAAATGGTGGCCCTTCGTACGCCCTTTGCCACTGTGCCCATCCTCACCGCTGTTCCTTTTCTTTCTGGGCTTCTGGCCCGTATCCTTACTTCCTCTTTGTGCAGGAAAGCTACCCTCTACCCAGTCGCCTTGTCCCATGCCTTGGTGTGCTTCGACAGCAACTGCAAACCACGAGATTCAACAGGCATGGAGCAGAATCAGCAATCCAGAAATAGGCAAGCTATATACAAACAAAATCGCACTACCAGAGTAAGAGACAGAGGGACGGGGGCCTCACCTTTTCCTGGGACGAAGTAAGCCGGGGATAAGGTAGGCCGAGGAGGAGGTGAGCCGGCGGGGACGGGCTCGGGCGGCCGGTCGGCGGCGCAAATCGGTTGTCCCCGTCGATATGTGATGGCGGGCTTCGGGTGAGGATGGCGGGAGACGGAAAATCGGCGGCGGGGACGAGGACCGCCGGTCGCCGGTCGCCGGTAGGAGTTGAGGTGGCGGCCCGCGTACGGGAGGGGAGGGGAGGGGAGGGGCGGCGCGATAGGTGGAAGTGGAACCCTAGCTCACTCGGTACGATAGGATTCTGCCCAGGGTTCTAGCGGTGGTTTTCGTATCCTTTCGTCCGTCGTTCTTCGTAGGTACAGTACGTGGGTCGTCCTGTCGGCATTACAATGCAACGGGTCAACAAATGGTAAATGGCTTTTTTTACTAAAAGTAATCAAATACTAAAACATTTGGTAGTCAATTTTCTGGGTATGAATTGTTTTCTGATCAAGAGATATCCCGCATTGTTCTTTTTTTCTCGAGAATAAGTGGTAGGTCCTCATCCACTAACATCGATCAGGACCTAGGCGTTTTTGATTCTCATGCGGCATACGGTGCTGAGCCGACAAGTTTGAATTTTTAATTTTTTGTATTTCAGTTTCAAAAGGTTTTTATTTGATGCAGATGTGGTAAAAATTGTGTATGTGATTTGGGCCCAGTTCTTTTGGCGGCTTGAAAGCCTCTTTAACTTTACGGAAGCGGTTCGAAAAAAAATTACAAGGCTTAAAGTGGTTAAACTAACTAAGCTTGGAGCCTCATGAAATTTTGAGAAGCAAGTGGGCTTTCTACTGGGCCTTGTTTTGGCCCATGATTTGCAGAGAAAAAGAAAAAAAAAAATCATGCCATAGGAGAACACCGATGCAGACTTGCATTCAACATCTACGCCACTATCGACACAGACTTGCACGGCTGGAAACAATTCTTATCTCCCTGCGGTGAGTATATAAAAGAACATTACATTTCTCGGTGTAGAACTCAGTTTTTACAGCGCAGCCGCATAGCCAACAACAAGGCATCACAACCATGTCACTATATCGGTTCGCGCACACAATTTCTGCCTGAATGCAGTCTTCTAGAGCAGAACAAAGAGCATCTTTTATTTTATATTCACATAAAATCAGGTACTTTATGGACCAACAGCAAACCTTAGTTGGTGAGAAATTTCGATAGTCGTTCAAATCAACCAAGCAGCTAATAAATCAGTCGTTCAAGCATTTAACTGGCTCGGCAATTGGGTCTTGGCCTGTACTTGTACCGAGGACGTTCAGAGAGAAAAAATATACCTGGGAGTCGGGAGAGAGAAGAACCAGCAAGGGCAACGAGTGATGGAGATAGAGAAATCTGCCGCCGCCGTGCACCATTTCCTGCGCTCGCCTCTCACTTTCGTGGCCGACCCTAGTCCTTCGTTGGAACCAACGACCCCCAGATCCGAGACGGGAGAGGAGCTCTCGCTGCTGCAGGTCGCGCCGCCTCCGATCCCATCTACCGGTAGACCGAGGGATAAAATGCAAAACATCTTTCGGGACATTACTAGACTGCGAGTTCATATCTAATTTTGTAGGGGGTAATGTGAAAAACATGCGTGACGGACGGAAAAACGGTTGTACGAAAATCAAAATTATATAGTAAAGATAGAGATAGAGAAAATTGTTTCTCTCTTGTGAATGCTCCTACTATTTAATTTAGGCCAGAATTAGACACTGACTGTAGCACCACGGTTCTGAAAAGAGCGTGGCTTCTATGTGACATGTCAATCCCTGGATCGGTTCATTGTCCCACAATAGAATAAGATGAATAACATAGCAAAATATCCGTGTATCATAAATAACGAAGATCTAGAGTACCATTATTACAATAAAAGTTTAGCTCAAGGCTAGCTCAAATTATTCAAGTAGCAACATAAATAAAACAAATCCTCCATTCTTCAAATTGCCCACAAGTGAACAAGTGCCGAGTGGAGTACCGTGGCCTATATCGATTACTCGGAATCGGAATATCCTGCAACATGAAACGTAGCAGCCCCGAAGGGTCAATACATGGAATGTATGGCAAGTAGAGCTAGTAAAGGAGACAATAGTGCTAACATCTACATGCATATTTGGCAAGTGGAGTTGTGGCTAGCTTGTATATACAAACACCTTTGTCCTACTTTCATAAACAGTTTTCGATTTTATTTGAAAAGATTCCAATTAAGTTAACCCAAAAACATTAAAACAATTATGAAATTAGAATGAGCGAGAAACATGTCATGGGATCAATACCAAGCAACTCAGACGTCCATAACCGGGGACACGGCTAATCGATTAGATTATACGCCCTGCAGGGGTTAGTACACTTTACCCATGTGACTTGGTCAGCCCAGCTCGTACCATCACTCTCATTTTGGGTGATGATAGGGAGAAGTCCAAGAAGAGACTGTTCGGGAAGTAGCTCACCAATCCCGACGCGCACCGGTCCAACCTACTAAAATTCTACATCTCTTAATACGCGGGTTCGAGTTACCACAACCTACTAAGTCCAACCAACCGTCCATTTCATTATTGGCACATGGTTGTACACGTAAGCTACAAAATAAAGAAGCCAATCATTTTCTCTTGATACTTGGGTGTCTTTCCGCAATGATACCACAAAAAATTATCAATCCCATCACACCCAGGAGATTCATTGATTAAGTTGTTTTAGTTTTTGCAAACCAACACATTTAGAAACAACTTTCAGTGATGTAACCCAGCCCTCGTTCAACAAATCATGGCTAAGCACATCTACCAATGGTGGTTCATCTATAAGGAAAGCCCTACCACATAATAGGACATAGCATAGCGATAGTATCATCCTACACATGCAACTACAAAATACACGACAATGCATTGAAAATAGTAGGAGAACATCATGAACAAGGTAGCATCTACTTGTCTTGGTTGTAGCGGTCGGAAGAACAATCCACACACGAGCAAGCGTTGCACTCGTCACAATCTACACGATACAATTGCAATCATAAACAAACCATCCACAAGCATATGCAAAAAAGATGATGCAAGATGCATGCATGACAAGTGTACTGATGCTACAGCAGCATCACATAATCTTATTCAGTAAAGCTACTGGATGCATGCATGGAAAACAATTTTAGCGCAAGTAAAACTATTATGCAATTTATAATGCTCAATACTAGAGCTAGAACCCAAATAATTCACTACTGTTATCATACTGTTTGTAAAATCTTGGGGAAATTATACTGCGTAGGCATTGCTAATTAGGAACAGTACCAATTGGAATTTCTCAAAAAGGAATTACAAAACTCCCTGAGTAATTAAAATACTGCAGAAAGCCATTAAATAGTTTCTGCAAAAGTTTTTACTGTAAGCCTAACCTTTTAATTCACTCTGAGATTCCCCTTGTTCTACTGATTCCAGGGACATATTATTTGCAATTTTTGAAGTTACAGATCTTTTTCTACGAATTAATTACTCCAAAAAGGCCATTAACTCATTTAATTAAACTGGACAAAACCTTGCTGCAAAAATGTAAAACAATGGTACAACAAGATTCTACACGACTCACTGAATCTACACATATTTTATTTGTAATTTTTGGCCTAGTAGATTAATTTCTACGAATTTTACAAGATTTACCTAAAATCTGTCAATTAAAACTATTTAGGAAAATACCTAGTCAAACCTTGACTTTGACTGGGCTGACATGGCGGCTGACTGGGCGCTGACTGGGCGGTTGACCAGTCAGCACCTGAGCTGACCAGTCAACGGCCGATCTGGGCCGTTCATCTAAGATCGAGCGGCCAGTGAGAGGCGGCGAGACTTCACGGCGTTTGCCATGCGGCATGCAGTTCCGGGCGAGGTGGCACACGGGTCGGCGGACTCGGGCGATCCTCTGGGCGGTGGCGAGTCATGGCTCGGCGGGCGGCGAGCGGCCGGAGGCGTCGGCGTCAGGCGGGCGGTGTGTGGCGCGGCTGCGCGGAAGAAGGAGGGGGTCACGGGTCGCGGAAGCGCTATGGAGGCGCGGTGAGGCGAAGAAGGGGGGCGGCTCTTACGGCGGCACGCGCGGCTGGATCGGGGGCGACGGCGGCGCGATGTGGGAGGCGGCGGGCGGCCGGTGGGGCGCGATAGGAGAGAGGTAGGATGAAGGCTAAGAGGGGGTCCACGCTTGAGGCGGAAGCAGGTTGGCGGAGGCCGGTCAGTCGGGCGATGTCGGCGCCGAGCGGGCCCTACTGTCGGTGGGTGCAGACAAGATTGTGCGGGGCAGCAGCGGCCGCCTCACATTGGTCGGGTTGTTACCAAGCGGCTCCACCTTTTTTTAGTTTTTTTTCTATTTCTGTTGTAGTTTTTCCTTCGTATCCTCTTCAAACGAACTCCGAATCGAGTGATTCTTGTCCCTAATTTTTTGTAAAAACGAGGAGATCAACCTAGGATCATGTGGTATTTATTTCCACTGGTTTACAAGGGTGGGAAAATACAAGTCCTAGTATATCCTCTCGTAGGAGCATTTTAGCAATTCAAAATAGGGTTTTGAAAGTAGTGTTTTGCCAGAATCTTTTCAATCAAAAGTTTTGCATGGATGATTACGATGCAATGACATGAATGATATGCAGAACCAAATCTAAAATTTGGGATGTGACAAGACTAACCCCCTTAAGATGAATCTCGTCCCCGAGATTCGGCGCGGCTAGCAAATAGGTGCGGGTAGTCCTCTCGGATGTCATCCTCACGCTCCCAAGTGGCTTCCTCTTCGGTGTGGTGGCTCCATTGCACCTTGCAAAACCTGATCGTCTTGGTACGGGTAATTCTCTCCGCTGTCTCCTGAATCTTGACCGGCTTCTCCTCATAGGTCAAGTCATTCTCAAGCTGAACCTCCTCTAGTGGCACAGTGTCTCTCAATGGTGTATCCACCATCTCCGGATGGCACTTCTTCAGCTGGGACACGTGGAACACATTGTGAACAGCGGACAGAGCCTCTGGCAACTCCAACTGATAGGCAACTTCTCCTTTGCGTGCTAAGACCCGATATGGTCCAATAAACCGAGGTGCCAGCTTACCCTTAATTCCAAATCTCTTAACTCCACGAAGTGGCGACACTCTGAGGTATGCTCTATCACCTATCTCATACACCACTTCCTTGCGCTTGGCGTCAGCGTAGCTCTTCTGCCTTGATTGTGCTACCTTCAGCCTGTCCCTAATCAAGGCGACCTTCTCCTCAGCGTCCTTGATCAAATCAGGTCTAAACAACTGACGTTCTCCTACTCCATCCCATAGCAATGGTGTCCGGCACCGTTTCCCATATAGTACATCGAACGGTGACGTCTTGATGCTGGTTTGATAGCTGTTGTTGTAGGAAAACTCAGCATACGGCAAATTCTCATCCCAACTAGAACCATGAGCCAAGGCGCAAGCTCTCAAAGATGTCTTCCAAAATCGATTCACCCCTCTCGATTCCCCCATCGATTGGGTGGGTGCATGCTAAAATCCAATCTAGTGACTCGTGAATCGTGGTGGCGCTAGAAATGTGAGGTAAATTGGGTGCCTCTATCCGATACAATGCTCTTGGGAACTCCATGTAGGCACACAATTCTGTCCATATAAATCTTGGCCAGCTTTGCACTTGTGTAAGTCGTCTTCACCGGTATAAAGTGGGCTACCTTGGTCAAATGGTCGACCACTACCCAAATGGAGTCATATCCTGACCTGGTCCTGGGCAATCCTGTGATAAAGTCCATTCCCACTCTATCCCACTTCCAATCCCAGACGGCAATGGTCAGTAGTCCTGGCGGCATCCGTGTTCCGCCTTCACTCGGCTACATACATCGCATAAGGCAATATGCTCAGCGATGTCTCCCTTCATATTGTTCCACCAGAATCTGTCCTTTAGGTCCATATACATCTTCGTATTGCCCGGATGTATGGAATACGGAGAGTCATGAGCTTCCTACAAAATCAACTTCCTTATCTCCGGATCGTTGGGGACGCACAAACGATCTCCGTACCACAAGGTTCCTTGCTCATATTCGCGGAATTCCCTTGCTCGATCCTCCTTCATCTTTTGCTTTACTTCATCAATCTCTTTGTCTCCCACTTGAGCCTTCCTGATTCTGTCATGTAGCATTGGTTGGACTTCCATTGCTGCCAAATATCCTTCTGACACTACCTCCAGTCTAAGGTCCTTGAATTGCTTGCACAAATCCTCGGGCAATTCCCCAATTGTCAATCCATTGGCATAAACCTTCCGGCTCAGAGCATCTGCTACTACATTGGCCTTTCCTGGGTGGTATTGCAGATTCATATCATAGTCCTTGATAAGTTCCAACCATCTCCTTTGCCTCATATTTAGTTCCTTCTGTGTAAATATGTACTTCAGGCTTTTGTGGTCGGTGTACACATCACAGTGTTTTCCCATTAAGTAGTGCCTCCATACCTTGAGTGCATGAACCACTGATGCTAATTCCAAATAATGCGTGGGATAATTCCTCTCATGGTGTTTAAGTTGCCGCGAGGCATATGACACCACTCTCCCATCCTGCATCAGCACACTCTCAAGTCCCTGTCGAGAAGCATCACAGTACACTTGGAAATCACAGAACATGTGCAGTCACTAGTCGACGCTTCAGTTCCTGAAAGCTGGCTTCACACGCATCCGTCCATTCAAACTTCCTCTCCTTCTTCAGAAGTTCTGTCATCGGCTTAGCAATCTTGGAGAAGTTTTCAATGAACCTCCTGTAATATCCAGCAAGTCCCAAAAAGCTTTGAATCTCTCCCGCATTTGTGGGCGCTTCCCACTCAGTTACGGCAGTCACTTTGCTTGGATCAACATCGACTCCTTCTCCTGACACCACGTGTCCAAGAAATCCAACAGTGTTAAGCCAGAATTCGCACTTGCTGAATTTGGCATACAGCTTGTGTTCCCTCAGCTTCTCCATAATCAGTCGCAGATGTTTCTCATGCTCAGCATCATCCTTGGAATATATCAGTATGTCATCAATGAACACAACCACGAACTTGTCCAAGTACTCCATGAATACCTTGTTCATCATGGTCATGAAATATGTCGGGGCATTCGTTAGTCCAAAAGACATAACTGTATACTCATATAAACCATACCTAGTAGTGAAAGCGGTTTTTGGTATGTCCTCCTCCCGGATCTTCAATTGGAAGTAGCCCGATCGCAGATCAATTTTGATAAACACATTTGCTCCTTCTAGTTGATCAAACAAATCACTTATGTTCGGCAGGGGGTATTTGTTCTTGATGGTCACCTCATTCAGCGAGCGATAGTCCACCACTAATCTCTTGCTGCTGTCTTTCTTCTCCACAAATGCAGGCGCACCCAAGACGCATTTAACTAGGCTGAATGAATCCCTTGTCCAACTGCTCTTTCACCTGCTTCTTCAATTCCTTCAGCTCATCCACATCCATCTTATATGGTCTCTTTGCTATAGGTCCTGCTCCCGGCATCAGGTCGATGAGAAACTCCACTTCCCTATCAGGTGGCATCCCTGGCAGCTCTTTCGGAAACACGTCGGGATAATCCTTAATCACAGGCACAGTATCCATGCTAACCCCTTAAGAGAATTCAACTTACACCTTCCCGGTCGTACAGCCGACTTGAACCTGATTCTCTTACCATCCGGGGTTTTGAGTGAAACAGCTCGCTGTGCACAATCTATGTGTCCCCCATGCATAGACATCCAATCCATACCCAGAATAACATCTAACCCTTGTGATTCCAACACTACCAAATGTGCAATGGAATTGTGTGCTCCAATCCTCACAGTTAAGTCGTGGCATCCCGCGCTAGCTCTCATATCTCCTCCAGGTGAGCTTACTCTAATAGACTCTTTCATAGACTCAGTAGGTAGCTTATACTTATCCACAAATGCCCTTGATATGAATGAATGCGATGCACCAGTATCGAAAAGTATAAGTGCAGGGTGAGTGTTGATCGGAAACTTACCAATCACAAGGTCAGGCTCATCTGGGATCTCCTCCACATTCATGTGGTTCACTGTGGCCTTCTGGTTGTTGATTGGCTTCAGCACCTTCTTCTCCGGACAGTTGTCTGCATAATGTCCCTTCTGACCACACTTGAAGCATGTCACCTCACTCAGATCCTTCTTCACAAAGCTGCGATCACGGTTGCGATCATGTCCACCGTGTCCTCCAGAATGGTGAGAGTGTCCTCCCTTGTGGCTGTGGTGGTTGCTCTTGTGGTTATCATGGCGATGTCCATCGCCTCCATGGTGGTGGCGGTCATGGCTCCCATGGTGTCCATGGTCACTCCCTCCATGCTTGGAGTATCCATCATAAGAAGTGCGAGACTTGTGGTGAGAACCAGAGTGGTGATTGTTACTCTTTCTCTTGCGGTTTTCCTCCTGCTTGTGCTTCCCTTCCAAGATTCTGTCCTTCTCCATAAGCTCCTGGAAAGTGGGCCAATAAACCACCAGTAGCTGCACTGAAAGCTCATCACTGAGGCCATCCAGGAATCTCTCCCTCCTTTTTGCATCAGTGTCAACATCCTCAGGTGCATAACGAGACAGGTTGTTAAACTCCTCAATGTACTCAGCCACGGTGCGGTTGGTTTGGCGCAAGTTGTGGAACTCCTTCCTCTTCAGGCTCAGAACTCCTAAAGACACGTGGTTGGTCCTGAAACCTTCCTCAAACATTGCCCAAGTCACTGTGTCCAGCGGGTGGGTGATCTGAAAAGTGTCCCACCAAGAAGCGGCTGGTCCCTCCAGTAGGTGAGCGGCAAACCTCACCTTCTCAGCATCAGTGCATCCAACAGTTACCAGATCCTTGTTGACTGAACGCAACTAGTCGAGAGCAACCATTGGTTCCTTTGCGGTAGAGAACTTAGTTGGCCTTAGCCTCAGAAACCTGGTGAGAGCATCTCCCTGAGGCTGGTTGTTCCCATTGTTGTTGTTGTTGTTGTTGTTGTTGTTGTTCTGGGCTTCCATGAACTGGGTCATAACTTGGGTCAGCTGTGCCTGAGCTGCCATGAGCTGCTCCAACTCAGTGGGTTGTCAGCGGGGAGGCATCTGCGGTTCAGCACAGGTAAGCTTACAAAGAATCAACTACGAAAACAGGATTCTACCCATGCATTATGATCAAACAACAACTGAAAGAACATGTGGGCCCCCATGTGTGGTTTTGGTAATTAATGACAATCTTTATGGACTAATGTGTGTATTAAGTTATACTTGTAGGAATTGTCCATTGGCATCGCTTGGAGCTTGTGTCGGCTTCAAGGTCTATGAAATGAGAAGAATATATGTTGTGCAAGCTCAAAATGCGCAATCTTTAGAAGATCTCATGTTTGATGCTTGCCATCCTCGGTGATCATGGATCGATGATGAGGAATCAAGAAAGGCGTTCCATCTTGAGTAGGGAAAGATCGTCTACATCGAGCTCAAGTGGAATGCTCAAGGCAAAGGTATAATGTTGATAGGTTTTCCCTTTTGCCGGTCTTATATTGTTAGTGGAAGACCGGGTTTAGGATAGATAACCGTACTATCAAGAGGGGCTCTCGAATGAGTAACTCGATCACATCGTTCGGAGAGATCTCAAACCTTTGCATACTTGCATCATCGTATTTGGTTGTTATTTGGTCTTATCCATGTGAGTATATAGAGCTTGTGGTAATCTCCATAACAAGCTCTTGTTCATCAAAATTGGATCCCTCTTTTATATCTTATTGCGATTTTGATCTATGCGGTTTTTCGGTTTCTCACCAAGTGAGGTATCTCACATTATTATACTTGATACATTCTCACTTGGTGATAACCAATATTTTCACCTTTTATAGGGAAGCTCATGTCGTCCTCTTTCCAACGCAATTGGAATCGGGTCGGTCGAAGTTACCAATCAAAAGTTATAGTCGTTTGAATATCTGCTGGTCTCCTATACCGCATTTTTAGTACCTAGCAAGGCAGAAGGTTTTGGAAAGTTGCCAAAATCCACTGCCGGGCTAGGTACCAAAAAGCGGTAGTACCGCATTTTAGTACCTAGCGCGACAGAAGGTTTTTTACTTCGTCATTTGGATCTATCCTCCCTTGCTGGACTATGATGTTTCTTTACATGATCTTATAGAGGTTGTTGTCCTCTTCGAAACGAGCCCAGGATCATCGAAATCGGAGTCCGGATGCAAAAGTTATGGCTGTTTTCGTTATGTGATGACCGGTAGTACCGGACCAGGATCCGGTAGTACCGCTTTTTGGTACCAGGGAGCACAGAGAAAAAATGCGTTTGGAGCCCCAGGAACCCCAGGAAATGTCCGGTAGTGCCGGGAAAGTCCGGTAGTACCGGGAAAAAGTCCGGTAGTACCGGGAATCGCGTTTTTAGGTTGCAACGATTGGATTTTGGAGGGACCTATATAAGGGGCCTTCTTCCCCAATGGTTCCTTAACCATTCTTGCAAGTTTTCCCCTCCATTGTTGAACTTCTTGAGCTTGCTTTCTCTCAATCCCTCCGATGATTCTTGCATATTCTTGAGGGATTTGAAAGAGGAGATCTAGATCTACAATCCCACCAATCAATCTCTCCTCTAAGTGAGGGGAACATATTGGGATCTAGATCTTGGAGTCTTTTGTGGATTTCCTCCATTGTTCTTCCTCTCTTATTCCCCCATAAGCTTTTGTAGCTTTTGTGGAATTTGGGAGAGAAGGATTTAAACACCTTTGTGGAGTTCTTGCCATTTGCATTTGGTGCATCGGTTTGAGTTCTCCTCGGAGGATTTTGTTTGAGTTGCTCATTGGAGCTTGTCCCTCTTGGGTTCTTGGAACCCTAGACGGTTTTGTGGCCTTGGTGGCATTGTGGCCTTGGTGGCATTTGTTGAGGCCTTTTGTGGCATTTGTTGGGAGCCTCCAATTAAGTTGTGGAGAAGTGCCCCATCCTTGTGAGAGGTTCCGGTTGCCACCAACAAGTGCACCGATAGTGGAAGCGTGGATCGATCCCGTTGGGGTGAGATTCACCGGATAATAAGGGAGGCCCTTTGTGGCGTTGGTGGTTTGATATCACCCCCTCTCCAAATGAGACGTACTCCATGTTGGGAGGAACTCGGTAAAATATCGGTGTCCCCGCGTGCCTCGGTTATCTCTATACCCGAGCTCTTTACTTATGCACTTTACATTGTGATAGCCTTCGTGCTTGAAGTAATATATATATTGCTATCACTTTGTTGCTTGTATTTCTTAGCATAAGTTGTTGGTGCACATAGTTGAACCTTAGTTGTTCTAGGTTGTGCTTAACAAACTAAACACTAGTTTTATTCCGCCTTTGTTGAGCCACTCTAGGAAAAGTTTTAATCGCCTATTCACCCCCCCTCTAGGCGACATCTGTATCCTTTCAATTGGTATCAGATCCCGGTCTCTCATTTTAGGCTTCACCGCCTTGAGAGTAAAGATGTCGGCTAGAGGATTAGTGCACAATGAAATATTCATATTCGATGGCACAAATTATGATATATGGAAAAATCGCATGCTCATTCATTTCCGGGACATGGACCCAAATTTGGAGCATATTGTAGATATAGGTTTTTCTCCTCCTATGGATTTCAAAAATCTATCTTGTGAGGATGAGAAAAACTTATATCTCGATGCTCAAGCTTCTAATGTGCTTGTTAATGCTTTGAGCTATGTAGTTACCTCTTCAATCATTCCTTTTTGGAGCGCTCATGAGTTATGGACAAAACTTCAATATAAATATGTTGTGTCCAACATTATTGAGGATGATTGTCTTGCTTCCACTTCTGGTCGAGATGAGTTCTCATCCTCTACCACTTCACCAACATGTGACTTTTCACAAGGTAATGATATGGTGAGTGGTGATAGAAATTATAATATGGATAATGTGTTCACTATTTGTAATCCCTCATATCTATCTAGTTGCAATGATCTATCTTTGGACCTTAACACTTCTAGCACTCAAAATTCCTCACATGCTTGTGTTAATAGTCCTTGCATATCAGGTAGAAATGACTTGAATAAATCTCATGATGATATGCTCATGTTGTCTTGTTGCCATGATAAAAATGCTTCTATTTCCTCTAGTGCTTGTGTTGCTAACCATGTAGAGGAAAATGAAGATTCCATGGGCCAAGACAAGGTCTTGAATAGAGCTACAAGTGCAATCTCATCATCACCTTCCTTCGGTTCTCACATGTGCCTTATGGCTAAGGGAACAAAGGTAACCTCTTTGAGTCCCATTGTATCTCATGATGATGATGAGGTTGAGAATGATAATGATGATTATATAAGTAAGTATGATATTACCTCTATTAATAAAATGGGAGAGGTTGTCTATAGCGCTCTCTTCAAAAATAAAATTGCTTCCTCTAACTTTCTTGAAATCTTGAATTGTGCCATAGAAGGCAATGATCTTATTGAGGAGCAAGAAAACTTAATTGATGAAAAGTTTGCACTTGAGCGTGAGTATGCTAATGAAGTTGCACAACTAAAGGACTCCCTTGAAGAAGAACAAACCACCAAAGAATCTCTTGAGGAGACTTTTACTCTAGAATTATCTAGAGTAAAGGAATACCATGATAGAGAACTTGCGGTGGCTAACTCCTTCAAGATTAAAAATGATGAACTTGAAGTTGCTTATGCTAAACTTGTTGAGGATTTTAAGCACCTCGAAAATGGTTCTCGGGTCGTTAAGAGGGAGCTCATCAAACTCACCGAGTCACATGAGCAACTTAAAGCTTCATATTTAAAAGAGCTTGACAAGTTGCCCTCACCTCTTCCTAATAGTAATGATGTTTGTGCTACTAGCTCTATTTCTTGTGAAGCATCTATTTTGAAGGAGAATGTTGAGCTAAAGGCTCAAGTTGTTTTGCTAACTAGCAACTATGGGAAATTAGAAGAAAGTCATGATAAGATCTCGAGCTCGCATGAGGATCTTCTAGTCTCCCATGGTAGGCTAAAGTTAGCTCATGAGGCCATCGTGTCAAAGGTAACATCTAGTGGGCCTCATGTGGACATTAGCACTACATCTACTCCAAATGTTATATTGCCATGTGCTAGTCCTTGTAATTCATCCTCTCACAACCATGTTATATCTCGTGATGAATTACATTCTATGCCTTGTTGCTCTAACAATGTAGCACCTACTTCCTCTAGTACTTTTGTTGAAACTAACCATGTAGAGGAAATCAAAGAGCTCAAGGCTCAAGTCACTTCTTTGAAGAATGACTTGAAAAGGGTCATCAAGGGAAGGTCACACTCAACAAAATCTTGAGTGTGCAAAAATCCCCCAATGACAAGAGTGGGCTTGGATTCAACTCCAATGTCAAGAACAAGTTCACTATCAAGTTGAAGCACAAGTACAACAAGAAGAATGGCCAAGATCAAGTCAAGAATCCGGCCAACATTGTTTGCTTCAAGTGCAAGGAAGAAGGGCACCATGTTAGATCTTGCCCATTGAAGAAAAAGCCTCTTAGTGTGAAGAAACAAGGGAAGCGGCCTCAAGCTCCACCTCAAGTCATTAATGGGCCTCTTCCTAAGAGGACTACTCGAGCTCTTCCTCGAATTGTGGCTTCACCTAAGAGGAATGATGGCAAAAGTAGAACTTGCTACATATGCCGTGAGAAGGGGCATATTTCTTCCTCATGCACTATCGGTATATCCTCATCCAACCCTATCATTATTGATGATGCTTATTCTCTCTGTAAGGATGAGGTTGGCAATGTGTTTGCCAAATTTGTCGGTGTCCAATGTGGTGTCAAGAAAAGAACCATTTGGGTTGCCAAGCCTATTGTGACTAACTTCTTAGGACCCAACTTGGTTGGGGACCAACAAGCCAAAACTTGATGAATAGGTGTGTTTTGGAGGGCATTGGAGTCTTGGCTACATTATGAAGAATTGAGGGATATTCATCAAGTATTATTGTCAAGACAAGCCATTTGTATTATCATGATTATATTATATTTCCAATGTTCCTCCTTGCGGTAACATATGCTTAACTCATTACATTGAAAGTTACTCGCCCCTTGTGCATATTTTGGTTTTGTATCTTCCATGCTTTTGTACATGTTGTGCTTTCCACTTAATTATCTTGAGATATCAAGTATGATTAGGTGGCACTCCATGTATGTGTGTTTATTGTGTTTGAGCCTTACTTGGTTATATTTGGTATCTTATTTGGCTCTTGTGAGAGATTAATGGATTATCCCATTTTGGGGAAGTGTTATGCTTGGGCATTCCACAATCCTAAAAATGTGTGTACATGAGGAATACCACCTAGTATTTATATTGGATTATTGTCTAGTCTCTATGTGGTATAATTCTCATGAGAAATTTAATTTTATATTGTCCATTAATTATCTCTATTTGTATTATTTTGCCTCACGTTGGTTTTATGGTAGTATCACATTATGGGGGAGTCATATTCTTAGTGCATATTACAATCGTAGAAAATGTGAATATTTGAGGTTGTGTCACTTAGAATTGATATTGATAATTATCTAGCACCTATGTGACACATTTGCTCATACAATTTCCAATTTGCTTGAATGGCTTTATTGATATTATTTTGGATCTTGTATATGAGAGTGTTTCTTGGTATGTGTTTCCTCATATTTAGATATATATATCCTCATGGAAACCATTTGCTTCAAGTTACTCTAATCACTAGCGATTGTGTGACTATTGGAAGCTACCAAGAATCTTGTTCGAAGTATCATGCTTAATTCTTATCCTTTGTTATATGCTTCTTGTTGTGACTTTGATCTTGGATATCCATGCTAGATACCTTGGGAAAATTATTCCCAATATTTCTTGTCCTTGGATAATGAGTACTCAATTTATGGTAGAATTTATTGATCATATTCACTTTGGCCCTAGCTTAATATTATCCTATATTTGGCCACGAAAATGTTTTGTGTTGTCTCCCAAGCCTTCCTTGCTTCTTGTTGATATTATTATTTTATTGATATCCTCTTGTGTTTTACTTATTGTAGGTACAAGTGATGATCCCATTTGTGTGCATTTTGAATTTAAAAGGAAAATCCTACACAATGCACTATCTATGGGGGAGCTCTCCTATATTATTTAGAACACTCATATTTATGCTTCTTTTGTTTGTTCCATATCGGGTTTTATGTGCTTGGAACCTCAATCTTTTCGCTTTGGTATTTTGTGCCATCATGAGAAGTTTGGGGAGTTTGGTTTCTTGTTGGAACCTTGCTCTTTTTGGGAGTTGGTTTTGTCTCATTCCTTGTTTCACGTTTTGACCATTTTAGAATGAGATAAATCCTTGAGCATTTGTATTTTATCTATCTTTTGCTCTTTGGCTTTTGCCTAGTTCATTTTTGAACTTATGCTCTTTCATGTGTTGAATTGGTTATTTGATACAATTTGGACACCGCTTGTCTTGTCACACTCTTGTGTGTGCCAACTCGGTTTACTTGGTGTTTTTGTTCAAATTGTATCTCATTTTTGGTTCTTGAAATCTTTATGCATGCATGTTTACTATATGCTTATATTAAGGCATGCTTGCTTTCTTTGATCCAATATATAGGGGAAACTCCACCAAATCCCATCGGCTAAGTTGTGCATGAAATTCAATTTCATATCAATATGCACATATTTATGTAGAGTCTCTCCTATGTATTGTAGTTGCACTAACTACATTGAACCCAATTAGTTTGGGGACCATTTTGTACTTAAATGTGTTTTAGGTACATTGGAGATATATTGGATGCTTGTCTCTCAATTTTGAAGAAGTGATGCTTAGAAGAAAATTTGAGGCAAGCTATAGGATGATCAACGAATTCATATCCTCTACATCCTACCAATTATATCTCGGTAACAAGTATCTCTTTCTCATGCTCACATATCTTGATTCCAACCGTTTGTCGGTTGCCTTCTAGCATGAATTAATGTATTTGTAATTGTTGTAGTTCTAGCCATGGTTTTAAGAGGGCTCACTATTGTAAATGTGTATAAGTTGAGATGAGTGCATATAATTGGGACTATACAAAATCATGCATATGAGCCATCAATCCCAAATATGTCAATCTAGCAATTTTATTGCCTATCTTTTCCTCAAATTCTCTCATGTTCAATATTGAGATTTTGCTAGTTTTAGTGATACTTGTTGCCTTTCTCCATATATTCCAACTTTCTCCTTTTTCCCTTGGTCATAGTTGTAATATATGTAGTGTGTTGGTGTTTGAAGTTCATTAATGTACAATAAGATAGATTTGAGCCTTTGGCCATGCTTTGAAGCAAAAATCTTATTGGTATATGTTATGACTTCATTTTTGCTTCCATGTGCTTCTTGTATATCTTCTTTATGTGTGCATATTTCTTTGTTGGCATATGTCTTTGTGATGTTTTCAACTTAGAGACATATACACATATGAGAAGATAATTTTAGTTGATCTTTAATCCTTGGAGACCACCTTTCTATTCCTTTTGATTCTTTGGTGGCTTCCAAATTTAATTGCCTATGAGTGCTTGTTCCTCTTGTTTGCACATTTTGGCACTCATATTTGTTCTCTCATGTATTGTATTGTTAAATGAACTTGGATGAGTGAGGATTCCATGATTATGCACCTTGATCCCAAATGCAATTATCATAATTGGTGTATTATCTTTGGGGAGCTCATCTAATTCACTTAAGAATGCTCATTTGTCTCCTTTCTCATTTTTGTGCCTTAAAATGTTTATGGAGGAGTGAGGATTCCATATTTGTGCATTTTTGTATTGAGATACACCGATTTTAAAGTATGCACAAATCTTGGGGAGCTTCTCTATTTTATTTAAGCATTTATTTGATCTTTCATTTGTTGGGTTTTAAATACTTATGGGGGAGCGAGGATTCCATATTTGTGCAATATGTATTCTAATGCATTTATTTTGAATTATGCACAAATCTTGGGGAGCTTCTCTATTTATTATTTAAAGCACTATCTTGCTCATATCATAATATCTCATAGTTTCCATTTGAACTCATTTGTTGTTTTCAATTGGTTTGTCGGACCTTGTAATTGCTTGCATCATTTGACTTTATTTATTTTGGCAATCTTTGGGTCCTCGATATAGTTCTACTCCCTCCCAAGTATTCATCATTGGATATGCGCGAAGGCACACCTTTGGAGGAATTATTATTATATTTGCCTTCTAGAGCTTGTCACCCATTTCGGCAATCGATGCCAATGGAGGAGAAGTTTTAGAGGGTTTAAGGGAAGTTAGTTTATGCATTGAGTTTGTTCTTAAATCATTTGCCTTTCATGCTATTGCTTCTTTGTTGTTGCTTAGCATGTGGTATATATAGAGGAAACTCCACCAATGATAATGATTGGCAATATATGCAATGAAATTCAAGTTCATCACACATGCATAGATTGTGGGGGAGTTTGCTCTATATATGGTGGTAGTATGAATATCACATACTTGTGTAGTATTTGATATTGGTGTTACCATTTGATTCATTAAAATTCCTTATATAAACCCTCTTAAAGGGATCGTCATCAATTACCAAAATGGGGGAGATTGAAAGAACATGTGGGCCCCCATGTGTGGTTTTGGTAATTAATGACAATCTTTATGGACTAATGTGTGTATTAAGTTATACTTGTAGGAATTGTCCATTGGCATCGCTTGGAGCTTGTGTCGGCTTCAAGGTCTATGAAATGAGAAGAATATATGTTGTGCAAGCTCAAAATGCGCAATCTTTAGAAGATCTCATGTTTGATGCTTGCCATCCTCGGTGATCATGGATCGATGATGAGGAATCAAGAAAGGCGTTCCATCTTGAGTAGGGAAAGATCGTCTACATCGAGCTCAAGTGGAATGCTCAAGGCAAAGGTATAATCTTGATAGGTTTTCCCTTTTGCCGGTCTTATATTGTTAGTGGAAGACCGGGTTTAGGATAGATAACCGTACTATCAAGAGGGGCTCTCGAATGAGTAACTCGATCACATCGTTCGGAGAGAGCTCAAACCTTTGCATACTTGCATCATCGTATTTGGTTGTTATTTGGTCTTATCCATGTGAGTATATAGAGCTTGTGGTAATCTCCATAACAAGCTCTTGTTCATCAAAATTGGATCCCTCTTTTATATCTTATTGCGATTTTGATCTATGCGGTTTTTCGGTTTCTCACCAAGTGAGGTATCTCACATTATTATACTTGATACATTCTCAATTGGTGATAACCAATATTTTCACCTTTTATAGGGAAGCTCATGTCGTCCTCTTTCCAACGCAATTGGAATCGGGTCGATCGGAGTTACCAATCAAAAGTTATATTCGTTTGAATATCTGCTGGTCTCCTAGGTACCAAAATGCGGTAGTAAGGCAGAAGGTTTTGGAAAGTTGCCAAAATCCACTGCCGGGCTAGGTACCAAAAAGCGGTAGTACCGCATTTTAGTACCTAGCGCGACAGAAGGTTTTTTACTTCGTCATTTGGATCTATCCTACCTTGCTGGACTATGATGTTTCTTTGCATGATCTTATAGAGGTTGTTGTCCTCTTCGAAACGAGCCCAAGATCATCGAAATCGGAGTCCGGATGCAAAAGTTATGGCTGTTTTCGTTCTGTGACGACCGGTAGTACCGGACCAGGATCCGGTAGTACCGGGGTCCGGTAGTACCGCTTTTTGGTACCGGGGAGCGCAGAGAAAAAATGAGTTTGGAGCCCCAGGAACCCCAGGAAATGTCCGGTAGTCTTGGAAAGTCCGTAGTACTGGAAAAGTCCGAGTACCGGAATCGCGTTTTGGGCTGCAACAGTTGGATTTTGGAGGGACCTATATAAGGGGCCTTCTTCCCCAATGGTTCCTCAACCATTCTTGCAAGTTTTCCCATCCATTGTTGACCTTCTTGAGCTTGCTTTCTCTCAATCCCTCCGATGATTCTTGCATATTCTTGAGGGATTTGAAAGAGGAGATCTAGATCTACAATCCCACCAATCAATCTCTCCTCTAAGTGAG
This sequence comes from Avena longiglumis, assembly GCA_030063025.1. Taxonomy (NCBI): domain Eukaryota; kingdom Viridiplantae; phylum Streptophyta; class Magnoliopsida; order Poales; family Poaceae; genus Avena; species Avena longiglumis. Next base: position 446,254,452 of record CP125977.1, read on the forward strand.
GGGAACATATTGGGATCTAGATCTTGGAGTCTTTTGTGGATTTCCTCCATTGTTCTTCCTCTCTTATTCCCCCATAAGCTTTTGTAGCTTTTGTGGAATTTGGGAGAGAAGGATTTAAACACCTTTGTGGAGTTCTTGCCATTTGCATTTGGTGCATCGGTTTGAGTTCTCCTCGGAGGATTTTGTTTGAGTTGCTCATTGGAGCTTGTCCCTCTTGGGTTCTTGGAACCCTAGACGGTTTTGTGGCCTTGGTGGCATTTGTTGAGGCCTTTTGTGGCATTTGTTGGGAGCCTCCAATTAAGTTGTGGAGAAGTGCCCCATCCTTGTGAGAGGTTCCGGTTGCCACCGACAAGTGCACCGATAGTGGAAGCATGGATCGATCCCGTTGGGGCGAGATTCGCTGGAGAATAAGGGAGGCCTTTTGTGGCGTTGGTGGTTTTATACCACCCCCTCTCCAAACGAGACGTACTCCATGTTGGGAGGAACTCGGTAAAATATCGGTGTCCCCGCGTGCCTCGGTTATCTCTATACCCGAGCTCTTTACTTATGCACTTTACATTGTGATAGCCTTCGTGCTTGAAGTAATATATATATTGCTATCACTTTGTTGCTTGTATTTCTTAGCATAAGTTGTTGGTGCACATAGGTGAACCTTAGTTGTTCTAGGTTGTGCTTAACAAACTAAACACTAGTTTTATTCCGCCTTTGTTGAGCCACTCTAGAAAAAGTTTTAATCGCCTATTCACCCCCTCTAGGCGACATCTGTATCCTTTCAATTGGTATCAGAGCCCGGTCTCTCATTTTAGGCTTCACCGCCTTGAGAGTAAAGATGTCGGCTAGAGGATTAGTGCACAATGAAATGTTCATATTCGATGGCACAAATTATGATATATGGAAAAATCGCATGCTCATTCATTTTCGGGACATGGACCCAAATTTGGAGCATATTGTAGATATAGGTTTTTCTCCTCCTATGGATTTCAAAAATCTATCTTGTGAGGATGAGAAAAACTTATATCTCGATGCTCAAGCTTCTAATGTGCTTGTTAATGCTTTGAGCTATGTAGTTACCTCTTCAATCATTCCTTTTTGGAGCGCTCATGAGTTATGGACAAAACTTTAATATAAATATGTTGTGTCCATTATTACATTAAAAGCTTAGCTCAAGGCTAGCTCAAATTATTCAGGTAGCAACATAAATAAAACAAATCCTCCATTCTTCAAATTGCCCACAAGTGAACAAGTGCCGAGTGGAGTACCGTGGCCTATATCGATTACTCGGAATCGGAATATCCTGCAACATAAAACGTAGCAGCCCCGAAGGGTCAATACATGGAATGTATGGCAAGTAGAGCTAGTAAAGGAGACAATAGTGCTAACATCTACATGCATATTTGGCAAGTGGAGTTGTGGCTAGCTTGCATTTACAAACACCTTTGTCCTACTTTCATAAACAGTTTTCGATTTTATTTGAAAAAATCCCAATTAAGTTAACCCAACAACATTAAAGCAATTATGAAATTAGAATGAGCGAGAAACATGTCGTGGGATCAATACCAAGCAACTCAGACGTCCATAACCGGGGACACGGCTAATCGATTAGATTATACACCCTGCAGGGGTTAGTACACTTTACCCATGTGACTTGGCCAGCCCAGCTCGTACCATCACTCTCATTTTGGATGATGATAGGGAGAAGTCCAAGAATAGACCGTTCGGGAAGTAGCTCCCCAATCCCGACGCGTACCGGTCCAACCCACCAAAATTCCACATCTCTGGATACGCGGGTTCGAGTTACCACAACCTACTAAGTCCAACCAACCGCTCATTTCATTATTGGCACATGGTTGTACACGTAAGCTACAAAATAAAGAAGCCAATCATTTTCTCTTGATACCTGGGTGTCTTTCCGCAATGATACCACCAAAAATTATCAATCCCATCACACCCAGGAGATTCATTGATTAAGTTGTTTTAGTTTTTGCAAACCAACACATTTAGAAACAACCTTCAGTGATGTAACCCAGCCCTCGTTCAACAAAGCATGGCTAAGCACATCTACCAATGGTGGTTCATCTATAAGGAAAGCCCTACCACATAATAGGACATAGCATAGCGATAGTATCATCCTACACATGCAACTACAAAATACACGACAATGCATTGAAAATAGTAGGAGAACATCATGAACAAGGTAGCATCTACTTGCCTTGGTTGTAGCGATCGGAAGAACAATCCACACACGAGCAAGCGTTGCACTCCTCACAATCTACACGATACAATTGCAATCATAAACAAACCATCCACAAGCATATGCAAACAAAGATGATGCAAGATGCATGCATGACAAGTGGATTGATGCTACAGCAGCACCACATAATCTTATTCAGTAAAGCTACTGGATGCATGCATGGAAAATAATTTTAGCGCAGGTAAAACTATTATGCAATTTATAATGCTCAATACTAGAGCTAGAACCCATATAATTCACTACTATTATCATACTGTTTGTAAAATCTTGGGGAAATTCTACTGCATAGGCATTGCTAATTAGGAAGAGTACCAATTGGAATTCTCAAAAAGGAATTACAAAAATCCCTGAGTAATTAAAATACTGCAGAAAGCCATTAAATAGTTTCTGCAAAAGTTTTTACTGTAAGCCTAACCTTTTAATTCACTTTGAGATTCCCCTTGTTCTACTATTCTAGGGACATATTATTTGCAATTTTTGGAGTTACAGATCTTTTTCTACGAATTAATTACTCCAAAAGGCCATTAACTCATTTAATTAAACTGGACAAAACCTTGCTGCAAAAGTGTAAAACAATGGTACAGTAAGATTCTACACGACTCACTGAATCTACACATATTTTATTTGCAATTTTTGGCCCAGTAGATTAATTTCTACAAATTTTACAAGATTTACCTAAAATCTGTCAATTAAAACTATTTAGGAAAATACCCAGTCAAACCTTGACTTTGATCACCGTGGCGTATTCGGCGGTTGACCGGTCGGCCTGGCTTGACTCAGATCAGCCGATCTGGGCCGTTCATCTAAGATCGAGCGGCCAGGGAGTGAGGCGGCGGCGAGACTCACCGGCGATGTCGACGGCGGCGACAACGGCGGCGGCGAGGTGGCGCACGGGGTCGGCGGACTCGGGGCGATCCTCTTGGCGGTGGTGGCGCGAGTCGGTGGGCTCGGTGCGGGCGGCGGCCGGCGGCGGCGGCGGCGAGGCGGCGGTGTGCGCGGCTCTGCGCGGAAGACGAAGGAGGAGGAGGTCGGCGGAGGCGCGGCCTTCTGAGGGGAAGAGGAGGCGGCGGCTCTTCAACAGGCGGCGACGGATCGGGCGGCGGCGGTTCGGTGTGGGGTGCGATAGGGGAGGCGGGGCTCGCGGGCTAAGGGGTCCACGCGGTGTCCGAGGCGGAAGCGGCGGGGGATTCTTGGTCGGGGCCGGTCCGCAGCGATGTCGGCGCCGACAGTAGGCCCCACTGTCGGTGGTCGGCGTATGACAGATAGTACCATGGCGGCGCTGGCAGCTGCCGCTGCTGGTAAGCTCGGCCAATGGGCTGTGTGGCATCCATAAAACCACTACTAGAAAATCGCGTTGAATTTGTGCATTGCCTCGTCATCATCATGCATTATGCGCATAAACGATGTTCAGAAGCCCGTTTGTTTTCTAAACGCCTCCTTTTCAAACATCAAAACCGGGTCCCCGGAATATTTTGTTTGTTGCTATCGGTTTGCAAATGGCGTTATTAAAACAAATAAAAATTATAAATATTTTAGTAGGGGCAGTCGAACGGGCCAACCCGACCCGAACGACTACCCCCAGAAATTAAATCGGTCCAAACCTAAAACCTATTCTACCTAAAACTCTACCCACCCCCTCCTTCCACATCACCCGGACCAATCCCCTGCTGCCACATCACCCTTGCCCCAACCCCCAACCAATCAGAAACCGCCACCTGGCCCACTTGCCTCTCTCCTCTTCCCATCCAGCTCACAGCCCACCAACCAACTCCACCGACAGCTTCCCCACACTGGTCCAACCAGCGCACTGAACCCCCCCCACGCGGCAGCCAGCCCCACCCCGTCCCACCACCCACCCGTCGCCCATCCTCTCTCTTCTTCCTCCTCGATCCCCGCTCTCTCCTCGGTCCCAGCTCGCCTCTCCTCCTCCTCATGGCGCTGCCGCCCGGCGCACCTCCGTCCGAGCTCCGTCGACCCGCCTCGCCCTCCTCGGTTCCCTCCCGTCGCGGCAGCCACGGAGCCTCGTCCTCCGTGCACCGCCCCTGCCTCGCCGGAAGCCCTCACGCCGGCCTCTTCGCCCGCGCCCTCGACCACCGCGCCTCGCTCATGCGAGCTCCGGCCCATGACGTCGCCGTCCACCGCTCCGCCCTTACGGGACCCGGCGCCCGCCGCCGCTCTCCGTGCGCCCGCCAGTGACGCTTGCCCGGCAAACCCGCCTCGCTAACCCTCGCCCGCCACGGCTCCGCCCGCCAGCGGCCGGCGTCTCGTCGCTCACCGCCGCTGGGCATCCCGTCCGGCCGCCGCAGCGATTACCCGACCCGTTGCCGAGTACCTCCGCTGCCTTCGCCCCTTCGCGCCTCTGCCCGTGCCTCGTCTGCTCCGTCGTCGTTCCTCTGTCCCCGGCCGCCGACCTGCGCGTCCGTGACCTCAGCCGCGTGCGCCGCCTCGCCGAGCTCTTCGTCACCCCTTTGCTGCTGCCGTGGAGTTTTGGTACAGGTGCAGGTCCTCTAGTACCAGTGGGTTGCCCATGTGCCGTGTTTGGTGATGTTCAGAAGAAAGTGGGATGTGTAGAGGATTGCGATGGCGCCGTGTGAAGACGGGTCAGTGGCGATTCTCTGACTTCAACGACCTCCATCGAACAAGTCTGAAGAGTACCTCACTAGGACAGCAAGACCGTCGGTGCGTTCCCAGATCATCACCGGCAATCGAGACCGGAACCGACAAGATCGCCTACCCGGAACATCAAGATCCCCCTCACGGAATCGAAAGACCGAACCCTCGGTACGCCAAGTTCGCCGACACGGATGCGACAAGTATTTTCCTCGAGGACGCCAAGTGCTTCACCCCGACGCCAAGACCGAACCGACACAAGAACCCGACAAGTTCGACACCGGCCAGGGCGAGTCCGGTGCCCCGACGCCAAACCAAGTACGCCCACCCGGAACGCCAAGGACCCCGCGAGAGACGACAAGACCGACAACATGACCCGAAGACCCCGGATGCGCCAAGATCTACCCCCGTCAACCGAGAACGCTTCCACCGAGGCCATCGAACCCTGAACCCTGGACCCCGACCCCGACCCCGAACTCCGTCGAACCCTGAGACCGACCCCGAATCCCGGAACCCCAAGATCGTCGAGACCCTAGATGTGTGACCCTTTTCCTCGAAACCCTATTTTATAAATGATATCAACTTGATGCATATTTAATTGCCATACTTGCATGCATAAACATATGGTTTGGGGGCCTTATGCCGATTCACCTCTTGATTAAATATGGGGCCCATATGCGGGCAAATCTAGCCTTATATTGGCCTCATTTAAATTTGTGTAGCGAACCGGTAACTCTTTTTGCCTTGTTAAAACAACATTTAAATTGCGGGGAATCTAAACAACATGAACCACCTAATTAATTGTCGGGACCCCGGTTCCCCTTAATATGACCTAATTGCATCGCACCTTTGCCATGCCATGCATCATGCATGCATCATGCCGATCTTCTGCCGTTGTATTAAATATTGCATCCGGTGTTTCTTCTAGTGTTTTGCTTCTTCGCGGATAAGGCCGTTGAGTTGATGTGAGCTTCGTCCCGATCTTCGGTTGAACCCTTCGACAATGTTTTCAGGCGAGCATCTCCCCCTTTCTACCTATCTTACTTTTATAGTATTTACTTCCCTCCTGTTGATCTACTGCTATCTGTGTTGCGTTGCTCTAGTTTCGTACCCGTGATATCCCTTGCAGCCATATATAGCCTTGGACACATCCTATTACCAGTTGCTTGGTAGATAGTTGGACCCGCGTGTCGTAGTCGCTTGCTCAAGTGTTTTGCTTGTCGTCAAGTACCACAATTGTTGGAGAATTGCCATGTTGGCGTTGGAGATGATCATGGTTTACTTATTGTTCACTTTAATTCTGTTTAACAACTAAAATTGAATTAAGCGAGGCATCGGTGGGTGATAGGTAAGATTTGGTTTCCGAGCCCACTTGTGTCCCGTGGGACCGAGTTCTTGACACTGTTAGAGATCGAGCGCTAACCACGGTGGGGAGATATGGGCCCCATTGATAATTACACGATTTCAAAGTATTGTCTTGGGGCCACAACTAGTTTGAGGTGTTTTACTATCCTGTACTTATGCCATGCTTTCTTGCTTTATTTAAATTGTGCGAGTCTTCGCATTGTCGCTTTGTTAGGAAGCGGAGTGATTTCGCGGTATGGGCGATCCCGTTTGGGCATCTTGTCGATATCGCCATCGACGCAAACCGAGTCCGTCTCGAGACCGGCCGACTCCGTTCTTGGTGTCGACTCGGTGGGGTGGCCCCGTGCTTGCTTTGGAGTGCAGGAACGTCGTGACTTAGGCCCGCCGATACCGATGGGTGTATGTTAAGCGATCGGCAAAAGGGTCAAGTATTTGTGGATACTTTGGTGCACCCTGCAGGTTTAATCTTTCCGAAGCCGTGTCGCGGTTATGGACGACTTGGAGCACGATGTCGATCATAGACAACTATAACTAAAGTTTCTTGTTTTAAATTGACTTGATTCCGATATGATTAGTAATCACTTCACTACAACGGAATGGCTAAGTAAAAGTACCAACAATCGCTGGGTTTTGGGGTTTATCTCATGCTATCTGCACTGATTAGTAATTGTTGCAACTATAACGGAATGGTTAACTAAAAGTGCCCTTGCTTACTTTATCGGGATGACTATCTAAACTGACTAGTAAAGTGCCACAACTATAACGGAATAATTAAAAGCGCCAAGCGTGTGAGTTCCTCGGTTGACTTCCTCGTTTGGTCTCGAGGAAAGCCAGATGGGTTTGTTTGGTGATAGCTTGGGTTGGATCCGGTTAGGTCATTCTTATCCCTCTCGATATCCGCCGGTTGTATCGAGTCTCTATAGGTCGTTTAGTGCATCTTTGCTGCCGATCCACCATACCTATGTGGCGAGGACCGAATTCTAGCCTCATGGTGCGGCCTCGATCTTGACGCTCCTTCTTTTTCCTTTGCCCTTTGTCGGCACCTTTTGTTTAAGCGGGTTTTGAGATCGACGCCCGTTAGCGGGGTTACCCTTCCGCTTGGCACAGGCAGTTATGGGCGCCATTGGTTATTCTTCAGGATCTTAGCCCCATTTGCATCTTGTCCGTAGTCGGACGCCCATCGCTTTCAAGGTGATTTGGATCTTTGTACCATATTTGTATTCTTGACTCTTTGAGTCATTTGTTGTATATATCATTACGTGGATCCCATCGAGGACTGTTGTGTAATGTTATTACTTTGCTTTCCACCCGCACGAAAGTGCCTGGTGGGCACCTTCGAATCGTTTCTATGCGGGTTTGACGAGTTTCGCTAAAACTTGCATAGGGCCGATTCTGAGGGTGTTACAGGCTGCGCTGCTGTCCACCCTTTTTTTTGTTTTTCTTTTTCTATTTCTGCTGTAGTTTTTCCTTCGTATCCTCTTCAAACGAACTCCAAATCGAGTAATTTTTGTCCCTAATTTTTTGTAAAAACCAGGGGATCAACCAAGGATTATGTGGTATTTATTTCCACTAGTTTACAAGGGTGGAAAAAATATAAGTCCTAGTATATCCTCTCATAGGAGCATTTTAGCAATTCAAAATAGGGTTTTGAAAGTAGTGTTTTGCCAGAATCTTTTCAATCGAAAGTTTTGCATGGATGATTGTGATGCAATGACATGAATAATATGCAGAACTAAATCTAAAATTTGGGATGTAACACTGACTGGGCCCCGTAAACAATGGAAACCCTGACAAGCGGAAAATCGTGGAAAGCATTAACAAAACAAAGCACTACTAGCCTGGTTGACATTGTGGCTGACAATGCTCATGTAACGAGCTTAATTTTCCTCACTTCCATGAGCTATTCAGTGGCTGTCACTTTACAGGCATCGTTGTATGCTCATATTAGTACGTGTACAACGTATATGAGTCAAAATGCTCAACCGTTTAGATACATCTCATGGGACCAGATAACCATTTAGCTTGGTGGCAAGGCTAGCGGGTGCGCAGCCAGCCCATTCGGGTTCAAGTTCCATGAAGACTGAATTAAACGGAGTTTTATTCGAGCGCGTATAATTCGCTGCTGAAAATATCTCATCTACCGAAACAACGTATAACCCGCGAGTGATCATTCAACATTTTTACATCTCATGGGACCGCTGAAGCAGACCATGCATAGCTCTAACTCCATCTCGTTTGCTCCGGCGAGACTCAAAGATGAAAAAAGTATCTTTAATTGGCTGGTGGTGAGTCTAACACAAGACTTAACTCAGAAAATCTTTTCCTTAAACTTGCTCCACCGTTTAGACATATATCTAAAAGAGGTAATAACACTATTAGTCCCATATCTTGCACACTAGGTGCGGATTAGTCCCACAAGTTGAATTAGTCAATCCCGTCATCCCTAAACTTGTTGATCCGCGTCTGCCCACTTTGCAGCCAGACCCTTATATCGTTAACATTAAAAATCAGGTATGGTCAATCAATTGGTTGGAAGGGGGCTGGCACGAAAAAATAGCAACCGCTTCCGCCGGTCACGTATTAGTCGGTGCCTTTCCTTCCTGTACCTCCTCTTTTTCCTTGTTGGAGGCCGACGACGCCGAGGACGCAGACTGCTGCGGCTCCTTCTCCCTTGCCGTCCGTGACGCCCAGGACATCGATGCTGCCAGAAAATGCGCTGCCGCGAGTTCAATGAAGATCCTCCAGACTAAAGTATATACGCCATAAAAAGCGTTACCCAAGCACACACTTCCTCGAAATCAGTTGGTTTTGTTGTGTTTTACGATTTGGTGGATGATCGGGTTCAGATTAGGGATCTTGAGAAGTGGTGAAGTGGCAGTAGTACTTAGGAATTGTTAGGTGTTTTAGCAATTGTGGTATAGCAGAGCAGTTGATATGTTTTACTCTGACCGCTCTGCGTCCCTGTTAGGTGTTAGCTCTGACTATTGTTAATCCCCATAGCAATAAGTGTCTACCTTAATGGTCGTAGTTATTCTTTTTCTCTGTGCAATCACCATCTATGATAAGAAGTCGTAACAGTTCCTGTCATTGTTTATTCTTTTGGATCATCACATGATTTGTATAGTGGTGAGTATTCTGTTACATTCAGTTCTTTGATCTATTGGCTGCTGAATAAATCAAGTAATAAAACTGATTAGAAATTGATCCGACCTACTATTCGAGTTAGATTCGATATACTTCTGTTTGCTATCGATCTAGTTCATCTGGATCAAGAATTTTTCCTTCAAATAAGTGGATATACAGACCAACATCCAAACAAATAGACAAAATGAAATATTACTTGCTAGCTTGGTACTCCATGAAGGGAATATGCCCGAGAGGCAATAATAAAGTGGTTATTATCGTATTCCTTATTTATGATAAATGTTTATTTTGCATGCTATAATTGTATTAATACGGAAACGTTAATACATGTGTGTTTAATAAACAAAAAGGAAGTTCCTAGTTATGCCTCTCTTATAAACTAGCTCGTTGATTAACAAGATGATCAAAGTTTCTTGATCATGGACATTGGATGTTGTTAATAATGAGGTCACAACATTAGTGTAATGATGTGATGAACATTCATCCGAAGTATAGCATTACGATCAAATTCATTGAGTTTATATTGCTATAACAACTTACGAAGTGATCCTAATCCTTAGACCATGAGATCATGTCAATCACTAACACCGGAAGAGTTTCTTGTTGACATCAAACGTCACACCGTAACTGGGTGATTATAAAGATGGCTTCAGAACTACTAAAGTGTTATGTTGAGACCCATGGATCGAGATTGGAATTTTTTCATCCCGATGACGGATAGATATGCTTTGGGCCCTCTCGGTGATATCACATTGATTAGCTTGCAAGCAAGTGATTTGATCACTAGAATGTTATATCACAGGAACGAGAAAAGAGTGCATGTCGGTAACGAGATCAAACTAGGTATGGAGATACCGATGATCGAATCTCGGACATGTAATATATCGTGAAACAAAGGGATTAAGATACTAGCGTAAAAGGTTCACACGATCACAGAAGTCATCGTTGAATGTGTGGGAGTCAGTACGGATCTCCAGGTCTCGCTGCTGATTATTGATCGGAGAGGGGTCTCGATCATGTCTGCATTATTCGCGAACTGTAGGGTGACACACTTAAGGGATACCGACACCATTCGGAGCAAATGGTATGCCAGAGAAAGAAAAAGGAAAGCACAGGAATTTATTTCACTAGACACCGAAACTGTTTCGGTTGAAATTCTTGGAACAGTTACGCATGTGAAATTAAAATGTTGTAAGGGGTTTTATGTGAATGTTTGTTAATTAAAGTAAGTAACAAAATTCTGAATAAATAAATAAAAGAGTTTTATTTAAATGAGAGCTTGCATTAAATTTGGTGAAATTTAATGCATGTGAGTGGATTTTTGAGTGGAGGCTTTTTAATGGGAGTGGAGGCTTTTCATTTTGAGTGGGAGCTCCACCCACATGAATGTGGAAGAGGTGGGGGCAGCCCCATGGCTGGGCGCCATGCCCCTTGGGTGCCCCCCTCTCCCCTATAAAAGGCCCCCTTCTCCTCCTCTCAAAGCACACCTCCTCGCGAAGGATCTCTCTCCCCTCTTTAGAAATTCCCCATGGTCTCGGATCAGCGAGATACATGTTCCCGGTGGATTTTTCTGGAAGGATTTTTGCTTCTGATGATTCGCTGGAGCGAGGGCGCGGAGGTTGTCGGGGTACCCGTACGTGTGTGCAATCACGGATGCACCACTGCTTTGAGGTGCTGGACTTGATCGTGCTGGACCGGCTAGACCAGATGGACTTCATCACGATCTTGAGATCGGCAAGCGTTCATCTACATCATCCACGAGTACAACCTCGTTAACGCTATTCGGTCTTCGAGGGTATGTATTCTATGGATGTATATCCACCCATTGCTTGTATCTAGTAGATAGATCTTGGTACATAGATGTTCCCATCATAGGAAATTTTTTGTTTTCTATGCTGCGAACCCTACAGTGGTATCAGAGCCGGATCTATGCGTAGATACTTTGCACGGGTAGTACACATATGAGTATGTGGGCGATGATGATCATTTTATTGCTTCTTATTTATACTTTGGATATTGGTGGCATAGTGGGATGAAGCGTCCCGGACAAACTTTACATGTACTCGCACATGAGACATGTTCCACGCTTGACATGTAACTAGTTTTGCATAAGTGGATAGTGGGTGTCTGTCTCTCCTACTATAGTCAATATCTAATTTGCAACGAGTTGTCAACAATTTGGTTATCCTCGTTGTGGTTCATGTTCGTAGGTAAGAACGGTTCTATCATCGAAAGCCCTAAACCACGTAAAATTTGCAATGGATAAATTAGAGGCGTCTAGTTTAGATTGTTGTTGGGCTAGTGTTATGATATGGTGATGTTGTAAGTAGAAGTATGAGATGATACTCTTACAACATACATAACGTGTAAACTCCATAGACCTTGGATTTACACATAAAGGTATGATAGTGATCATACCACGATGCGCATGATAGAGATTATATGCGGGAACCATATCATTCCACTAATAAACACGTGATGTTTGATAGCATCTTATATTGCTTGTTTGACGTTTTATTAGCATAATAAGATGATCCCTCATTTAGATATCAAGATAAAAATGTGTTCTTCCTTAAGTATGCACCGACAATGTTTCGTCGCTTCAAGGCATCACGTGATGATCGGGTGTACTTGAATCCACGAGCATATCTCGGGTGTAAGACAGTTACACACACGAATACTAAGGTTCTTACTTGGCGAGCCTAGCATGTACAGACATGGCCTCGGAACACGGACCAAAAGGTTAAGCATGAGTCATATGTTTTGATATGATGACCATATGGATGCTCGCCTTTGAAATTACACCGACTCACGTGATGATCGGACTTGGTGTAGTGGATTTGGTTCATGTAATCACCAAAAAGATACGAGGGATATCGTTTTTGAGTGGGAGTTCATTTCTAATTTGGATTAGTAGAACTCAATTTATCATAAATTAAATCAAAGTGAATTTGCATAATTTGTTGTAGTCATTGGCATTCGTTCACCACCATATGCATAGTTGTAATTGAGATAATAGAACTATAGAATTCTGGATATATACTTTACGAACTGGTATCGTATTATGTTGAGTGTCAATCTAAAGTTTAAAGTCCTATTGCAAACTTTCAGCAAACTCTATTTACTCCGTGAAATTTAATAGTTGGTATTAAATCGAGAGTAACAATTCCAGTGTTAGTATCTTAAGTATCATGTTTCCCTCCATGATTCTTGATTGTTTTAATATCAAGTTTATCTAGGAGCTGAAAGAATTGTTTCAGAAACCATCATGTGTGGCAGATATAATGATATATGAAACAATGTTTTGGTTGCAATATGATAGAGTATAATATTTCTCATATTGGATGAGAATTTACGAAGGTTGGAGATGCTAGACATCCTAATCATCCAAAAGGTTTTGGAAAGTAATGTTATACTCACGATTCGCCTTTATAAGCTACAGTAGCTTGATCATGAAAGTCGTCATGATAAGGATGAATAGAAGATGTATGTAAAGTGTTTACTACACTAAAAGATTACTAAAGAATGGATTTTGAAAGAATATCGATCATTTGATGATGGTGATCTACTTCAAAGTGCAAGTCCAAAGGTATTATTATTTGAATATACACGCTTTGGACTATGTGTCATGTATATGGCGCCACTGTTGATGTTGATAAATTCTTTTAAAAGGAAAAGGAAATGCTGAAAGAGAATCTATAAAATATATTTGGCAGATTGGAAATATCCAATTTAGGTATATAGATGATATACAAGGTATGGTTGTATTCTTTGCTTGTTAAACAATGTGGTTCTTGGGTATTGGATACCGAATTGGTTGGTATGAAATTTCATACGGAACGACGCAATTCATGAACAACAATGTCCTAAGTAACTAGCAAGAGAATATGTGATGATGTTCATCGAAAACAAACAAACCGTTGTTTGTATTTCTCGTTGACATCAAAGCTTGAAATCAAGATTTGTTTTAATAATTGTTATTTAAATCAAGTATTATGAGAACAAAGGTTGTTCAAATAATTACCATATTCCATATTAGATGGATGATTTACAAATCTAGTTGGAGAAATCACATCCATAAAACCTAATGCTAAAATGTCACAAGACAAATGATTGAAAGATCACTTACGAAGTGACATCGCTGTTTAAATTATATTGGAAAAAAAACATGAAGAATCTCCATATTCATGGATTTTTGGAGTCTTTGATTTGATCAAGTGACGCTTGTGAGACTTTCCACGTGATAATTAAAACTTTGTTCAAAGGCCAAAGAAGAACGAACGACTAAATTATTGGAATTTATACATATCGATGTATGTAGTCCATTATGTATAGTCGTAAGCGATGGATTTCAACTTCATATGCTTTCTCCGGAAATTTGAGTGAATGTTCACTTAATGAGAAAGAAGTATGAAATATTTGAAAATGTTTCAAAGACTTTCAAGATGAAGTGCAAAATCATTGTAACAAGAAAATAAATGGTTTATGATTTTATCATAAGGGATTTGTTTGAGTTACAAGTGTAACAAGAAAATAAATGAATTATGATTTTATCATAAAGTGATTTATTTGAGTTGCAAGTTTAGCAAAACACCTAGATTTACATATCCCGAAACACCATAGGAATATGGAGTGTTTGAGATTTGTAATGAAACCTTCTTTGACATGGTTGGATCAAAGGTGTTATTTATAAAACTGCCATTATGTTTTAAAAGATTAAAGCTTTAGAGACTATCGCTTTTTTCACTAAAAAGATCTCCATCTTGATCCGTTGAAATGACACCATATGAGTTATGGTTTGGGGTAAAACCCAAGTTGTCATTTCTTAAATTTTGGTATGCTAAACATAAGTAAGATGTTTACAACCGAAGTCGGATGAGCATGTCTTTGTAAGTTATTTCGAATAACAATTGGTTATTCCTCCATAACACCGAGGACAAAAGGGTTTGTCGCTTGAAATGTGAAGTTTCTTGAAGACGGAATTTTTCATAAATGTTAAGTGGGAGGACAATAGAACTTTGATAAGGTTAACGAACGTTAGCTATATGTGCTGAGTTGCGCAGCGCCGGAAATCGTTCTAGAGGCTGCCATAATGCTCATAGCTTATGTACCTCAAAGGTTGTGGTCACAGAGATCTAAGTTCCTATTGAACCAAGTAGGTCGGATAAACAATCAAATACTAAGATTTGAGAGTAAATCATTATTGTTTGACAATGATGAACCGACTATATGCAAAGAAGCGATGATGGGCCCTGACTCCGTCAAATGGCTTGAAGCCATAAAATCCGTGATAGTTCCATACACGAGAAATCAAGTTTTAAACTTGGAAGACCCTCCAGAAAGGTGTAAAAACCTATCGATCGTATTTGGATCTATAAAGAAACAGACATGGATGTTTCACATCTATGAAATAGTCGACATGTCGTAAATTATTTATTGACAATGTTCAAGGAGTTGACTATGACAAGATTTGATCTTTCATAGCGATATTTAGTCTGAACGGATTAAAGTAGCAACCACTACATATAATTTGGTATATGGTAGATGAATAAACAAAACAAAATTCTTCTAATAGAATGGTTACCTAGGACGTGTACATGACACGGTCCAAAGGGTTTTGTTAAAATTCAAAGCATGCTAGAAAGGGCATGCAAACTTCAATGGTTGAAGTAAGCATCGCGGAGTTGGAATCTTCACCGTGATGAAAAGGAGTTTTTCATCAGGAGACGATGAAGATGCTTGCATTTGCAAGAAAGTAAGTGGGAGCGCTAAGACATATTTCTAATACATTATGTGAAGGACATATTGTTGATTAGAAATGATGTATCTTTTATTGACAAAGGTTAAGAATTTCATTTTGATGAAATACTTAGGCAAAAACCGAATATTTAGCGTGGATGTCTATAGTGGATAGACTGTGACGCCAATATGGTTGTGCCAAACGTACATATATGAGATATTGAAGGAGTTCAATATAGAAAAGACAAGAAACAGTTCTTGTTGCATGGAAAGGAATTGAATCAAGATTCAAGTGTATCGACACTTGATGAGTGAAATCACGAGAATGTTTGATCAATCATACCATGATATGTACACATCCAGATATGTCCGATGCTCTAAGTGTTATGAGCATATACCAGAATGAATCATAAAATGATCATTGGATGATAGTGAGGATATTCTTATGATCTTTTTGAAAGAACTAAGAATATATTTGTGTAGAGGTGACAAACAATTACAAATAGTTCATTGTAAAGCGTTACATTGATACTAGGTTTGTCACAAGATACAAATTAAGTTTATCTCAATTTAAACTATGGGTGGCACAATGAAATGGAAATAAAGTTTCCATGATGGATTTGGATGAAATCCAAAGTTAAGACATTGTGACGAATACTACAACAAAAGGCTAAGTATATGACTGCTATAGTAGTAGCAAAGGAGGGAATTTGTGTCAAGTAGTTTGTTATCAAACTAAGGTGTGGTTCGCAACGGGCTAACACTAAAGATATATTGTGTGATAATAGTATCGACATGTTTTAACCCCAAGGAACTAAAGGTCTCACCAAAAGACCAAATTTATACAATGCCATCTCATTTGGAGAATAAGTGATGCGTGGAGACGCAAAGACATGCAAATACACACGGACCTGAAAGCGTCAGATCCGTAGATTATGTTAACAACTTGCAATTGCGTATTTGGAACACCAGAAAGCCACAGGTGTTCAATACACAAAGTTTTCAAACTAGATTATTGTCTCTAGTGCAAGTGGGAGACCGAAGGGAATATGCCCGAGAGGCAATAATAAAGTGTTTATTATCGTATTCCTTATTTATGATAAATGTTTATTTTGCATGCTATAATTGTATTAATACGGAAACATTAATACATGTGTGTTTAATAAACAAAAAGGAAGTTCCTAGTTATGCCTCTCTTATAAACTAGCTCGCTGATTAACAAGATGATCAAAGTTTCTTGATCATGAACATTGGATGTTGTTAATAATGAGGTCACAACATTAGTGTAATGATGTGATGAACATTCATCCGAAGTATAGCATTACGATCAAAGTCATTGAGTTTATATTGCTATAACAACTTACGAAGTGATCCTAATCCTTAGACCATGAGATCATGTTAATCACTAACACCGGAAGAGTTTCTTGTTGACATCAAACGTCACACCGTAACTGGGTGATTATAAAGATGGCTTCAGAACTACTAAAGTGTTATGTTGAGACCCATGGATCGAGAGTGGAATTTGTTCATCCCGATGACGGATAGATATGCTCTGGGCCCTCTTGGTGATATCACATTGATTAGCTTGCAAGCAAGTGATTTGATCACTAGAATGTTATATCACGGGAACAAGAAAAGAGTCAAAATGCTCAACCGTTTAGATACATCTCATGGGACCAGATAACCAAGCGCTAGCTTGGTGGCAAGGCTAGCGGGTGCGCAGCCAGCCCATTCGGGTTCAAGTTCCATGAAGACTGAATTAAACGGAGTTTTATTCGAGCGCGTATAATTCGCTGCTGAAAATATCTCATCTACCGAAACAACGTATAACCCGCGAGTGATCATTCAACATTTTTACATCTCATAGGACCGCTGAAGCAGACCATGCATAGCTCTAACTCCATCTCGTTTGCTCCGGCGAGACTCAAAGATGAAAAAAGTATCTTTAATTGGCCGGTGGTGAGTCTAACACAAGACTTAACTCAGAAAATCTTTTCCTTAAACTTGCTCCACCGTTTAGACATATATCTAAAAGAGGTAATAACACTATTAGTCCCATATCTTGCACACTAGGTGCGAATTAGTCCCACAAGTTGAATTAGTCAATCTCGTCGTCCCTATACTTGTTGATCCGCATCTACCCACTTTGCAGCCAGGCCCTTATATCGTTAACATTAAAAACCAGGTATGGTCAATCAATTGGTTGGAAGGGGTCTGGCACGAAAAAATAGCAACCGCTTCTGCCGGTCACGTATTAGTCGGTGCCTTTCCTTCCTGTACCTCCTCTTTTTCCTTGTTGGAGGCCGACGACGCCGAGGACGCAGACTGCTGCAGCTCCTTCTCCCTTGCCTTCCGTGACGCCCAGGACATCGATGCTGCCAGAAAATGCGCTGCCGCGAGTTCAATGAAGATCCTCCCGACTAAAGTATATACGCCATAAAAAGCCTTACCCAAGCACGCACTTCCTCGAAATCAGTTGGTTTTGTTGTGTTTTACGATTTGGTGGATGATCGGGTTCAGATTAGGGATCTTGAGAAGTGGTGAAGTGGCAGTAGTACTTAGGAATTATTAGGTGTTTTAGCAATTGTGGTATAGCAGAGCAGTTGATATGTTTTACTCTGACCGCTCTGCGTCCCTGTTAGGTGTTAGCTCTGACTATTGATAATCCCCATAGCAATAAATGTCTACCTTAATGATCGTAGTTATTCTTTTTCTCTGTGCAATCACCATCTATGATAAGAAGTCGTAACAGTTCCTGTCATTGTTTATTCTTTTGGATCATCACATGGTTTGTATAGTGGTGAGTATTCTGTTACATTCAGTTCTTTGATCTATTGGCTGCTGAATAAATCAAGTAATAAAACTGATTAGAAATTGATCCGACCTACTATTCGAGTTAGATTCGATATACTTCTGTTTGCTATCGATCTAGTTCATCTGGATCAAGAATTTTTCCTTCAAATAAGTGGATATACAGACCAACATCCAAACAGATAGACAAAATGAAATATTACTTGCTAGCTTGGTACTCCATGAAGGGAATATGCCCGAGAGGCAATAATAAAGTGGTTATTATCGTATTCCTTGATAAATATTTATTTTGCATGCTATAATTGTATTAATACGGAAACTTTAATACATGTGTGTTTAATAAACAAAAAAGGAAGTTCCTAGTTATGCCTCTCTTATAAACTAGCTCGCTGATTAACAGGATGATCAAAGTTTCTTGATCATGGACATTGGATGTTGTTAATAACGAGGTCACAACATTAGTGTAATGATGTGATGAACATTCATCCGAAGTATAGCATTACGATCAAATTCATTGAGTTTATATTGCTATAACAACTTACGAAGTGATCCTAATCCTTAGACCATGAGATCATGTCAATCACTAACACCGGAAGTGTTTCTTGTTGACATCAAACGTCACACCGTAGCTGGGTGATTATAAAGATGGCTTCAGAACTACTAAAGTGTTATGTTGAGACCCATGGATCGAGAGTGGAATTTGTTCATCCCGATGACGGATAGATATGCTCTGGGCCCTCTCGATGATATCACATTGATTAGCTTGCAAGCAAGTGATTTGATCACTAGAATGTTATATCACGGGAACGAGAAAAGAGTGCATGTCGGTAACGAGATCAAACTAGGTATGGAGATACCGATGATCTAATCTCGGACATGTAATATATCGTGAAACAAAGGGATTAAGATACTAGCATAAAAGGTTCACACGATTAAAGAAGTCATCGTTGAATGTGTGGGAGTCAGTACGGATCTCCAGGTCCCGCTGCTTATTACTGATCGGAGAGGGGTCTCGATCATGTCTGCATTATTCGCGAACTGTAGGGTGACACACTTAAGGGATACCGACACCATTCGGAGCAAATGATATGCCAGAGAAAGAAAAAGGAAAGCACAGGAATTTATTTCACTAGACAATCAAACTGCTTTGGTTAAAATTCAAACTGGTTCTGCATGTGAAATTGAAATGTTGTAAGGGGTTTTATGTGAATGTTTGTTAATTAAAGTAAGTAACAAAATTCTGAATAAATAAATAAAAGAGTTTTATTTAAATGAGAGCTTGCATTAAATTTGGTGGAAATTTAATGCATGTGAGTGAATTTTTGAGTGGAGGCTTTTTAATAGGAGTGGAGGCTTTTCATTTTGATGGGAGCTCCACCCACATGAATGTGGAAGAGGTGGGGGCAGCCCCATGGCTGGGCGCCATGCCCCTTGGGTGCCCCCCTCTCCTCCTCTCAAAGCACACCTCCTCGCGAAGGATCTCTCTCCCCCCTTTAGAATTTCTCCATGGTCTCGGATCAGCGAGATACATGTTCCCGGTGGCTTTTTATGGAAGGATTTGTTGCTTCCGCTGCTGGCGCGGAGGTTGTCGGGGTACCCGTACGTGTGTGCGATCACGGATGCACCACTGCTTTGAGGTGCTGGACTTGATCGTGCTGGACCGGCTGGACCAGATGGAGTTCATCACGATCTTGAGATCGGCAAGCGTTCGTCTATATCAACCACGAGTACAACCTCGTTAATGCTATTCGATCTTCGAAGGTATGTATTCTATGGATGTATATCCACCCGTTGCTTGTATCTAGTAGATAGATCTTGGTACATAGATGTTCCCATCGTAGGAATTTTTTTGTTTTCTATGCTGCGAACGAGTTGTTCATAGAAATCTGGAGACTAAATACATATCTTGTGTACAACTGTTCCGCTTTGAATGTGTACAACTGTTCCTCTTTGAATATCCATTCAAATGTCCGGTTGAAATTAACTTTCAGAGCAAAGAGGACATACCTGATATACCGCTGGCTACAAAAAGTAGTAGTAGTAGGAGTAAGGAGGAGTTGGTATGTTACATCTAGCTTATTATTCTGACTCGCATGGCTCCGGTGGAGAATCTTGATTAATTATTAGTAGCTCCATCAGCTAGCTGACTTTGCCTTTCTCCACTCCACCGTTTGAAATGGTAAATCCAAACCTCACTCTCAAGCTTTGAATATCTTGGGAGCTTTGGTATTGCCAACGACCCACAAGGATTTGGGGCAGAGGGCGTTGTGAACGGCCGCCCGACGCGCGTCCATGGGGGCTGATGGGGTCAGCGCCAAGATCAGCCGCGCGTCGCCTGCTGTGGAAGCGACCCCGCCGAAGAAGATCGCCCGTGGCGCAATCTTCAGTTGGAGGAGGTGCGAGGGAAGCTGCTGGAATGCAACGGACCAAAGGAAGTGATTACTCATATCTGTCAGCTTGCTAGGGAGCAGAGATTCTTGACCATTGCCTTGTTCTAGTGGCGTTGGAAGGATACGAGTGAAATTGTTGCTGGAGAGCGCGGCAATACCGAAGGAAATCTGCTTCACCTGATTACAGAGACAGCCACTGAATTTCATCAGTTCTGTATGCAGGACCGCGTGAAGCAACCAAAACAGAGTCAGATATGGGTTGCTCCAACTAGGGATGAGCTTAAACTGAATGTCGATGGTAGCTCTAATTCATCTGACCGCTGGTTCCTCGCGTCCAGCCTCCGCAACCCATCTTTCTCCGCTTGCCTCTGCAACCCATCTTCCTCCGTCTGCCCCACCCGCTACGCCGATGCAGGACCAGGGGGCATGGCCTGCCACGCCGCCGCCGTAGTCTAGCGCGACGAGGTGCAGGGACCTCCCCGTGCTCTCCAGCGAGTCACCGCCTCCATCCGCTCCACCTTGCAAGTTGTTGTCGCTGCCGCCGATTGGTTCGCCTCCTACCTGCCTTGCCTCATCTGTCCGCCGACCGGGGCCAATTGAACAAGGGCCTAGCTGCAAAGTGAGTATCCGCATCTATTTGAGGACGTGGCAGGATTACGGACTAGTTGTTGTCCTAGCTAAGCTCACTGTCACGCTAGGTAGTTACGTTTCATTTTCTGTTAATAATATTGTGTCGGATCGCCTGTGATCCATGCAATCTGTTAGTTAGAGGAGAGGTGCGCCTGTGTACGTTCTTCCTGTCGAAGCTCTCCTGATCATGCTGCGGTAGTGGATCCCGTCGTGGGATGGCGCGGCACTAGCGGATCACGCCAGCTGATCAGGAGTTAGTTAGTCCCTTTGTTTTAGCTCATATAAAGGAGAAAAAGTAACAGAAAACGCTGCGACGTTTTAGCGGCACAAACTATCTGTCTCCAGTTATCTGCTATCTGACGAAACAAACAACTGTCGAGTTTTTCAGGTTAGCAACGACATTTGGTACCAGAGCCACGTTGAGATCCGGCGATGTCTACTTGAGCGGCGGCGTGAGGAGAAGGCCAAGGCGCGGTGGCGCAGCTGGCGGGTCAAACGCCGGGGCCGGCACCTCCGTGTCCCCAACTCATGGCGGCAGCGCGGCAAGCGCGGCGGCGGCGAAATCATCGTGCGGGAACGCGTGGTACGCGAGAGCAGCGGCAACACCCAGTACCCCACTCTCACGCGCACCAATTACGCGGAGTGGGTCATGGTGATGCGGGTGCAGCTCCAAGCCGCCCACCTCTGGGACGTCATCGAGTTCGGCGCGGAGGAGGAAGGGGATGACCGGGCGGCGCTGGCTGCTCTTCTGCGAGCTGTGCCGCCGGAGCTGGTCCGAACGCTGGCGGTCAAGGACTGCGCCAAGACGGCCTGGGAGACCATCAAGACGATGCGTCTCGGCTCGGAGAGGATTCGGGAGGCCAAAGCGCAGACGCGTCGGCGCGAGTGGGAGGAACTCCGGTTCAAGTCCGGGGAAACAATCGAGGATTTCGCTCTCCGCCTCACCGCCATCGTCAACGACCTCGAGCTTCTGGGCGATCCCGTCGACGAGCACAAGGCGGTGCTCAAGTTCCTCCGTGTCGTGCCACGGAAGTACCGCATGGTGGCAATGGCCATCGAGCAGACGGTCGACCTACGCACGCTCACAATCGAGGACCTCACGGGCAGGTTCATCACCGCCGAGGAAGGCTACGATCTGGATGACCAGGTCACCGACGACGTCGGAAAACTCCTACTCACAGCAGAGGAGTGGGCAGCCCGGCAGAACCAGTTCTCGGGCATCTCATCCTCGTCAGGCGGCGAAAAGAAGGGGAAGCCGCAAGGCAAACCCAAATCGACCGGCGGCGAGGGAAACAGGCCCTCCCCAGACAGTGGAGGCACCAGCGGCTCCGGCGAGCGCCGCAAGGGGAATTGCCGGTACTGCGGCAAGCCTAGCCACTGGGCCAAGGAGTGCCGCAAGGCACAGCGCAACCGCGAGAAGAAGGCGCAGCAGGAGACGGCGAATCTCGTCCGCCCTGGGGATGAACACCAAGAAGGGCTGCTGATGGCCGTCGTAAGCGAGGTCGTCGCGCCGCAGGCCGTCTACCTCAACGAGGATAAGGTCATCCCTGTCCCCTCACCAGACGGTGTCTGGTTCTTCGACACTGGCGCCACCAGCCACATGACAGGAGAGCGCCACATGTTCGCATCTCTGGATGAAACTGTTCATGGCACGGTGAAATTCGGAGATGGCTCTCTCGTGGTGATCAAAGGGCGGGGAACAGTTGTCTTCCGCTGTCAGAGTGGCGAGCAGCGTGCAATGGCGGATGTCTTCTACATCCCAAGCCTGCGGAGCAACATTATATCCGTAGGACAGCTGGACGAGGGTGGCTGCGACATCGGCATCAAGGACGGCACCATGACGATCCGCGACCCCATGCAGCGCATGCTCGCCCGTGTAAAGCGCACCAACAGCAGGCTCTACACCGGCGTTCTGACCATCGACACACCGGTCTTCCTGCTTGCTCAGGGTGACGACGCGGCCTGGAAGTGGCACGCGCGGATGGGCCATCTGCACTTCAGAGCCCTGCGCGCGATGTCCGTCAAGCAGCTGGCGCGAGGCATGCCGGTGGTTGATCGAGTTGAGCGCTAATGCGATGGGTGTGCACTAGGGAAGCAACACCGAGCCCCGTTCCCACAGGCTTCGCCACACCGTGCAGAGAAAGGGCTCGAGCTTGTTCACTCTGACCTATGTGGGCCGATCACGCCTGTGTCACCTGGCGGGAATCAATACTTTCTGCTCGTGGTTGATGACTACAGTCGATACATGTGGATCGAGCTCTTGAAGACCAAGGACGAGGCCTTTGTTCGATTCAAAAAGATCCAGATGCGTGCAGAGATGGAGGGAAGATGCAAGCTTCGCGCGTTCCGGTCAGACCGGGGCGGCGAGTTCAACTCCGGCGAATTCCGCAAGTACTGCGAGGAGCTAGGAGTAAAGCATTTCACCACTGCACCATACTCCCCTCAGCAGAACGGTGTGGTGGAGCGAAGGAACCAGTCCGTCGTGGAGATGGCCAGGTGCTTGATCAAGGCCATGGGCATGCCGCTGTACTTCTGGGCTGAGGCGGTGAAGACCGCTGTCTACATCCTCAACCGCGCGCCGACAAGGAGCCTAGAGGGAGTGACGCCGTATGAAGCATGGCATGGCCGCAAGCCGAATGTGCAACACATGCGCACATTTGGCTGCACGGCGCACGTCAAGAGGACTGGTCCAGGCATCACCAAGTTGTCGGATCGCTCAACTCCGATGATCTTCGTCGGATACGAGGAGGGTTCCAAAGCCTACCGCGTCTACAATCCTGCGACAAAGAAGGTTCAGGTAACACGTGACGTGATCTTTGAAGAGAACAGGGCGTGGAACTGGGGCACACCTGGCGTGGTGGACAGCAGGAACACGCAGGGCGAGGAGTTCATCAGGAGCAGCACGTTCACGGTGGTGTACACCACTGAGGACGGGCGACACGAGCTGGACAGTGGCGAGCACTCGTTGGCCACCCCTGCACCACCATCCGGGCCATCGAGGGCTCACGACCACGAGGCTCCACAGCCGGAGCAGATCACGCCCCCAACGGCACCGGCGCTGCGCTGGGCCACGCCGCTCACGCATGATGATGCACGCGACGTCGACTCCGGGCCACTGCGTTATCGCCGCCTCTCATGCGTCCTAGACGAGACTGAGGGTGAAGCAGTGCACGAGCAATTCGAGCGCTGCCTTCTCGATCTTGCGAAGGAGCGACGTCGGCGGCGGGCGATGCTGCACGGAGGGCCATGGGCAACGAGTGTCATCGATCCGGCAACACACAGGGCAGTGCTCTCTCCCGGCAGGGCACAAGGCGATTGGACTCAAATGGGTGTACAAGGTCAAGCGCGGCCCCGACGGTAACGTTGTCAAGCACAAGGCACGCCTTGTCGCCAAAGGCTATGCCCAACGGCAGGGCGTGGACTTCGAAGAAGTATTCGCGCCGGTCGCTCGTATGGAGACGGTGCGACTGCTGCTCGCCCTCGCGACGAACTCAGGGTGGCAAGTCCACCATATGGACGTGAAGTCCGCGTTCCTCAACGGCGAACTTGCGGAGGAGGTCTACGTCACGCAGCCTCCAGGGTACATCGTCGCTGGCAAGGAGGAACAGGTGCTGAAGCTGAGAAAGGCCCTCTACGGGTTGCGACAGGCACCTCGTGCTTGGTACGCGAAACTCGACGACACCCTTGTCAAGCTCGGCTTCACGCGCAGCCCCCTGGAGCACGCCATGTATCGGCGTGGTGACGCCGACTCGTTCCTACTGGTGGGGGTCTATGTGGACGACCTCATCATCACAAGCACGGAGGCTGCAGCGATCATGGAATTCAAAGAACAAATGCAGTCCCTCTTCAAGATGAGCGATCTTGGTCTCCTCACGTACTATCTGGGGATCGAGGTCTCTCAGACGGAGGGGGAGATCACCATCTGTCAGAACAGCTATGCTGCCAAGATCGTGGAAACGGCAGGGATGGGCAGCTGCAACAGCTGTCAGACCCCAATGGAATGCCGTCTGAAACTGACGAAAGATGACGGCCAAGCTGCGGTAGATCCTACTCTGTACCGCAGTGTGATCGGAAGCCTGCGTTACCTGGTGAACACACGGCCAGATATAGCGCATGCCGTCGGCGTCGTCAGTCGATTCATGGAAAAGCCCAGCTCAACGCACTGGTCCGCTGTCAAACAGATTCTGAGGTACATCCGCGGAACTCTGAACTACGGGTGCCGGTACAGAGCTGGGCGAGGCGAGGCAGAGCTGCAAGGTTACAACGACAGCGACCATGCAGGTGACATAGGAGATCGCAAGAGCACATCTGGGCAAGTCTTCTTCTTCGGGGGAAATGCAGTCACATGGACTTCGCAGAAGCAAAAGATTGTGGCGATCAGCTCATGTGAGGCGGAATACGTCGCTGCAGCAGCTGCAACTTGTCAGGGACTCTGGCTGAGTCGTCTCCTTGGAGAAATGCAGGGGAGGAAAGCATTCAAATTCAGACTCCTGGTGGATAACAAGTCAGCCATTGCGTTGGCGAAGAACCCAGTGCACCACGATCGCAGCAAACACATCGATGTCAAGTTCCACTTCATCAGAGAGAGCATGGACGCTGGACAGGTGGATGTTGTTCACGTTGGCACCCAAGACCAGCTCGCGGACATCCTTACAAAGGCTCTGGGGCGTGTGCGCTTCGTCGAGCTGCGTCAGAAACTGGGAGTTGTGCAGATCACCTAAGGACAATGAGCTTAAGGGGGAGAATTGTTGTCCTAGCTAAGCTCACTGTCACGCTAGGTAGTTACGTTTCATTTTCTGTTAATAATATTGTGTCGGATCGCCTGTGATCCATGCAATCTGTTAGTTAGAGGAGAGGTGCGCCTGTGCACGTTCTCCCTGTCGAAGCTCTCCTGATCATGCTGCGGTAGTGGATCCCGTCGTGGGATGGCGCGGCACTAGCGGATCACGCCAGCTGATCAGGAGTTAGTTAGTCCCTTTGTTTTAGCTCATATAAAGGAGAAAAAGTAAAAACGCTGCGACGTTTTAGCAGCACAAACTATCTGTCTCCAGTTATCTGCTATCTGACGAAACAAACAACTGTCGAGTTTTTCAGGTTAGCAACGACACTAGTAGTACCTGTACGTTGCAGATCAGCAAGTTTAGATACGGCGGAATCGACTAATCCAACTTGTGGGACTAATCTGCACCTAGTGTGCAAGATATGGGACTAATAGTTTTATTATCTCTATCTAAAACTTCTTAAACTCAATATTTCACACACGCTACACATGCTCTTAGGCCCTGTTCGAAACGGGGAAAGAAAACACAAGAATGTTACAAAGTAGAGGAATAGGGAATGCGTGTATGTGTAAAACTTAGGAACTGAAAACATAGGAAAGGAACTGTTGGCTAGCGTTGGAATAGAGGCAGTGAACAGGTCTTAACTGCAGGAAAGTACTTGACTAAAAAATTGATACTAATAACTAGCGATGTGCTTCTCTCTGACAAGCTTTATGGATGATCCTAGACCATATGTACCACCTCTGCCTTAAAGTCACGCGTCGTTCTTTGGTCCACCAAGACCAAGCCCACCGAATGTGACTATTATCTTTAACTTGCAGTAATCAGTTCAGACCTACAACGTTGCCTCGGGCTTTCGCCCAACAATGAGGTCTCACTGGATGTTTCGTTTCCTTTAAAAACCGTTGGAAAACTTGCCTTTCCAGAGGAATCAGGATGCCCTTTCCTACGTTCCAAACAGTCTTAAAGGAAAAATTCCATAGGAAGCCGAAACTGTAAAATTCCTATGCATTTCCTTTTTATCGAACAGAGCCTTAGAGACAGACTAGAAGGATCATCCTGACTTCACCGGCGCATTCGATAGTTGGGGTAAAATAACTATCCTTGTTTTTTACCATTTTATGGGGAGTTGTGAAGATTAAGATGAACATGCTACTCATTTCCTGAATCATGAAATAGGCGCACATGCATAGCCTTATGAAGTGATTGCAGAAAGCATTCTTCCACTCCTCGTTTCTAATGTTATTTTAGAAGCTCATCTTTTGATTTCAGCCTATGGAGTTGAGATCTTAACAAATTGTCACATATTTCTTTTTTCCTTTCGTGCCAAGATTCACTCAAATTTGTCCAAACAAGTGTAGGTTGTGGCACCAATATAGATATAGATACATATATATATATACTGTTATTTCGGAAGCTCGGCTTTTGATTTCAACATCTGAAGTTGAGAACTTAAAAAATTATCACATATTTACTTTTCTTTCATGTCAAGATTCAATGAAACTTATCCAAACAAGTGCAAGCCGTGGCACCAATACCGATATAGGTACATATATGTACATATATTAAAGCAGAAGAAATTCTCGCTTCTTCCAGCACCCACGTTGTCCCATATAGTGATTGCAGAAAGCATTCCACTTCTTGTTTCTGATGGAGAAGTGCACCAATGGACGGTCGATTCCTAGACCCTACCCCACTAAGAGTTGTCTACATCTCTTTCCCGTCGCCTTGGTCTTCTCTGTGGCATCCCGTAAAACCACTACTAGAAAATCGCGTTGTTTTTGTGCATTGCATCGCCATCATCTTGCTTTGTTGTCTGAACTATTTCGAAAAACCTAGTTTTGCTTTGTACAAATAACCCTCTTTATTTTAAAGGCAAAACCTCGATCGTATTGGATATTTATTTCTCTAAAAACTAATTACAAAGTGGCCTTGTTTTAAATTAAACAAAATCAAACAAACACATTTTGCAAACTAACACAAGCCCCAAACTCTAAAACCTACCCCACCCAATCCTAATCTACCCACCAACCGCAGTGTGCCACCTCACCCCTCCCCCAAACTCCTACCCACCCTGCCACCTCACCAATCCATCCCTTTTCCCCTCTTTTCTCTCACCCCAGCCCCATCTACCCTCCCTCTCTCTCTCCCCACCGACACCCGGGCCCCACCCACCTCACCTCACCCTCTCTCTCTTCCTCGGGCCCCACCCCCCCCACACGCCCCACGCCCACGCTCCCCACGAGGCCCACTGCAGCCCCACGCTGACCCACCGGGACGGCGCGTCCCACGCGGATCCTCCTCCCGCTCATCTCCTCCCCACCTCTTCCTCCTCACGCCAAGCATTCCCTTCTCCCTTCCGCCGCCACTCCTACCTCGGCCCCGCCACGCCTCCTCCGTGACCAGCCCCTCTGCCTGGCCCATGGCCGCCTGACTTCCCTCGCCCTCGACCCCAGGAAGAGCCATGAGCCGTCCTCCTCGGCGCGCTCCTTCCGCCGACCTCCCTCTCCCCGTCCGGCCCCCTGCTCTCATGCCCGCCTGGGCCGCCACCACCTCCCGCCACCTCCTTCCGCCTCCCCATCGCTCCTCCCTTGATCGCCGCTTCCCTCTCTCCACCTGAAGCTTTCTTCCGCGCCTCGCTCCTTTCTCGCTCCGCCTCGGCCGTCCCGCCAGCCCGCCAGCCGAGCCTGCTCGCCTCCATCCCCGCCCGCCGCCTCCTCGCCTGCCTTGGCCTGCCACCCGTTCCCGCGCCTGAGCTCCGCCGCCTCCCGAACCGGCGGCGCCCTTGACTGCGTCCTCGGCGCCGCTCAGCACCTCTCCACTCCGCCGAGGACGCCACCGCCTCCGACGTGGCCGCCCTGTCGACCTCGCCCGTCCACGCGCTCGCCTGCGCCTCTCTACACCACCGCGGGGCCCGGCCCGACCCTCTTCTGCAACAGCCCTGCGAGACCCGCGAGCCGCAGGCACGCGCCCTCCTCTGCGCCTCGTCAGCTCGTCTCACCGCCAAGCTCCTCGCCGGCCCACCTCTCTGGCCGTACGGCTCTGCTCCATGCGCCTCCCGACGCGTACCAAGTGCGAGTCCAAGATCTGCCGCGATGCATGGTCTCCACAAAATGCAAGGATGCGACACCCTCTTCGTTGACAAGTTCTGCTACTAACCCGATCGGGGACGTTGGCAAGGTCCCCCGGAGAAAGAACATGGTGTCGCCCAAGGGACCATACCGGACCCGGCACCACTCAAAGAACCACCAACAAGATCTTCGACCCAGGACATCCCACCCGCTTCACAAAACGCCAAGATCTCCCAGTGCCGAGACCACGAGTCCTCCTTCACGGAAACCACGAGATCTCCGTCCAGAACCCGACGAACCATCGGCAGTGGATCCGATCCTTCGCCAACGCCATGACTTTCGGAAAGGACCCGACAAGATCGTCGACCCAGACATAAATTTCTCCACCCCGAAGACCGATCCCCGAAGCCCGAACCGGAAGGACGCCAAGATCGCCACAAGGACGACGAGCTCTACTTCCGAACGACAAGACCGACCGATCCGCGGAACCGACAAGAGCGACCGCTTGGACCCAAGATCCCCGGCACGTCACGTCAAGTTCTCCGTCTTGTATCCGCTCCCGCTGATCCCGTCGAACCCTGGACCCCGAGACCTACCCCGGAACCCCAAGTTCGTCGAGACCCTAATGTGTGAACCTTTTCCCGAGCCCTATTTTATAAATGGTCAACTATATAAATTGTTGCACATTTAATTGTCATACTTGCATGCATATTATCATGTGGTTTGGGGGCCTTATGCCGATTCACCTAATAATTAAATATGGGGCCCATATGCGGGCAAATCTAGTCTCATATTGGCCTCATTTAAATTTGTGTAGCGAACCGGTGATATATTCTGCCTTGTTAAACAACATTTAAATTGCGGGGGTTCTAAACAAGTTGAACCATTTAATTAATTGCCGGGACCCCGGTTCCACTTAATATGACCTAATTGCATCGCATCTTGCCATGTCATACATCATACATGCATCATGCCCGATCTTCTGCCGTTGTATTAAATAGTGCATCCGGTGTTTCTTCTAGTGTTTTGGTTCTTCGCGGATAAGGCTGTTGAGTTGATGTGAGCTTCGCCCCGATCTTCGGTTGAACCTTCGACAATGTTTTCAGGCGAGCATCTCCCCCTTTCTACCTATCTTACTTTTATAGTATTTATTTCCCTCATGTTGATCTATTGCTATCTGTGTTGCGATGCTCTAGTTTTCGTACCCGAGATATCCCTTGCCGCCTTATATTGCCTTGGACACCTCCTATTACCTGTTGTTTGGTAGATAGTTGGACTTGCGCGTCGTAGTCGCTTGCTCAAGTCTTTATGCGTGTCGTCAAGTGCCACAGTTGTTGGTGTATTGCCGCAAGTTGATGTTGGAGATGATCATGGCTTTACTTATCGTTCACTTTAATTCTGTTTAACAACTAAAATTGAGGTAAGTAAGCAGAGGCATCGGTGGGTGATAGATAATATTTGGTTTCCGACCGCCCACTTGTGTCCGTAGGACCCCGAGTACTTGATACTGTTCCTTGATTTATCGCGCTATCCACATCCGGGAGGATTATGGGACCCCCGAGCCGAGCTTGATTCATTCTTATTTCTTGGGGCCACAAACTAGTTTGAGGTTTTATTTACTATCTGTACTTATGCCATGCTACTCAGTATTTACGATTGTGCGAGAGCACCTTATCTTCGCTTAGGATCGGGACACGATTCCGGTGTCGACAAGCCCAGTTTTGGGTTCCCAGTCGTTCACTGGCCACCCAAACCCCGGGTCCGTCTCGAGTCGGCTAGCCGTTCTTGGTGTACTCAAGGGTGGCCCCTGAAATATTTCAATCTGTGATTGCTTTGTCGTGAAGGCCTCGTTGGGTTTTGATTTGGTTTTTCCGAGGTTGATCGAGTGTGTGTTGCTATTTGTGCACCCCGGCCGGGTAAAACTTTCTGAAAGCCGTGTCCGCGGTTATGGACGACTTGGAGCACAGTATCTCGATCATAGACAACTATAACTAAAGTAGTGCTATAAACTTGACTTTATAATGACTAGTAATCAGCTTCACTATAATGGAATGGCTAAATAATACTGCCCACAATTGCTTGTTTGGAGTGTCGCTTGCGACCATTGTATCTGACTAGTAAGTATTGCAACTACAACGGAATGGCTAAATAAAAGTACCAACAACTGCTGGGTTTTGGGTTATCTCATGATAATTGTATTTGACTAGTAAGTGTCGCAACTACAACGGAATGAATAAATAAAACTTCTCACTGCTTGTCTTATCAGGATGACCAGCTATACCTGACTAGTAATTGGTGGAACGATAACTGAATACATAAAACTGCCAACGGTGTGAGTGCCTCGGTTGACTTCCTTGTTTGGTCCCAAGGGGGAAACACCAGGATGGGTATGTTTGGTGGTAGTATCAGGTTGGTTCCGAATAGGTCTTTCTTACCCCTCTCTGATAGCCGCCAGTCGTATCGAGTCTCTATAGGTTGTTTAGTGCATCTTTGCATCTTTGCCGCTTGATCCACCATACCTATGTAGGCGAGGACCGCCGAATTCTAGCCTCGCCGTGTACTGGCCTCAGTACTGACGCTCCTCTTTTTCCTTTGCCCTTTGTCGGCACCCCTTTTTGTTTAAGCAGGTTTTGAGATCGACGTCGTTAGCAGGGTTACCCTTCCGGCTTGGCTTGGGCGGGGTTATGGGCGCCATTGGTTATTCTTCGTGGCTCTTAGCCCCATTTGCATCTTGTCCGTGATCGGACGCTCTATCTTCTCAAGGTGATTTGGATCTTTGTACCGTATATCTGTATTCTTGTCTCATGGAGTCGTGTTTTAGATATATCTGTTCTATTGGTCCCATCGAGGACTGTTGTGTAATGTTATTACTTCGTTTTCCACCCGCACGCAAGTGCCTAGTGGCACCTTTGAATCGTTTCTGCGGGTTTGGCGGGTTTCGCTAAAACTTGCATAGGTCCGATTCGAGGGTGCTACTGAGTAGTATCGAGCTCGGCGATTGCGATACCCCAAGTCCAGCCTAGGATAACCTAGCTAACGGCCGAAGTAGAGTGTCAAAACTATTTTTGCAAAATCGGTTGGATAGTTCTGATTAGGTCTGATTTTACTCCTTACCCCTCTGCTATTCTCCTCTTATCTCTACGCGTTTTGAATCCGCTCTCTTCTCTCTCTTCGAGTCCAGGATTTCTCGCGGTTGGGTTTCCGTCGTACCTTCAGGGTTTCGCTTCCTCCTCTGTTAACGGTGTTATACCATCCGATGTTTAAGCTGCCTGATGAATCCGTCTACCATGGTATCATTCTTTGTTCCTTGTTTGTGCCTTCCGGTGTTTTCCGATGCGACGACATCATCTGCGCCAGATCCGATGCGGAGTCTGCATCACTCCTTTGTTTCCGAACCTCGTTTGTCGAGATCTTCAGTCTAATTCCGAGAAAGATCCTATGAGATTCGATTGGGCAATACAACAAGATACATAGACTGCCATCCAACTGCATCTATGACTAGAAGTCCACCTTCAGGTTATCATCCGAACCCCCTCCAGTATTAAGTTGCAACCAACAGACAACTGCTTTGAGCAAAGTGTGTAAGGTAAATAGTCCACATGCTCCATGAACAAGAGACCGTTGTTTTCTCCCTAATGGCAACAACACATCTACAACCGAAGAGATTTCAGTCACTTTCCTTGGAAACTAGAGGAATGAACCCACTATCGAGCATAAATACCCCCTCTTGGAGTCACTAGCAACTACTTGGCCAAGATAGCTACTAACAACGGAGAGCATGCAAGATCACAAACAACACAGATATGATAGAATCATAAAGACAAAACCATTAATCAAACCAACATAATAATCTCAATATCCATCGAACCCCCGTAAACACAATATGCATGATTACAAATAGATTAGATCTTGATCATGAACGGAGCTCACAAGATCTATACATGAAAACACAAAGGATGAGATACAACCATCTAGCTACTACATGGACCCATAGTCCAAGGTGGAACTACTCACGCATCATACCGGAGAGAAGGCCTCCGGGATGATCTCCCCTCCGGCAGGGTGCCGGGAAGAACTTCAGATCCCCCTGATCTAGGGACGGTGGTGGCAGCGGCTACAGACGGTTTCGTGGAGATTTGATTGGGTGCTTAGGGTTTCTGCATCGGGGATTCTTATAGGCGAAGGGGGAGGCCGAGGCGGCGGCCAGGGGCCCCACACCCCTCCCAGGCGCGGGGCAGGGCCCACCCACGACGAGGTGGGTCTGGCCACCCTGGCCGGCCTCTGTGGCTCCCCTCTGGACTTCTTGTTCCCCACGGAAAGTAATTGACTTTGACGTTTGTCCCGTACAATTCCAAGAATATTTCTTTACTAACTTTTCTGAAACCAAAAACAACAGAAAACAATCATCTGGTACTGTTGCAACTCTTTAGTAGGTTAGTACCAAAAAACATGTAAAAAGCACCTCAAGGTGTAGACAAGCAAAGCAAAGTAGATACTAAACAAGCATGGAGCATCAAAATTTATAGATATGTTTCCGACGTATCACCCATCTGGAGGAAGCCCCTGGCCTGCTTGGGCCATATCCGATGGCTTCTGATGGTAGTCGTCCTCTCCATGGTTGACATGGATATGCCCTACGGGTACCCAATATTGACCTATCCGATCCATCCCAGCAGGAGCCCGCGTGATGATCGGTACCTGATGACAAAGCCCAGGAATGATTTGGGTGACCCAGGCCCATGAAGGATACGATTCCTTGGAGGATACGTCTAGCTTTAGATAGAAAGTTTAAAGGGTAAAATCCTAACTTGTAACTGACTCGACCTTATTCCGAGACCTGACCTACCTATATAAAGGCCAGGAGGGCACGACGAGGAGGAAAATCTCAACCCTAGCATACACACCCACCAGATCTCATCAACGTCATCAGTTTTGCCGTCAATCAAGAGCACACAAGAAGGAGTAGGGTTTTTCCTCCAGGGGGTTGAACCTGGGTAAATCTCGTGTCCTGCATTGCTTGTATGTTAGATGAACGCGATCTCTAGTGCGCCTCTCTTTCATCAAACCCAAGTCCATAACAATGGGCATTGATGAGTTAAACCCTCGTCAATGGTGCTCCGGTGGTGGGAGCCTGGTGAGTCCATTTTTTAAGCATATTTATCTTATGTTTTGCATAAGTAGAGTTAGGATTTTGGTACTTTACGGCGCTCACGCACACCTTTTACCCTTGTTTTAATAGGATCTTGAATTATTAAGTCTTCTGTAAGATATCATTTGGGACTGTCCTATTATGTAATAATATGATATTTCTAAGTGATAAATGTCATTGAAATGATTTTCCACATGCCTGGGAGAAGAGAGGATGCGAGGATAAGTTTCAGAATGTTTAACACCATGTGGTACGGTTGGATCCTGCTCGTACCGTCCGTCCATACTGCCTTCCAGGACGTCCACCTCGTTAAATACTTTCACCACGCGAAGACAGCTGTGAGATTCGACATTCACAAACACTTCTAGCCATGAAACACCATGCTAGGAAGGGATCTAGAGGAGGAACTTGGAGAAGGGAAAATCCTTGCTGCTACATGGATCATTGGAGGACAACACATCATCCTCTTCATCATTAACTGTTGCATCTCCATCAACACCATCATCCCCTCTCTCATTCATTAGATCTTGTTGTAGTTCCAAATACAATTGTGGTTTTGCACTTGATTTTATCTTTGCACTTTCAATCCATCCATATAAATATGATGATGTTGTTGATTGCCTCCATGTGTGAGTAGTTCCCTTTGTTCTTGGGAGATGGAGAAATCCTAGAATTATTATGAAATGAAATAAAGAAATCTTAGCATTATTATCGTGTTAGATCTCTCTCTCTAGATGGTATGTGAAGTCGACTACATAAAATTTGCCTTTGGGACTAAAGTGAGGGAACTACCCTTTGGACATGTATGGGAGCGGTGCTACTTTATGACTGCAGGTATTGACTTATAACCTACACGGTCAGAGGGGGATAAAGAAATATTCACTAAGCTCGTAACGATATCCATGGGGAAAACCCTTAATTGTGGTGGTCTGCAGAAGTGATTTTCTCGCAGGCATCACAGTGGTTATTTAGAGATGACCTCATCACATGACTCGTAGAAGTGTCTTGCTCGTGAGACTTTTTGGCGAACATCTTATTATGGAACTCTCTCAACACATATCATGATGAAAGGTATAGGTTATCCTAATCATAAGTAATTCTCACATACTAGTGGTGCATCCTACATCCCCAAGAATATTTAAACCTTATTGAGTTCCAACACCAATCCCAACACACCTGTTACTTTGTTTACTTTGCACATAAACACAACTCTCTT
Source organism: Avena longiglumis (assembly GCA_030063025.1). Lineage (NCBI taxonomy): Eukaryota > Viridiplantae > Streptophyta > Magnoliopsida > Poales > Poaceae > Avena > Avena longiglumis. Next base: position 446,289,609 of record CP125977.1, read on the forward strand.
TAAACACTCTTTACTTGAGATCAAAGGCAACTTACAAGTATCCTTTGGTAGATAGTGACGAGAGGGATAAAGACCTTAACCAAATAGCTCTCAGTGGGTTCGATACTCTTATTTCGAAACTAGCTACAATTGATCTATGCACTTGAAGTCATTAGAGCCGAAGGTGGAGGTCGTCGATGCCATCAAGATCTCCTTCAATAAGCCCGGTTCCCCTTCAGATCCACATCTAGAGGCTTTTGGCTATGCAATAAGTTCTCGGCTAGCGGTTAGTTCTCTCTTCTTCAACCATCAAGGCGATGGAGGATGGGAGAGGCGAGGCACTGTCCATGGTCGATCACCGTGACGGGGTTCTGCAGTTGTGCTTCTTAGGAGTTCTTCAGTAGAGGACATGCACGGCGTAGCCCGTCTTGCCTCTGATTCTTATGGCCGGTAGGCGGCCCTCCTTGGCCACGGTCTAGTGTCTCGTCAACCTCCATCTAGGAGGCCCATCAACTCTGGCTCATCACACCAAGATGTTCGTGTTGGAGTTCGTAGCAGGAAACAAAAAATTTCTAGCTATGCGAACACGAAAACCAAGATATATTCTATATAGACATAAGTAACAGAGAGGAGGGACGAAATTCATACCCTTGAAGATTGTGGCACGCCTTACGCATGTAGGCGTATAGAGAGGAAGACGAGCGCCCCAAGTGTTTGATGGCGCACCAAAAATTATAGATACGTTTCCGACGTATCAAGCATCCCCAAGCTTAACTCCGCCTCGTCCTCGAGTAGGTAAGTGATAAAAAGAATAATTTTTAAGGTGACATGCACCATCAAAACCAAGATCAAACAATTTGCAAGCATTGAAAGCCAGGATCAAAGAACTCTAAACATGTGCATGAAAGATGGAGTTCTAACAATAGGACATAGTAACTATGCATGCAACATGAAAGGCTACAAACAAAGATCATGAATAACATCAATTGAAAAATGTTTGTTTGTTTCACATACAGAAAACATGGCATAGTAGCATTCAGCTTGTCCCTCATAGAGTAGCAAATAAATGCATAGGACACCTTCAAATTTCACAAGGGTGACTAGAAACAAGTAACATAATAACAAGTAATATCACAATATGCATCAATCAATAAGTTTTGGAAAACTGCACACAGAATGGCAGCTATGCTCTCTTAATGGTGCCTAAAGGTAGAAGGTGGAGACTCAAATAATGATGGAAGAAAGGACCTTCAAAAAGGGAAGCAGGGATTTCAAGTTTCAAAAAGAGCTTTCAAAAATTATGGTACTTGTTAGCTTTCAGCCCTCATTGCCCCTATCATAAACATCTTGAAGTGATTAAGGTTAAAGTGAACAAAGATGGAGTATATGCTTGACAAAGTATAAGTTGGCAATCTCAAGTCCCTTGAATACAAGGGCCACACCTCATGCTACTCAACTTCAGTCACCTGTAAGTTCTTGTCATTGTAAGTACATGCATATCATAGAGAACCGCCAACGGGGTACCCCTTGCATATGGTACAGGAGCTATCCGCTAACCAAAATGACAAGGCAAGCAGACAATGACCATCTCAGTGATCTTTTTATTTACTATATGCATAGATTTTTATTGAGGATGCTTCATAGATAGCTCACTATGGTGATGCTGCAAGTTTCCACCATGATTAGGCATGGCTTAGGCTAGCGGCCCAGGCGTTTCTCTAACACAAAATACAAACTGCATGGACTTACAAGTTCCCTCTTTATTTCACACCGGTGACATCCATAGACAAAAGAGCATGATATCAACTGAGTACAAAGTATAGGGTTCGCAGCATAGAGAACAAAAAATTCCTACGATGGGAACAACTATGTACCAAGATATATCTACTAGATACAATCAATGGGCGGATGTATATCTGTAGAGAACATACCCCTGAAGACCGACAAAGCTTAACGAGTTAAACTCATGGTTGATGTAGACGATCTCTTGCCGATCTCAAGATCGATAGGAAGTCCTAGCACCGCAAATCAGCGGCGCATCCGTGCTCGCACACACTTCCGAGGCACCGAGCAACCTCCGCCTCCTCGCTCCAGCGATGCAGCGGAAGCACAACTCTTTCTTGCTGAATAGCCACCGGGAACATGTATCTCGCTAGTCCGAGACCATGGCGGATAAATACTAGAGGGGGAGATAGATCCTTCACGAGAAGGTGTGAGTGAGAGAGAGAGGGATGGGGTTCCTTTTATAGGGAGAGGGGGAACCCAAGGGGCCATGCGCCCAGCCATGGGGCTTCCCCCTCCCCTCCTTTCATTCATGTGGGTGGACACTCCACTCACACAAATGCCTTTCAATTTCCTCCACTCAAATTCCCATTAAGTTTCCACCAAATTTAATGCAAACTCTCATTAAATAAAACTCCTTTTATTTATACAGAATTTTGTCAATTACTTTAATGACAAACATTCTCATATAACCCCTTGCTAGTATTTCATTTCACATGCAAAAACACTTTCTGCAATTTCACCCGAAAACCCGTTTCGGTATCTAGTGAAATAAATTCCTACGCTTGTTATTCTTTCCGGCATGAAACTTTTGCTCCAAATGGATGTCGGTGTATCTTAAGTGTGTCACCCTACGATTCACGAATAATGCGGACATGATTGAGACCCCTCTCGAATCAATAATCATAAGCGGGATCTGGAGACCCATACTGACTCCCACACATTTAGCGATGACTTTCTTGTGATCGCGAGAACCTTTTACGCTAGTATCTTAATCCTTTTGTTTCGCGATTATTACATGTCCGAGATTCGATCATCAGTATATCCATACCTAGTTTGATCTCGTTACTGACATGCACTCTTTTCTCGTTCCCGTGATATAACATTCTAGTGATCAAATCACTTGCTTGCAAGCTAATCAATGTGATATCACCGAGAGGGCCCAAAGCATATCTATCCGTCATTGGGATGAAAAAAATTCACTCTCGATCCATGTTGAAAGGATACGGATGTCGCCTAGAGGGGGGGGGGTGAATAGGCGATTAAAACTTTTCCTAGAGTGGCTCAACAAAGGCGGAATAAAACTAGTGTTTACTTTGTTAAGCACAACCTAGAACAACTAAGGTTCACCAATGTGCACCAACAACTTATGCTAAGCAATACAAGCAACAAAGTGATAGCAAGATATATATTACTTCAAGCACGAAGGCTATCACAATGTAAAGTGCATAAGTAAAGAGCTCGGGTATAGAGATAACCGAGGCACGCGGGGACACCGATATTTTACCGAGTTCCTCCCAACATGGAGTACGTCTCGTTTGGAGAGGGGGTGGTATCAAACCACCAACGCCACAAAAGGCCTCCCTTATTCTCCGGTGAATCTCACCCCAATGGAATCGATCCACGCTTCCACTATCGGTGCACTTTTTGGTGGCAACCGGAACCTCTCATAAGGTTGGGGCACTTCTCCACAGCTTAATTGGAGGCTCACAACAAATGCCACAAAAGGCCACAATGCCACCAAGGCCACAAACCATCTAGGATTCCAAGAACCCAAGAGGGACAAGATCCAATGAATAAGTCAAACCTAATCCTCCGAGGAGAACACAAACCGATGCACCAAATGCAAATGGCAAGAACACCACAAAGATGATCAAATCCCTCACTCTCAAGTTCCAACAAAGCTACTAAAGCTATTGGAGGAACAAGAGAGGATGAATTAAATAGAGACACAAAATCCCCCAAAATCTAGATCACCAAAGATACACTCACAAAGAAATGAATCGGTTAGGTTGAAACGTAGATCTAGATCACCTCCAACTACCCCTCAAATATATGCAAAAATCAATGGAGGGGTGAGTATAAATCAAGCTCAAAGAGTAAGGAAAATGAGGGCAAAGCTTAGACAAAAGGAGGAGGAAGAAGCAACCCTAAACTAAAATGGACAAAACACTTATATAGGGCTAGACAAAATATGGCCGTTAGGGTGAAATTCCTGGACGGACCGGTAGTACCGGATGCGACCGGTAGTACCAGACCGAATAAACCAAATTGGGTCGAGCCAACCCCAGCGAGCGAGTGCAGGAAGCGTGCACGTGCGCGTACGGTCAACATGGCCTAGCCAAGTAGGGCCAACAGCAGGGCAGAGCAGCAGCAGCGGGGCCAGCAAGTGCCAGCGAGGCCAGAGCGGCGTGCGCCAAGACGCGAGCGGCAGAAAGCGGGCCGAGGAGAAGCGGCCCAGGGAGGCGAGGCGCATCGAGGAGCATGCGCGGATTGGCGGTTCTGGAGAATCTGTCGGAGCAGGGCCAGGTGTCTGCTGGGGATATGGTCAACACGGGCCAGCGAACGAGCGGCGAGCGAGGCCAAGCGAGCTGAGTAGCAGCGCGGCCAGAGCAGGACCAGGCATGCGCGCGCACGCAAGTATTGAAGCGGGATCTGGGGAAATCTAGCAGGCCACTCAGGCAGGGAAAAATCTGGGAGAAGAAACTGGGCCGGCCGGTACTACCGGCCCACCCAGACGGTACTACCGGGCTGGCCGATAGTACCGGATTTGACTACCTAGCGAGGCAGTAGGAAATTAAGGGGCGCCCAGGGGCGGGCGGTAGTACCGGCCCGCCTAGGCGGTACTACCGCTTGGCCTAGAAACCTGATTCCTTTTCTTTATAAGAAAAGAGCAGATATTCAAACGACAATAACTTTTGATTGGAAGCTCCGATTGACCCGATTCCAATTGCGTTGGATAGAGGACGACAAGGGCTTCCCAATGAAAAGTGGAAATATTGGTTATCACCAAGTGAGAAAGTATCAAGTAGAATAATGTGAGATACCTCACTTGGTGAGAAACCGAAAAGCCGCATAAATCAAAATCACAACAAGATATAAAAAGAAGATCCGATTTTGATGAACAAGAACTTGTTATGGAGATTAACACAAGCTCTATATCTTCACATGGTTAAGACCAAATAACAACCAAATACGATGATGCAAGTATGCAAATGTTTGAGCTCTCTCCGAACAATGTGACCGAATTACTCATACGAGAGTCCCTCTTGATAGTATGGTTATCTATCCTAAACCCGGTCTCAAACACACAACGTGAGACGGGCAAAAGGGAAAACCTATCAAGATTATACCTTTGACTTGAGCATTCCACTTGATCTCGATGTAGACGATCTTGCCTTCTCAAGATGGAACGCCTTTCTTGATTCTTCATCATCAATCCATGATCACCGAGGATGGCAAGCATCAAACATGAGATCTTATATAGATGGCGCATTTTGAGCTTACACAACATATCTTTTTTGCATTTCATCGACCTTGAAGCCAACACATGCTCCAAGCGATGCCAATGGACAATTCCTACAAGTATAACTTAATACACACATTAGTCCATAAAGGTTATCATTAATTACCAAAACCACACATTGGGGCCCACATGTTCTTTCACATGGGACTCAACATAACACTTTAGTAGTACTAAACCCATATTTATAATCACCCTGTTACGGTGTGACGTTTGATGTTATCAAGATACTCTTCTGGTGTTAGTGATTGACATGATCTCATGGTCTAAGGATTAGGATCACTTCGTATGATGTTATAGAAATATAAACTCAATGACTTTGATCGTAATGCTATTCTTTGGATGAATGTTCATCACACCATTATACTAATGTTGTGACCTCATTATTAACAACATCCAATGTCCATGATGAGGAAACCTTTGATCATCTTGTTAATCAAGGAGCTAGTTTATAAGAGAGGCATAACTAGGAACTTCCTTTTTGTTTATTAAACACACATGTATTAATGTTTATGTATTAATATAATTATAGCATGCAAAATAAACATTTATCATAAGGAATACAATGATAACAACTTTATTATTGCCTCTCGGGCATATTCCCTTCACAAAGTACAAGTGCAATGTTGAAAACGTTCCCCATGACAGCACGGTTCTGCTAATTCCAACGTATAAGTGCAAGCATATACAACATAGATGACATAATTGTTCAAGTTTATTAGGGGAAAATAAAAATATAAAATGTGCCATCAAGTTTGTGAGGGATTTAATCACTAAGTTTTCACATAAAAAAATACTTTTTAATTGGAAGATAGCTGAAAACAGGAATATACTTGGAATGGTGTAACACACCATGCATAGGAGTTTATAGTGGACACTTTGGAATAACTTGGTTTTTGGGAGTTGGAAGTATGAGTAGAGCTTACTCATACAAGTGGAGGCTAGCAAAAGACTGGGAGAAACCAACTAAGAGAGCAATAATGGCCCTAATGATGCAGAGGAATAAAACATTACTAATCAAGGCATAGAGTGGTACTACAAGTCAAGGACTAGATGATCATATAGGCTATGGTGACTTGTTCATAGTCATAACATGGTGTGAGCATGTGCCAAGTCAACCCAAACAAAGCATCAAAGGATAATACCATAATACTATGTTTTTGCATGCTAAAACAACGCATAATTTTTTCAAGGCACACTAAGCAATCCCAATTGTTTGGAACAAGACATACTACAACAATAATCACTAAGCATAAGGTCAAAACAACACCTAGCATGTCATGCTAAAGTGTAAGTCACAGCCAATGCAAGCTCCTCTTGCACCTTCAAGCAAGAACTTACTACTCCTTTCCAACACCAAGCAACTTATTTGCAAAACAACACAACGAGAAAGGGGGTCCAAACTTCTTTATTCAAGAAAACTAAACAAACTAAGAAAACCAAACAAAAACTAAGATGCTCCAAGAACAAGACAACTTGTGCATGAAACAATAAAACCGAAGTGTCTAGATAGACCTGAGCTTTTTATTGATGAAGGCTTTGACACTTGTACCTCTTGGATATTTCTTGGGGTGACACCGGGGTGGTAGCCCCAAGCTTGATCTTTTGTCCATCCTTCATCTCATTACATCATTCTCTCTCTACACCTGAAATTTTTCCTTTATACAAACACACAATCTTGATTAGCAACATTAGTGTATTCAAAAGATAAGAGATCTTTAGGAAAAGCTTTGGAACAACAATACTTTTCACTAAAAACACAAGATATTGTAGTAACTCCTTAAAAAATCTCAATTCCCCAAAATAGAACTCAAAAAGGAATCAATAAGAAGCAAATGCAAATAATGGCAGAAATCTGTCAAAACAGACCAGCAGGTAGAAACCGATTTTTTAGAAAATCTTCTGTTGCTCAAATAAAAAAGTTTTGAATTAAATAAAGTTATCTAACATACTGGGGATTTATTCGTAAATTTTTAGCTCAATCCGACTTACAGAGACTCCTCACGAATTTCTATGGTGGAGGATAGAAATCTGTTTAGGGACAGCAACTCCCCAAATCTTACTTCCCTCTCATTAGGGGTCATTCTTGGCACAAAAATCAAACAAAAAGGATAAGGAGAGGTCATTACTGAAGTAATAACTTCCAAGACTCAAGGAAACTCTTGGGTTATCTCCCAACTTATACTTTTCTTTAACACCTTTAAGTTAGGCACAAGAAGCAAGAAGAATCAAGTATTTTCAAATGAAGAAGCATTAACATCAAACCTTGCTTTCAGAGGAGGATAAAAAAACAAATTCTCTCTCCTCATAGGGAAGTGTTCAATACCTTTCTTGAATGGAAAATGATATTTAATGGTGCCTTCTTTCATATCAATGATGGCACCAACAGTTCTAAGAAACGATCTTTCCAAAGTAATAGGACAAGAAGCATTGTATTCAACATCCAAAACATAGAAATCCACAGGGACATAAGCATTGTTAACCATAATGAGAACATCATTAATGTCACATCCCAAAATTTTCCAAATTTTGAAATGTGAAAAATAAATAAACAAAATAAATAATTGTTGAAATTTAGGGTGAAAAGAAACTTTTTGCTCTCAAATGAAAACATCAGAAACCATCTTGAACAAACTTTGAATAAAAGGGAATCAAATAAAATTTCAATCAAGTGAAATACATTCATCAATGAGTGAATCTTGAAATTTAAACACTTGGAAAAGTTAAACTAAAACCCTAAACCCCTAATGGAAGAAAATCATTCCAAGATCACTCTAAGACTATGGATTTGTTCCATATAAAAATTTGTCAACAAGCATTTATAAATGATCAAGAATGATAAATAAAAATATTATAAAACCATAGAAATTGGATTCATTCAATTTGGAGCCATGGATAAAATCTTATGAATTTAATAAGATAAAGAAATTAAAATTCAAAGCTAATAGAGCTTCTATCTAAAATACATACCAAATTGTGAGCAAATTAATCCTAAAAGGATTTAAAAAGATAACCAAATATTAAACAAAATTCTACAAATTAGAATCACCAAATTTGGATCTATAAATAAAAAGATATGGAATTTATGAGAAAAAGAAAGAAAGAAAATAAATAAGGAATATTTAAAAGCCAAATTAAATCTTGGCCAAATCCATGAGCAAATGGAACAAAGATAATCCAAATAAAATGAAGGGTTAAAGAATAATCAAATAAAAGTATAGGGGAGTAAACCATATTCTAATTATATCTAAATAAAGACAAAATCCCTAATATAAATGATTTATTAAATCATAAGAAAATAATAAATTGGAATTTACCAAAATGGATTAAAAAGTTATCTAAATAACTTAAAAGAGTCATTTGAATAAAATTTATATGGATTTAAAACCATATTGGATTTTATTTGAATAAAGACAATTGCCCAATTTAAATGATTAATAAATCATATTAAAATTCTTTAAATAATTCAAAGTGAATTATTTGCACTAATGAATAAATAAAACCTACTGAAAAAGGTTTGTTGAAAATTAGAATTCAAATAAAGAGTTTGAAAATATAATTAAAAATCTTGTTTGAATAAAAACAGTTGTCTATTTAAATAAATAATAAAGCCCAAGGAAATACCAAGAAATATTCTAAATTTGGACTTTAAAATACTTTGTTAAACAATACTAAAATATACTGAAAGTCTAGAAAAGGTTTGGCAAAAAACTGAATTCAAATTGAGTTTAAATCATTTGAATCAAAACAAAACAGAAAAAAAGTAAAAAGAAACAGGAAAGAAAAAATAGACAAGCCAGCCCAACCCAACAAAACCCACCAGGCCCAGCTCGCCCATCTCCTTCACCCGCAGAAAATGTTTCGCACTCAGACCCGCACCCACCCAGTCACTGATTCCTTGACCCCACCGAACCCTCCTCTCATTCACTAACCGCGAGGCCCCACAGCCAGGTCATCATCATCTTCACCCCGCGCTGACCTCACCCTCAACTCCGGCCGTTTATGCCCATTTAAACCTCGGTTCAATTCGCTTAATCACGCCAGTAATTCCTCCCCGCAACCGTGCTATCTTAACCGCAACCCTCTCCTCCCCATTTCCCCTCACTCGTCCCTCCCTCTCTGCCTCCAGGCTGCCTGAATTCCTCGCCCAAGCTCTCACTGCTCCGACGAGCTTCTCGATCGATTCCGGCCAACCCCGACCATCTCCTCACTCCTAGATTCCACGGGCCTGTTCGCCAGAACCAGGCGCATCTGCCAGCAGCTCTAGCTCATCCGCGCGTGCCCGAGAACGTCGGCAACGACCAAGACCGAACATCGCCGTCCACTGCCTTGACTCCGGCGAGATTCTCTGGTAAATCCCGACCTCCCCTTCCTCTCTGGATGATACCCCTACAACCTCCTCTCTCTCGCGCGTCTAATGGACCCTTTCTCTCACTCTCCCGTGCCTTGTAGCCTTGTTATCGACGACACCAGAGCGAACCCATCGTCATCAACCACTCCTGGGAGAGATTGCCGACCCGACTGTGCGCCCCTGTCCCCGCGACGACCACCTTGAGCTTCAGCACGTCGCGGCGAACCCAGTGAGCAACCTCCCCCTCTCCCTTGCGTCCTAAATTCACCTGAACGTCTCTGTCTGAGCGCGCCGCCGCCACCGCCAGCGCCGCCCATCTATGGTTAACGTGTTGTGAGCCGTTGGATTTAGATCCAAGCGATACAATATAATGACTCAACGAAGGGGTACGAAACGATCTGCATCGTATGATTTCAGTTAGATCCAACGATCCATAGAGCGCGATCCTACCGAACCGTTATCAGCCAGTAGGATACAGACACGTGGCCCAGGCTTTGTTTTAAAAACAGAAAATATTCTATTAGATGGTTAGGTTTAAAAAATTCATAACTTTAAATCTACACGTCCAAATTTTGCAAATTTTATATCAATGAAATCAGGAAAAAGAATTCTATCCTACCATGCCCTTTGTTTAGTGAATTTCTTCTGTATTATTTGTTGTTTTTACAAAAACATGTGTAGGCATATTTTGTGTATAAAATTCATACTAAAATTATTTTTAGGGTAAAATATTTTCTAAATGGATTGTTTTGAACCTATTGACCATAGAAACCAACTTGTAGATTTAAAAGTGTATTTTGTGACACCTAGGAATTATTCCTTTCAATTAAAGCATTTCTAGCTAAATAAAAATGTTGAATATGTTTTAGAAATGCTTTTTGAGTAAAACCTTTTGAAAATGGTTTGAATTAAACTCTGTGACCCTAATCACCAAATTTTAGCATTTAAAATATATTTGGTGAACCCTAGAAAAATTATTACTTTTTTTAAAGGCATTTCCAACAAAATAAAATGTTGCTTTAATTTAAAAATGGTTTTTGGATGAAACCCTTTTGCAAATGGAATTGTTTAAAAAAAATTATGACCATAAACATTAATATTGGTGTTTAAAAACATTTTGGCTAACACTAGAAATTATTCTTTGAATAAAATCAATTCTAGCAAAACAAAAGGGATTTAAAGTGGCCATTTTCACTAACTTAATATTAAATGGTTTTTCCACTTTTATAAATGACCAATGGGTATTTTAAAATGTTTATAACCTATTAGAAACCTCTTTTCCAAATAAAAAAAATATTTTGCATGCTTGCATGCATTGCTTTGTTTTATTATTCTATGTGATGAATTGTTTGAATGCTAGTTTTGAATTTGTGCCTTGCTTGATTGAATTGTAGTGAAATTTGAAGAGTGTGACTATTACAAGATCAAGGAGTGAACTTATATTCTCTACCAAAAAGGCAAGTGGTGCTTCATACTTTTGTTCCATTATTTTCACTATGCATTAGTGATATTTCTAAGTAGGACTTGCATGGAATTTTCTATGTGTTAACTATGCCATGGGAAATCCTAGTAGATGAAACCTTAGTAGAATTTTCCCTAAGTTAAGATTCCTACTACTATCATGCTTAGCCTAGCTAGTAGAAAACAAGGGTGGACTATATTCATGCTATGAAATATTTCTAAGACAAGGACTTGTGTTTTGTTTAATAAAACAACTATGTGAATGAATCACCTGGGTGGAATGGTTGTGAATGGGTTATGTTGAGTGGTTACACAAGGCCCATATTTATGGACTACCCTAGTGTATCTCACTTGTGGAAAGCCACCCAGGAACAAAGATATTTGAGATGTCAAATGTTGAGAAGCTTCAAGTGCAGCCACTTGGCACTATGGGCTCTGCCTGGATCATATAGGTTGCAATAACTTAGCCAAATGGACAGTTGGTGGTAGGGGGTGATAGGTTTGGAGCGCGTCCATTTTGGTCTAAGGGAAGGCTTCTGAAAGATCTTGTCTCGATGCATGTCGAGTCTTGTGGGGAAAGTGCATGTAACACCGCGGTTCTAAAAAGACCGAGGCTTCTATGTGACATGCCAATCCCTGGATCGGTTCATTGGCCCACAATAGAATAAGATAGATAACATAGCAAAATATCCGTGTATCATAAATATCGAAGATCTAGAGTACCATTATTACAATAAAAGCTTAGCCCAAAGCTAGCTCAAATTATTCACGTAGCAACCTAAATAAAGTAAATTCTCCATTCTTCAAATTGCCCACAAGTGAACAAGTGTCGAGTGGAGTACCGTGGCCTATATCGATTACTCAGAATCGGAATAACCTGCAACATAAAATATAGCAGCCCCGAAGGGTCAATACATGGAATGTATGGCAAGTAGAGATAGTAAATGGAGACAATAGTACTAACATCTACATGCATATTTGGCAAGTGGAGCTGTGTCTGGCTTGCATTTGCAAATAACTTTGTCCTACTTTCGTAAACAGTTTTGATTTTCTTTGAAAAGATCCCAATTAAGTTAACCCAACAATATTGAAGAAATTAAGAAATTAGAATGAGCGAGAAACATGTCATGGAATCAATATCAAGCAACTCAGTTGTCCATAACCGGGGACACGGCTAATCGATTAGGTTATACACCCTGCACGGGTTAGTACACTTTATCCATGTGACTTGGCCAGCCCAGCTCGTACCATCACTCTCATTTTGGGTGATGATAGGGAGAAGTCCAAGAAGAGACTGTTCGGGAAGTAGCTCCTCAATCCCGGCCTTGCGGTCCAACCTACCAAAATTCTACATCTCTGGATACGCGGGTTCGAGTTACCTGACCTACTAAGTCCAACCGCCCATTCCATTATTGGCACATGGTTGTACACGTAAGCTACACAATAAAGAAGCCAATCAATTTCTCCACGATACAGGTGCCTTTCACAATGAAACCACCAAAAATTATCAATACCATCACACCCAGGAGATTCATTGATTAAGTTGTTTTAGTTTTCACAAACCAATACTTTTAGAAACAAGTCTCAATGATGTAACCCAGCCCTCGTTCAACATGGCATGGCTAAGCACATCTACCAACGGTGGTTCATCTACAAGGGGGGTTGTAACACCCTTAGAATCGACCCTATGCAAGTTTTAGCGAAACCCGCCAAACCTGCATAGAAACGATTCTGAGGGTGTTACAGAGTGGTATCAGAGCTCAGCAGTTGCGATACCCCACAAGTCCAGCCTGTAGGATAACCTAGCTAACGGCCGAAGTAGAGTGTCAAAACTATTTTGGAAAACGGTTGGCTAGATCTGGTTAGGTCTGATTTTACTCCTTACCCCTCTGCTATTCTACTCTTACCTCTACGTGTTTTGAATCCGCTCTCTTCTCTCTCTTCGAGTCCAGGATTTCTCGTGGTTGGGTTTCCGTCGTACCTTGAGGGTTTCGCTTTCTCCCTTTTGTAACGGAGGTGCTACGATCATCAATCTGCAACTTGTCTGTTGTACCCTTCCTCCAATCTTTTGTTCTTGAGCTCTTTATCCATATGTGTTCCTTGCTGGATATCCGTGTCGTTGAGAAACATAGGAGAAGGACGAGCATTGGTGAAGTTGGAGTATACCTTGAGCATGTGTTGTTCATGCCAATGGAACCATCGCGGAACCTAATCATTGTGTCTTTCATACGATTTCTGCTGGCATCATCCCTTTTGTTCCGGATACCGCCTATGAAGATCTTCAGTCTAAATCTCGAGAGTTGAGTTGCCTGATTCTCCTACTCATGTATAGAGTTGATAGTTTGGGTACGGGATGGACTGATCACCCTACCCGACTCTTACTGTTCGCTCTGTACATCGAACTGGTGGATCAATGTAACTTTTCCTCTTCTAATGGAAGTTAGAGGTGGCCTTATCGTTTGATACCTCTACCTTCGTCCTTTGTTCTCCGGAGTGTTCTCTTGACGAACGGGATCAACGACCTCTTGTTAGTGGTGTCGCGAGGATCTACACGAAGCGAGAAGACGCGGATCGCCGACCTTCCTTCCGGTACCATGAGGCGGATCTCGAGGGCGAGATCCCTTGTTAGTGGTGTCGAATTGTGGCATCCCGCAAAACCACTACTAGAAAATCGCGTTGTTTTGTACATTGCATCGTCATCATCATGCATTGTTTGCCTAAAACTATTTTTCGCAAAGCCTGTTTTGTTTTCTAAAACGCCCCGTCTTGTTTTCAAATTCAAACCCGGGTCGCCGGAATATTTTGTTGTCTACTATTGGTTTGCAAACGGTGCATTTAGCATTAACTAAAATTATTATATTATTTTAGTGGGGCAGTCGAACGGGCCGAATGACCCGAACGACCACCCCCAGGAAATATAAAACGGTCCACCCATAAACCCTTTTACACCCAACCTATCTACCCACCCTTGCCTCCACATCACCCTGGCCAATCAGCAGATGCCACCTCACCCTCCCCAAACTCCCCACCACTCACATGTTGACACCTCACCCAGCCCTCTCTCCTCCCTCTCTCCACCTGCCCACACAACCCACTCCACGCGCCAGCACACACACAACCACTCACCGCCGGCCCCACCCCCAGCAGCCCCACCCCCTGGCGCACACACGCACCAGCCCACGCAGCGCCCCCACGCAGTGGGCCCCCACGCCGCCTGGGACCCACCACCCACCTGCTCGCTCCCATCCCCTTCCTCCCTTGCAGCCCAGCCCCCTTCTCCCGACGCCCACCAACCTCCGCTCCCGCCTCCAGGCTCCCTTGAGCCGCCCCCAGCGTGCTCGCCCGCCTCAGTCTCCGCCTCGCCACCGTCCCGCGTTCCCGGGCGCTCCTCCCCGGCCGGGGCTCCGTCGCCCCTTCTCCCAGCTCCGGCCTCGCCCCTCTCACGCCCGTCTCTCCCTCCTCCTAGCCTGCGCCTTCTCTCCCACGAGCCAGCGTTCGCACAGCCTGGCGCCGCACCTCCCGACCGGCCCGCGTCCGCCTCGGCGCGAGCTTCCTCAGCGCCCGCCTCCTCTGCTCCCCGTCGCCGCTGGGTCTCCTCCCCGGCCTCGGCCTCCACGGCCCCGCCTCGCGGACCTCTCCTCCTCACCCCCTCTGCGGCGCCCTCCGGGCCGAGGCCCGCGTCCCGTCGCCATCGCCCGTCGCTCGTCGCTGCGTCCCATGGCCACCGCCCTAAGCATCGTCGCCAAGCTCACGCCATACGTCGCTCCCCGACCGTCTCCTCGGCGCCACCCGCACTGCTCCTCGCCGGCCGAGCCGTCCTCGGCCCGCCCAACATCCGATCCTCGCTGCCGCCGGTATCGAGCACCGCCATCGCTGGCCCGCTCGTCGCCAGCGGTCGTCGTCGCCTCGACTCTGAGCGCCTAGCCGCCAAGCGACCGCCGCCGGACGTCCTCGCGCCGTTTCCCGTCGGTAGCGTGATGGAGCCTTCTAGCCCCGTGTCGTGGCCCGCCCTGCCTCTCCCCGCGCAGCCAGCCCGTCGCCAAGCCTCCCCGGGCCCGCGCCTTCTGCTCCCGTCGCCCTCTGTTCCGGCATGAGGTGCAACGATGTGTGTTGGTCGAAGGTTCGCAACGCCACCGGAGATGCAAGACCGAAAACACGCGACACACCAAGATCTTCTACATGGATGCAGACCCGATGCCCGTTCACGGACTTCGAAGACCGATCCCGGCGCGCCCGGACCCCCCCGTCGAACACCAAGAACCTCGGGAACCAAGATCTCCCAGTGCCTGAAACCGAGTCCGACACCGACAACTGAAACCGTGGAGTCGACAAGATCGACCGCACCGACGCCATGATCTCCCTCACGGAATCCGAAGACCGTACCGATTCCTCAAACCCCCCTCCGAGCCGCCAAGATCGCCATGGAACGACAAGTACTTCGCCCGTGTTGAGACCCCGACATCGAAACGACAAGATCGTCGTCATAACACCCGAAGACCACAGGTGCGACAAGTACCGCTTCCCGGACGCCAAGACCGACCCGATACGCCGGCCCGACAAGACCTTCGCGACGACAAGATCGGCCCCGACCTGGGTGGAGCCGAAGACCGCCAAGTACTTATTCCCGGAACGCAAGATCTACCCCGATACCGAGAACGAGAGAACGATCCCGCCGAGTCCGAACCCGTCGAACCCTGGACCCTGTCGAACCCCGAACCCCGGAAACCAAGATCTGCCGAACCCTAAATGTGTGACCCCTTTCCAAGCCCTATTTTATAAATGCTAAATATAAAACCTGTTGCATATTAATCATTCATCTCGCATGTATATTTGCGTGGTTTGGGGGCCTTATGCCGATTCGCCTCTAATTAAATATGGGGCCCATATGCGGGCAAATCTACTCTCATATCGTCCTCATTTAAACTTGTGTAGCGAACCGGTATCTTATCTTGCCTTGTTATAACCACATTTAATTTGCGGGGGTTCTAAACAACTCGAACCATATAATTCATTGTCGGGACCCCGGCTCCGCTTAATATTGACCTAATTGCATTGCACCTTTGCCATGCCATGCATCATGCCGATCTTCTGCCGTAGTATTAAATGTTGCATCCGGTGTTTATTCTAGTGTTTTGCTTCTTCGCGGATAAGTCCGTTGAGTTGATGTGAGCTTCGCCCCGATCTTTGGTTGAACCTTCGACAATGTTTTTCAGGCGAGCATCTCCCCCTTTCTACCTATCTTACTTTTATAGTATTTATTCCCTCCTGTTGATCTATTGCAATCTGTATTGCGATGCTCTAGTTTCCGTACCCGTGATATCCCTTGCAGCCCTATATTGCCTTGGACACATCCTATTACCTGACGTTTGGTAGATAGTTGGACTTGCGCGTCGTAGTCGCTTGCTCAAGTGCTGTTGCGTGCCGTCAAGTACCACCGTTGTTGAAGCCTTGCCGCATGTTGATGTTGGAGATGATCCTGGTTTTATTTATCGTTCACTTTAATTCCTGTTTAACAACTAAAATTGAAGTAAGCAGAGGCATCGGTGGGTGATAGATAATATTTGGTTTCCGAACGCCCACTTGTGTCCCGTTGGACCCCGAGTACTTGATACTTGTTCCTTGATTTATCGCGCTATCCACATCCGGGAGGTATATGGGACCCCACGAGCGAGCTTGATTCATCTTATTTCTTGGGGCCACAAACTAGTTTGAGGTTTTATTTACGATCCTGTACTTATGCCATGCTACTGCTTTATTTACGATTGTGCGAGGAGCACCTGTCTTTGTTTAGGTAAGCGGAATGTTTTCGCGGTATCGACAATCCCAGTTTTGGGTTCCTAGTCGTTTACAGCCATTGTCGCAAACCTTGAGTCCGTCTCGGAGCTAGCTTACTTCGTTGCGGGTAGACTTCAAGGGGTGGCCCCCTGAAATATTTCTGAATCCTGTGATTGCTTTGTCGTGAAAGCCTCGTTGGGTTTTGATTTGGTTTTTCCGAGGTTGATCGAGCGTGTGTTGCTATTGGTGCACCCCGGCCGGGTAAAACTTTCTGAAAGCCGTGTCCACGGATATGGACGACTTGGAGCAATGTATCTCGACCATAGACAAGCATAACTAAAGTTTATTGCTATAAATTTGACTTTATAATGACTAGTAATCAGCTTCACTATAATGGAACGGCTAAATAATACTGCCCACAATTGCTTTTTTGGATTGTCGCTTGCGACCATTGTACCTGACTAGTAAGTTTTGCAACTACAACGGAATGGCTAAATAAAAGTATCAACAACTGCTGGGTTTTGGGTTATCTCATGCTAATTGTATCTGACTAGTAAGTGTTGCCACTATAACGGAATGGTTAACTAAAAGTGCCCACTGCTTACTTTATCGGGATGAATATCTAAACCTGACTAGTAAAGTGCAACTATAATCGAATAAGTAAACGCCAAGCGTGAGTTCCTCGGTGACTTCCTCGTTTGGTATCGAGGGAAAGCGCCAGATGGGTTTGATTGATGATAGTATCGTTGGATCCGAATAGGTCTTTCTTACCCTCTCGATAGTCGCCCGGTTGTATCGAGTCTCTATAGGTTGTTTAGTGCATGCCGCTTTGCCGCTTGATCCACCATACCTTTGTGGCGAGGACCGCCAATTCTAGCCTCGCCGTGTCTTGGCCTCGATCTTGGCGCTCCTCTTTCCTTTGTCCTTTGTCGGCACCCCTTTTGTTTAAGCAGGTTTTGAGATCGACGTTGTTAGCAGGGATACCCTTCCGGCTTGGCCTGGGCAGGGTTATGGACGCCATTGGTTATTCTTCAGGGCTCTTAGCCCCATTTGCATCTTGTCCGTAGCTGGACGCTATATCGTTCTCAAGGTGATTTGGATCTCTGTACTGTATATCTGTATTCTTGACTCATCGAGTCGCTGTTATATATATCTGTTCTGTGGGTCCCATCGCGGACTGTTGTGTAATGTTATTACTTCGTTTTCCACCCGCACGAAAGTGCCTGGTGGGCACCTTTGAATCGTTTCTATGCGGGTTTGGCGGGTTTCGCTAAAACTTGCATAGGTCCGATTCTGAGGGTGTTACAGGGGTCCTACCACATCATAGGACATAGCATAGCGATAGTATCATCCTACACATGCAACTACAAAATACACGACAATGCATTGAAAATAGTAGGACGATATCATGAACAAAGTAGCATCTGCTTGCCTTGGTTGTAGCGGTCGGAAGAACAATCCACACACGAGCAAGCGTTGCACTCGTCACAATCTACACGATACAATTGCATTCATAAACAAACAATCCACAAGCATATGCAACAAAGATGATGCATGAGTGCATGCATGACAAGTGGGGTGACGCTACAGCAACACCACATATTAGAAATCAGTAGAGGTACTGATTGCATGCATGGAAAATAGTTTTAGCGCAAGGAAAACTAATATGCAAAATATAATACTCAAAACTAGAACTAGAACCCAATTAATTCACTACCGGTAGTATACTTTTTGTAAAATCTTGGGAAAATTCTACTGTATAGGCATTGCTATTTAGAAACAGTACCAATTGGAATTACTCAAAAAGGAATTATAAAACTCCCCGAGTCATTAAAACACTGCAGAAAACCACTAGACAGTTTTTGCAGAAGTTTTTACTGTAAGCCTATCTTTTTAATTCACGATGAGATTCCCCTCGTTCCACTGAATCCAGGGATATATCATACGCGTTTTTTAGAGCTACGGATATTTTTGTATGAATTTATTACTCCGAAAAGGACACTAACTAGTTTGATTAAACTGTACTAAACCTTGCTGCAAAGACCTGAATCAAAGGTACAACAAGATTCTACACGACTCACTGAATCTACAGATATTTTATTTGTAATTTTTGGCCAAGCAGTTTAATTTATACGCAATTTACAAGTTTCTACCAAAATCTGTCAACTAAAAGGATTAACGAAATTAACCAGTCAACTGTGTCTATTGACTGGTCAACACGTCCGCTGACTGGGCGCTGACTGGGCGTCTGACTAATCAACGCCCGAGTCTGACCGGTCAACGACTGATCTGAACCACTGATCTGGGATCCTACGGTGGCTGCAGGCTTACCGGAACGAACGGCGAAGCGGACGACGGCGAGTTCCGGACGGCGCGACGATCGATTCCGGCGATGGTGCTACCTGCGCGAGTGGGAGACGATCAACGCACGGGTCAAGGAAATCAACGCGCGAGCAAGACGGCGCGCGTACGTGCGGGCACGCGTGCGTTCATGCGTGCATGGGCAAGCGTGCGCGCAGCGCGTGCAGCGGCAGCAGCATGCGGCGCAGCAGCGGCGCGGCGGCAGCGGCGGCGCAGCCGCAAGCGCGTAGCGAGGCGGCAGTGGTGGCAACAGCGCGATGGCGCATCGCGGCGCATGCGCCAGCGGCATGGCGCGGTAGCAACGCGCGGCGGCGATGTCGCGACTCGGCAGCGAGGCGGCGCGGCGGCGGTTGCACGCGGCAGCGGTCGCTACATCTTGAGGCGAAGCAGCGGCGTCGTCTCGAGGCGGGCGGCAGGCGGCGGTTGGCCGCGGTACCTGGCGGCGGGGAGAAGGCGACGGCGGCGGCGGTCGCGGCCAGGAGGCGGCGATGGCGGCGAGATCGAGGCGGGCAGGTGGCGCGGGTGCGGTTAACGAGGCGGGGGCGGCGGCTCGGCCAGGTGGGGTCCTTTTGTGGGGCCCCACGCGGAAACCTAGGCTGATTCGGCGCGAAGTCGGACACGAACTCGGAAATCGGCCCGGAATTCGGACCGTTTTCCGTCTTTTTAAACAAACGGCCGTAACTTCTCCGTACGAGCTCCGAATCGAGCGATTCTTGCTCCTACGGTTTTGTAAAGTCGAGGGGAACAAACTAGGGTCAAGGTTCGGGCGAAACCACTAGGCTAAAAAGGTGGCAACACTAGTTCTTGTAAAGCCTCCCGTAGGAGCCTCGTAGCAAAATAGAACAGGGTTTCGAAAATAGCGTTTCGCCGATTCTTTTCAATCGACGGTTTTGCATAGAAAAGTATGATGCAATGATATGAATGATATGCAAGACCAAATCTAAAATTTGGGATGTGACAAGACTAACCCCCTTAAGATGAATCTCGTCCTCGAGATTCGGCGCGGCTAGCAAATAGGTGTGGGTAGTCCTCTCGGATGTCATCCTCACGCTCCCAAGTGGCTTCCTCTTCGGTGTGGTGGCTCCACTGTACCTTGCAAAACTTGATTGTCTTGGTACGGGTAGTCCTCTCTGTTGTCTCCAGAATCTTGACCGGTTTCTCCTCATAGGTCAAGTCATTCTCAAGATGAACCTCCTCTAGCGGTACAGTGTCTCGCAATGGTGTATCCACCATCTCCGGATGACACTTCTTCAGCTAAGACACGTGGAACACATTGTGAACAGCGGACAGAGCTTCTGGAAACTCCAACTGGTAAGCAACTTCCCCTTTGCATGCTAAGACCCGATACGGTCCAATAAACCGAGGTGCCAGCTTACCCTTAATTCCAAATCTCTTGATTCCACGAAGTGGCGACACTCTGAGGTATGCTCTATCACCTATCTCATACACCACTTCCTTGCGCTTGGCATCAGCGTAGCTCTTCTTCCTTGATTGTGCTACCTTCAGTCTGTCCCTAATCAAGGCGACCTTCTCCTGACACTGCGTGTCCAAGAAACCCAACAGTGTTAAGCCAGAATTCACACTTGCTGAATTTGGCATACAGCTTGTGTTCCCTCAGCTTCTCCATAATCAGTCGCAGATGTTTCTCATGCTCGGCATCATCCTTGGAATATATCAGTATGTCATCAATGAACACTACCACGAACTTTTCCAAGTACTCAATAAATACCTTGTTCATCATAGTCATGAAGTATGCCGGGCATTCGTTAGTCCAAAAGACATAACTGTATACTCATATAAACCATACCTAGTGGTGAAGGCGGTTTTTGGTACGTCCTCCTCCCGGATCTTCAATTGGAAGTAGCCTGATCGCAGATCAATCTTGCTGAACACCTTCGCTCCTTCCAGTTGATCAAACAAATCATTTATGTTCGGCAGAGGGTACTTGTTCTTGATGGTTACTTCATTCAGCGAGCGATAGTCCACTACTAATCTCTTGCTGTTGTCTTTCTTCTCCACAAACAGAACATGTGCTCCCCATGACGACGAACTAGGCTAAATGAATCCCTTTTCCAGCTGCTCTTTCAACTGCTTCTTCAATTCCTTCAGCTCATCCACATCCATCTTATATGGTTTCTTTGATATAGGTCCTGTCCCAGGCATCAGGTCGATAAGAAACTCTACTTCCCCGTCAGGTGGCATTCCTGGCAGCTCTTCCGGAAACACGTCGGGGTAATCTCTAATCACTGGCACAGTATCCATGCTAACCCCCTTAAGAGAATTCAACTTACACCTTCCTGGTCATACAACCGACTTGAATCTAATCCTCTTACCATCCGGGGTTTTGAGTGAAACAGCTCGCTGTGCACAATCTATGTGTCCCCCATGCATAGACATCCAATCCATACCCAGAATAACATCTAATCCCTGTGATTCCAACACTACCAAATGTGCAATGAAGTTGTGTGTTACAATCCTCATAGTCAAGTCGCGGCATCCCACGCTAGCTATCATATCTCCTCCAGGTGAACTCACTCTAATAGACCTTTTCATAGACTCAGTAGGTAACTTATACTTATCCACAAATGCCCTTGATATGAATGAATGCGATGCACCAGTATCGAAAAGTATAAGTGCAGGGTAAGTGTTGATTGGGAACTTACCAATCACAAGGTCAGGCTCATCTGGAATCTCCTCCACATTCATGTGGTTCACTGTGGCCTTCTCGTTGTTGGTTGACTTCAGTCCTTTCCTCTCCGGACAGTTGTCAGCATAGTGTCCCTTCTGCTTACACTTGAAGCACGTCACCTCACTCAGATCCTTCTTCACAAAGCTGCGATCACGGTTGCGGTCATGTCCACCGTGTCCTCCAGAGTGGTGAGAGTGTCCTCCCTTGTGGTTGTGGTGGTTGCTCCTATGGTTGTCATGACGATGCCCATCGCCTCCATGGTGGTGGCGGTCATGGCTCCCATGGTCACTCCCTCCATGCTTGGAGTATCCATCATATGAAGTGCGAGACTTGTGATGTGAACCAGAGTGGTGATTATTGTTCTTTCTCTTGCGGCTTTCTACTTGCTTGTGCTTCCCTTCCAAGATCCTGGCCTTGTCCATAAGCTCCTGGAAAGTGGGGCAATAAACCACCAGTAGCTGTACTGAAAGCTCATCACTGAGGCCATCCAGGAATCTCTCCCTCCTTTTTGCATCAGTGTCAACATCCTCAGGTGCATAACGGGACAGGTTGTTGAACTCCTCAATGTACTCGGCCACGGAGCGATTGGTTTGGCGCAAGTTGCGGAACTCCTTCCTCTTCAGGCTCAGAACTCCTGAAGACACGTGGTTGGTCTTGAAACCTTCCTCAAACATTGCCCAAGTCACAGTATCCAGCGGGTGGGTGATCTGAAAAGTGTCCCACCAAGAAGCGGCTGGTCCCTCAAGTAAGTGAGCGGCAAACGTCGCCTTCTCAGCATCAGTGCATCCGACAGTTACCGGATCCTTATTGACTGAATGCAACCAGTCGATAGCAACCATTGGTTCCTTTGCAGTAGAGAACTTAGCTGGCCTTAGCCTCAAAAATCTGGTGAGAGCATCTCCCTGAGGCTGATTGTTTCCATTGTTGTTATTCTGATTTGCTATGAACTGAGTCATCACCTGGGTCAGCTGTGCCTGAGCTGCCATGAGCTGCTCCAACTCAGTGGGGTGACGGCGGGGAGGCATCTGCGGTTCAGCATAGGTAAGTTTAGAAAGAATCAACTACGACAATAGGATTCTACCCATGCATATGATAAAACAACCACAAACAATAGCAGACAATCATAAGCAAGCAACACATCAACAAACAAGTGATCCAGAAACATCCCAGGGGTTATCCTAGCAGTATATACCTACTGAAATAGTTTTACAAGAGTTGGCAATGGTTAACTAAACAGTTGATCAACTAAACAACAAAAACAGCAATCTGCCAGAACAGTCCAGCAGAGTTCGCGAATTTTTCCGCCTGACTTAAGCTCGTCAGAAAATTTATCTGATTTTTGCACATATAGTATAGAGAGTTTCGCATCGGCCCAATTTTTTTCAGATTTTTCCGAGTTACCAAAAAAATATGAAAAATCGCGCAGTACTGCTGTATCAGCAGAAAAACTGCAGCGAAAATAACACAGATAGTAACCAAACTTGCCATAACTCTTTAATAAAATTCGCACAAATAATTCCTGAGATACTGGAGTACAAAAATAAGCAACTAAACACTCTTAAGCTAACACGAACTAAGCTTCACAACGATCGAGACTAATCTTAACGAATTTGCCTAACGTGGAATAATTGGTGGACTTCTATCTACTTCTTGAAGAGGTTGCAGTAGGTCCTTGCTGTCATGCGTTAGCGCTTCCGTTCGCGGTACAACCATGGCGGCGGAGTGTATACCTCTCCTGAATCATCACTTGAGATCTCAAACTCCACCTCTTCTGGATCCTCCTCTTCTTCACTCTCAGCTGCAACTGCAACAGCTCCATCTCCTCCACCATCATCGTCTCCATCATCATCATCCTCGTCCTCATCATCATCATCGTCTCCAATGTCATCATCATCCCCATTGTTGCCATCTTCTCCATTGTCATCATCAGAGGGTGGATTCAACTGCGCTTGGAGAGCGGCAATCTGGGCTGTCATAGCTTCAATAGTTTGATCCCTTTCCTGGACGATCCCTTGCAACTGTTGTATGTTTTGGGTGTTCTCCTACACGGTACCATGTAGATGGACTATGGTTGCATCTCTGGCTATCAGGGCATTCTCCAGAACTCCCACAACTTCATGCAAGGTGTCAATCTCCTGTCCTTGGACCACCATACCATTGCTAGCAAAGTCTGCAATCTCCTTTATCATCATCACTTTCTCAGCTAGAGCTCCATTCTCCCTTTCCATGTCCTCTATGTGCCTTCGACGGGGCGGCATGTTGTTCCTGTCGCCCGGGGTAACCACAACGTGCCCATCTTCATCACGCCTCCCATAGTCACGGTAGGGTGAATCTGCCGGCAGTAGGTGTCGGACATTATGGCACTGGCGAGACAGGGCTTCATGTATGGCCAAGTTGATTCCAAGTCCCCAGTTGCAGTATGTCTTGGTGTAGATCAAGTGCACGGGGTTTGGCAAGGCGGCATCCCTGAATATGAAGGTAGTGATCTCCCATGCATCCTCTCCATATCCATAGGTGTACAACCTTCTTCCCTTGAACATGGGCAGTGGCAATCCCAATGACTGCGAGAGCTGTGCTAACTGCCTTGCAAAGGGCCTTGGTGACTCCATGGTTGCATACTCAATCCTGACTTCTCCCATCTATCAATTAAAGAGGAAAGTGTGAGAATAGCATATGGTAAGAATTTACGAGGGTGAAAGGCATAAGATGAAAGACAGAGTTAACATAGGTTTTAATAATTCTATGGCTTCCTAATCCAATCCTAGGTCACGATCCTACAGTCGACACACAGGCTCTGATACCATCCTGTAACACCGCGGTTCTGAAAAGACCGAGGCTTCTATGTGACATGCCAATCCCTGGATCGGTTCATTGGCCCATAATAGAATAAGATAGATAACATAGCAAAATATCCGTGTATCATAAATATCGAAGATCCAGAGTACCATTATTACAATAAAAGCTTAGCCCAAAGCTAGCTCAAATTATTCAAGTAGCAACCTAAATAAAGTAAATTCTTCATTCATCAAATTGCCCACAAGTGAACAAGTGCCGAGTGGAGTACCGTGGCCTATATCGATTACTCAGAATCGGAATAACCTGCAACATGAAACGTAGCAGCCCCGAAGGGTCAATACATGGAATGTATGGCAAGTAGAGCTAGTAAATGGAGACAATAGTACTAACATCTACATGCATATTTGGCAAGTGGAGCTGTGTCTGGCTTGCATTTGCAAATAACTTTGTCCTACTTTCGTAAACAGTTTTGATTTTCTTTGAAAAGATCCCAATTAAGTTAACCCAACAATATTGAAGCAATTAAGAAATTAGAATGAGCGAGAAACATGTCATGAAATCAATGTCAAGCAACTCAGTTGTCCATAACCGGGGACACGGCTAATCGATTAGGTTATACACCCTGCAGGGGTTAGTACACTTTACCCATGTGTGGCCAGCCCAGCTCGTACCATCACTCTCATTTTGGGTGATGATAGGGAGAAGTCCAAGAAGAGACTGTTCGGGAAGTAGCTCCTCAATCCCGACGCGCACCGGTCCAACCTACCAAAATTCTACATCTCTGGATACGCGGGTTCGAGTTACCACAACCTACTAAGTCCAACCAACCGCCCATTCCATTATTGGCACATGGTTGTACATGTAAGCTACACAATAAAGAAGCCAATCAATTTCTCTCGATACCTGGGTGCCTTTCCGCAATGAAACCACCAAAAATTATCAATACCATCACACCCAGGAGATTCATTGATTAAGTTGTTTTAGTTTTCACAAACCAATACTTTTAGAAACAAGTCTCAAAGATGTGACCCAGCCCTCGTTCAACATGGCATGGCTAAGCACATCTACCAACGGTGGTTCATCTACAAGGGGGGTCCTACCACATAATAGGACATAGCATAGCGATAGTATCATCCTACACATGCAACTACAAAATACACGACAATGCATTGAAAATAGTAGGACGATATCATGAACAAAGTAGCATCTACTTGCCTTGGTTGTAGCGGTCGGAAGAACAATCCACACACGAGCAAGCGTTGCACTCGTCACAATCTACACGATACAATTGCATTCATAAACAAACAATCCACAAGCATATGCAACAAAGATGATGCATGAGTGCATGCATGACAAGTGGGGTGACGCTACAGCAACACCACATATTAGAAATCAGTAGAGGTACTGATTGCATGCATGGAAAATAGTT
Source organism: Avena longiglumis (assembly GCA_030063025.1). NCBI lineage: Eukaryota > Viridiplantae > Streptophyta > Magnoliopsida > Poales > Poaceae > Avena > Avena longiglumis. The sequence goes on from CP125977.1 coordinate 446,315,755, forward strand.
TTAGCGCAAGGAAAACTAATATGCAAAATATAATACTCAAAACTAGAACTAGAACCCAATTAATTCACTACCGATAGTATACTGTTTATAAAATCTTGGGAAAATTCTACTGTATAGGCATTGCTATTTAGAAATAGTATCAATTGGAATTACTCAAAAAGGAATTATAAAACTCCCCGAGTAATTAAAACACTGCAGACAACCACTAGACAGTTTCTGCAGAAGTTTTTACTGTAAGCCTATCTTTTCAATTCACGATGAGAATCCCCTCGTTCCACTGAATCCAGGGACATATCATACGCGATTTTTAGAGCTACGGATCTTTTTCTACGAATTTATTACTCCGAAAAGTCCACTAACTAGTTTGATTAAACTGTACTAAACCTTGCTGCAAAAACCTGAACCAAAGGTACAGCAAGATTCTACACGACTCACTGAATATACACATATTTTATTTGCAATTTTTGGTCAAGCGGTTTAATTTCTACGCAATTTACAAGTTTCTACCGAAATCTGTCAACTAAAAGGATTAACGAAATTAACCAGTCAACTGTGTCTATTGACTGGTCAATACGTCCGCTGACTGGGCGCTGACTGGGCGTCTGACTAGTCAACGCCCGAGTCTGACCGGTCAACGACTGATCTGAACCACTGATCTGGGATCCTACGGTGGCTGCAGGCTTACCGGGAACGAACGGCGAAGCGGACATCGGCGAGTTCCGGACGGCGCGGCGATCGATTCCGGCGATGGTGCTACCTGCGTGAGAGGGAGACGATCAGCGCACGGGTCAAGGAAATCAACGCGCCCGCAAGACGGCGCGCGTACATGCGGGCGCGCGTGCGTGCATGCGTGCATGGGCAAGCGTCTTGTGAAAGCGCTAAGCTGCATCGGCAGCAAGATGCGGCGCAGAAGCAGCGGGCGCGGCGCGCAGCGCCGCAGAAGCGCTGCGGGCGGCAGCAAGATGTAGCGCAGCGCAAAGCGCGGCGATGGCGCGACGATGGCGGGCGAGGTCGAGGGGGCGAGGCGGCGAGGCGGGTTGCACGCAGCGGCGAGGTCGCTGCATCGCGGAGAGTCGCGCGCGGGCGCGCTGGAGGCGAGGCGGCGGCGGTTGATACACAGTGGCGGGGAGAAGGCGACGACGGCGGCGGTCGCGGCCAGGAGGCGGCGATGGCGGCGAGATCGAGGCGGGCAGGTGGCGCGGGTGAGGTTAACGAGACGGGGGCGGCGGCTCGGCTAGGTGGGGTCCTTTTGTGGGGCCCCACGCGGAAACCTAGGCTGATTCGGCGCGAAGTCGGACACGAACTCGGAAATCGGCCCGGAATTCGGACCGTTTTCCGTCTTTTTAAACAAACGGCCGTAACTTCTCCGTACGAGCTCCGAATCGAGCGATTCTTGCTCCTACGGTTTTGTAAAGTCGAGGGTAACAAACTAGGGTCAAGGTTCGGGCGAAACCACTAGGCTACAAAGGTGGAAACACTAGTTCTTCTAAAGCCTCCCGTAGGAGCCTCGTAGCAAAATAGAACAGGGTTTCGAAAATAGCGTTTCGCCGATTCTTTTCAATCGACGGTTTTGCATAGAAAAGTATGATGCAATGATATGAATGATATGCAAGACCAAATCTAAAATTTGGGATGTGACAGTGCACCACCTCTCGAGAGAGTAAAATCTAAGTACTTAGGTGTGTCCCCGGCAATGGACAATTTGAGCATCAAGACATGGAAGCTATCAAGAATCTCCTCATCCCAATTTCTAAGTTAAAAACTTGTGGTTGAACAAGGGTTAAAGGATCACCAATTTCTATTAGGAGATGCCTTGGGTGATTTTGCCAAACAAAAACTTAGTGTTTTCAAATGATAAGGAAAATCTATTTTGAGCAAAGCAAGCCTAAGCTCCACTTATCCAAATGCATATAGATGATAGATACCACTATTCTACCATAGTATCACTTGCCAATACAATTCAAATGTATTGACCCTTGTGGCCGTAACTTATTATGTTGCAGGTTTGTTTGATGTTAGTGAAGTGTGTTGAATAGGATTACAAGTCTACAACCAACATGGTTGCCTGTGGCACTTTGAAGATGAAGGACTCCATGCTATATAGATATTCTGCTGCATTGTAATGTGATAGCCAAATGAGCTATGTAAGATGTAATGAAATATTTTATTCCTGGTTAGAAAGTTGTACTATAAACTTTGTTTCTTGATATTACATCTTAACTCTGGATACTAGCTATTGATCCAGGGACTAGCATTGTAAACACAGAGATCTCTACCTTATTAAACAAGTAACAGTGGAAGATGTATCAATGTTAAATATTGGACCGGGATCCATAGTTCACTAGAGGTGCTCTCCTTAGATAAACAACATGGCATGAAGGGTAAAAAAATTACAGCAGGGCAATTGACAGGAACTGAGCAAGGCATAACAATGCAATAACTAGTCAGAAAGATCCAATGAGATTCGATTGGGCAATACAACAAGATACATAGACCGCCATCCAACTACATCTATGACTAGAAGTCCACCTTCAGGTTATCATCCGAACCCCCTCCAGTATTAAGTTGCAAGCAACAGACAACTGCTTTAAGCAAAGTGTGTAAGGTAAACAATCCACATGTTCCATGAACAAGAGCCGTTGTTTTCTCCCTAGTGGCAAGAACACATCTACAACCGAAGAGATTTCTCTCACTTCCCTTGGAAACTAGAGGCATGAACCCACTATCGAGCATAAATACCCCCTCTTGGAGTCACTAGCAACTACTTGGCCAAGATAGATACTAACAACGGAGAGCATGCAAGATCACAAACAACACAAACATGATAGAATCATAAACACACAACCATTAATCAAACCAACATAATAATCTCAATATCCATCGGATCCCCACAAACACAACATGCATGATTACAAATAGATTAGATCTTGATCATGAACGGAGCTCACAAGATCTATACATGAAAGCACAAAGGAGGAGATACAACCATCTAGCTACTACATGGACCCATAGTCCAAGGTGGAACTACTCACGCATCATACCGGAGAGAAGGACCCCAGGATGATCTCCCCTCCGGCAGGGTGCCGGGAAGAACTTCAGATCCCCCCGATCTAGGGATGATGGTGCCGGCGGCTATAGACGGTTTCGTGGAGATTTGATCGGTTGCTTAGGGTTTCTGCATCGGGGGCTTCTTATAGGCGAAGGGGGAGGCCGAGGAGGCGACCAAGGGGGCCAAACCCTAGCCAGGATGCGTGCACCCAGTGTTGACATGGGACACTTCGTTGGAACCCCAAGAGCAAAGTGTGATGAGCACAACAACAAGTTTCCCTCAGTAGAGGCCGAGGTTATCGAACCTGAAGGAGGAAGGAAACGTCTCAAAGGTGTTGCTGGCAATGTGGATACCTGCACAACACAAACTCAAGACTTTGCCACAACGAATCAGTGAGGTTTTCAAGCTAACCGGTTTGCTGCAGCAAAGGATTAAACGTATGATGTGGAAGGTAATAGTTTGCAACAAGTAAACAAGTAACAGCGGAAGGTGTATCCATTGCAAAGATTGGACCGGGGTCCATAGTTCACTAGAGGTGCTCTCCTTAGATAAACAACATGGCATGAAGGGCAAACGAATTACAGCGGGGCAATTGACAGGAACTGAGCAAGGCATAACAATGCAATTACTAGCCAGAAAGATCCTATGAGGTTGATTGGGAAATACAACAATATACATAGACCGTCATCCAACTACATCTATGACTAGAAGTCTACCTTCAGGTTATCATCCGAGCCCCCTCCAGTATTAAGTTGCAAGCAATAGACAACTGTTTTAAGTGTGTAAGGTAAACAGTCCACATGTTCCATGAATAAGAGACCGTTGTTTTCTCCCTAGTAGCAACAACACATCTACAACCGAAGAGATTTCTGTCACTTCCCTTGGAAACAAGAGGCATGAACCCAGTATCGAGCATAAATACTCCCTCTTGGAGTCATTAGCAACTACTTGGCCAAGATAACCACTAGCAACGGAGATCATGCAAGATCACAAACAACACAGACATGATAGAATCATAAAGATAAAACCATTAATCAAACCAACATAATAATATCAATATCCATCGGATCCCCGCATACACAACATGCATGATTACAAATAGATTAGATCTTGATCATGAACGGAGCTCACAAGATCTATACATGAAAGCACAAAGGAGGAGATACAACCATCTAGCTACTACATGGACCCATAGTACAAGGTGGAACTACTCACGAATCATACCAGAGAGAAGGCCTTCAGGATGCTCTCCCCTCCAGCAGGGTGCTGGGAAGAACTTTAGATACCCCCGATCTAGGGACGATGGTGGCGGCGGCTATAGACGGTTTCGTGGATTTCTGATCGTGTACTCAGGGTTTCTACATCGGGGGATTCTTATAGGCGAAGGGGCGAGTCTGGGAGGAGACCAGGGCCGCCAAACTCTAGCCAGGCGCCAGCCCACCTGCCCCCGCGCCTGGGGTGGGTCTGGCCCCCCTGGCCGGCCCCTCCGGCTCTCCTCTAGACTTCTTGTTCCCCATGGAAAGTAATTGACTTTGACATTTGTCCCGTCCAATTCCGAGAATATTTCTTTACTAACTTTTCTGAAACCAAAAACAGCAGAAAACAGGCATCTGGCACTGTTGCAACTTGTTAATAGGTTAGTACTAGAAAACATGTAAAAAGCACCTCAAAGTGTGGACAAGTAAAGCAAAGTAGATACTAAACAAGCATGGAGCATCAAAAATTATAGATACGTTTCCAATGTATCAGCATCCACAAGCTTAATTCCTGCTCGTCCTCGAGTAGGTAAGTGATAAAAGAATAATTTTTTAGGTGACATGCACCCTCACAATAAAGATCCAACCATTTGCAAGCATTGAAAGCTGGGATCAAAGAACTCTAAACATGTGCATGAAAGATGGAGTTCTAACAATAGGACATAGTAACTATGCATGCAACATGGCAAGCTACAAACAAACATCATGAATAATATGCATTGAAAAACGTTTGTTTGTTTCACATGCAGAAAACATAGCATAGTGGTAATCATCTTGTCCCTCATAGAGTAGCAATATAATGCATAGGACACCTACAAAGTTGACAAGGGTGACTAGAAACAAGTAGCACAAGAACAAGTAATAACACAATACGCATCAATTAATAAGCTTTAGAACACTGCACATAGAATGACAACTATGCTCTCTTAATGGTGCCTAAAGGTAGAAGGTGGAGACTCAATAATGGTGGAAGAAAGGCCTTTTTGTAAAGGAAGCAATGATTACAAGTTTCAAAAAGAGCTTCCAAAAATTATGGTACTAGTTAGCTTTCAGTCCTCATTGCCCCTATCATAAGCATCTTGAAGTGGTTAAGGTTAAAGTGGCAAAGCTGGAGTATATGCTTGACGAAGTATAAGTTGGCAATCTCATGCCCCTTGAATACGAGGGCCACACCTCATGCATACTCAACTTTGGGTCCAGGTAAGTTATTGTCACTATAAGTATTTGTATATCGTTGAGAACCGCCAACGGGGTACCGCTTGCACATGGTACAGGAGCTTGCCCATAACCAAAATGACAAGGTAAGCAGAAAATGAGCATCTTAGCAATTCTTCTTATGTACCAAGGGAATATGGTGCTTTTTTCTCTCTTTCCTCTTTTCTCAATGTGTCTCTTATTTTTATAAGAAGAATGCTTCATAGATGTCACTATGGTGATGCTGCAAGTTTCCACCATGATTAGGCATGGCTTAGGCTAGCGGCCCAGGCATTTCTCTAACACATGATATAAACTCCATGGACATACAAGTTCCCTCTTTATTTCACAACGGTGACATCCATAGACAAAATAACATGATATCAACTGAGTACAACAAGGTACAAGTGCAATGTTGAAAACATTCCCCGTGATAGCACGGTTCTGCTAATTCCAACTTATAAGTGCAAGCATATAAAACAAAGTTGTCACAATGGTTCATGTTTATTAGGGGCAAAGAATAAAGTGTGCCATCAAGTTCGTAAGGGCTTTAACCACTAAGTTTTCACACAACAAAATAGTTTTAAATTGGAAGATAAATGAAAACAAGAATATACTTGGAATGGTGTAATACACCATGCATAGGAATTTATAGTGGACACTTTGGAATAACTTGGTTTCTTGGGCATTGGAGGCATGAGTAGAACTTACTCATACAAGTGGAGGCTAGCAAAAGACTAGGAGCAACCAACTAAGAGAGCAATAATGGCCAAAATTATACAATGCAACAAAGCAAACTAATCAAAGCAAAGAGTGGTAGTACAAGTCAAGGACTAAATGATCATAGAGGCTAATGGTGACTTGTCATAGTCATAACATGGTGTGAGCATGTGCCAAGTCAACCCAAGCAAAACATCAAAGGAGAATACCACAATACTATGCTTTTGCATGCTAAAGCAACGCATAATTTCTTCAAGGCACACTAAGCAATCCCAATTGTTTGGAACAAGACATGCTACAACAATAATCACTAAGCATAATGCTAAAACAACACCTAGCATGTCATGCTAAAGTCTAAGTCACAATCAATGCAAGCTCCTCTTGCACTTCAAGCAAAAACTTACTACTACTTTCCAAACACCAAGCAAACTTATTTGCAAAACAACACAGCGAGAGCGGGGGTACAAACTACTAAAGCAAACTAAGCAAATCAAACGAAAACTAAGACGCTCCAAGAACAACACAACTGTGCATGAAACAATAAAAACGAAGTGTCTAGACAGACCTGAGCTTTTTATTGATGAAGAAGGGGATGCCTTGGGCATCCCCAAGCTTTGACGCTTGTACCTCTTAGATATTTCTTGGGGTGACACCATGGTGGCATCCCCAAGCTTAAGCTTTTATCCATTCTTCATCTCATTGCATCATTCTCTCTCTACACCTGAAATCTTTCCTTCATACAAAACTTCACACAATCTTCATTAGCAATATTAGATTATTCAAAAGATATTAGACCACTAGCAAAGCTTTTCACTAAAAACACAAGCTACTGTAGTAACTCCTTCAAATAAACTCAATTTACCTGAAGAGAGCTCAAAAATGAATCAATAAGAAGCAAATGCAAATAATGGCAGAAATCTGTCAAAACAGACTAGTAGGTAGAAACGATTTTTTTCGAACATCTTCTGTTGCTCAAATAAAAAAGTGTTCAACTAATGAAAGTTATCCAACATACTGAGGGATTTATTCGTAAAGTTTGAGCTCAATCCGAGTTACAGATCCTCCTCACGATTTTTTTGGTGGAGGACAGAAATCTGTTTTGGGACAACAACTCCCCAAATCTTACTTCCCTCTCATTTGAGGTCATTCTTGGCACAAAAAGCAAACAAAAAGGTTAAGGAGAGGTCATTACAGTAGTAATAACTACCAAGACTCAAGGAAACTCTTGGGTTATCTCCCAACAAGTACTTTTCTTTAACGCCTTTAAGTTAGGCACAAGAAGCAAGAAGAATTAAGTATTTTCAAATGAGGAAGCATTAACATCAAACCTTGCTTTCAAAGGAGGAGCAAAAAGCAACTTCTCTCATAGGGAAGTGTTCAATAACTTTCTTGAATGGAAAATGATATTTTATGGTGCCTTCTTTCATATCAATGATGGCACCAACTGTTCTAAGAAAAGGTCTTCCCAAAGTAATAGGACAAGAAGCATTGTATTCAACAAAACATAGATATCAACAGGTACATAAGCATTGTTAATCATAATGAGAACATCATTAATACTCCCCATGAGTTTATTTTTAGCATTATCATTGAGTGGGACACTTAAATAACAATCTTACAAAGGTGGAAAATCAAGCATTTTATAAATCTTCCTAGGCATAATAGAGACACTAGAACCAAGATCACATGAAGCTTTGAGATCAAAGTCATTCACTTGCATATTAATAATGGGTTCCCAACTACTATTTTCCTAGGAATAGAAGCTTTGTGCTTTAGCTTCTCTTCCTCAATCTTAACAAGAGCATCTGTAATGTGTTTGGTAAAGGCAACATGCATATCACTAGCATCAGGACTTCTAGCAAGCTTTTGCAAGAACATAATCATTTCAGAAATATTGCAACCATCAATATCAAAGTCAAACTTAGCATCACTAGTGGTAGGCTCACTATGATTAGGCATAGTAGGAGGAGGAATAGGGGCTACTTGTGGTTTAGTGGTGATAGTGCACACACTATTGTTTCTATCAATTTCAGCTTCCCTTTCCCACCTAGCATGAAGTTGAGCTAACAGCCTAACATTTTCATCAATAGTAACTTGTATGGCATGAGCATTAGCAAAGGTGTTTTCCATAGTTTTAGGTTTAGCAGCCATTTTATTAACCAAGGAAGTTTGAGCTTCAGACAAAGAGGATATATTTTTCTCAGCACTCAAAATTTTTGACTGTAAACTAGGAATTTCTCTATTCAGATTCTCAAGCTGAAGACTAATGTTTTTCAAGATAATAGATTGTTCCTCCATAGTTTTAGTGAAAATCTTGTTTTGCTCATATTGCATTTGCATAAATTTTTTAGTGGATCTCTCAACTTCTAGAATCCTTTCTTCACTAGGCATTCCAGATCTATCCTGATAAGCATTTCCACTAGGAGGATAAGGCCTATAATTATTGTTGCTACCAAAATTATTCCTATAGGCATTATTGTTGAAATTGTTGTTTCTAATGAAGTTCACATAAACTTGTTCTTCTTGAGCAACCAAAGAGGCTAAGCGAACACTATTAGGATCTAAAGGAGCTTTCCCATTAACAAGCATAGCCATAATAACATCAATCTTTTCACTCAAAGAGGAAGTTTCCTCAACATAATTTACCTTCTTACCATGTGGAACTCTCTTAACATGCCATTCAGAGTAATTAACCATCATATTATCAAGGAGCCTTGTTTCAACACCCAAAGTGAGGCCCATGAAGGTACCTCCAGCAGCAGCAAGAGCAGGAACTAATTTTTTTGTGTTTTTGAATAAGGCAAACAAACCAAACTAGACTAAATTTTTTGGGTTTTTTGAGAAAAAAGCAAACAAAACCAAACAAAATAAACAAAGCAAACTAAAAACAAAGTAAAGAGAAAGGAATTGAAGGACTCCCCTAGTGAAGACGTCCTTAGCCTCCCCGGCAACGGCGCCAGAAATCTTGATGCGTGCACCTAGTGTTGACGTGGGACACTTCGTTGGAACCCCAAGAGCAAGGTGTGATGAGCAAAGCAGCAAGTTTCCCTCAGTAGAGACCGAGGTTATCGAACCTGAAGGAGGAAGGAAATATCTCAAAGGTGTTGTTGGCAACATGGAGACCTGCACAACACAAACTCAAGACTTTACCCCAACGAATCAGTGAGGTTGTCAAGCTCACCGGTTTGCTATAACAAAGAATTAAACGTATGATGTGGAAGGTAATGGTTTGCAGCAAGTAAACAAGTAACAGTGGAAGGTGTATCAATGGGAAATATTGGACGGGGTCCATAGTTCACTAGAGGTGCTCTCCTTAGATAAACAACATGGCATGAAGGGCAAACAAATAACAATGGGGCAATTGACACGAACTGAGCAAGACATAACAATGCAATTACTAGCTAGAAAGATCCTATGAGGTTGATTGGGAAATACAACAATATACATAGACCGTCATCCAACTACATCTATGACTAGATGTCCACCTTCAGGTTATCATCCGAACCCCCTCCAGTATTAAGTTGCAAGCAACAAACAACTGCTTTAAGCAAAGTGTGTAAGGTAAACAGTCCACATGTTCCATGAACAAGAGACCGTTGTTTTCTCCCTACTAGCAACATCATAACTACAACTGAAGAGATTTCTGTCACTTTCCTTGGAAACTAGAGGCATGAACCCACTATCGAGCATAAATACTCCCTCTTGGAGTCACTAGCAACTACTTGGCCAAGATAACCACTAGCAATGGAGAGAATGCAAGATCACAAACAACATAGACATGGTAGAATCATAAAGATAAAACCATTAATCAAACCAACATAATAATCTCAATATCCATCGGATCCCTGCAAACACAACATGCATGATTACAAATAGATTAGATCTTGATCATGAATGGAGCTCACAAGATCTATACATGAAAGCACAAAGGAGGAGATACAACCATCTAGCTACTACATGGACCCATAGTCTAAGGTGGAACTACTCACGAATCGTACCGGAGAGAAGGCCTCCGGGATGATCTCCCCTCCGGTAGGGTGCCGGGAAGAACTTTAGTTCCCCCCGATCTAGGGATGATGGTGGCGGCGGCTACAGACGATTTCGTGAATTTCGGATCGGGTACTCAGGGTTTCTGCATCGGGGGCTTCTTATAGGTGAAGGGGCGAGTCCGGGAGGAGACCAGGGCTGACAAACCATATCCAGGCGCGGGCCCACCTGCCCCCGCACCTGGGGTGGGTCTGGCCCCCTGGCCAGCCCCTCCGGCTCTCCTCTGGACTTCTTCTTCCCCACGAAAAGTAATTGACTTTGATGTTTGTCCCGTCCAATTCCGAGAATATTTCTTTACTAACTTTTCTGAAACCAAAAACAACAGAAAACAGGCATCTGGCACTGTTGCAACTTGTTAATAGGTTAGTATCAGAAAACATGTAAAAAGCACCTCAAAGTGTGTACAATTAAAGCAAAGTAGATACTAAACAAGAACGGAGCATCAAAAATTATAGATACGTTTCCAACGTATCACGGGACCACCCCTGGCAGCGCCTGGAGGGGGGGTGGCTGCCTGGCCTGCTTCGTCGTATCCCCTCTGGACTTCTTGTTCCCCATGGAAAGTAATTGACTTTAACGTTTGTGCCGTCCAATTCCGAGAATATTTCTTTACTAACTTTTCTGAAACCAAAAACAGCAGAAAATAGGCATCTAGCATTGTTGCAACTTGTTAGTAGGTTAGTACTAGAAAACATGTAAAAATCACCTCAAAGTGTAGACAAGCAAAGCAAAGTAGATACTAAACAAGCATGGAGCATCAAAAATTGTAGATACGTTTCCAACGTATCAGCATCCCCAAGCTTAACTCCTGCTCGTCCTCGAGTAGGTAAGTGATAAAAGAATAATTTTTTGAGGTGATATGTACCCTCACAATAAAGATCCAACCATTTGCAAGCATTGAAAGCTGGGATCAAAGAACTCTAAACATGTTCATGAAAGATGGAGTTATAACAATAGGACATAGTAACTATGCATGCAACATGACAAGCTACAAACAAAGATCATGAATAGCATGCATTGAAAACGTTTGTTTGTTTCACATACAGAAAACATAGCATAGTGGCAATCAGCTTGTCCCTCATAGAGTAGCAATATAGATGCATAGGACACCTTCAAAGTTCACAAGGGTGACTAGAAACAAATAGCACAAGAATAAGTAATATCACAATATGCATCAATTAATAAGCTTTGGAACACTGCACACAAAATGAAAACTATGCTATCTTAATGGTGCCTAAAGGTAGAAGGTAAAGACTCAAATAATGGTGGAAGAAAGGCCTTTTTGTAAAGGAAGCAGGGATTACAAGTTTCAAAAAGAGCTTCCAAAAATTATGGTACTTGTGAGCTTTCAGCCCTCATTGCCCCTATCATAAGAATCTTGAAGTGGTTAAGGTTAAAGTGGCAAAGATGGAGTATATGCTTGACGAAGTATAAGTTGGCAATCTCAAGTCCCTTGAATACGAGGGCCACACCTCATGCATACTCAACTTTGGGTCCAGGTAAGTTCTTATCATTGTAAGTATTTGCATATCATTGAGAACCGCCAACGGGGTACCCCTTGCACATGGTAGATGAGCTTTCCCATAACCAAAATGACAAGGCAAGCATACAATGAGCATCTCAGCAATCTTTTTATTTACCATATGCATAGCTTTTTATTGAGGATGCTTCATAGATAGCTCATTATGGTGATGCTGCAAGTTTCCACCATGATTAGGCATGGTTTAGGCTAGCGGCCCAGGCGTTTCTCTAACACAGGATACAAACTCCATGGACTTACAAGTTCCCTCTTTATTTCACACTGGTGACATCCATAGACAAAAGAACATGATATTAACTGAGTACAAAGTATAAGTGCAATGTTGAAAACATTCCCCGTGACAACATGGTTCTGCTAATTCCAACTTATAAGTGCAAGAATATACAACAAAGTTGTCACAATGGTTCAAGTTTATTAGGGTCAAAGAATATAAAGTGTGCCATCAAGTTTGTGAGGGCTTTAATCACTAAGTTTTCACATAACAAAATAGTTTTTAATTGGAAGATAGTTGAAAACAAGAATATACTTGGAATGGTGTAACACACCATGCATAGGAGTTTATAATGGACACTTTGGAATAACTTGGTTTCTTGGGAGTTGGAAGCATGAGTAGGACTTACTCATACAAGTGGAGGCTAGCATAAGACTGGGAGCAACCAACTAAGAGAGCATAATGGCCATAATCATGCAGTGCAACAAAGCAGACTAATCAAAGCAAAGAGTGGTACTAAAAGTCAAGGACTAAATGATCATAGATGCTAATGGTGACTTGTCATAGTCATAACATGGTGTGAGCATGTGCCAAGTCAATCCAAGCAAAGCATCAAAGGAGAGTACCACAGTACTATGCTTTTGCATGCTAAAACAACGCATAATTTCTTCAAGGCACACTAAGCAATCCCAATTGTTTGGAACAAGACATGCTACAACAATAATCACTAAGCATAAGGTCAAAACAACACCTAGCCTGTCATGCTAAAGTCTAAGTCGCAGTCAATGCAAGCTCCTCTTGCACTTCAAGCAAGAACTTACTACTCCTTTCCAACACCAAGCAACTTATTTGCAAAACAACACAGTGAGAACGGGGGTCCAAACTTCTTTATTCAAGCAAACTAAACAACCTAATCAAAGCAAACGAAAACTAAGACGCTCCAAGAACAACACAACTGTGCATGAAACAATAAAAACGAAGTGTCTAGACAGACCTGAGCTTTTTATTAATGAAGAAGGGGATGCCTTGGGCATCCCCAAGATTTGACGCTTGTACCTCTTGGATATTTATTATGGTGAAACCATGGTGGCATCCCCAAGCTTGAGCTTTTGTCCATTCTTCATCTCATTGCATCATTCTCTCTCTACACCTGAATTTTTTTATTACACACAAAACTTCACACAATCTTCATTAGCAACATTAGTGTATTCAAAAGATATTAGACCTCTGGCAAAGCTTTGAAACAACAAGGATTTTCACTAAAAACACAAGCTACTGTAGCAACTCCTTCAAAAAGCTCAATTCACCTAAAGAGAACACAAAAAGGAATCAATGAGAAGCAAATGTAAGTAATGGCAGAAATTTGTCAAAACAGACCAACAAGTAGAAACCAATTTTTTCGAACATCTTCTGTTGCTCAAATAAAAAAAATGTTGAACTAACGAAAGTTATCTAACATACTAGGGGATTTATTCGTAAATTCTGAGCTAAATCTGAGTTACAGAGATTCCTCACGATTTTTTTTGGTGGAGGACATAAATCTGTTTCGGGACAGCAACTCCCCAAATCTCACTTCCCTCTCATTAGAGGTCATTCTTGGCACAAAAACAAACAAAAAGGATAAGGAGAGGTCATTACTGAAGTAATAACTTTCAAGACTCAAGGAAACTCTTGGGTTATCTCCCAACAAGTACTTTTCTTTAACGCCTTTAAGTTAGTGTAACATCCCAAAAATACTAAACTTGGATCATCAAACTCTAATCATCAAAAATAGGGTTAACAAAAACTTTTCTAAATAAAATTATGGAAGCATGCATGTGAGTATGCATTTCATTTTGAATTCTTTAGAACCACCTTTTTTGTGTGTTTCTTTGCTTGGAAATGGATGCTTAGGTGAAATAAACATCATCTAAACAATTCCCAAACTTTTCCCAAAGACAAGTAAATCAAAACAAATAAAATAAGGGAATGGTCATTTTTACCAATTTAACTCCCATGCCTACTTTGGCTGTCCCAAACTTTTAGAACTTAATAGAAACTTTTCTGGATCTTTGCACCCCTTGATTATACTCATAACCAAGTATCAAGACCCACTTTGTGATCATCCAGAAACATTCAAATACATGGTATAATGGACAGTTCAAAATGGAATCTTTATCATATCTGAAGATCCCACTTTTTCAAAACCACTCAAACAAGCTCAACTTGCAAAACCCAAGCATCTGCAGACTCCCCAGCATCAACCTAGCACACCCACCAAAAATCTTTTCAAAATTCAAAACTTGAATTCTTGCGGCCATTTCATCAAACACCTTGCAGACACAAATCATCAAAATCCTCACTATTGTGAGCAGTGATTGAAGCCTAACTTGTTCCCTCTCTAGCTCATAACCATCTCAGTAGATCATCTAGCAAGCTAACCCAAGCACTAGCATCACTGTAAGCTAGGGAATGACATCAATGGTGAACAACCGAAGCTCACCATGTCCCCCTAGTGGAGACAGCAAGCTAGGAAGGAAACTAGCCGTGCCAACCTTGTCTAGGAGATCACCCATGCCTCACCGCCCCCTCTCGACCAGCCCTACCTCGAAGACGTCGAACACAGCACCCAGGAACGCCGCGCCCGTGCCTCTATCAACCATGCCGAGCATGCACCAGAGCGCCACGCTCGACCGAAGCCCACAGACCGCGCGCCGCCCTCGCCGCGTGCATACATGATCGCCACCGACCCAGGAGACCGCCAGCCATCCCCGTTCACCGCCCCATGCCGTACAGCCACCGCTCGCTGTCAAAGACGCCGCCTCTGCCGCGCAGAGCATCGCGCGTTCCAGACCAATTGCCACCGCCCCTACTCACCCATTAAAGCCATAGAGCATCGCCAGGAGACCACAAAGCAATCGCCACCGCCGGCCATGCCTCTAGCCGCCTGTAGCCATGTCGCCACCGTCGCCTGCCCATCCCGTTCGGTCTCGTCGTCGCGACTATAAATAGAGGCCACCCCCAGCCGAATTGAGCACACCATCTCACTCCCCTCTTCTCACTGATCGTGACATCCCATTCCCGGAGCAAGGAGAGCAGCACTTAATTTCACGGAGCTCGCCATTGGAGAAGAAGGCGCCAACGATTGAGCCCAGAGAAGCCGGTACCAGGAGGTTCGCCGTTGTAGGGGTCCCAATCTTAGATAAGATAGAGCCTCCTGTGTTTACAAAGCTAGTCCCTGGATCAATAGCTAGCATCCACAGTTAAGATGTAATATCAAGAAACAAAGGTCATAATATAACTTTATAACCAGGAATAACATAATTTTATTACATCTTTCATAGCTCATATGGCTATTACATTTCATTGCAGCGGAATAACTATAAGCATGGGGTCCTTCATCTTCAAAGTGCCACAGACAGATGTTGGTTGTAGGCTTTGTAATCCTAATCAATCAATCTTCACTAAAAACAATCAAACCTGCAACATAAAAGTTACAACCACAAAGGGTCAATACATTTGAATTGTATTGGCAAGTGATACTATGGTAGTATAGTGGAATCTATCATCTATATGAATTTGGCTAAGTGGAGTTGAGGCTTTCATTGCTCAAAATAGATTTTTCTTATCATTTTGAAAATACTAAGTTTTTGCTTGACAAAATCATTTTTCTCAATCAAAGATGGAAGATCCTTTCCAAGGCATCTACCAATCAAAGATTTAAGATTTCAAACAACCCTTGTTCAACCACAAGATTTTAACTTAGAAATTTGAATGATGAGATTCTTGATTGCTTCCATGTCTTGATGCTCAAATTGTCCTTTACCAGGGACATGGCTAAGTACTTAGATTTTACACTCTGCAGAGGTGGTGCACTTTCCCCACAAGACTTGGTTTCCCAAGACAAGATCTTTCAGAAGCCTTCCCTTAGACCAAAATGGACGCGTTCCAACCTATCAAACACTACCACCCACTGTCCATATGGCTAAGTTCTTGCAACCTATATGATCATGGCAGAGCCCATATTGCCAAGTGGTTGCACTTGAAGCTTCTCAACATTTGACATCTCAAATCTCTTTGTTCCTGGGTGGCCATCCACAAGTGAGATACACAACCCAAGTCCATGGCCTTGTGTAACCACTCAACATATCCCAATCCTTCCATTCCACCCAAGAGGTTCATTAACTTAGTTGTTTTATTAAACAAAACCTAAGTCCTCAGACTTAGAGATTTTTCCATAGTGTGAATATATTTTCCACCCATGTTTTCTATTAGCTAGGCTAAGCTTGGTAGTAATAGGAAACTTTAACTTAGGAAATCCTACTAAGGATTCACCCACTAGGTTTTCCTATAGTAAGGTTCATACTTAGCAAAATCCATGCAAGTTTTACTTAGCAAAAATTCACTAATGCATAGAGAAAATAATGGGACAAAAAGTATGAAGCATCACTTGCCTTTTTGGTAGAGGGTATAGGTTCACTCCTTGTCCTTGCAACAATCACACTCTTCAAGTCACTACAATTCAATCAAGCAAGGCACAAACTCAATCTACCAAACAAGCAAAACAACACATAAAATAACAAGGTCAAAGTAATGCATGCAAGCATGCAAAAGATGGTTATAATTGCAAAGGTGGTTTCCACTAGGCTTCTAAACTTTGTAGGTTACAAATTGGTCATTCACCAAAATGGCAAAGTCAATTGCAAAAGGGTTTTACCTCAAAACCATTTTAATATCCATTCATCATTTTATGTAGTGAAAAATGTTTTTATCAAAACAAAACTTTTAAGTTTTTCACCAAATGAGTTGCTATTGCAAAACTTGGTGTTTTGGGTCAGTAGGTTTGGTCTAAACCATTTTCCCAAAGTTTTTACTCAAAATCATTTTCATAACAAAAATCATTATTTTCTTTTGGCTAGAAATGACTAAATCAAGTTTTCCATCCTAAACCTTACCAAATCCATTTTCCAAACTATGGGTTGGTTCCTAGGGTCAGTGAGTTTACAACAAACCAATTTTCCAAAAGTTTTAATCCAAAAATCATTTTTAAACAATTTTTATACTCTAAACAAGCACACAAAAGTTTCTGCAAATTCAAACAAGATAACAGATACTATTTACTAAACTAAGGGCATGGTTGGCTAGGTCTTGTTCTCCTGATTTCAACGATATAAAATTTGTAATTTTTGGACGTGTGGTTTGGAAGTTACAGGGGTTTGAAGTTTGCAAATAATTCTGTTTTCAAATCTGTTTTTAAACAGAATAAGCGACACACGGCACACTCTGGTTGGACGGTACCGGTTCGGGGTGGATCACGGTGCAGACCATCGGATCTAAGCAGATCGTATGGCCCAGATCATGTACCCTTTCGCGTTTAAGTTATTCTATCCTATCCATCAGATCGGGATCAGACGGCTGTGGGTGCTTGACCTTAGACGGGCGGCGGCTGCCGCTGGCGGAGCGACCGAACGATGGCGCCGGTGAAATAGGAAGAGGGAGGAGGAAAAGGTGCTCACCGGAATAGTTGACGTTCTTGATGCTCAACGTGGTACTTGTCCGTCGAGGGCTTAGAAGCGCGATTGCTTTCGGAGTAGAGAGCAACGCCGGACGGCTCTGTCTATGGTCGAAGGCGACATTGCAGATCACGCGGAGGCAAACAAAGGGCACGGTTAGATGCGTATGGTCGAGGGGATGACGCGTGTGTGAATGAGGGGGAGAGGGCAGTCTGGTACAACCTATGGGCATCGTCGGAGAGATGGCAGACGCGGCGGCGTTCGAAAGCTTGATGTAGCCGACGCTATGGGGCGCCCGCGGTTGAGAGGAGGGTGCTGGGAGATGCGTCTGGTTGAGGGGAAGTTGTCAGCATGCTCAGGGAGGCTCGGGGCAGTGTCGTGTCGCCGGAATCGGCGCCGGACTTCGTCGGAACAGAGGGTGCTCGGAGAGTAATTAAGGCGGCCTGGGGGCGTGATTGGGGAAGGAGACAGAGGGGAAACTGAGAGGAGAGGTATGCGTTTATGCTTGCGTGATCAGAGCGAGTAAATGCGGCCGCGTTAAGGCGAATTGATGCCGCGAAATCAAAGCCTGCAACGGTGACGAGGGAGGAAGAAGGAGTCGTGCGGGTGGGGAGGAAGAACAGGAGGAGTGGGGTCCGCTGGTCAGTGGGAAAAGAAACGAGGGGGAGGTCCACCGGTCAGTGTCACTGCGGGTTAACTAATTGGTGCGAATCGTTTCCTTTCGGGGTGAGGTGCTGGGCTGTTTCTGGGCCTGTTTGGGCTGCTGGGTTGGGTCAGGTCCATTTCCTATTTTTTTTCTTCTGAATTCTTTTTCCTTTTTTATTTCTATTTTTCTATTTTGAATTTCCAAACAAACAAACAATGTCCAAATCAAATCAAAAAATCACCAAACCTTGCACTAAGAATTTGGTTCTGTTTAGTAGCACAAACCAACTTCAAAAATAAAATAATATTTTAAATATTTTTAGGTTCCATTTATTAATTAAGTAAAATGGTCCATGGTTTATTAATAAAATAGGGTTTGATTTATTTAATAAAATCTTCATTTGAACTCCAAATACTTTCAAAACCAATCAGTAGTTTATTTGGAAATAAGAATATTTGGAAAACTTGTTTAAAACAAAATAACCTTTTACTTTAGGGTCCATTAATAATTTAAATAAAATGGCCTTAGTTATTAAATCAAATAGAGTTTGATTTTATTAATAAAATCTTTATTTGAAAACTAAATATTTTCAAAACCAAATCAGTAGATTTTATTTGGAAATATAGAATACTTGGAAACTTGTTTTTACAACAAAATAACATTTTATTTTAGAGTCCATTATTAATTAAATATAATAGACTTTCATTATTAAATCAAATAGGATTTGTTTTATTGAGATATTTATTTTGAAATCTAAAATAAAGCCAAAACACTTTAGTAGGTTTTATTTGTAATTATCAAATATTTGGAAAACTTATTTTCAATAATTTTAATAAGTTTTGATGTTTCAATTAAATTGGTAAAACCTTTTATTTAAATAAAGTTTGGATATTAAATCCTTATTAATTTATTTAAATAAACCTTTGCTAATTTTTATTCAAAACAAAATGTTTTAATTCAAAAGCTTGGCCAAAGTTTAATTTGGCTTTATAAAATAATCTTTATTTATAAATCCATCTTTTCTTTTGAATACCAAATCTTTTATTAAAAGATCCAAAATAGTATTTCCAAAATATTTTTCTTTTCCTTTGTTAATTGTTTTATGTTTTTAAATCCCTTTAGGATTTAATTGTTCAAAATAGGTTTGAAGATTCCTATTGGAATTCAAAAAGTTTCTTCTGGCCCTGAAAATCAAACAAAGTTTTATTTTATTCATTTATTTTCACATTACAAGATTTGGAAAATCTTGGGATGTGACAGGCTACCACCCTTAAAATAAATCTCGTCCCGAGATTTGGGGAGGCTAGGGTTACAAGTAGGCTCAAAACAACTAGGGTACTACCACCCTTAAAATTTTCAAACAAAAATTACACATTGTCCTTCTTGGGATCATGGGGAAAATTTCTCTAAGCAAACTTTGCATGTGTCCTTGGTTTCCATACTTGACTCATGGGCCAAGGTTGAGTTTCTCCATAGGCTTGTTCATCTTGTTCTCCATCCTTTCTGGACAATTGTTTGCATAGTGGCCTAGTTCCCTGCATTTGAAACATGTGACAAGGCTGATATCTCTCATAGGCTGGTTTATCTTATGCTTCATCTTTTCTGGACAGTAGTTTGCATAATGTCCTAACTCTTTGCAGTGTTTGCACATCACTTGGCTGATATTTTTCTTTTCCTTTGGTATCATTGCTTTTTGTTTGTTTCTTTGGTTCTTCTTCTTTTCTGGGCATTCATTGGCATAGTGTCCCATCTCTTTGCAATTGTAACATTGCTCTTGAGTAATATCCTTCTTGTTTGGGTTGGGGCATTTCTTCTTCTTCTTGGGTTTCTCCAAAGCTAGGAGTTCTTCCAGTTCATATTCTTCATAGGTGGGAGATCTTTCTCTCTTCTTGGGGCATTGATCTTCATGCTCCTTGGATGCATGATCCTTGTCTCTAGAAATATTGCTAGCTTGGGTTCCTTCTAGATTAACATCTTTGTCATCCTTGTTGTCATAGCTCTTTGGGAAAAGTTTTTCTCCCATGTTGATCATTTGAGTAACCAATCCTTGCAACATTTGGGAATCCTTTGTATGGCTGGGTCTAGTCCATTGTTGTTGGCTAAAAGCTGAGTTGTCATTTGGCTCAACTGGTTTTGGTTTGCTATCAGTTCTCTCATGTTGCCTTCTTGGTTGTTGTTGTGGTCATCAACCTTGATGTCTTTTGGAGTAGTCATCTGTTTGGGTTGAAGGGAGATTAGAATAGGCAAGATATTTCTAAGGAAATATTTCTAATCACACTAATCACAATTCACACAAACAATGTGCATGCAATCACAAACCAAACATTTCACTCAAACAAGGTTCAAGCACATACTTAGTCAACAAAATATTTTTGTTACACCACATAAGTTGGTGTGTTTTGACTTAGCTAAAATATGGTGGTCCATCTATAGGGTTCACTTGTGATCTTTCCATCCTTCTTGGTTGCTTCTTCTTACATGAGATCATGGTTTCCTTGAGAAAAACTCTTGGTCACAATAACTTCTAGTGATGTAGGTTCCTTCTAACTTTTGCATTCCCTCAGTCTCTAAATCTTGAGTAAGATTTCCTTGTCTCACTTGTAGTCCTTAGTGGTATCCAAGTTGGAGATCCTTGATGAATATGCTGAAGATGTTGAAGTCATTAGAGTTGAAGAAGTTGAAGTAGTCCTTTGCACATGGTGTAGTCTTTGGCCATGGGTAGGTTTTTCCATCAAGTTGAAATAGAAGAGGTGTAGAGTTGAAATCAAAATGGTTGAGGAAAGAGTTTACAAGTGTTTTTGTATATAAGTTTTGGATCAAAATATAACTCCTATTTTTCTAAGGGTTTTTGTCCAATCCTAGGTTTACAAATCCTACAGGCAACACAATGCTCTGATACCATCTGTAGGGGTCCCAATCTTAGATAAGATAGAGCCTCCTGTGTTTACAATGCTAGTCCCTGGATCAATAGCTAGCATCCACAGTTAAGATGTAATATCAAGAAACAAAGGTCATAATATAACTTTATAACCAGGAATAACATAATTTTATTACATCTTTCATAGCTCATATGGCTATTACATTTCATTGCAGCGGAATAACTATAAGCATGGGGTCCTTCATCTTCAAAGTTCCACAGGCAGATGTTGGTTGTAGGCTTTGTAATCCTAATCAATCAATCTTCACTAAAAACAATCAAACCTGCAACATACAAGTTACAGCCACAAAGGGTCAATACATTTGAATTGTATTGGCAAGTGATACTATGGTAGTATAGTGGAATCTATCATCTATATGCATTTGGCTAAGTGGAGTTGAGGCTTGCATTGCTCAAAATAGATTTTTCTTATCATTTTGAAAATACTAAGTTTTTGCTTGACAAAATCATTTTTCTCAATCAAAGATGGAAGATCCTTTCCAAGGCATCTACCAATCAAAGATTTAAGATTTCAAACAACCCTTGTTCAACCACAAGATTTTAACTTAGAAATTTGAATGATGAGATTCTTGATTGCTTCCATGTCTTGATGCTCAAATTGTCCTTTACCAGGGACATGGCTAAGTACTTATATTTTACAATCTGCAGAGGTGGTGCACTTTCCCCACAAGACTTGGTTTCCCAAGACAAGATCTTTCAGAAGCCTTCCCTTAGACCAAAATGGACGCGTTCCAACCTATCAAACACTACCACCCACTGTCCATATGGTTAAGTTCTTGCAACCTATATGATCATGGCAGAGCCCATATTGCCAAGTGGTTGCACTTGAAGCTTATCAACATTTGACATCTCAAATCTCTTTGTTCCTGGGTGGCCATCCACAAGTGAGATACACAACCCAAGTCCATGGCCTTGTGTAACCACTCAACATATCCCAATCCTTCCATTCCACCCAGGAGGTTCATTAACTTAGTTGTTTTATTAAACAAAACCTAAGTCCTCAGACTTAGAGATTTTTCCATAGTGTGAATATATTTTCCACCCATGTTTTCTATTAGCTAGGCTAAGCTTGGTAGTAATAGGAAACTTTAACTTAGGAAATCCTACTAAGGATTCATCCAATAGGTTTTCCTATAGTAAGGTTCATACTTAGCAAAATCCATGCAAGTTTTACTTAGCAAAAATTCACTAATGCATAGAGAAAATAATGGGACAAAAAGTATGAAGCATCACTTGCCTTTTTGGTAGAGGGTATAGGTTCACTCCTTGTCCTTGCAACAATCACACTCTTCAAGTCACTACAATTCAATCAAGCAAGGCACAAACTCAATCTACCAAACAAGCAAAACAACACATAAAATAACAAGGTCAAAGTAATGCATGCAAGCATGCAAAAGATGGTTATAATTGCAAAGGTGGTTTCCACTAGGCTTCTAAACTTTGTAGGTTCCAAATTGGTCATTCACCAAAATGGCAAAGTCAATTGCAAAAGGGTTTTACCTCAAAACCATTTTAAAATCCATTCATCATTTTATGTAGTGAAAAATGTTTTTATCAAAACAAAACTTTTAAGTTTTTCACCAAATGAGTTGCTATTGAAAAACTTGGTGTTTTGGGTCAGTAGGTTTGGTCTAAACCATTTTCCCAAAGTTTTTACTCAAAATCATTTTCATAACAAAAATCATTATTTTCTTTTGGCTAGAAATGACTAAATCAAGTTTTCCATCCTAAACCTTACCAAATCCATTTTCCAAACTATGGGTTGGTTCCTAGGGTCAGTGAGTTTACAACAAACCAATTTGCCAAAAGTTTTAATCCAAAAATCATTTTTAAACAATTTTTATGCTCTAAACAAGCACACAAAAGTTTCTGCAAATTCAAACAAGATAACATATACTATTTACTAAACTAAGGGCATGGTTGGCTAGGTCTTGTTCTCCTGATTTCAACGATATAAAATTTGTAATTTTTGGACGTGTGGTTTGGAAGTTACAGGGGTTTGAAGTTTGCAAATAATTCTGTTTTCAAATCTGTTTTTAAACAGAATAGGCGACACGCGGCACACTCTGGTTGGACGGTACCGGTTCGGGGTGGATCACGGTGCAGTCCATCGGATCTAAGCAGATCGTATGGCCCAGATCACGTACCCTTTCACGTTTAAGTTATTCTATCCTATCCATCAGATCGGGATCAGACGGCTGTGGGTGCTTGACCTTAGATGGCGGCTGCGAGGTCATGGCGGCGGAAGCGACGATGGCGGCGCCGGTGAAATAGGAAGCGAGGGAGGAGGAAAAGGTGCTCACCGGAATAGTTGACGTTTGCTGATGCTCAACGTGGTACTTGTCCGTCGAGGGGCGCTAGGGGGCAGCTGCGATTGCTCGCCGGAGTAGAGAGCAACGCCGGACGGCTCTGTCTGTTGTCGAAGGCGACATTGCAGATCACGCGGAGGCAAACAAAGGGCACGGTTAGATGCGTATGGTCGAGGGGATGACGCGTGTGTGAATGAGGGGGAGAGGGCAGTCTGGTACAACCTGTGGGCATCGTCGGAGAGATGGCAGACGCGGCGGCGTTCGAAAGCTTGATGTAGCCGACGCTATGGGGCGCCCGCGGTTGAGAGGAGGGTGCTGGGAGATGCGTCTGGTTGAGGGGAAGTTGTCAGCGTGCTCAGGGAGGCTCGGGGCAGTGTCGTGTCGCCGGAATCGGCGCCGGACTTCGTCGGAACAGAGGGTGCTCGGAGAGTAATTTAGGCGGCCTGGGGGCGTGATTGGGGAAGGAGACAGAGGGGAAACTGAGAGGAGAGGTATGCGTTTATGCTTGCGTGATCAGAGCGAGTAAATGCGGCCGCGTTAAGGCGAATTGATGCCGCGAAATCAAAGCCTGCAACGGTGATGAGGGAGGAAGAAGGAGTCGTGCGGGTGGGGAGGAAGAACAGGAGGAGTGGGGTCCGCTGGTCAGTGGGAAAAGAAACGAGGGGGAGGTCCACCGGTCAGTGTAACTACGGGTTAACTAATTGGTGCGAATCGTTTCCTTTCGGGGTGAGGTGCTGGGCTGTTTCTAGGCCTGTTTGGGCTGCTGGGTTGGGTCAGGTCCATTTCCTATTTTTTTTCTTCTGAATTCTTTTTCCTTTTTTATTTCTATTTTTCTATTTTGAATTTCCAAACAAACAAACAATGTCCAAATCAAATCAAAAAATCACCAAACCTTGCACTAAGAATTTGGTTCTGTTTAGTAGCACAAACCAAATTCAAAAATAAAATAATATTTTAAATATTTTTAGGTTCCATTTATTAATTAAGTAAAATGGTCCATGGTTTATTAATAAAATAGGGTTTGATTTATTTAATAAAATCTTCATTTGAACTCCAAATACTTTCAAAACCAATCAGTAGTTTATTTGGAAATAAGAATATTTGGAAAACTTGTTTAAAACAAAATAACCTTTTACTTTAGGGTCCATTAATAATTTAAATAAAATGGCCTTAGTTATTAAATCAAATAGAGTTTGATTTTATTAATAAAATCTTTATTTGAAAACTAAATATTTTCAAAACCAAATCAGTAGGTTTTATTTGGGAAATATAGAATACTTGGAAACTTGTTTTTAAAACAAAATAACATTTTATTTTAGAGTCCATTATTAATTAAATATAATAGAATTTCATTATTAAATCAAATAGGATTTGTTTTATTGAGATATTTATTTTGAAATCTAAAATAAAGCCAAAACACTTTAGTAGGTTTTATTTGTAATTATCAAATATTTGGAAAACTTATTTTAAATAATTTTAATAAGTTTTGATGTTTCAATTAAATTGGTAAAACCTTTTATTTAAATAAAGTTTGGATATTAAATCCTTATTAAATTTATTTAAATAAACCTTTGCTAATTTTTATTCAAATCAAAATGTTTTAATTCAAAAGCTTGGCCAAAGTTTAATTTGGCTTTATAAAATAATCTTTATTTATAAATCCATCCTTTCTTTTGAATACCAAATCTTTTATTAAAAGATCCAAAATAGTATTTCCAAAATATTTTATTTTCCTTTGTTAATTGTTTTATGTTTTTAAATCCCTTTAGGATTTAATTGTTCAAAATAGGTTTGAAGATTCCTATTGGAATTCAAAAAGTTTCTTCTGGCCCTGAAAATCAAACAATGTTTTATTTTATTCATTTATTTTCACATTAAAAGATTTGGAAAATCTTGGGATGTGACAGCCGTTGTCGACTTCGTCGTTCGCCCGCCTCGCCGACCCTCGCCTGAACCCCGGTGAGCCCCCAACGACCCCCACTGGACGCGCTAGGTTTCTGTCTCGCCGGCGTTGCCCAACGTCGACGATGACCCTCAGCCGTTGGATTAGAACCAGATCGAACGCACCACATCACCCCATACCGCTTCGCACCCCCTCGTCTCACTGATGTGGCATCCCGCAAAACCACTACTAGAAAATCGCGTTGAATTTGTGCATTGCATCGTCATCATCATATGTTGTTTGTCAAAAACTATTTTCGCAAGCCCGTTTTGTTTTCCAAACGCCCCATCTTAATTCAAATGCAAAGCCCGGTTCTCCGGATTAATTATTTTGGCCGCTATCGGTTTGCACACGGCCCGTTTAAATCAAATAAAAAGATTTAATTATTTTAGCGGGGGCAGTCGAACGGGCCGTTTCGACCCGAACGACCACCCCCAGAAAACTAAACCGGTCCAACCTAAATCCTATTCCTACCAAACTACCTACCCAGCCCAACCCTCCACATCACCCCAACCAGTAGCAGCACGCCACCTCACCTTTTTCCTTCATCCACCCACTCACATCCTGCCACATCACCCAACACCCTCTCTCCACCTGGACAGCCAACCACCCCACCACACAATACACCCCCTCTCACTCCCCAACACACACAGCACACGACGCACTCACCTGCCCCACACCCAGCCGCCTGGGGCCCACCCGCGCACACCAACCCCGCCCCGCACGCGGCCTCTCTCTCCCGCACCCGCGTCTTCATCCCCGCTCTCTGCACCCGCCGCCCGTCGACCTCGCCTGGCTTGCCCGGCCCAGCCAGCCTTCCTCCCGCCTGGCTCCCTCCGGCGTCACACCTCTAGCGCGCCCGCCAACCTCCCTCTGTCGCCCCGTCCGCCTCCGCTCGCCCGGCCCTCCTCCCTCCTCTCCGGCGCCAGCGCGCCTCTTCGCGTCCTCCGCGCTTCCTGAGCCTCGCCCGACCTCCGCCCTCCTTTCCCTGCGCCAGCCTGGCTCGACCTCCGCACTTGCCCTTTGTCGACGCCGCCACCGCTGCTCCTCCGTCGCTGGCCGCGCCTCGACGCTGCTGCCTTCCCACCTCCGTTCCCGTCTCTTCACGCCGAGCCCGCGCCTCCGAGCCCGTCCGCCGCCCGGTCGTCCCCGCCCGCCGCGCCTCCACACTCCGCTCGCTCGCCGCCGCTGACTGCCGCCTCCTCGCTTCGTTGCGCCTGTTCCGTTCACCGCCGGCGAGCCTCGCCTCAGCGCCGCCCCCGATCGAGCACCGCCAAGCTCGGGCGGTCGCCGACCGCGGACCACCGCCACCGCCTGCGCGGAGCGCCTTCGCTTACGCCCGCCATGCGGCGACCTCGCTGCTGGCCCCCCATCGCCACCACCCTGCAAGACTGCCTCCGTTGAGCCTGGTCGCCGGCGCTTCCGCCTCACCCTGCTGATGCTCAAGCTCGAGCCACCGTCGCCGACATTTGGTCTGTGGTTTTGTTTTCCTGGAGTGTGCCCTAGAAGCGACGGGATAGTGTGGCAATGGTATGATGAAGTGGTGTTGTTATCTTGGCAAATACCTATGCGGTACGAAGTCGATGAGATGGTGTGATGTGCGGCCGCAAACCAAGACCTTCCGGCGGATGGGAACGAGATGTTGGACAAACGCATCAATGCCGTCGACAAGATCGCCACCGACAATGGAACCGCGACACTCCAAGCTCTCCGTCCCGGACACCAAGTTCTGCATCCCGAACGCCAAGACCTTCGACTCGTACCTGATGGTCGAGACTGCAAAGTGGAGACATCGCCGAGACCTTCCGATGACCCGAAGATCGTCGCCACGGATCGACAAGGACTCCTACGTGGGACGACAAGTACTTCGTCAGGGATCCGATCGAAGCAACCCCGAAGACCACAGATGCGACAAGCACTTCTTCCCGAATGCGATGCCCAAGAACCCGGACGCCAAGGTTGCCGACACAGAACAACAAGATCTACTACGCGGGCGCCGTGCGACTAGATCTACCCAGTAGTCCGAGAACGATCCGTCGAACCCTGGACCCCGAACCCCGGAACCCCCAAGATCTGCCGAACCCTAATGTGTGAACCCCTTCCCGAAACCCTATTTTATAATATAATACAATTATTGCATATTAAATCATTCATCTCGCATGCATATCATGTGGTTTGGGGGCCTTATGCCGATTCACCTCTAATTAAATATGGGGCCCATATGCGGGCAGATCTAGTCTCATATTGGCCTCATTTAAACTTGTGTAGCGAACCGGTGCCATCTTTTGTCTTGCTAATACAACATTTAATTTGCGGGGGTTCTAAATAACTTGAACCGTTTAATTAATTGTCGGGACCCCGGTTCCGCTTAATATGACCTAATTGCATCGCACCCCTTGCCATGTCATACATCATACATGCATCATGCCGATCTTCTGCCGTTGTATTAAATATTGCATCCGGTGTTCCTTCTAGTGTTTTGCTTCTTCGCGGATAAGGCCGTTGAGTTGATGTGAGCTTCGCCCCGATCTTCGGTTGAACGTTCGACAATGTTTTCAGGCGAGCATCTCCCCCTTTCTACCTATCTTACTTTTATCGTATTTATTCCCTCCTGTTGATCTATAGCTATCTGTGTTGCGATGCTTTAGTTTCCGTACCTGTGATATACCGTGCAGCCCTATATTGCCTTGGACACATCCTATTACCTGTTGTTTGGTAGATAGTTGGACTTGCGCGTCGTAGTCGCTTGCTCAAGTCTATGCGTCGTCAAGTGCCAGCTTGTTAATGTATTTGCCGCATGCTAATATTGGAGATGATCATAGTTTTACTTATCGTTCACTTTAATTCCTGTTTAACAACTAAAATTGAAATAGCGAGAGGCATCGGTGGGTGATAGATAATATTTGGTTTCAACGCCCACTTGTGTCCCGTAAGACCCCGAGTACTTGATACACTGCTCTTGATTTATCGCGCTATCCACATCCGGAGGTATATGGGACCCCCGAGCGAGCTTGATTCATCTTATTTCTTGGGGCCACAAACTAGTTTGAGGTTTTATTTACGATCTTGTACTTATGCCATGCTAATTATGTATTTAAATTGTGCGAGGAGCACCTGTATCTGTTAGGATCGGGACACGCTGCTGTATCGACAAGCCCAGCCACACTTTCGGGTCCCGATCTGCCGCCGTCCACCCAAACCTTGAGGCCGTCTCGAGTCAGCTAGCTTCGCTATGAATCTACTTAAGGGGTGGCCCCAAATATTTCGAATCCTGTGATTGCTCATCGTGAAAGCCTCGTTGGGTTTTGATTTGGTTTTTCCGAGGTTGATCGGCGTGTGTTGCTATTGGTGCACCCGGCCGGTAAAACTTTCAAAGCCGTGTCATGGATATGGACGACTTGGAGCACAAGATTCTCGATCATAGACAAGCATAACTAAAGTTTATTGCTATAAATTTGACTTTATAATGACTAGTAATCAGCTTCACTATAATGGAATGGCTAATTAATACGCACAACTGCTTGTTTTGGGAGTGTAAACTGCCATGACCATTGTACTGACTAGTAAGTATTGCAACTACAACGGAATGGCTGAATAAAAGTACCAACAACTGCTGGGTTTTGGGTTATCTCATGCTATCATGCACGATTAGTAAGTGTTGCAACTATAACGGAATGGTTAACTAAAAGTGCCCACCGCTACTTTATCGAATGATTATCTAAACTCGACTAGTAATTGCTTTAACGATAATCGAATAAGTAAAACTGCCAACTGTGTGAGTTCCTCGGTTGACTTCCTCGTTTGGTCTCGAGGGGGAAACACCAGGATGGGTTTGTTTGATGGTAGTATCAGGTTGGTTCCGAATAGGTCTTTCTCACCCCTCTCTGATTGCCGCCAGTTGTATCGAGTCTCTATAGGTTGTTTAGTGCATGCTGCCGCTGCCGCTTCAGTCCACCATACCTATGTAGGCGAGGACCGCTGAATTCTAGCCTCGCCGTGTACTGGCCTCGATCGACGCCTCTTTTCCTTTGCCCTTTGTCGGCACCCCTTTTGTTTAAGCAGGTTTGAGATCGACGTCGTTAGCGGTGGTTACCTTCCGCTTGGCCTGGGCAGGGTTATGGACGCCATTGGTTATTCTTCAGGGCTCTTAGCCCCATTTGCATCTTGTCCGTAGCTGGACGCTCTATCGTTTTCAAGGTGATTTGGATCTTTGTATATTGTATCTGTATTCTTGGCTCATTGAGTCGCTGTTATATATATATCTGTTCTGTGGGTCCCATCGAGGACTGTTGTGTAATGTTATTACTTCGTTTTCCACCCGCACGAAAGTGCCTGGTGGGCACCTTTGAATCGTTTCTATGCGGGTTTGGCGGGTTTTCGCTAAGACTTGCATAGGTCCGATTCTAAGGGTGTTACAGAGTGGTATCAGAGCTCAGCAGTTGCGATACCCCACAAGTCCAGCCTGTAGGATAACCTAGCTAACGGCCGCAGTAGAGTGTCAAAACTATTTTGCAAAATCGGTTGGACAGTTCTGATTAGGTCTGATTTTACTCCTTACCCCTCTGCTATTCTCCTCTTACCTCTACGCGTTTTGAATCCACTCTCTTACTTTTCTTCAAGTCTAGGATTTCTCGTGGTTGGGTTTCCGTCGTACCTTCAGGGTTTCGCTTCCTCCTTGTGTAACGGTGTTGCTACATCTGGTCTTCATGCTATCTGAGTGATCCGTATGCTGTGGTATCCGTCTTGTTCCTTGTTTGCGCTATCCGGTGTTTTCCGACGCGACGACATCATCTACGCCGGATCCGATGCAGAGTCTGCATCCCTCCTTTGTTCCGAACCTCGCTTGTCGAGATCTTCAGTCTGTTTCCGAGAATGGTTGCACGCTTTTCCACTGATTGTGCGGAGTAATAGTTTGGGTGCGTGATGGATTGGCCCCCATGCCGACTACCCCTTCTATTCGCTTTTGTACATTGAAGTGGATGAGAATGCATCGGTTCCCTCTTTCTATCGGAGTTAGAGGTGGCTTTATTTGTTGATACCTCTACCTCCGACCTTTTTGTCCCCGGAGTGTTCTCTCGATGATCACGGACAACAACCCTTGTTAGTGGTGTCGCGAGGATCTACACGATGCGAGAAGACGCAGATCGCCGACCTTCCTTCCGGTACCTTGAGGCGGATCTCGAGGGCGAGATCCATTGTTAGTGGTGTCGAATTGTGGCATCCCGCAAAACCACTACTAGAAAATCGCGTTGAATTTGTGCATTGCATCGTCATCATCATATGTTGTTTGTCAAAAACTATTTTTGCAAGCCCGTTTTGTTTTCCAAACGCCCCATCTTAATTCAAATGCAAAGCCCGGTTCTCCGGATTAATTATTTTGGCCGCTATCGGTTTGCACACGGCCCGTTTAAATCAAATAAAAAGATTTAATTATTTTAGCGGGGGCAGTCAAACGGGCCGTTTCGACCCGAACGACCACCCCCAGAAAACTAAACCGGTCCAACCTAAATCCTATTCCTACCAAACTACCTACCCAGCCCAACCCTCCACATCACCCCAACCAGTAGCAGCACGCCACCTCACCTTTTCCCTTCATCCACCCACTCACATCCTGCCACATCACCCAACACCCTCTCTCCACCTGGACAGCCAACCACCCCACCACACAATACACCCCCTCTCACTCCCCAACACACACAGCACACGACGCACTCACCTGCCCCACACCCAGCCGCCTGGGGCCCACCCGCGCACACCAACCCCGCCCCGCACGCGGCCTCTCTCTCCCGCACCCGCGTCTTCCTCCCCGCTCTCTGCACCCGCCGCCCGTCGACCTGCGCCGCCCCCTCCGCCTGCGCCATGCCTCAGCCTCCCCGCTCGCTCCTCCGGCGTCACAGCCTAGCTGGCCGCCCGCCAACCTCCCCTCCGTCCTCGCCGTCCCGCTCTCACCTCTTCTCCGCCTCGCCAGCCGCCTCCTCCTCCTCTCCGGCGCCACGCCACGCCGCCTCTTCGCCCGCGTCCTCCCGCTTCCGAGCCCGCGACCTCCGACGCCCTCCTTTCTCGCGCCTCGCTCGACCTCCGCGCCGCCGCCTCACCTCGTCGCGCGCCACGCCGCCGCTCCCTCCGTCGCTGAGCGAGCGGGCCGCCCGCGCCCGACGCTGCCTTCCCACCTCCGTTCCCTGTCTCACCGCCCGCGCCCCGAGCCCGCCCGCCTCGCCTCCGGTCCGCCCGCCTCGCCCGCCGCCCACGCCTCGCCGCCGCCGCCATGGCTGTCGCCTCCTGCTCGCTTTGCGCCTGTTCCGTGCTCCGACCGCCGAAGCCTCGCCTCAGCGCCGCCTCGGCAGAGCACCGCCGCTAAGCTCGGGCGGTCGCCGACCGTCGCGACCACCGCCACCGCCTGGAGCGCCGCGTCGCTGCCGCGCCCGCGGCGACCCCTCGCTGGCCCCCATCGCCACCACCGCAAGACCACCTCCGCCGAGCCTGGCCGCGCACTCGCCCGCCCGGCCACCCTGCTGACGCTCAAGCTCGAGCCACCGTCGCCGACATGTGGTCTGTGGTTTTGT
This sequence comes from Avena longiglumis, assembly GCA_030063025.1. Classification (NCBI taxonomy): domain Eukaryota; kingdom Viridiplantae; phylum Streptophyta; class Magnoliopsida; order Poales; family Poaceae; genus Avena; species Avena longiglumis. The sequence continues at coordinate 446,347,662 of CP125977.1, forward strand.
TTTCCTGGAGTGTGCCCTAGAAGCGACGGGATAGTGTGGCAATGGTATGATGAAGTGGTGTTGTTATCTTGGCAAATACCTATGCGGCTACGAAGTCGATGAGATGGTGTGATGTGCGGCCGCAAACCAAGACCTTCCGACGGATGGGAACGAGATGTTGGACAAACGCATCAATGCCGTCGACAAGATCGCCACCGACAATGGAACCGCGACACTCCAAGCTCTCCGTCCCGGACACCAAGTTCTGCATCCCGAACGCCAAGAACTTCGACTCGTACCTGATGGTCGAGACTGCAAAGTGGAGACATCACCGAGACCTTCCGATGACCCGAAGATCGTCGCCACGGATCGACAAGAACTCCTACGTGGGACGACAAGTACTTCGTCAGGGATCCGATCGAAGCAACCCCGAAGACCACAGATGCGACAAGCACTTCTTCCCGAATGCGATGCCCAAGAACCCGGACGCCAAGGTCGCCGACACAGAACAACAAGATCTACTACGCGGGCGTGCGACTAGATCTATCTACCCGAGAGTCCGAGAACGATCCGTCGAACCCTGGACCAACCCCGGAACCCCAAGATCTCGAACCCTAATGTGTGAACCCCTTCCCGAAACCCTATTTTATAATATAATACAATTGTTGCATATTAAATCATTCATCTCGCATGCATATCATGTGGTTTGGGGGCCTTATGCCGATTCACCTCTAATTAAATATGGGGCCCATATGCGGGCAGATCTAGTCTCATATTGGCCTCATTTAAACTTGTGTAGCGAACGGTGCCATCTTTTGTCTTGCTAATACAACATTTAATTGCGGGGGTTTCTAAATAACTTGAACCGTTTAATTAATTGTCGGGACCCCGGTTCCGCTTAATATGACCTAATTGCATCGCACCCCTTGCCATGTCATACATCATACATGCATCATGCCGATCTTCTGCCGTTGTATTAAATATTGCATCCGGTGTTCCTTCTAGTGTTTTGCTTCTTCGCGGATAAGGCCGTTGAGTTGATGTGAGCTTCGCCCCGATCTTCGGTTGAACGTTCGACAATGTTTTCAGGCGAGCATCTCCCCCTTTCTACCTATCTTACTTTTATCGTATTTATTCCCTCCTATTGATCTATAGCTATCTGTGTTGCGATGCTTTAGTTTCCGTACATGTGATATACCGTGCAGCCCTATATTGCCTTGGACACATCCTATTACCTGTTGTTTGGTAGATAGTTGGACTTGCGCGTCGTAGTCGCTTGCTCAAGTGCTGTTGCGTGTCGTCAAGTGCCACAGTTGTTAATGTATTTGCCGCATGCTAATATTGGAGATGATCATAGTTTTACTTATCGTTCACTTTAATTCCTGTTTAACAACTAAAATTGAAATAAGCAGAGGCATCGGTGGGTGATAGATAATATTTGGTTTCCGAACGCCCACTTGTGTCCCGTAAGACCCCGAGTACTTGATACCTGTTCCTTGATTTATCACGCTATCCACATCCGGGAGGTATATGGGACCCCCCTGAGCCAGAGCTTGATTCAGTCTTATTTCTTGGGGCCACAAACTAGTTTGAGGTTTTATTTACGATCCTGTACTTATGCCATGCTACTTATGTATTTAAATTGTGCGAGGAGCACACTGCATCTTTTAGGATCGGGACACGTTACGGCATCGACAAGCCCAGCCACACTTTCGGGTTCCCGATCGTTTGCCGTCCACCCAAACCTTGAGGCCGTCTCGAGTCAGCTAGCTTCGCTATGGAATCTACTTAAGGGTGGCCCTGAAATATTTCTAAATCCTGTGATTGTTCGACCGTGAAAGCCTCGTTGGGTTTTGATTTGGTTTTTCCGAGGTTGATCGAGCGTGTGTTGCTATTGGTGCACCCCGGCCGGGTAAAACTTTCTGAAAGCCGTGTCCGCGGATATGGACGACTTGGAGCACAGTATCTCGATCATAGACAAGCATAACTAAAGTTTATTGCTATAAATTTGACTTTATAATGACTAGTAATCAGCTTCACTATAATGGAATGGCTAATTAATACTGCCCACAACTGCTTGTTTTGGGAGTGTCGCTTGCGACCATTGTACCTGACTAGTAAGTATTGCAACTACAACGGAATGGCTGAATAAAAGTACCAAAAACTGCTGGGTTTTGGGTTATCTCATGCTATCTGTACCTGATTAGTAAGTGTTGCAACTATAACGGAATGGTTAACTAAAAGTGCCCACTGCTTACTTTATCAGAATGATTATCTAAACCTGACTAGTAATTGCTGCAACGATAACTGAATAAGTAAAACGCAACCGTGAGTTCCTCGGTTCACTTCCTCGTTTGGTCTCGAGGGGAAACACCAGATGGGTTTGTTTGATGGTAGTATCAGTTGGTTCAATAGGTCTTTCTCACCCTCTCCGATTGCCGCCATTGTATCGAGTCTCTATAGGTTGTTTAGTGCATGCTGCCGCTTGATCCACCATACCTATGTAGGCGAGGACCGAATTCTAGCCTCGCGCTGTCTTGGCCTCGATCGACGCCTCTTTTTCCTTTGCCCTTTGTCGGCACCCCTTTTGTTTAAGCAGGTTTGAGATCGACGTCGTTAGCAGGGTTACCCTTCCGGCTTGGCCTGGGCAGGGTTATGGACGCCATTGGTTATTCTTCAGGGCTCTTAGCCCCATTTGCATCTTGTCCGTAGCTGGACGATCTATCGTTTTCAAGGTGATTTGGATCTTTGTATATTGTATCTGTATTCTTGGCTCATTGAGTCGCTGTTATATATATCTGTTCTGTGGGTCCCATCGAGGACTGTTGTGTAATGTTATTACTTCGTTTTCCACCCGCACGAAAGTTCCTGGTGGGCACCTTTGAATCGTTTCTATGCGGGTTTGGCGGGTTTTCGCTAAGACTTGCATAGGTCCGATTCTGAGGGTGTTACAACTGACGCGTGGGGACGGCAACTTAACCAGCCCGCGTAAGCACTGTGCTTAGCAGGCCGGCCCAGTATTGCTTCCCGCGCAGCCCAGTTGTTTGAATTTGGAATTTTCCATTTTCATTCAAACACACTTCTGTACCTAGATTCAAAAATCAACCCAGATCGATTCAGTGCACCAAATGGAATGAAAATAATTTTGTTAGAAAGGTCTGGAAATGCTGAATCCAAGCCCATTGGATTCAAGTCATTTGGATCTGTAGATCATCCTTGGTAAAAATAACAAGGCAGAAGCTTTTTTGCATTCAAACATTTTTCAAATTTAAACCATAATATCTTTTGAGTTGATTCCAACTCTCAAAAATCACATTTAACCATACCTTTTAGAATATATAAAAATATATAGGTTTACTTATAGAAATAATGTTCAAGTAATAAAAGAATGCCACATAGGCGTTTTTAGACACATTATTTAATTAAAATAAAAGGGTAAAACCTTATTAAATTGTGACACCACTTTAAATCACATTCCCATGGACTAAAATGTGTGGTGATGACATGTGTCAACATGATCCCATGTTTGGTTTGGAGAATATTAAATCTTAAGTAGTTTTTCAATGAGTAGAAATTACTTTTCTAAAAATAAAAGGAATTAAACAAAGCTTTTATCTTGTAATGTTAGTGATGATGTTAGATCATCTATAGGATCCTTTTGTGTGATGATTGCAAGTATTTAAGTATTGTTTGGTGATTGTGTACATCGTATTTATTTATAGACACTAGTACCGACCAAGGATACGAGGAGGAAGGAGGATTCTACGAAGAAGAAGCTGAGGAGAACTTCAACCACTGCTCTGAACAAGGCAAGCTAACACTTGCAATTTATAAAGCTTATACTGATATTGATGTAAGTTAATACTTGCTCGTTACCATGTCAACTATATGCCTTAAGCATATGTGATCATACCCACTTGATAACCCAATCCTAGTTTTATTTGCAAGCTTTCTACTTTATTTCTTTATCAAAGCTACTTCCTTAGAGAGTACTTAAGTGACTTGTATATTCTAAGGATATATTTGAAGGTCGCATAAAGAGCATAAAATTTGGCCTAATCTAGATAATCTTGATGTCATCCTAAGGCATGAGATTGAACTTAGTTAAACCCCCACTTTTTTTACCACCCCATCATTAGTACTTACCCCCACTTGTAGATGCTAGTGCTAAGCATAAAAATTGATCAACTTTAGATGGGAATACTTGGTGAAAATGGTTATGAAAACCTTAGAATGATGGATCATTCTACTGAGATGTTTTGACATGTGTTTCTGAACACCAGATGATTTTGGTGATGAAAATGTTGAGGCATGAGCCTTAGCCCTTTATAAAACTGATGGTTGTCTGTATGCGATACCATTCCAATTTTTATCGTACAACCACAATACCCGAAGATTGGGTAGGGCTTGACTGGAAACTTATATACCTTAGTATTAGTTCCCTCACGGCCAAGGTCTGAGCTGAGGCTACCTTGTGAAGATTGTCCACCTGTGCAGTACCCAAGATGACAGTTGGTCATGGTTGGGAGGCCAAACTCACATGAGAGGTGCTTATACTAGGGCGTGTAATTGAAAGGTTAGGATTGATTATCCGCATACTGAGTATGGTGAATTCAGGATTTGTTCCTGACGGATGTATCGAATGTTGTGGTGAAAGTGTACAATCTCTACAGAGTGTCAAACTATTCGAATAGCCGCGTCCGCGGTTATGGACAGTTGGAGTGGCCATAATGTTCCCCCGTCAGATGTTTTCAAAATAACTTGTGAAATGAATTGAGAATTTGACTTGACCACAACAGTGTTGTGATATGAAATACAAGTTCCCACTTAGGAGTTATAAAAGTGTGACTAGCTTCTCTTGCTTCTGAACTAGTAGAGATAAATCTGGCTTTTTGCAAAACAACCATAGAGCCTAGTGTCCTATTATCAAAAACCCCTGTCACTTGTTAGTATTAGTTTGCGAGTACTTAAAGAGTACTCATGGCTTTGTCCCTGGCTATTCCCGTGGCCAGACTATGAAGAGGAGTACCTGGAGGATGGACCCCAGGAAGGTTACGACAACTAGGATCATCTCCCATCGTCAGCATTGCCTGTGACCCCGAAGATGGAGCTTCGCCTACGCTACCATTATTATAACGTATTCCGCTGCTTGAGTTGTATTAAGAACTAGATCATGAGATCCTTATTTGTGTAAGACCTTATGTATGGTTTGTAATGGATGATGTACTGTGGTATCCAATTCAGTTATGTCTCATAAAAATGGTAATCCTGGGATTGCGATGTATGGCATAACAGGCATCTGGGATTAAAAACCCGGGTGTTGACAGTTAGGCACAAAAAGCAATAAGAATCAAGTATTTTCAAATGAAGAAGCATTCACATCAAATCTTACTTTCAAAGGAGGAGCAAAAATCAACTTCTCTCTCTGCATAGGGAAGTGTTCAATACCTTTACTGAATGGAAAATAATATTTAATGGTGCCTTCTTTCATATCAATGATGGCACCAACTGTTCTAAGAAAAGGTCTTCCCAAAGTAATAGGACAAGAAGCATTGTATTCAACATCCAAAACATAGAAATCAACAGGGACATAAGCATTATTAACCATAATGAGAACATCATTAATACTCCCCATGAGTTTCTTCTTAGCATTATCATTGAGTGGGATATCCAAATAACAATCTTTCAATGGTGGCAAATCAAGCATTTCATAAATCTTCCTAGGCATAATAGAGACACTAGAACCAAGATCACATGAAGCTTTGAGATCAAAGTCATTCACTTGCATATTAATAATGGGTTCCCAACTATCTTCTACTTTCCTAGGAATAGAAGCTTTGTGTTTTAGCTTCTCTTCCTTAATCTTAACAAGAGCATCTGTAATGTGTTTAGTGAAAGCAACATGCATATCACTAGCATCAGGACTTCTAGCAAGCTTTTGCAGGAACATAATTACTTCAGAAATATTGCAACCATCAATATCAAAGTCAAACTTAGCATCACTAGTAGTAGGCTCAATAGTCTTAGTCATAGTAGGAGGAGGAATAGGGACTACTTGTGGTTTAGTGGTGATGGTGCACACACAATTGTTTCTATCAATTTCAGCTTCCCTTTCCCACTTAGCATGAAGTTGAGCTAATAGCCTAACATTTTCATCAGTAGTAACTTGTATGGCATGAGCAATAGCAAAGGTATTTCCCATGGCTTCAGGTTTAGCAGCCATTTTATTAATCAAGGAGGACTGAGCTTCAGACAAAGAGGATATATTTTTCTTTACAGTTAAAAGCTTTTCCTCTATAGTCTTATTGAAAGTTGTTTGTTTACTAATAAAGTCTTTGAGCATGACTTCAACTTCAGAGGGGGCACTCCTAGCATTATTGTAAGAGTTTCCATAGGAATTGCCATTATTAGGAGGATAAGGCCTATAATTTTTGTTTCTACCAAAATTGTTCCTATAGGAATTGTTGTTGAAATTGTTGTTTCTAATGAAGTTCACATCAACTTTCTCTTCTTGAGCAACCAAAGAGGCTAAGGGAACACTATTAGGATCTAAAGGATCTTTCCCATTAACAAGCATAGCCATAATAACATCAATCTTTTCACTCAAAGAGGAAGTTTCCTCAACAGAAATTACCTTCTTACCATGTGGAGCTCTCTCAACATGCCATTCAGAGTAGTTAACCATCATATTATCAAGGAGCCTTGTTGCAGCACCCAAAGTGAGCCCCATAAAAGTACCTCCAGCAGCTGAATCCAACAGATTTCTTGAGGAGAAGTTCAAACCTGCATAAAAAGTCTGGATAATCATCCAAGCAGTGAGTCCATGAGTAGGGCAATTTTTAACCAAAGATTTGATTCTTTCCCAAGATGGAGCAACATGTTCACTATCAAGGTGTTTAAATTTATAATGTCACTTCTCATAGATGTAATCTTAGCAAGAGGATAGTATTTTCCAATAAAAGCATCTTTGCACTTAGTCTAAGAATCAATACTATTTTTAGGCAAAAAAGCAACCATTCTTTAGCTTTTACCCTCAAGGAGAAATGAAAAAGCTTGAGATTAATAATGTATCCATCTACATCCTTATACTTTTGCATCTCACAAAGTTCAAAAAAGCTATTGATATGGGCAGCAGGATCATCAGAACCAGCACCAGAAATTGCTCTCTCATCACAAGATTCAACAAAGCGGGTTTAATTTCATAAAAGGTAGCATCAGAAGCAGGTGGAGCAATAGGAGAGCTTAGGAAATCATTGTTGTTGGTGCTAGTGAAGTCACACAACTTGGTATTCTCAGCAGAGTTCATTTTGGCAAAGGTGGGCAAGCCAAAAACAGCAGCAGCAGCTAGAGCAGGAACTAATTTTTTTATGTTTTTGAATAAAGAAAGCAAACCAAACTATACTATTTTTTTGGTTTTTTTTAAAGAGTCAAACAAAAACAAGAAAAATAAACAAATCAAACTAAAAACAAAGTAAAGAGAAAGGAAGTGAAGGACTCCCCTAGTGAAGACGTCCTTAGTCTCCCCAGCAACGGTGCCAGAAAACTTGTTGATTGCTCAGTTGATGTGGAGCCTGTTGGGAACCCCAAGATCAAGGTGTGAAGCATCACAACAACAAGTCTTCCCTCAGTTGAGACCGAGGTTATCGAACCGGTAGGAGGAAGGAAACGCCACACAGGTGTTGCAAGCAACATAGAGACCTGCACAACACAAACTCAAGACTTTGCCCCAACTAACAATGAGGTTGTCAATCTCACCAGTTGCTGTAACAAATGATTAAACGTATGGTGTGGAAGGTAATGGTTTGCAGTGAGTAAACAAGTAACAGTGGAAGATGTATCAATGGTAAAGATTGGACCGGGATCCATAGTTCACTAGAGGTGCTCTCCTTATATAAACAACATGGCATGAAGGGTAAACAAATTACAGCAGGGCAATTGACAGGAACTGAGCAAGGCATAACAATGCAATTACTAGTCAGAAAGATCCTATGAGATTCTATTGGGCAATACAACAAGATACATAGACCGCCATCCAACTGCATCTATGACTAGAAGTCCACCTTTAGGTTATCATCCGAACCCCCTCCAGTATTAAGTTGCAAGCAACAGACAGCTGCTTTAAGCAAAGTGTGTAAGGTAAACAGTCCACATGTTCCATGAACAAGAGACCGTTGTTTTCTCCCTAGTGGCAACAACACATCTACAACCGAAGAGATTTCTGTCACTTTCCTTGGAAACTAGAGGCATGAACCCACTATCGAGCATAAATACCCCCTCTTGGAGTCACTAGCAACTACTTGGCCAAGATAGCTACTAACAACGGAGAGCATGCAAGATCACAACCAACACATACATTATAGAATCATAAAGACAAAACCATTAATGAAACCAACACAATAATCTCAATATCCATCGGATCCCCGCAAACACAACATGCATGATTACAAATAGATTAGATCTTGATCATGAATGGAGCTCACAAGATCTATACATGAAAGCACAAAGGAGGAGATACAAACATCTAGCTACTACATGGACCCATAGTCCAAGGTGGAACTACTCACACATCATACCAGAGAGAAGGCCTCCGGGATGATCTCCCCTCCGACAGGGTGCCGGGAGGAACTTCATATCCCCCCAATCTAGGGACGATGGTGGCGGCGGCTACAGACAGTTTCGTGGAGATTTGATCGGGTGCTTAGGGTTTCTGCATCGGGGGCTTCTTATAGGCAAAGGGAGAGGCCAAGGAGGCGACCAGAGGGGCCAAACCCTAGCCAGGCGCGGGCCCACCCTTGGCCGCGCCTGGGGGGGGGGTGTTGGCTGCCGTGGCCCGCTTCCTCGTCTCCCCTCTAGACTTCTTGTTCCCCAGGAAAGTAATTGACTTTGGCATTTGTCCCGTCCAATTTCGAGAATATTTTTTTACTAACTTTTCTGAAACCAAAAATAGCAGAAAACAGGCATCTGATACTGTTGCAACTTGTTAGTAGGTTAGTACCAGAAAACATGTAAAAAGCACCTCAAAGTGTAGACAAACAAAGCAAAGTAGATACTAAACAAGCATGGAGTATAAAAAATTATAGATACATTTACAACGTATCACCCACCTATGAACGTTGAGCCACAATGTTGATTCAACAATTGCCTCTTTGCTCCCTTTTTAGGGACCTCCGGTGTAAAAATAATATCAACTATTTAAAGAGAGACAGACATCCACCAGCCACTTATACGGAATAAGCCGTATGTCAAGCGTGGAACTAGTATCGCATAAGAGTACGCGTAAGGTCGGTCCGGACTGCTTCATCAATCAATCTCGCGATATAACAAGAACACGAAAGAGGCTCGCAACTAGATAATCAATGCCCACATATTTCTATGTGTTCTATACGTACGATATGTCTACCCATATATATGGCTCCGATACCACTTTTAGGGTTCACAATAGGAAATAAAAATTTTCTAGCTACGCGAACACGATAACCAAGATCTATTCTATATAGACATAAGTAACGGAGAGGAAGGACATAATTCATACCCTTGAAGACCGTGGCACACCTTGCGCAGGTAGGCGTATAGCGATGAAGACGAGCACCCCAAGTGTTGCGCCTTGAAGCTTTACACATGTATGGTGTAGGGACGTCTCCCGGACTCCAATCTAGCAGAGCAACATAAGAAGATGGAAGACGGACCGTCCTGCGCACGACGGTAGTGCAGAGGTGGAGATCTAATCCCAGAGAGCTTGATCCAATCTAGGTGGAGGGAGCTCTAGGGAATAGAGGGAGAGATGAGAGATTTTTGTTGTGCATAGAGGGGAGGGGGTGCCCCTCTATTTATAGGAGGCCGGGGAGGGACAAACCCTAGGGAAAAAGGAGGGTGGGACCCCACAAGTCGCTGCCAAGGGCAGCCTCCGCCGGCCCTAGGTGCCCCCACGCGGGGAGGGGGGAACCCTAGGGTTTGGCCGGACGGCCGAGCCCCCTCACTCTCTCCTATGGCGCCTAGCCTTATGGGCCTCCCTTCCAGTGAGGCCCAATAGGTATGGACTGGCTCCAAAAGAAATAAACCTTTTATGTTTAATATTAATTCCACCAATTAATATAAAACATATACTTTATCATATTTTTCATTCCGGAACACCTTTCGGACCCCTCCGATCAACATCGAATGTTACCCGGAACCTTTCTGGTTTCTCTCTCTTATTTCTCATGTGGTGCCGGTTTGATCCCTAGGCGTCCCCACCCTTAAGTGTGCCACCCTTCGGTTCGGAGATGCTCCAGACATGACCAAGAACCCTCTGACGAGGTTTAATCTCATCAATGCCCATTGTTATGGACTTGGGTTTTGGAGAAGATGGGGATGCTGGAGATCGTGGAACGGTTAACAGACAAGCAACCAGGGGACACGAGATTTACCCAGGTTTAGGCCCCCGGAGGGAGAAACCTACTCCTGCTTGTCTGCTCTTGATTACGGCGGAACCGAAGTTTACAGGGTGCACAGATTCGATCTGGCGTGGAGGTGCGTGTGAGAAAGTATGAGTTGAGAGATCTAGGACGTGCCCTCCTGGCCTTTATATAGACTTAGGAAGGTCCCGGCATAGTCCTAGTCGGTTACAGGTTCTAGGGTTTTACCCCTTTAAATTTCCTAGTCGGAGCTTTCTTCTTCGGCTCCGCAGGAGCGTCTTCATGGACAGTGTGGCATCCCGCAAAACCACTACTAGAAAATCGCGTTGAATTTGTGCATTGCATCGTCATCATCGTACATAGTTTGCATAAAACTATTTTTCAAACCCCGATTTGTTTTCCAAACGACCCATCTTTTATTTAAACGCCAAACCCCGGATGTTCCGGATAAGTTGCTTGTCTAAAACTAGTTATAAAAGATATTTGAAAATAAATAAAATTTTAAATTATTTTAATAGGGGCAGTCGAACGGGCCGATTGACCCGATCGACCACCCCAGAAAAATATAAACGGTCCGCCCCTATTTTTACTAAACCCACCAACTAACCTACCCAACCCAACCCTCCACCTCACCCTAGCCAATCAACATGTGCGACCTCGCCCTCTCCTCTTCCCCCCACCAACCAGAAGCCGCCACGTCACTCCCTCACCCCATCTCTCTCTCCCCTCTCTCTCACCTACCCACCACACACCCCACCAGCTAGCAACACACGCACACCACGCACGCGTCCCCCAACCCCTGGCGCCTGGGTCCCACCCCACTACCCCTGGCCCGCCGACCACTCCCCACTGCACCCGGCCCGACCCCATCGCCTCCTCCCTGCTCATCTTCCTCCTGCCTCACGCCGGGCGGCAGCCCTCCGCCCTCCTCCTTCCACCGCACCTCTGCAGCTCGCCGCCGCCCTGCAGCGAGCTACCGCTGGTCTTCCTCTGCCGCTGCCCGCCTCCAGCCCCCGCACGCCTCCCATGCCGCCCATCGCCTCCGCCCGAGCCAGCCGCTCCAACCGCTCCTCTCCGCCTCCATCTCCAGCGCCTCTGCCAGCTCGCGCCGCTCACGGCGGTTTCCCGCCTCATTGCGAGCCGCCCGCCGCCCGTCGCCATCAACCTCGCCGCCTCCTGCCTCCAGCTGGCCGCGCGAGCCAGCCCGCCGACCTGCGGCCGCCGCATCCACCTTGCGCAACCGCTGCTTCCCCGTCATTGGCGCTAGCGCCGCCGCCAACCGCCCCTTTCTCCGCGTGTTCCCGCCGACACGACCTCCGGCCAGCGCCGCGGCCGCGTCCTCTGTCCCGCGTCGCCGGCCTCCCGTCTCCGTCTCCTGCAGCCCGCCTCGGCCGCCGGACGTAGCGGCGGCGCCTTGCCGCCTCCGCCATCTTCGCCGCCGAGCCCTCGCCTCCTTCGCCGGCCCAGCTCGGCGTCCTCCGCTGGTCTGGGTCCGCCGCCCAGGCTGCTTCGTCGCCTTGCCTCGACCGCAAGGGCCCGCGTCGGCGCAGCCGCTCGCCTCCGGCCGTAGTACGGCTCATGCGACCCCGAGGTAACCTGCCGAAGCCAGGTAGGCCAAGTGCACAAGGAACAAGATCGCGTGAAGCACGACAAGAGCTGCTGGCCGGAACTCGTGGAACCGACTCCGTTGCATGTCCTTCACCAACCGTCTTAGTTGGAACCCAGAGTACCTCCCGAAGATCGCCAGCGTCAACACTCAAGCTTTGCACCTCGACCTCGCCGAACCCGAACCCGAGTTCTTCGACGCGACGACAAGATCTCCTACATGGGAGCCCGGAGAACCCGGACCCAAAGGCCACATGGGACGACAAGTACTCCGGCATGGACCCGATTGAAGCAAACCCGAAGACCACACCTCGACACACCAAGTTCACCAAGAACCGTTCCCGGAGTCCGGTTGTCGAGCCGAACCCGTGGAACCCCGAACCTCCCCAAGATCTACGCTAAGGCACGACAAGGTCTACCTCACGATATCCGAGAACCTCCCCCGAACGCCATGACCGTCAACATGACCCGAAGACCCCGGATGCGTCAAGAACTACCCCCGATATCCGAGAACGACCCCGGAGTCCGAGAACGTTCCGTCAAACCCTGAACCCCGAGACCGACCCCGAACCCCGGAACCCAAGATCGTCGAGACCCCTAGTGTGTGACCCCTTTTCCTCGAACCCTAATCTTTAACATAACAACTTGTTGCATATTTAATTGTCATCTCGCATGCATATCTGTGGTTTGGGGGCCTTATGCCGATTCACCTAATAATTAAATATGGGGCCCATATGCGGGCAAATCTAGCCGTATATTGGCCTCATTTAAACATGTGTAGCAAACCCGTATCATCTTTTGGCATGTAATACAACATTTAAATTGGGGTTCTAAACAACTTGAACTGTCTCATTAATTGCGGGACCGGTTCCCTAATCGACCTAATTGCATCGCACCTTGCCATGCCATGCATCATTCATGCATCATGCCGATCTTCTGCCGTCGTATTAAATGTTGCATCCGGCGTTTATTCTAGTGTTTTGCTTCTTCGCGGATAAGGCCGTTGAGTTGATGTGAGCTTCGCCCCGATCTTCGGTTGAACCTTCGGCAATGTTTTCAGGCGAGCATCTCCCCCTTTCTACCTATCTTACTTTTATAGTCTTTATTCCCTCCTGTTGATCTATTGCTATCTGTGTTGCGATGCTTTAGTTTCCGTACCCGTGTTATTCCCTGCAGCCGTATATTGCCTTGGACACATCCTATTACCTGTTGTTTGGTATATAGTTGGACTTGCGCGTCGTAGCTGCTTGCTCAAGTGCTGATGTGTATCGTCATATGCCACAGTTGCTGATGTATTGCCGCATGTTGATGTTGGAGATGATTCTAGTTTACTTATCGTCACTTTAATTTCTGTTTAACAACTAAAATTGAAATAAGCAGAGGCATCGGTGGGTGATAGAAAATATTTGGTTTCCGAACGCCCACTTGTGTCCCTTAAGACACCGAGTACTTGATACCTGTTCCTTGATTTATCGCGCTATCCACATCCGGGAGGTATATGGGACACCCCTGAGCCAGAGCTTGATTCAGTCTTATTTCTTGGGGCCACAAACTAGTTTGAGGTTTTATTTACTATCCTGTACTTATGCCATGCTACTTTCTGTATTTAATTTGTGCGAGGAGCACACTGTACTGTTTAGGATAGGGACACGATTCCGCGGTGTCGACAAGCCCAGCCACACTTTCGGGTTCCCAGTCATTCACAGCCGTCTACCCAAACCTTAAGTCCGTCTCGGAGTCACCGGCCGCTATGGATTCTACTTAGGTGGCCTGAAATATTTCGAATCCTGTGATTGTTCGTCGCGAAGGCCTCGTTGGGTTTTGATTTGGTTTTTCCGAGGTTGATCGAGCGTGTGTTGCTATTGGTGCAACCCGGCCGGGTAAAACTTTCTGAAAGCCGTGTCCGCGGATATGGACGACTTGGAGCACAGTATCTCGATCATAGACAAGCATAACTAAAGTTTATTGTTATAAATTTGACTTTATAATGACTAGTAATCAGCTTCACTATAACGGAATGACTAATAATACTGCCCACAATTGCTTGTTTGGTTGTCGCTTGCGACAATTGTACCTGACTAGTAAATCTTGCAACTACAACGAAATGGCTGAATAAAAGTACCAACAACTGCTGGGTTTTGGGGTTTATCTCATGTTATCTGTATCTGATTAGTAATTGCTGCCACTATAACGGAATGGTTAACTAAAAGTGCCCACTGCTTATTTTATCAGGATGATTAACTAAACCTGACTAGTAAAGTGCCGCAACTATAACCGAATAAGTAAAACTGCCAACCGTGTGAGTTCCTCGGTTGACTTCCTCGTTCGGTCTCGAGGGGGAAACGCCAGGATGGGTTTGTTTGATGATAGTGTCAGGTTGGTTCCGGATAGGTCCTTCTTACCCCTCTCTGATAACCGCCAGTTGTATCAAGTCTCTATAGGTTGTTTAGTGCATGCTGCCGCTGCCGCTTCAGTCCACCATACCTATGTAGGCGAGGACCGCCGAATTCTAGCCTCGCCGTGTACTGGCCTCAAGATCTTGACGCTCTTCTTTTTCCTTTGCCCTTTGTCGGCACCCTTTTGTTTAAGCAGGTTTGAGATCGGCGTCGTTAGCGGGGTTACCCTTCCGCTTGGCTGGGCAGGGTTATGGACGCCATTGGTTATTCTTGGGGCTCTTAGCCCCATTTGCTTCTTGTCCGTCGGACGCTCTGCTTTCAAGGTGATTTGGATCTTTGTATATTATATCTGTATTCTTGACTCTTTGAGTCGCTGGTATATATATCTGTTCTGTGGGTCCCATCGAGGACTGTTGTGTAATGTTATTACTTCGTTTTCCACCCGCACGAAAGTGCCTGGTGGGCACCTTTGAATCGTTTCTATGCGGGTTTGGTGAATTTTGCCCAAATTTGCATAGGTCCGATTCTGAGGGTGTTACAGAGTGGTATCAGAGCTCAGCAGTTGCGATACCCCACAAGTCCAGCCTGTAGGATAACCTAGCTAACGGCCGAAGTAGAGTGTCAAAATTATTTTGCAAAATCGGTTGGATAGTTCTGGTTAGGTCTGATTTTACTCCTTACCCCTCTGCTATTCTCCTCTTACCTCTACGCGTTTTGAATCCGCTCTTTTCTCTCTCTTCGAGTCCAGGATTTCTCGTGGTTGGGTTTCCGTCGTACCTTCAGGGTTTCGCTTTCTTCCTTTTGTAACGGAGGTGCTACGATCAGCAATCTGCAACTTGTCTGTTGTACCCTTCCTCCAATCTTTTGTTCTTGAGCTCCTTATCCATATGTACTCCTTGCTGGATATCAGTGTCGTTGAAAAACATATGAGAAGGACGAGCTTTGGTGAAGTTGGGGTTAACCTTGAGCATGTGTTGTTCATGCCAATGGAACCACCGCGAAACCTAATCAGTGTGTCTTTCATACGATTTCTGCTGGCAACACTCCCTTGTTTCTGAACCTCGCTTGTCGAGATCTTCAGTCTAATTCCGAGAGTTGGATGCTTAATCCGCTTATTCGTGTGCAGAGTAATGGTTTGAGTGCGGGATGGAATAGCTACCCTACCACTGCTCTTATCATTCGCTCTTGTACGTGGAATCAGTGGATCTAGCAGTTTTACTCTAACCATGGAAGTTAGAGGTGGCCTTACCTTCAACTTCGTCCTTTGTTTCCCCGGAGTGTTCTCTCGACGATCAGGAGCAACGACCCTTGTTGGTGGTGTCGCCGTTTTCAAGATGAAGAAGGAACCATCGTTAGTGGTGTCGCGAGGATCTACACGATGCGAGAAGACGCAGATCGCCGACCTTCCTTCCGGTACCATGGGGCGGATCTCGAGGGCGAGATCCATTGTTAGTGGTGTCGAATTGTGGCATCCCGCAAAACCACTACTAGAAAATCGCGTTGAATTTGTGCATTGCATCGTCATCATCGTACATAGTTTGCATAAAACTATTTTTCAAACCCCGATTTGTTTTCCAAACGACCCATCTTTTATTTAAACGCCAAACCCCGGATGTTCCGGATAAGTTGCTTGTCTAAAACTAGTTATAAAAGCTATTTGAAAATAAATAAAATTTTAAATTATTTTAATAGGGGCAGTCGAACGGGCCGATTGACCCGATCGACCACCCCAGAAAAATATAAACGGTCCGCCCCTATTTTTACTAAACCCACCAACTAACCTACCCAACCCAACCCTCCACCTCACCCTAGCCGATCAACATGTGCCACCTCGCCCTCTCCTCTTCCCCCCACCAACCAGAAGCCGCCACGTCACTCCCTCACCCCATCTCTCTCTCCCCTCTCTCTCACCTGCCCACCACACACCCCACCAGCTAGCAACACACGCACACCACGCACGCGTCCCCCACCCTGCGCTGGGTCCCACCCACTACCCCGCCCGCCCGACCCCACTCCCACTGCACCCGCCGCCCCACCCCATCGCCTCCTCCTGCTCATCTTCCTCCTCTGCCCCTCACGCGCGCGGCAGCCCCCCCTCTGCTCCCCTCCTCCTTCCACCGCCCCCGCACCCCTCTGCAGCCCTCGCCGCCGCCCCTCTGCAGCGAGCTACCGCTGGTCTTCCTCTGCTGCCCGCCTCACGAGCCCTGACGCCTCCCCTGCCGCCCCATCTCGCCTCCGCCGAGCCCGCGCCCAACCGCTGGCTCCTCCGCCTCTCCGGCCTCCATCTCAGCCTCTCTGCCCGGCCGCCATTCGGGCGGTTCCCGCCTCGCTGCGAGCTCGCCCCGCCGCCCGTCGCCATCAACCTCGCCACCTCCCGCCTCTGCCAAGCGCTTGCAGCGCCGCCGCCAAGCCGCCGCCGACCTGCGGCGCCGGCCGCCCGCCGCATCCACAGCAGAACCGCCGCTTCCCGTCGCCGCGCTAGCCTCGCCGCGCCAACCGCTGTTCCCCCCTCTCCGGCGTCGCCCGGCTGACGCGACCTCCGGCCAGCCGCGCGTCCTTTCAGCGTCGCCCGGCCTCCGTCTCCGTCTCCTGCAGCCGCCTCGGCCGCCGCGCGCAACGTCGGCGCCGCGCTGTCGCCTCCGCCATCTTCGCCGCCGCCCTCCTCCTCCTCGCCAGGCCCTGCTGCCCAGCTCGGCGTCCTCCTCCGCTAGGTGCTGGGTCCGCCGCCAGGGCTGCCCGCGCGCTTGCCTCGACCGCAGGGCCGCGTCGGCGCAGCCGCCGCCTCGCCGTAATACGGCTCATGCGACCCGAGGTAACCTGCCAGGTAGGCCAAGTGCACAAGGAACAAGATCGCGTGAAGCACGACAAGAGCTGCTGGCCGGAACTCGTGGAACCGACTCCGTTGCATGTCCTTCACCAACCGTCTTAGTTGGAACCCAGAGTACCTCCCGAAGATCGCCAGCGTCAACACTCAAGCTTTGCACCTCGACCTCGCCGAACCCGAACCCGAGTTCTTCGACGCGACGACAAGATCTCCTACATGGGAGCCCGGAGAACCCGGACCCGAAGGCCACATGGGACGACAAGTACTCCGGCATGGACCCGATTGAAGCAAACCCAAAGACCACACCTCGACACACCAAGTTCACCAAGAACCGTTCCCGGAGTCCGGTTGTCGAGCCGAACCCGTGGAACCCCGAACCTCCCCAAGATCTACGCTAAGGCACGACAAGGTCTACCTCACGATATCCGAGAACCTCCCCCGAACGCCATGACCGTCAACATGACCCGAAGACCCCGGATGCGTCAAGAACTACCCCCGATATCCGAGAACGACCCCGGAGTCCGAGAACGTTCCGTCGAACCCTGAACCCCGAGACCGACCCCGAACCCCGAACCCCGGAACCCAAGATCGTCGAGACCCCTAGTGTGTGACCCCTTTTCCTTGAACCCTAATCTATAACATAACAACTTGTTGCATATTTAATTGTCATCTCGCATGCATATCTGTGGTTTGGGGGCCTTATGCCGATTCACCTAATAATTAAATATGGGGCCCATATGCGGGCAAATCTAGCCTTATATTGGCCTCATTTAAACTTGTGTAGCGAACCCGTATCATCTTTTGGCATGTAATACAACATTTAAATTGCGGGGGTTCTAAACAACTTGAACCGTCTCATTAATTGCCGGGACCCCGGTTCCGCCTAATCTGACCTAATTGCATCGCACCTTGCCATGCCATGCATCATTCATGCATCATGCCGATCTTCTGCCGTCGTATTAAATGTTGCATCCGGCGTTTATTCTAGTGTTTTGCTTCTTCGCGGATAAGGCCGTTGAGTTGATGTGAGCTTCGCCCTGATCTTCGGTTGAACCTTCGGCAATGTTTTTAGGCGAGCATCTCCCCCTTTCTACCTATCTTACTTTTATAGTCTTTATTCCCTCCTGTTGATCTATTGCTATCTGTGTTGCGATGCTTTAGTTTCCGTACCCGTGTTATTCCCTGCAGCCGTATATTGCCTTGGACACATCCTATTACCTGTTGTTTGGTAGATAGTTGGACTTGCGCGTCGTAGCTGCTTGCTCAAGTGCTGATGTGTATCGTCATATGCCACAGTTGCTGATGTATTGCCGCATGTTGATGTTGGAGATGATTCTAGTTTACTTATCGTCACTTTAATTTCTGTTTAACAACTAAAATTGAAATAAGCAGAGGCATCGGTGGGTGATAGAAAATATTTGGTTTCCGAACGCCCACTTGTGTCCCGTAAGACACCGAGTACTTGATACTTGTTCCTTGATTTATCGCGCTATCCACATCCGGGAGGTATATGGGACCCCCCTGAGCCAGAGCTTGATTCAGTCTTATTTCTTGGGGCCACAAACTAGTTTGAGGTTTTATTTACTATCCTGTACTTATGCCATGCTACTCAGATGCGTATTTAATTTGTGCGAGAGCACACTGATCTGTTAGGATCGGGACACGATTCGCGGTGTCGACAAGCCCAGCCACACTTCGGGTTCCCGATGTTCACGGCGTCTACCCAAACCTTAAGTCCGTCTCGAGTCGGTACCGTTGCTTGGATTCTACTTAAGGGTGGCCTGAAATATTTCTGAATCTGTGATTGTTCATCGTGAAAGCCTCGTTGGGTTTGATTTGGTTTTTCCGAGGTTGATCGGCGTGTGTTGCTATTGGTGCACCCGCCGGTAAAACTTTCTCAAAGCCGTGTCCGCGGATATGGACGACTTGGAGCATGATCTCGATCATAGACAAGCATAACTAAAGTTTATTGTTATAAATTTGACTTTATAATGACTAGTAATCAGCTTCACTATAACGGAATGACTAATAATGCCCACAATTGCTTGTTTGGTTGTCGCTTGCGACAATTGTACCGACTAGTAAATCTTGCAACTTCTAGCGAAATGGCTGAATAAAAGTACCAACAAGCTGCTGGTTTTGGGGTTTATCTCATGTTATCTGATGTCGATTAGTAATTGCTGCCACTATAACGGAATGGTTAACTAAAAGTGCCCAGCTTATTTTATCGGGATGATTAACTAAACGACTAGTAAAGTGCCGCAACTATAACCGAATAAGTAAAGCGCCAACCGTGTGAGTTCCTCGGTTGACTTCCTCGTTCGGTCTCGAGGGGAAACGCCAGATGGGTTTGTTTGATGATAGTGTCGGTTGGTTCGGATAGGTCCTTCTTACCTCTCTCGATAACCGCCATTGTATCAAGTCTCTATAGGTTGTTTAGTGCATCTTGCCGCTGCCGCTTGATCCACCATACCTATGTAGGCGAGGACCCAATTCTAGCCTCGCTGTCTTGGCCTCGATCTTGACGCTCCTTCTTTTTTCCTTTGCCCTTTGTCGGCACCCTTTTGTTTAAGCAGGTTTGAGATCGGCGTCGTTAGCGGTGGTTACCCTTCCGGCTTGGCAGGGTTATGGACGCCATTGGTTATTCTTCAGGGCTCTTAGCCCCATTTGCTTCTTGTCTGTAGTCGGACGCTCTACCGTTTTCAAGGTGATTTGGATCTTTGTATATTATATCTGTATTCTTGACTCTTTGAGTCGCTGGTATATATATCTGTTCTGTGGGTCCCATCGAGGACTGTTGTGTAATGTTATTACTTCGTTTTCCACCCGCACGAAAGTGCCTGGTGGGCACCTTTGAATCGTTTCTATGCGGGTTTGGTGAATTTTGCCCAAATTTGCATAGGTCCGATTCTGAGGGTGTTACAGACAGCTCCGACGAGTCCGAGTCCGGTGAGTGCGGACTTATGCATGGCTCTTTTCGGGTCCCACTCCAGAGGTGGGTGGGCCGCGAGATGCGCAATGGCTGCCATGATCGCAGCTTGCGGTGTCTTCGGGATGATGTTGCCGTCGGCATCCATATCCATAAACGATGTGTGGAGAGTTCGGGTCACATCACGGCGTTCCCTGGGATCCATGTTCTCCACCCGAGAGCGGTGTTTGTTTCCCTGGTTTCCGTTTGTGCTAGAGCCGGGTGCCATGGCGGAGAGCGCAGCTCGTCGCACGCTGGACTCAGAGGCTGCTTGCTTGCGTTTGTCGAGCGTCTCCTGCATCTTGACTTGCTTCTTGTGCTCCTCGATGAGGAGGGAGTGGTATGCCATCGAGGTCACGTGGGAGTCCACAGCAGACTATGTCACTGCGACGGCGGCGTGCTGGACCCATCCTTCTTTGCTAAGTTGGATGAGGTGGCGTTGTTTTCCCGTTGGGTGGGGACTGGCTTCATTCGCCCCGTTTCGCCGTTCATCCTGCGGGTTGGGGTTCGTGTTGGGCGGCGGGTTAGGCGTTTGCTGCTCCTGGATGACCGCGGCACATTGGTAGCGCTCGTAGATCGGTCCGCTGCTGCCGCAGCTTTCGGATCCGGAACCGTAGGTCCCTTCATCCGAAGGTGGATCGCACAGATCGGAGTTGCAGCTCTTGTTGTCGTAGAACTCATCTGTCGATGGTGATGTGCGCAGCACGGGGTGTGGAGCCCACGAGGCGGGCCTGATTGATGGCACGGGCACCCGCTTAGGAAGGCGGAGGGTGCCAGTTTGTCCCACCTGGAAGCAGAATCTCCCGAACAAAATTTCGAGTCCGTCGCCTACGGCCTCGAAATCCTTCAGGGTGGCCGGCGAGTGGGCGGTGAAGTCGAAAGCGCCGAAGAGGAGGTGATTCTCCGTCGCCGCGGAGTTGTAGATCGATCGGGTTGGGACCGTCACTATCGCACAATCAGCAGCCCCGATTCCCACATACGGCGCCAATTGACGAGGTTTAATCTCATCAATGCCCATTGTTATGGACTTGGGTTTTGGAGAAGATGGGGATGCTAGAGATCGTGGAGCAGTTAATGCAGCAACCAGGGACACGATTTACCGTTCGAGCCCCGAGGGAAAAACCCTACTCTGCTTACGCTCTTGATTACGGCGGAACCGAAGGTTATAGGGTGCGCAGATTCGATCTGGCGTGGAGGTGCATGTGCGAAAGTATGAGTTGAGAGATCTAGGACGTGCCCTCCTGGCCTTTATATAGACTTAGGCAGGTCCCGGGCATAGTCCTAGTCGGTTACAGGTTCTAGGGTTTTACCCCTTTAAATTTCCTATCTATGCTAGTCTTGCTCTCCAAGGATCCGAAGGCGTCATGGGCCTTGGCCACCCGAAAATCTTCATGGGCCAGCGTATGTCTTCTGTGGGCCTTCCTTGGGCTGGACCAGGTATGCTGAAGTCACGTGCCAGAGGGTATAACCATGTCGATAGCCCCGGTGATCAAATAATCGTAGATTCGGCTGAGGACTCTTCAATCCTTCGGGTGCAACTAAGTGTTAACAATATATGTGTGTAGGGATTGTTGATGCATGTGCCTAACTCACCCGACGGATCAGGGTCAGTTAACTGTCTTAGGACGAAACAACATGATCTTCATCAGGTTCGAGTCCCTTAACTTGAACCCGGAACATATGCTGGCGTAATTCGACTCAGGCCGCGGAGGACTTACAAGAGTGGAATTCCAGTGTTTTTAATTGATGTACCCAACGCGTCCGTCGGGATTTTTCATCACGCCTGTTGGCATGGATTTATACTAGCAGAGCGCAGTCGTGTACGTTGCCAGGCCATCAGATGATATCTGCAGGTCTTATCTGTGCGTCGCAGACGCAGCATCCGAAGATTTGTCACCACGGAGGTGCTTCGGGTGGCCAAGGAGATTGTCACTCACTCAGCGTTTTGTTGGGGCAGAGTTGCCAAAAAGTTTTTGCGTGCTGATCCGAAAGATCGCAATCGAAGATTTCATAGGGTGCGCGACCAGCGCTCCCAATGGGAGTAGCCCCCGAGTGTCTGTTCGAGTCGTAGACTCGAGCAGAGACTTTAGTTCAAGCATTGTTCAGTTGTTAAGTCCGTAGGACACGAAAATTTTCGGATGCTTAAATTCATCCTCCCTATGGGAGTAGCCCCCGAGTCCGTAGTGGAGTCGTAGACTCGACGTAGGACTCGAAGAAATACTTTGTCTTTATTCATCTTCCGGGTGCGCGGCCAGCGCTCCTGATAGGAGTAGCCCCCGAGTATTTAGTAGAATCAAAGGTTCGAGTGAGTACTCTTAGCTGTGGAGCCGGGGAATTGTAGTTGGTGCTAGTATAGCTTTTGATGACATCAGTGCTGACGATCAATGACCTCAAGTGTCTGCTACACCAGAGATGACTTGACTGGACGAACGTGGGTCCCACTTGCTGACTTTGAATTGACCGGTCACGCGCGGCGTGGAGATAATTACGGCGTCTCCTCGATTTCCGCGCGTAGTGGATGGCGTGGTAACGACGGTTCGTTGTGATGTTGACACGTGTACGGTCAGATCTGCCGTTGGAGTTAGGTCTTCTCGATGGACGGCTGCCGTGCATCGTCTTCGCTGTTATAATCATTGGGGAAAGCCGCGGTTTGTTTTCACCGCATCAGTTCTTGTTTTCACTGCCTCCTTGTGCTCTAGCGATTCTTGCTGCGCGCTGGGATTTCCTTCCACATTTCCGTCGTCGTTTCTGCATTTTCACCGCCGGCGCCGCCGTAGCGCAATGGGGAAACCAAAGAAATCGTCATCTGCAGTTGGGACTAGCGCCGCCAGAGGAAAGAAGAGCACCACCGCTACCCGTGTCACCGATGGTGGCTGGCGGCGATCATAGACGCGGGAGAGCGATCTCCGCAAGCTTCGCGAGCGGGGCCTGATCACGCAGGATAGGGAGGCCGTAAAACTCCCCGGCAATGAGGTAATCCCCCGTCCCCCATCTGGGTATCGGGTTATGTTTCTCTCCTTCGTTATGCGTGGGTTTTCTTTTCCAGTCCAAAACTTCCTCCGTGGACTGCTCTTCTTCTATGGGATTCAGCTTCATCATCTGTCTCCCAATTCTCTTCTCCACATTGCTTGTTTTATCACTTTTTGCGAGTGCTGGCTTGGCATTGAGCCGCACTTTGGCCTCTTCCGAAAGCTCTATTCCGTGAAGAGGCAATCTGGTTCGGATGGTGTGTATCCCATTGGGGGTTGCATCATCTCCCTTAGTACCAATCTTCTCTTCTTTTCTTTTTCCATGTCTGAATCTATCCAATACTGGCGGAGGCGATGGTTTTATATCCGCGACTCCGTAGTGCCCGGGCAAGATTTTGGTCTTGTTCCCTTTGACCCCTCCCAAATGATTGAGCGGAAAAGGTCTTGGAAAAACCAAATCTTGGACGGTGAGGTGGCGGAGATAGAGGCCCTTTACCGTCGGGTGGAGGATCTCCAGCTGATTCCGGAGAAGGAGGTGAACGGTGTGGACATCATCCAGACGTTTCTTGAGCGTCGGGTGCAGCCTCTCCAAGCGAGGGCGCACCCGATGTTTCTTTATTCTAGGCGCTGTGATCCGACGAGGGTTTCGAATGAGAAAATCTCCGAGGGGGATCTTGATAGGGCCCTTCGCGCGCTGCTGAAGTTCAAGGCCGGAGAAGAAATCCCAGGGAAGTCGCTAACTCCTCCATTTTTTTCGACGTTGGTCGTACCGCAGGTGTAGATTTGTGCACGTAGTGCTTTTTTGTCGGCTGTGTATTTGTTTCCTTTGTTTGCTAACAAAGTTCCTTTTGATTTTGCAGAGCTTCAAAGTGCCGGGCATGGTACCGCCATTGCCCGAAAGGTATCCAAATGCCCCGGATAATGAAGTGGTTGAGTCCGTGTCCGAGCTGCCGTCGGCGCGATCTCCGGCGGAGGATGCGGACAAGTCGAGTGAGGACCATACGCGCAAACAATCATGGAGCTCCAGCAAGTCTTCGGATGCCTCGACTCCTCCAACTCCTAGAAACCCTCTGGGCCTTGAGCATCATAGTGACGGTCATGGAGGTTCTTCCTCTCCCATTCCTATGCGGGCTGTAGCGCCGCACTCGCCAGCGAAGCGGAAGAAGGAAGAAAAGAAAGAGGAGAAGAAGGAAGAGAAGAAAGAGGAGAATAGGGCCCTAAGGACTCCTCCTGTCTTCGACCTGAGCTCACTGGGCTCGTAAGTTTCTTGTTGTACTATTGTCCTTGTTCCTTCATGATTTTTGCATTGTGCTGATTGGTTCGTATGCAGGCATTCCTCCCACGATTCCTCCAGTGATGGTGCGCGGGAGATGATAGGGGAGTCGAAAATTGCGTCTCCTCCTCCTCAGACAGTGGCGACTTCGGGTGGCGTGGCTTCAGATCCTCCGTTGCAGGAGGTGCAGGTGGTTGCGCCTCAGAATTTCGCAGGCGGGCCTTCGGAGTCGCCATTAGAGCATGTAAGTTTCTCTGCTTTATGTCATGGGGGGAGCCCCCGAGTGTCTTCGTGTGCGAATTTTGTTTTTACTCCTTTGTGTTGGGCGTAGCCCCCAAATCCTTTTCTTACTGCTATTTCTTTTTCTGCAGCCTTTTGTGCAGGAGGCCAAGCGGCTGGTGCAGGAGCGTCTGGTGCTAGAGGCTAACCTTCGGCAGCTTCAGGGTACCTATTCTCCTTTTGGTGCTATTTTCGTTTATTCCGGTCCTGCTTTCTGACGTTTCTTGTTTTGAATGCAGAGGAGCATAATACTTCTCTCCGTGAGGTCGATGCTCTCAAGAAGAGCCTTGGTCAATCGGAGCAGAAGGCCGAAGCCGCCGTTGGCGCGAAAGAACGCCTCGAGCTAGAGCTGACTAAGGCAGCCGAAGCGAAGGAGCGTCTGCAGCAGGAGGCCGCGGATCGTGAGGAGCAGCTGGCCACCGTTGCGGCTGCTCGTGAAAGAGAGGTGGCGGCGAAGCTCATGGCTGCTGCCAAGGCTATTTCGGGTGAGTGCTAGATTTGTGCTTGTTTCTTCATGCCTCGTGTCTTCTTCTGTGCTGCTTTTCTTCATGTCTTCCTTCTTATTTTTTGTCTCAGATGCCGCAGGCATCGAGTTTGACCGCGGTGCTCTAGAGCACGGGAGTGCTCTAGATGATGCTACTGTGGCGGTCGAAGACCGCTGCAGCACCGTCGTCAGCTCCCTTGCCAAGGCGAAGGAGGTCCTTGGCCGCTTCTACAAGGAGCTTGTTCCTAAGGGCGTGGCCCTCGATGATGTGGATGCTCTGGCGGAGGCTCTGTCAGCCGAAGCGCCTGCGGCGTACAAGTGCAAGCAGAAGGGCATCGACGTGTCCGTCGGGCTGGCGATGGCCTTGGCTGCTGGAGCGAAGTTGGATCTGCCCCAGATCACCTCCCGGATGCCGATGACTGCAGATGGATCCGAGGTAGCCTTTGCTGCCTCCTCTGCTCGCTGCAAGCGATATGGGCCCAAGCTCATTGATTTGCTTCACGAGTATGCATGCGGCGTGGCGGGGCCAAAGCTAGGCAGTCCGGCTCCGAGGCGACTCAGGGTGCCGCATCTTAGGCGTTGCAGACGTAGGGTAGTTTGTAGTCTACTTTTGTTGTAAATATCTTGAAGAACACCATACTTGTGCCACGTAGTGGCTTTATATGTTTAATGAATTCTTTTGAGTTGTGCTCTATCGTTGTCTGAATGTTTGTGTCCCTTTCTTTTTCTGCTGCTCTAGGTTCCTTCGGGTGCTGACCCTGTTGACACTTCCTCCGCAATGCCGTTGCGACCATCTTTGGATGCTTCCTCTCAACTCGCTTTTCTTCGGGATCGCGTGCGTAGTCTGGAGAGGGAGCTGCTCGGGTTGCGAGGTCATGCCGATGTTTGGAAGTCCAAGGCGGATCGTGGTGCAGCCAGAGAGGAGTACTTGATGGCGGAACTTATTCGGCTGTCTGAGCAGCTTCAATGTAAGTTGTTCCTTGTTTCGAGCTGTAGCTCAGTTCTTGAGTGAGCTCTGGCCTTTTCTCTTATTCTTTCCATTGTCGCAGGCGCGAACCTTGCTCCGATGGAAGAGAAGGAGCGTGTCGCTGTTCGGGTCAATTGCTTGACTCAACAGGACATGGAGGCTGGTGGCTTCTTCTGGATGGACCGTGACCGTGCCATAGCTCTGGCGACGGTGCAGGATCATGTGCACCAGGTTTCTCGAGTGCTGCGCCAAGTGCAGACGTTGCTTGCCTCGGTGCTTCACGTCATGTTCCCTTTGGATGCCGTACCGACAAGCCTTGCGGGTCTTGTGTCGAAGTTTCGGAATGTGAGCAATGTCAAGGAGTTGGTGCGGCAACAGCTTGTCGCAGGAGTGAAGGCTGCTTTGTCTCTTGTGAGGCTGCACCGGCCTGACGTAGATTTGGCTGTTGTGGCCGCTGGGCCACCTCTTCGGCCTGATGGTGGTGAGTGGGACATGCGTCCACATTACGCAGCTGTAAGGCAGTATGCCGAACAGGTCGTAGATTTGTTTGAGCAGCGTGCTCAGGTTTTTCTTCGGAATAGGTAGAACCTGAAAAAAGAGATAGATATAAAATTTGTATATTTTGGCTGGGCGTGTTGTGCCCTTTGTTGTAAAGGTTTGTTTGTTGTGAGCACGCAGTGCTTTGATTGAGTACGTGTCCTTTTCGTTTGCCTGACATTGTCAGCTACTCAGGTGTACACGTTTGATCCTCAGTCGATGAAATCGTGAGGTGGGGGAGCCCCCGAGTGCGTTTGTAGCATGTAGTAAAGTTGCAAAATAGCGAACTGAAGTTTTGGAGCGAGACACTTAGCTTTATTTATATCGTAATGGAGGAGGTACATTGTTCGGCTGAATAGCCTTGGCTGAAAGCCTTATTGAAAGTAAAGGGGGTAGGTTGCTACGGATAGAATCGTCACAGGTGCGAGATATTCCATGGGTTGGAGTATGCGACTCCAGACTCCACGTGCTTGAGGCGATAGGCGCCACCTGGGATGACTTCGGTGATGACGTATGGTCCTTCCCATGGTGACTCGAATTTTGTCGGTCGCTCTTGCTTGAGTCGCAAGACGAGGTCTCCTTCGACGAAGGACCTGGGGCGAAGCCGGCGGCTGTGGTAGTTGCGGAGACTCTGCTGGTACACCGCTGATCGAGCTGCTGCTATGTCTCTTGCTTCGTCGAGTGTATCGACGGCATCTTCGAGTGCAGCCGTGGATTCGGCTTCACTGTATGCGACGACCCGAGGGGCCTGGTGGCGTACTTCGGCTGGCAGCACGGCTTCGGCTCCGTGTACCATGAAGAACGGTGTGTAGCCTGTGGAGCTGTTTGGCGTGGTCCGTAAGCTCCATAGGACGGATGGTAGCTCTTTAGTCCAGGCTCCTGCTTTCCGTTCGAGTGGACTCATGAGGCGCTTCTTGATGCCCGCGCCGATTAGGCCGTTGGCCTTTTCCACTTGCCCGTTCGTTTGCGGGTGTGCCACTGAGGCGTACGTGATGTTGATCCCGAGGCCTTCGCAGAAGTCCTGGAATTCCTTGGAGATAAAGTTCGATCCATTGTCGGTGATGATGCTATGCGGTACACCGAACCTGTAGACAATGGACTCAAAGAACTTGACGGTCGTTTTGCCTTTCTGGTTGGTAACCGGCATGGCCTCGATCCACTTGGTGAACTTGTCGACTGCGACCAGGAGGTAAACGTGTCCCCCTTTCGAGGACTTTGGCAGTTTGCCGATCATGTCGAGGCCCCATTGAGCAAAAGGCCAAGCTATGGGTATGGGTCTGAGCTCGGACCCAGGTGCGTGAGGTTTGTTAGCGAACCGTTGGCATCCGTTGCATCTTCGGACGATGTCCTTTGCGTCGCTCATGGACGTTGGCCAGTAGAATCCTGCTCGTAGAGCTTTGGCGACAAGGGAGCGGCTGCCTGCGTGATGGCCGCAGATGCCCTCGTGGATGTCTTGGAGGATTGCTTTCCCATCACCGATGGTGACGCACCTTTGTAGTACACCGGTAATACTGCGCTTGTACAGCTCGCCGTTGATGATGGTGAAGGCTTTTGACCGACGAGATATGCGTCGGGCATCTGTCGGGCTGTCAGGCAGTTCTCCATTTAACAAGAACTGGAGGTATGGGCGCGTCCAGGTTTCTTCGACTGCCATGACGCATTAGGTTGACTATGGCTACCTCTGTGTCCAGTTTTTCGGGTCCTTTGTGTCCTTCGGGTAGCGTAGCTCCCGAGTGTTCTGCTTCTTCGGATGATCCCTTGGGGAATTTCCGCTTGATGGATGGCACGCAGATCTGTTCGAGGAACACACCTGGTGGCACCTTTGCGCAAGTGGAGCCGATGTTGGCGAGTCTGTCGGCTTCCTTGTTGCTTTCTCTTCCAACGTGTCGAAGCTCGCAGCCGTCGAATTCTCCTTCGAGTGCGTTGTAGAGTGCGCGGTACGCGATCATGTTTTCGGCGTGTGAGTCACACTCATTCATCGTCTGCTGGACGACGAGGTTGGAGTCACCGTAGATGACCAGGAGCGTTGCGTCGCATATCTTTGCCATCCTCATGCCATGGATGAGGGTTTCGTATTCGGCCTTGTTATTGGAGGGTCGGAATTTCATCCGGAGGACGTACTTCATCTTGTCGCCTTGCAGGGAGGTCAATATGACCCCTGCCCCTGCTCTGGCTTCACGCTTGGAGCCGTCAAAGTGCATCGTCCATGACTGCGACATGTCTGGGGTGTCTGGCAGCTGCAGCTCCATCCAATGTACCAGGAAATCCGGAAGGACTTGAGATTTGATTGCGAGTCGCTTCTCGTAGACGATGTCCAAGGGTGACAGTTCGATGCCCCACAGGGCCACGCGTCCTGTAGCTTCTGGATTATTCAGGATGCTACTCAGTGGTGCCTCATTGACGACCATCACCTGGTGCTCTTGGAAGTAATGGCTCAGCCGCCGAGCCGTCATGAACACGCCGTAGGCGAGTTTCTGGTAGTGAGGGTACCTCTGTTTTGTTGGCGTGAGTACCTCGCTGAGGTAGTAGATTGGGCGCTGGACCCCGTGGGTCTTGCCTTCTTCGGGTCGTTCGACCACTAGTACGGTGCTGACCACCTGGTGTGTGGCTGCTATGTACAGCAGCAGAGGCTCGCGCTCCTTTGGCGTGACCAGGACAGGCGAGGTGGAGAGAAGCCGCTTGAGGCTTTCGAATGCGTCGTTGGCTTCCGGCGTCCACTCGAATTTGTCTGCTTTGCGTAGCAGCTGGTAGAATGGTAGGGCCTTCTCGCCCATGCGGCTGATGAACCTGCTTAGCGCCGCTACTCGTCCTGCGAGCTGCTGGACGCCTTTGAGGTTTTTCGGCTTCTCCATCGTCATGATGGCTCTGATTTTCTTCGGGTTCGCCTCGATCCCTCGTTGAGAGATGAAGTACCCGAGCAGCTGACCCGATGGGACGCCGAAGGCGCACTTTTCGGGATTGAGCTTGATCCTGTAGCGATCAAGGTTGTCGAACGTCTCGCGGAGATCGTCGATAAGTGTCCTTGCCTCCTTGGTTTTTATTACTATGTCGTCGACATAGACTTGGACGTTGCGACCGATCTGGTCCTTGAGGCAGGCCTGCATGCATCGCTGGTACGTGGCACCCGCGTTCTTTAGCCCGAAGGGCATTGTGTTGTAACAGAATACTCCGAACGGTGTGATAAATGCCGTTTTCTCCTGATCTTCGATCTTGAGTCGAATCTGGTTATAGCCTGAGTAGGCGTCGAGGAAGGAGAGTTTCTCGCAACCTGCAGTCGAATCGATGATCTGGTCGATCCGAGGAAGAGGGAAGTGGTCCTTTGGGCAGTGCTTGTTTAGTGTCGTGAAATCCACGCACATCCGCAGGATGTCCATGTCCTTTTTTGGGACCATCACTGTGTTTGCCAGCCACTCACTTTCCTTGATTTCCCTGATAAAGTCTGCAGCGAGCAGTCTATTGATTTCCTTGCCGATAGCTTCGGCTCGTGGCTCCGACAGTCTCCGGATGGACTGCTTGACTGGCTTGGTGTCTGGAAAGACATTGAGTGCATGCTCGGCGAATTCCCTGGGAACTCCTGGCATGTCCGCAGGACACCAGGCGAAGATTTCCCAGCACTCAAGGAGGAATTCGACGAGCGTGCCTTCCTATGCGGAGCTGAGGTCGTTGGCGATCAAGGCCGTCTTGGAGGCATCCGTCGGATGGACCTGTACTTTCTTGGTGTTGACGGTGGAGTCGAAGGACATGTCAGGTGCGTTCTGCCTTGTGACTGGGGGTGCCCCATTGTCCGTCACCTCACGGAGCCTTACAAGCTCGTCTTGCATGCCGAAAGACTGGGAGATTTTGTTGAAATCCCTGTCGCATTGGTCTGATCGGGTGAAGCTCCCGTGGACTGTGATGACGCCCCTTGGTCCTGGCATCTTGATTAGTAGGTATGTGTAGTGTGGGACGGCCAGGAACCTTGCGAATGCTACACGCCCCAGGATGGCGTGGTATTGCGACGGCCAGTCCACCACTTCGAATTCGAGTCGCTCCTGCCAAAAGTTGTCCGGCTTCCCGAAGATGACGTCGAGCCCTATTTTGCCCAGGGGGAATATTCCCTTCCCTGGGACAATGTCATGGAACGTTGTGTCTGATTGTTCCAGGCTGCATTGCGGTATCCGCATTGCTGCTAGAGTGCTTGTGAACATTAGGTTGATGCCGTTGCCGCCGTCCATGAAGACGCGACTCATCTCGAAGCCTCCGATCTGCGCCTCCAGCACCAGGGCAGCATGACCTGGGCGAGGGATCTGGCATGGGTGATCCGCGCGAGTGAATGTGATGCAGGACTCCGATCCGCTGAGGTACTCAGGGATTGCAGGCGGAGTTGCCACGGCCAAGTTGATTTGTCGGGTGATTTTCTTCTGCACCCTATTTGTGGGGCGTCCCTTCTGGATCATATTTAGTGCTCCTTTTGGTGGGGGATACCCGATTCCGGCGTTGTTTTGCGCTGGTGCGACTGGTTGGTTTGGGCCTCCAATAGGCGGCGGTGGAGGAGCTCCGTGTGCTATTTCACCTGGCGCCGAACGCAGGGATTGGGGCTTGTTGCCTCATCTGCACCATGCTTTCACTGAGTTTCTGGAACTCGCGACAGTCTTTGAGCATGTGGCTGGCTTTCTTTTTGCCATCCTGTTTGTCGATGTAGAAGTGGATGGTGCATGGACCCAAAAGTTTGTCGAATGCTGAAGGTCTGTTATCGCGGTCGCGGCGTTGCCACGACTGTGCTGGTCGTTCGCTGTCGCGAAAGTTTCCTCCGTGGTATCCTCTGCTGTTGCGGCTGTTGTCGTTGCGGCGGTCGGCGTAGCCGGCCGCGACCATGTCGGGTCCGTCGCGGTCCTCGTAGACGCGCGATCTCCTCTTGCTGTGGCGTTCCCGTCTTCGGCCGTAGTCGTCCTCTTCATCCGATTGTGCTCGGTGAATGCAATCTTCGCCATCAGCCCACCTGTTGGCGATGTCCATGAGGTGGTCGAGTGTTTTGGTCTTGACGCGCCCAAGTTCCTCCTTGAAATCTTGGCGTTTAACGCCGTCCCTGAAGGCGTCGATGGCTCTCTCTTCGGAGATGTGTGCTGCGGAGTTTTTGGTGGTAGACCAGCGTAGTATGTACGAGCAAATAGATTCACCCGTTCTCTGAGTGCAGGCTCGCAACTCTTCGATTGAGACGGGCCTCTTGCTGGTGCCCTTGAAATTTCGGATGAAGCTGTAAGCTAGCTCCTCCCAACTTCGGATGGACCCTGATGATAAGTCACGAGCCAAACCAGCTGCGCTGTCACCGCAATGAAGGCATTGCATGGCGGTTTCTTTGTTACCGCCGTGCAGCTTGACGGATGACATATGGTCGCTGAGCCAAGATTTTGGATCTTGCGTGACGTTGAACTTTGGAGTATCCGAAGGAAGCTTGAAATTGCGTGGCATCTGTGTTCGCCGAACAGATCTGATGAAGCATCGAGCTCCGCAGAGTTCTCCTTCATCTTCATCCATCTCGGACTTGGACGGGCATGTGCGTTTGGCGCGTGCTTTGTCGATTTTGCGCTGTGTAAGCGCGTCTCTGGCGTCGTAGTCGCGTTTATGGCGATGCGAGCTCTTCTTCCTTCGAGGAAGGTCGTGTTCCTCTTCCTCTTCGGATGAAGGGGTGGGGCTCCGGTCGCGTCTGGCCGGAGCTTTCTTCTTCGGCTCCGCAGGAGCGTCTTCGTGGAGCGCAGCTCCGACGAGTCCGAGTCCGGTGAGTGCGGACTTATGCATGGCTCTTTTCGGGTCCCCCTCCGGAGGTGGGTGGGCCGCGAGATACGCAGTGGCTGCCATGATCGCAGCTTGCGGTGTCTTCGGGATGATGTTGCCGTCGGCATCCATATCCATGAACGATGTGTGGAGAGTTCGGGTCACATCACGGCGTTCCCTGGGATCCATGTTCTCCACCCGAGAGCGGTGTTTGTTTCCCTGGTTTCCGTTTGTGCTAGAGCCGGGTGCCATGGCGGAGAGCGCAGCTCGTCACGCGCTGGACTCAGAGGCTGCTTGCTTGCGTTTGTCGAGCGTCTCCTGCATCTTGACTTGCTTCTTGTGCTCCTCGATGAGGAGGTAGTGGTATGCCATCGAGGGTCACGGGGAGTCCACAGCGGGACTATGTCGCCTGCGACGGCACGGCGTGCCTGGACCCATCCTTCTTTGCTAAGTTGGATGAGGTGGCCGTTGTTTTCCCCGTTGGGTGGGGGACCGCTTCTTCTTCCCCACCGCTTCGCCCCGCGGGTTGGGGTTCGTGTTGGGCGCGGTTAGGCGTTTGCTGCTCTGGATGACCGTGGCGCATTGGTAGCGCCAGATCGGTCCGTCGCCGCCGCAGCTTTCGGATCCGAATCGTAGGTCCTTCATCCGAAGGTGGATCGCAGATCGGAGTTGCAACCGTTGCCGTAGAACTCATCTGTTTATGGTGATGTCGCGCACGGGTGTGGATCCCACGAGGCGGGCGATTGATGGCACGGGCACCCGCCAGAAGGCGAAGGGTGCCGCTTGTCCCACCGGAAGCGAGCTCAACAAAATTTCGAGTCCGTCGCCTACGGGCTCGAAATCCTTCATGGTGGCCGGCGAGTGGGCGGTGAAGTCGAAAGCGCCGAAGAGGAGGTGATTCTCCGTCGCCGCGGAGTTGTAGATCGATCGGGTTGGGACCGTCACGATCGCACAATCAGTAGCCCCGATTCCCACAGACGACGCCAATTGACGAGGTTTAATCTCATCAATGCCCATTGTTATGGACTTGGGTTTTGGAGAAGATGGGGATGCTGGAGATCGTGGAACGGTTAACAGACAAGCAACCAGGGGACACGAGATTTACCCAGGTTCAGGCCCCGGGAGGGAAAACCCTACTCCTGCTTTTCTGCTCTTGATTACGGCGGAACCGAAGGTTACAGGGTGCGCAGATTCGATCTGGCGTGGAGGTGTGTGTGCGAAAGTATGAGTTGAGAGATCTAGGACGTGCCCTCCTGGCCTTTATATAGACTTAGGAAGGTCCCGGGCATAGTCCTAGTCGGTTACAGGTTCTAGGGTTTTACCCCTTTAAATTTCCTATCTATGCTAGTATTGCTCTCCAAGGATCCGAAGGCGTCATGGGCCTTGGCCACCCGAAAATCTTCATGGGCCAGCGTATGTCTGCTGTGGGCCTTCCTTGGGCTGGACTAGGTATGCTGAAGTCACGTACCCGTAGGGTATAACCATGTCACCCTCTTGTGTCAATGATCATCAGCGGGACCTGGATGCCCATAATGACCATCCGGGCATTCATGAATCTCATTGCTTTAAGCTTTAACTATGTAGTCCTATTCCCTTTGCCATACGATACCTAGGTCATCCGAGATTTGATCTTAAGTATCTCCATACTTGTGTTCGATCTCATTTCCGATGAGCTTGTTTACTCGTTTCTGTGTCGTTGCATTCCATGATCTAGTCATACGCTTTCGTGCTTCGTTAATGCAACGTCATCGAGTTAGCCACGTGTATCTTTCTGTTACTTGGATTGGCAAATCCTGGTCTTGATAAAACCTCCTCAAAACGTTTCTTCAGGAAACCCAATGATACCTTTATGATCACCCTTTCACAGCTTGATACTTGATATCATCAAAGTCTCCTTTCAGAATGGTGATTATGCATTATCTCACAGTCGAAGGATTTAGGCCACGATATTTCTGTGTTATCATCAATGATGAACGTTAAGTAACTAGATCTCACTGTAATTAACTTTGGTGTTTTGTCTATCACATTATTCAACCAATAATGTGACCTTATTATCAATTGGCACTATCACCATGATCTCGAAACCATAAGATCATCACTTATCCAATGAGCTAGTTTGCTAGAGGTAACTAGAGACCTGCTTTGTTTACATACCACATGTGTACTAACGTTTCGTATTGATACAATTATAGCACGGTAAGAAACGTATTATGAACATACAAGAGATACATCAAATAAAAAAATACTTCATTATTTGCCTCTAGGGCATATCTCCTTCAGTTCATTCCCGGTGCTGGTGTCGCTGCTTCGGCTGTTGAGTTTATCTCAGCATTGTGGTGGAGAAGGTCCCTAGGGACTCGATATCTTTTTCTTGTTTCTTTCAGGGGTCCTTTTTGTAAAATTATAGATCCGGCTGTAACATTCTTCCAACGTTGGACCTATTTGTAATATGTAATCCCACCACTTATTAATGCAGATCTGGGTCCTTGAGGACCTAACCCCTTGTTCAAGAAAAAAGATGCTCCCTATTTTCTACCAATCGCGACGTGCCACGTGGCCATGTTATAGTATGTTTTTATTCTTTTTTCCTCATTTAATTTTTGATCAACATTTTGACAGTAATTTCTCAGAGGTAGTTACATATGTCTACCTCTCAAACAAAAAAGTTACATGCATCTATGTTGATTTTTACATTTCTTCTTTTTAACTACTCGGCGTTATTATTTGACTTATCTTTATGGCCATAGTTATGTGACGGTAGTTAGTCTATGTCTACTACGGTATGTTTTTAGCTCTCTTCTTTAATTTACTCGATGGTAATTAGTTGGCACAATTTTCCGGCCTTAATTTTTAAATAACTTCCGTGGTCTAGGCACCTACGTCTATGGCTGTATATTTTTACTTCTCTTCCTTCTATTTACTCGATGGTAAATTTTTTACACAACTTTCCGCTGTTACTTTCCAATTGTAGTTACCCCATGTCTACGGCAGTATTTTTTACCTCCTTTTCTGATTACTCGATAGTAGTTTTTTCGTACCTTCAAAAATCATTTCGACGTCGAACCTATGCATGTACTCCTCTATTAAAATGCTCATCAACATTGTGAAGCAGCTAATTACTCTACTATTTTATATGAAGATCATTGTTATGAACGTGACAATCAAATAACAAAGAACAAAAGCAAAATCATAGTAGGGGACACGGGATTTTAAAGTGGAACACCTCTCCAACAAAAAGAGGGAAAAACCACGGACGCTAGCCAGCGAAACTTCACTATAATTGGAGTGTTTATATAACACCGGGATTTCATAAATGCAACTTATTCCAGCCGACGGTTTACATATGGTATATATATCAGTAAAAACCTAGGTCTTCAACGATTTGTACCACGGGGGATGGCGGGGCTATCGCCCCCGTACCCGGCAACGGGCGTCGCTCTGCTCATTGAAGACATTTTTGATAATGACTTTTTGTAATGCTTGTCTACTATTTATTTTCTAGTTCTGTCGTTTATGTGACTGTGTGCATCTTAGTTATGCAGAATCCGTGTGTAAACATTAAATATTTTTGTTAATATATACGCCAATTTCCAAAAAAAAATATTTTTAGAGGGCCTACAGCATTGTATTAGGATTTTCTTTCCTCCTCATTGTATATATCTTGTACAAGACCAGTTTGTAGAAAAATACAAAAATAAACGTAGCAGGGAAACCTACTATTCATCAGCCTAAAATAATGAAAGCCCTGCAAGTGAATGCGAGTACATGCAATTGCAAGGAGAGTCCCGGCGCTCGACCCAGTAGATTCGGCCGGATCCCCTCACGATTACCACCAAAACAAGCCTCTAAATGGCTAGTGATCTATGAGTAGAACTTGTAAGTCTTGGCAGAAATGATGATCTGCCTGAGACCTCCGATGGGCGCCAGGACCATCAGGATCACCCCAAGGACAATGCAAATCTGAATAAACAAAACGAAAATCAGGATGGGATTAGTTTTTGCAGTTCTTGCAGAAGAACAGAGAAAGTTGTTTTTTAGAACGAGAACTGAGAAGGTCGGATCCTCTTCTTACCCAGTTGGTGAACCATGAGAGGCTGAATCGCCTGGGCTTGCAGATGATGAGCCATATGATGCAGGGAAGCTGCAGGCACCGACATTGTTCAGCGTGATCAGGTACTCTGGATTTGTACCGCTGTAATGAAACGGTTCTGAAAAAAAATGCTTACGAAATAGGTGGTTGGCGCGAAGGCGAGCCCGCCGAAGAACCCGATGAGGCCACCAAAGAACGGGAAGGTGATGCCCACGAACATCGTGAACGCTGCACAGATTGCATCTCGTAAGAATTGGTTGGATATTCGGTACAGAGATGCCTGACTGAAGAGTTGAGTTGAGAGAAGTTGAGGCCTTGAGGGGGAGGGCATTACCAACATAGACGGTCCGAGTAATCAAGCGTAGAGTCAGGCCAGGCGGGAACTTCATCTTCTTCACCAGCAACGTCTCCATCATGTCGAACACCGGCATTGCGTAAACCTGTGCACAGAACATACAGTTTTGTTGTACCGTCAGACTCAGATATATCGTCCTGACTCGAATACGGTGTCTGAATACGATTTTAAGTACCTGGTAGCTACCGATGACGTGAACTACGACCATCATGTTGGCCATGGCGATGAGCCACTTGGGCTTGTTGAGGGTGATGAGGATGTTGTCGTCGACGCTATTACCGAACGCCCAGTATCCGACCATCGCCACCGGGAAGTAGCAGGCGGCGATGACGATGTAGGCAACGACGACGCCCTTCCACATGGCCTTCTTGGACGGCTTGTCTGGCGTCGACGGGATGGTGGCCTGGATCTCCAGCACCACGTTGTGACCAGAGTACGAGAATGCAATGTCACCAAGTCCCCCCAAGAATCCGAACACCTGCCCTGTCGTCGTCGATGCCCGCAGGCTGTAGTCCACATTCGCCGACTTCCCCTTGTCCAACGAGGCGCCCCAAGCAATCGTCGAGTAGCTGCATCATTGTGTTCTTGTCAGTGGCCATTAGCTCACCGTTGGCTACAAGAGCAGCTAGTGGTGGAGACATGTTCTTATATATAACCTGAGCGACATGACGGCGGCGGCGAGGGAGATGCCGGAGATGGAATTGAAGTTCGGGAGCTGGGAGAGGACGAAGTGGACAGAGGCGAAGATCATGATGAAATAGGTGAGCTTAATGTCCTTGCATTTGCCGTCGCAGATCACGTCGTGGAACTTCTTCAGCGAGTTGCCGCCGGTGACCATGTAGACGATGTTGAGGCTGACCTCGACGACGAGCTGCTGTGGCACGATGATCCAGAGGCCCAGCTTGTCGCCGAAGGCGTACTGCCCGAGCTCGTGGTACCTGTCGAACCGCTTCCCGGGGATCATCTCGTGCATCTCCACCATCTGCCACAGGGTGTACACCGTGATGATCCACGACAAGGTCATCACCGCGATGCCGGGACCCCTGCACGAAAGGGAACACAAAATTTCACCATTAAAAACTGAAAGCATGGTTCCAACATATGGCAAGGTATCAGTACATACCAACCGAGCTCGGACATGGCGTACGGGAGGGTAAGCACGCCAGCACCGACCATGGCGGTGACATTGTGGAAGGCCGAGTACCACCACTTTGCTTTCCTCGACGATGTGATAGGAAGCCAGTCGTCGATCGCTTTCTCCCGCTCAGTCCTCTCATCCTGCAGTGAGTATTCATCATTCTTGTTAGCCTAGAGATCTCATGATCACACACCATGAGATGTATATATCAAAACGGATTTGTTAGTTCTCAGGCATGAAAACTTCTTAGTTCTCCGTCACCTCTCTCGCCATTAAATTTACCTCGTGATTCGTGTAACATGGAACTTCCATATGAGTTGCAACTATGTTGTAACTGGAATTTTAATGAGTTGCAACAAGATTGCAACTGAGAATTAGTACAAATTATATAAGTTACAACTAGGCTGCAACTGAGAATTAACACAAAAAGTAGGATGATGTCAGCGACTTAGACATAACAAGTTCTCATGCGCCTGAGATCTACATATCAAAATTGTTGGAACATATCCAGTCAAGTTAATTTTATAACCTTCTGGCACTTATTTTTTACTATTTACATGTTATTATGCAGTAATTTTGAAGCCATAGAGTAGATAATTGACAACTTTGAAAATTCAAAGGTAGAGTGATTCCTTTTCTTTTGGGAAGTTGACTTGTCACATGCCCAAGTGGTCGCCAAAGACAAACATGTCATCAGATGCGCTTATCAGTTAATGCCACCTCGCTCATGGAAGCAAAGATCTTTGATTTTTCAAGCGACCATGCTCACCTAACAATGATGCTTGAGACTAGTAAAACATCAGTAATGTTTTCTGCTTGGAATACGAAAATTCTTTTGATAAACCTCCATTTTCTCCCACCTAGCTCTATGATTTTTTAAATTCTTATGAAAGCCCTCCATCCATACACATGAGGTTCTTTACCAAAATATTTATTTATTTTCATGTTTTGTGTCGCTAATTCTAAAAGTAAAAAAATGGACTATACAGAAACTAGTTCATGGAAAAATGGAGTAAGCTATGGTCCTGGAAAGCGACACAGGACTGAAAGCGCAGATTAAGACCATTCAACACTTGTTAGTCCAAGTACACAAGGTGTGTGAACGGACAACAAAAGACTTTCTCATTATTTATTGATTTGTTTTTCTGAAACATTGTTTCCATATATTCTTTGGAAATAAAAAAGGGAATATGCTTATATAGAGGTGTTAAAAAAGACCGAGGATGATAAATGTAAGGTAGAACTATAGATGAAAGATAGAGGGGACGACACTCGTTTGTTGTAGAAAAATAAAATAAAATTCCGCAGTTAAAGCAAAGCACGACGAATCACACGTCATATGATGACACTGATATTAGACAGATACTAGATTTTTTTTGTCTCCTCTTTTTGTAAAAAAAGAAGCAAAAGTACTACTTTAGTACTATAGGAAAAAAAGGGTAGGTACTTATATTAGATACCTCAGTTTCACACGGTTTCCGGAAAAAAAAGGAAAAATACACTGTAATTTCACATGAAGAAGATGAACTAGTGGTACATGCAGCGAGAAGAGGATCCTCCACGCATAAAGCCATTGAGAATCTTCCCTGCTTTTCGCTACTGGACAACTCTGAACTTTCTCTCTCTCTTTCTCTCTCTCTCTCCAGAGGAATAACGGAGAAGAAATAGTAGATGTCTAGAGAAACATTGTCAGGAAAACAGATCACAACGTAGGGAGCAGAGAGAGAGAGAGAGAGATTCACCTTGGGCGGCGTGTAGTCCTCTGGCAACGGTTGCGTCCCCATGGCCGATCACGTCCACGCTTTCTTCCTTCCACCACCAGCGACCGCGCGAGCTTCAGGCCTCCAGCAGCAATGGCTGGAGTCGCACAAAGAGAGAGAGAGAGAGAGAGAGAGAGAGAGAGAGAGAGAGAGTTTGCAGGGATGGTGGAGGTGGCCGAGTCGTCGTGGTCTTTATAGAGATTCAGATGGAGGAGAGCCCATCGCCGCATATACTGTGAGCACGTATCTCACTGGGCTTAGTTATTTAAGTTTGTTTTCTTTAAAGAAAAAGAATATTGTTGGGTTGACCGATGACTCCAGCGCGGCAGAGAGCTGCGGACTAGGAATTCGGAACAGAAGTGATGTACCGTTTGTTTGTGTGTGGCTCCTCTCCAAGCAAGATGACTTTTCATCTGCTCTCGAGTTCTTGACTCCATGGATGGGATGAGGCCACGTCGTGGAGCTACGGTGAGTTAAACCAATGTACTCTGTCGGAGCAAGGCACATGGTTGTCTCGCGCCTTTTAAATGAAAATCGGGAGGATTTGCCATCTTATGCGGGCAACACTCCCCCACCCCACATACACATGACAAATTACACCGATTTATTAATAATCATCAACAGACTCTATAAAGACTCGTAAAAGCAAACAAAATTGCAAATATGTTCTTTGATGACCACCTAGGATGACTACAGACATTAGCGTGAGCAGAAGATGCGCCTCCGTTCTCGCCCCTCCATCTCCGGGGAAGGACAACGTTTTTCATAGTAAAGTTTGTTATAGTAGACAAACCTGAGACAAATGAGAAGAGCAGCAATATCCGAATAAACACAACTCCAGCGCCCTCTCCCAGCGCTAACCGCACCATCGAAACGAGGAAAGGATGGAGCAGACCTTATTATGACTTCATGGCGTAGCCTCCATCTCAACATCATGGAGAAGACATTAAAAGACATTCTAAACAAATAAACGAAAATCCTCACGCAGACGAGAGACCATGGTCAGCCACACCTCTGAGGCCCCAAGGCCTCGAAGGCAGAGCATACTACCAATATCGCCAAAGAGAGGGACAAAACCCTAGATGAATCGTCCCACAATCGCCTCAACATGGTCACGTACCGCTTCGATACATAATTTTCTTCTTCTCTAGTGGTTCGTCCTACAAGAGGTGTGTGGACGGACAACACTCTATCAATTTGTAGATTTACTTTTCGCGAATGATTTATCTCCAAAACTATGGAAAATTTTATTGTTGCCATTCGGTGGTTGTCATGTTAGAGCATCTCCACTCGTCTCCCAACACGGCATCCGACACGACTCGATTTTGGACCATATGGAGGCGCCGGATTGGTTCACGATTTGGTGGTGGTGGTGGGTGTGCGTGTGTGTGTGTGTGTGTGGTGGGTGGGGTTGGGGGGGGAGGCGCGGGCTCCCAGTCATACGCCCATAACAATCATGAGATTTATTATTCGACGATTTTATTACATGCTTGAAAAATAAAACTAGTCATAATCATGTGTAGTCCTGCAGTCACTGGCAGATGGTAGTGTAGGCGAAAGTGGGTTGCAGACCCAATCTTTTAGATAATTAGTGAAGAATTCTTTTTACAAGGTATAAATTAGGAAATTTAGAGCATTTTGCCCCTCTCCCCCCTAGAAATTCAAGTTTTATGTTTTGCCCCTCCCAAATTTTCTTGTCACCCTCTGCCACTGCATGCAGTACACTGCTTCGGGTCGTCATCGTTTCTTCGCACGCGCGGCTGAAACATGTGTCATTTCGTAGTTTGATGCGGGCAGCAGAGATCGTCAATCAATGCAGGCTGCGGGGACCGGCTGATACAACTGCTGCAGCATCCCACTGTGTCGTCCTCCGCGCGGTACAAAGAGGCGTGTGGCCGCACGCTGCTCCGGGAACTCCTCCAGATCGCCGGTACGTCCAAGCTGACGCGTGGTCATAGCATATTCCGGAGGCACCTGAAAGAGCATGTGGTCCCCCATGTGTGGTTTTGGTAATTAATGACAATCTCTATATACTAATGTGTGTATTAAATTGCACT
The DNA here is from genome assembly GCA_030063025.1 of Avena longiglumis. Classification (NCBI taxonomy): domain Eukaryota; kingdom Viridiplantae; phylum Streptophyta; class Magnoliopsida; order Poales; family Poaceae; genus Avena; species Avena longiglumis. The sequence goes on from CP125977.1 coordinate 446,389,488, forward strand.
TATAGGAATTGTCTATTGTCATCGCTTGGAACATGTGTTGGCTTCAAGATAGATGAAATAAAAGAGAAGAAGTGTTGTGCAAGCTCAAAATGCGCCATCTCTAGAAGATCTCATGTTTGATTCTTGCCATCCTCAATGATCATGGATCGATGAAGACAAGGTCAAAGTAAAGGTTTCCCCATGGTGTATGGGTGAGCAAAGTGCAAGTCTTCATCTAGCAAGCAAAAGGAAGAGGAATCGAGAAAGGTGTCCATATTTAGAAGGACAAGATCATCTACATCAAGCTCAAGTGAAATGCTCAAGGCAAAGATATAATCTTGATAGGTTTTCCCTTTTGCCGGTCTCATGTTGTAAGTTGGAGACCGGGTTTAGGATAGATGGCCATACTATCAAGAGGGGCTCTCGATCATATCTTTCGGAGAGAGCTCAAACTTTTGCATACTTAGCATCATCTTTTCTTGGTTGTTATTTAGATCTTATCCATTTGAGGTTCTAGAGCTTATGGTAATATTCATAACAAGCTATAGTTTATCAAAAACGGATTTCTCTTTTATATCTTATTGCCTTTTTTTATGTTGGAGGTTTTCTGGTTTATCACCAAGGAATACATGAAATATTCTCACTTGGTGTTATCCAATATTTTCTGGGTAGCTCTTGTCGTACTTTTTCAACAAAATTGGTTTCGGGTCAACCGGAATTTTCTAACTCAAGTTATCGCTATTTGAATTTGCCTCTTATTTGATTTAAAAAAGAAAAAGAAAAAGTTTCCTGCTAGGCCAAGCGATAGTACCACAGGCTGCTACCGCCTGCTCCTTCGCGCGCCTCCTCTTCTGCCCCGCCAGTTGCGTTTTGGGTCTAGGTACGGTTGTACCGACTCAGCGTGGTACTACCGCCCGGACAAGCCGACACTATGGGGCTGGCCCACCTCCTCCCGCCTTGCTCCCAGCTGTCACCGCTCCGCTCCTGGGCCGGGCTCCCTCGCTAGCTCGCACGCGCACCCGCCGCTCTCGATCTCCCTCGCGCTCGCCTGCTACCGCCGCACGCTCGCTGGCCCCATGCGCTTCCCCCGATACCCTGTCGCTCTATGTCGCTCATTGTCGCCCGCGTTGACCTACTCGCTCGCTTCGCCTGGTTCGGGAACCGGTAGCACCGACCCAGTCGGGTACTACCGGCCTAGTCCGGGAAAATGGCCCCAACTAGCAGATTCGTTGGGCCACTATAATAAGCCCCCCTCTATCTTTTTCTAGTGCTCCTTCTTCCTCTTTTCTCAAGCCTTTTGTCCCATTGTCTTGACCCTTTGATCTTGATTTCTTTCTTCCCATCCAATGATTCTTGCATATATTTGAGAGGAAGATTGAGGAGATATAGATCTACATTTTGACCAAACCATATCACCTCTTTGTGAGTGAATCTTTGGGATCTAGATCTTAGAGGATTTGGTGTTCTCCTTGTGTTCTTACTCTCTTGTTTCCCCAGTAGTTTTAATAGCTTTGTTGGAACTTGAGAGTGAAGGATTGGAGCATCTTTGTGGTGTTCTTGCCATTTGCATTAGGTGCATCGGTTTGAGTTCTCCTTAGAGAATTTGGTTTGGTGAAATCAAGAAGCTTGCCCCTCTTGGGTTCTTGGAACCCTAGACGGTGTGTGGCCTTTGTGGTGTGTTTTTTGGGTCTCTAATTAAGTTGTGGAGCTATCCTCAAGTTAGTGGCCTCAGTGGTTATTATTGGGAGCCTCCAGTTAAGTTGTGGAGATTGCCCTAATCTTGTAAGGGTTTGGTGACCACCCTCAAGAGTCCCATAGTGGATCGGGTGCTTGCCGTGCAGCGGGTGCTCGGGAGAATAGAGTGAGGCCTCTTGTGGCGTTGGTGGTCTTAGCACCGCCCACCCCTCCAACAAGACGTACTTCCTTGTAGGAAGGAACTCGGTAAAATATCATCGTCCCCGCGTGCCTCGGTTATATATATACCCAAGCACTTTACTTATGCACTTTACATTGTGATAGCCTTCGTGCTTAAAGTAATCTATCTTGCTATCACTTTGTTGCTTGTCTTTCTTACCATAAGTTGTTGGTGCACATAGGTGAACCTTAATATATATAGGATTTGTTCTTAACAAAAGAAAATGCTAGTTTTATTCCTCCATTGTTAAGCCCATCTCGTAATAGTTTTTAACCGCCTATTCACCCCCTCCAGGCGTCATCCGTGATCTTTCACACCCGCCACTACGGACTCAAAGGCAGGACGCCCGGAGGTAGGGTGTCTTGTTTGGCGATAAAGTCACGCCCGCGACCACTCCCGCCCTTCCTTGGGATTCGCGGCGGCTGAAAGTGCGGGTACCACAGGCGGGGGTGATATCCTTCAGCGATGTGGCGCATCACATCGACGAGTGTCCGGTCACCTACCACAGTCGTTGTCCTACTTTGTTGTGGTTGATCATAGGAGGGTCATCACCCTCGTACCTAGCAAGCTCTCTTTCCTGCCGATTGGCGAAGAAGGCGGTCGAGGTCGCGGTTGAAAGGATACATATGCTGCCTAGAGGGCGTGGAGGTGAATAGGCAGTTTAAAACTTTTCCGATAGTGGATCAACAAAGGCGGAATTAAACTAGCATTTACTTTGTTAAGCACAAAACCTAGAACAATTAGGGTTCACCTATTTGCACCAACAACTTATGCTAAGCAAGACAAGCAACTATGTGATAACAAGATATATACTTCAAGCATGAAGACTATCACAAAGTAAAGTGCATAAGTAAGAGCTCGGATATAGAGATAACTGAGGCACGCGAAGACGACGATATTTTACCGAGTTCCTCCCAACATGGAGTACGTCTCGTTTGGAGAGGGGGTGGTATCAAACCACCAACGCCACAAGAGGCCTCCCTTTTTCTCCTATGAATCTCACCCCAACGGGATCGATCCACACTTCCACTATCGGTGCACTTGTCGGTGGCAATCCGGAACCTCTCAAAAGGTTGGGGCACTTCTCCACAACTCAATTGGAGGCTCCCAACAAACAAGCTTGGGGAAAGCTCCACAACTTAGTTGGAGGCCCCAAGTAATCCAAGAACCTACAAAACCACCAAACCATCTAGGGTTCCAAGAACCCAAGAGTAAAAAGCTTCTCACCTTTCACTCAGATGAATCCTCATCGAGAACTCAAACCGATGCACCAAATGCAATGGCAAGAACACAAGAAGTGCTCAAATCCTTCTCTCCCAAATTCCACCAAAGCTACAAAAGCTTGTGGGGTAATAAGAGAGGAAGAACAATGGAGGAAATCCACAAAAGACTCCAAGATCTAGATCCCAAGATGCTCCCCTCACTTAGAGGAGAGATTGATTGGTGGGATTATAGATCTAGATCTACTCTTTAAAATCCCTAAAGTATATTCAAGAATCAAAGGAGGTATTAAAGGGGAGCAAGCTCAAGAGGGTCAAGAATGGAGGAGAAAGCTTGTAAAACTCGAGCAAGGTCTATTGGGGAAGAAGGGCCCTTTATATAGGCCCACTGATTTCTAACCGTTTTTTGCCCGTTGGGGAATTTCCACACCGAAGACTCTAGTGTGCAGACCGGAGACTCCGGTCTACGGCGGAGACTCTGGACCACCTTCGGTACATCTCCGGACCTGTTGGGGATATGCTATATGGGTATCCTCATAGCATGTCTCCTATCCGGATAACCCGGGTGGCCCACAGTTGGTAGCATGGCCTATGGCCTTCTAGGAGGCCCAGTTAGATGGATCCAGAAGGGAGGCCCATGCCGGATAAAGGAAGGCTACGGTTGGAGTCACCGACGTACCCGGAGCCTTAGAGTACAAGACACGCAAGACTATTAATAGATGGTGTAGGACTCTGTAACCTGTCCGGCTAGGACTTTTCCCTGTAACCCTAGGAACTGGCGACTATATAAGTCGGGCCTGTGGGAGCCTTTAGGGCACAAACTCAGACAACCTCGCAAAACGAACCTATCTCTTTAACTTGGCGTATTGCCCTTATAGTGATTTATAGCAGGAGTAGGATTTCGCCACCGTTGTGGGATCTGAACCTGGGTAAGCTGTGTTACCTCGTACCCGTCAACCTTCCGCCTTCCCCCACGTCTCTAAACACGCAATGTGAGGACCCCTCCATGGCGTACTCTTCGGCAATACCATGACAGTTGGCGCCCACCGTGGGGCAAGAGGCGCTTCAGGCTCTTCAGCGGGCGAGGACCAAGATCTTCGCGGGAATTGGCGAAACCGTGGACATCTGTTGCATTCTCTTCTCTGGCAATGTTCCGATCGTCCCTCCCAACGAGTTCTGGATCCCGGCAAAGACGAAACCTACGCGGTGTTCGATCGTTCCTATCGGAGACATCCACCTCTTAATTGGCGAAACCGACTCAGGCACTAGTTCCCTGGGAGTCGGAGGAGCATCAAGGCCCGCACGGACCGCCTATGGGTAGGATACGTTCGCGGAAGGATCGATGTCGGATCTCTCTTCGGAGTTTGCCGACAAAGATCGGAAAAATTCAAGGCCCACCCAAACCGCCCCTATGCAGGATATAACGGTGGAAGATCATTGCAAGTCTACCGGCTTTGCCCATGCGTCTGGACAGCAGAGATCCAAGTTCGTCGGCATGGTTACCATCTTCGATCTGGCTTGTTGCGTTCAAAGAGAGGGAGAAAACCCCCGCGATTACCTGGCTAGGTGGCTCCGTATACGAGCCGATCTGGCCCACTACCCCAATGATGATGCCATGTATCACTTTGTGGAAGGACTGGACCATGGCACGCTTCTCCGACATTCTCTAAGATGGCAGCAGGTGTCGGGACGTCTTACCTTCGAAGGCATGGTGAACACCGTCAGCAACTACGCGGAGGCTGAAGCTGCAGATCAGACAGCGCTTGTGCTCATTGACAGAGCCCCTCCGGTTCAGCCACCGCCACCACCGCCTCCGGCCGCCATCGTCGCAGTTGCGCCGCCACCTCCAGTCATCATTGCTGCTGTTGCACCTCCACCCCTCATCATCGAGGAAGTCCTAGAACCCTCCGACTCTATGATTGACGCGCTATACATCGACTTCAGCGCAGATTCGGAGGAGATAAATTTCAGTCTAGAAGAGCTAGACTCCGCCATGCAGGAGATGGGGGAGGAGTACACGCGCGATGAGAAATCCAACCATGCCGTCACATATCGAGAGGTGTTCATCACCATTGGGACGGCGATGGATGAAGATCAACCCAGACGAGCTCCACCTACAGCGCTGGAAAAGGGGAAGGGGCCACTTATTGCTGCTGACGATGATCGCGCAAAGGTCATGCCTCCTTCGCCTAATCCAGTGCAGCATCCACAGGAACTCGGCACCGGCCCGAGCAACAACAAAACCACAAACTTGCCGCCTCTGGCATCTACGTCGGCTGCTGTCCAAGTTACTCTAGCTAATAGAGTGATGCACGACAATCTCCTCGTTGAGCCACTGATCTTAGCTCATATCCGGAACGTGACTCAGCTTGAAGAGAAGCGCCAGCAGCTACTGGAGGAAGCGCAGGCCATCGTGGAGCAAGGCGCTAAGCTAGATCGAGATCTAGTCAACGCGCATAAATCCATAGAAAAAGCTAGAGAAATGGAGGCCGAGTACAGGACTTTGCTGCAGCAGCAGAAGGCCAAGAAAGCTCCAGCTCGCGTCATCAACGATCCTGGTGTACGGCAAAACCTAGGATGGGCTCCCCCGAAGCCGGCACAAGCCAATCCATATATTGACAGTGAAGGCAGACAGGTGATGCCCACTCCACTCCTCAACCTCGCCGTCGCCAAGACCCTTCTGGAGCAGGATAGATCGCCCGAGGCAGTGGACCAGGTCTATGACCTAGTGGCCAAGGCGGTGAAGCAGCAGGAAAAGGCCACCTCTTAGAGGCTTGAGTCTGACCCAGCATTTTGCCAGTCTAGCCAACATAAGCCACCAAGGGACAGATCTCCTCTTGATGTCAGGTCCCAGACGGGTTCATTAGAACGAAGACGGAGGGATGCGCGCAACAGGAAGGATGCTATCCCCATATCCTCCAACCACGGAGAAAAGGCCCAACCTCGTCGCCCATCACCACAGCCCCGATCCCCCCGACATCGCGAAGACCCCAAGGCTCACCATCGTACGGATATGCCACCGCCAAGGCAGTGCGGCATCGTATTCCGCGACAACGCGGAGCAGACCCATCATGACAGAGAGCGCAACCAAGGACAAAAGAGCAGGTCACGCCATGACACTCCGCGTCCGACAAGAAATCGCGATAAGCGAGATGCATCGCAGGAGGGTAATAGCAAGAAGGCTAACCCACCGCCACCTCTGCCTCTGTCGCCACCTAGCAGTCACCATGGCAGAGGGGCCCGTGTCGTTCATGCAACCCATCCCCTGTTGAAAAGAAGAAGAACCCGGAGCCGTACAATGCACGTTCGCGGATCGATAAGATCCACGAGCCCCGGGAAGGACCATACATGGGACCACATTGCTTTGGACCTGCAATATGGTCCACAATTTACCCCAAAGGTTTCCGGATTGACAAGACCATCAAGCCCTACGACGGCACCGCCAAGCCAGCCACATGGTTGCAGGACTACGACAACACGGTGGAGAATGTCGGAGGCAACCCCAACGTTGTCGTCAAGTACCTCCCTTTAATGTTGGCGGGCACGGCCCGTCAATGGATTGATGACTTGCCGGAGAAATCCATCTGCAATTGGTTGGACATGCAAGAGGCGTTCACCAAGAACTTCGAGGGTACGTACAAACGTCCCTGCACTATTGACGATCTACAGCGGTGCGTGCAAGAGAAATATGATACATCTCGCGCCTACCTCTCCCGCTGGCTGGATATGAAGAATTCCTGCACAGGAGTGCATGCTCAGACCGCCATGGGCGCCTTCATCGATGGGTTGGAAAGGGGCACGTTGCTCCGACATAAACTAAAGCGCTTGCAGGACAATCACCAGCTTGACTTGAACCAGATGATTCAGTTGGCTAGTGAGTTCGCAGCTGCCGACGACGATGCTCGTGGCTCTCTGCCGGCAACGGCCGTTCCAACTCAAGCTCGGAGGAACATCAGCACAAAGCGAAAAACCGCTCCAGAAGAAAAGCAATCTCCCGACTTGGTCACTATGACCTTTGTAGGACGAGGTGATGGTGGACAACGTGGCTGATGACGGGGAGCTGGTCGTGGGCAGCAACGAGGAAGTGAAACTACCTCGGCACCTCTCCGCGTTCCCCAAACCTACGAAGAGTACCGCGAGATGTCGTGCCTCGTACACCTCGATGTCAATGGTAAAGCCACCCATACCAATCGACACTATAAGTTCGTCAACGACCTCAAGGAAGACCCGGAGTCCGGCTACAAGCGAAGTCGGAAGAACAGACCGCGAGGCAAGGGCAAGGGAAAGAAGAAGGAGGAGGAGTCCAAGGATTCAAGTGACATGAACGAGGATGTTGACCCCAAGAACGCCGCCAAGAGCGATGACAAGGGCAACAACCCCTTCGTGAAGAAGGCGCCAGTCTACCACACTTTCCTTGGCACCCCCACCGTCCGACAATAGAAGACCTCTATGAGGATCCTGATGGCTACTCTACCCCCAGTTCCCCAGTACCTGTGCTGGTCGGAGGTTCCAATTACTTGGGACAGGACGGATCACCCAGACCTTATTCCTACGAAGAACCAATACGCCATGGCCATCAACCCTTTTATTGACGACGTGGAGTTCACCAAGTGTATGGTGGATAGTGGAAGCAACATCAACATCATGTACCTGGATACACTGCAGAAGATGAACTTGACAAAGGCAAACCTAAGGCGGACCAACACCATCTTCCATGGCGTAGTTCCTGGTCGGGAGGCTCGGTCCTGTGGGTGCATCACACTTCAGGTTGCCTTTGGCGATGTTAATAATTACCGCCAAGAGCGTATGACCTTTGAGGTGGTCCCCTTCAAGAGCGTGTACCATGTCATATTCGGCCGCGACATATTCCACACGTTCATGGCCAAGCCATGCTTCGTCTACAACAAACTCAAGATACCTGTACCAAATGGTGTCATCATCATATCCGGAAGCTTTACCAAGGCAAGGGACTGCAAGATTAATGAAGCAGCCTTCACGGAAGCTGTCCTCTACAGCAAAGAATTTAAAGAGATCCAGAGCAAGGTCGATGACTCAGAGATGCCCACGTCGAAGAAGCAGATCTCTGACTCCGCTCCTCCATTCAAGGCCGCCATCGAGACCAAGCCGGTGGAACTTGTGGTAGGCGATGCCTCCAAGACCATCGCCATTGGGATGAACCTGGATCCCAAATAGGAAAGCGCGCTCATCGAGTTCCTCCATTGAGAACAGGGACATCTTTGCTTGGCAACCTGCCGACATGAAAGGTGTACCTACGGAACTTGCCGAGCACAGCTTAAACATTGATCCAAAATGCAAACCAGTGAAACAACCTCTACGACGCTTCAGAGACAAGAAGAGACACGCCATTGGCAAAGAGATAGCTAGGTTACTTAAGGCTAGATTTATCCAAGAAGTCCTTCACACCCAATGGGTGGACAATCCTGTACTTGTCCCCAAAAATGGAACCAAAGAATTAAGAATGTGTGTTGATTACACCGGCTTGAACAAGGCTTGCCCCAAAGATCCGTTTGCTTTGCCTCGCATTGACCAAGTCATTGACTCGACGGCTGGCTCGGAACTTTTGTGTTTTCTCGATGCATACTCAGGATACCACCAGATCAAGATGAGGAAGTCGGACCAATTGGCCACTTCATTCACCCCATACAACACGTTTTGCTATGTTACGATGCCCTTTGGGCTGAAAAATGCAGGTGCTATGTACCAGTGGACAATGCAACGTTGCCTTCACGACCAAATTGGTCGGAACGTTCACGCCTATGTGGAAGATATCGCGGTGATGTCCAAAAAGTCAAATGACTTAATCTCCGACTTAAAAGAAACCTTTGATAATCTCCGGAAATACAACATGATGCTTAACCCTAAGAAGTGCGTCTTCGGGGTTCCAGCCGGCAAATTGTTGGGTTTCATCGTTTCCCAGCGTGGAATCCATGTCAACTCGGAGAAAATCAAGGCCATCTTAAACATAAACCGTCCGACATGACTAAAGGACATTCAACGACTAACAGGTTGTGTTGCAGCAGTAGTCGGTTCATCAGCCGACTTGGAGAGAAGGACCTGCCGCTATACAAGTTGCTGAAGAAGGCGGACAAATTTACATGGACGGACGAGGCAAATGCAGCATTGAAGCAGCTCAAGGAGATTCTTTCCTCAGCACCATCCTTGCAGCACCCGAGCCTGGAGAGCCCCTGCTAATCTACATGGCGGCAACCAACCGGGTAATCAGCATCGTCGTCGTGGTAGAGCGGAAGGAACCAGGATATGAGCACGGAGTTCAACGACCAATTTACTATGTGAGCGAGGTCTTGACGGAGTCCAAGCAGCGTTACCCGCACTACCAGAAGATAGATTATGGAGTATTCCTTGCTTCTCGGAAGCCGAGGCATTACTTTCAGGAGCACTCAATCACAGTGGTGAGCAAGAATCCACTATCCGACATTATCAACAACAGTGACGCTACGGGAAGGGTCACGAAGTGGGCCATTGAACTTGCCGCCTTCGAGATCACCTACAAGATCCGCGACGCTATCAAGTCACAAGCCTTGGCGGATTTCATCGCAGATTGGACGGAGATGTCGGATGCTACTCCATTGCCGGAACCAGAGTACTGACTGATGCACTTTGACGGATCAAAGATGCTCAACGGCTCGGGGGCTGGTGTATTGCTATAGTCACAAACTGGCGACAAGCTACACTACGTTCTGCAGATCCACTTCGAGGCTACGAACAACATGGCGGAGTATGAAGCACTCATTCACGGACTACGCGTAGCCAAGGATATTGGCATCAAGTGCATAGTTTTCTGTGGAGATTCTGACTTGGTTGCCCAGCAGGTGGCAGGCACCTAGAATGCACGGAACCCTAGGATGGCGGCATATCGAGACGAAGTGGACGAGATAGCCAAGAGCTTCTTGGGCTACGAAGTCAAGTATGTACCTAGGGAGCAAAACCAGGCGGCTGATCTGCTATCTAAGCTTGGATCAGGGCGCAAACGAATCCCGCCAGGAGTTTTCCTAGAGAATATGCGAACACCATCCGTGAAGGGAGCCAACATCGACAACCCGGATAGAGCTGACTCTTTTGTCCACATGGTGGCAAAGGTCCCTCCGGCTTGGACAAAACCGTTCATGGAATATCTCGAACACGGAACTTTGCCCGACGACGAGGTCGAAAGATGGAAAATAGTACGACGAGCAAAGGGTTATACCATAATCAATGGACAACTCTACAAAAGGAGCACTACTGGTGTATACCTCAAGTGTGTTTCCCAGCTAGAAGGTATTGAAATCCTGCGCGAAATCCATCTCGGAGATTGCGGGCATCACGCCGCTCCTCGATCGTTGGTCGCGAAAGCCTTCCGGCAATGATTCTACTGGCTGACCGCAAAGTCGGACGACGACAAGCTGGTTGAGACATGCATGGGATGCCAGTATTATGCCCGACAACCACATGTTGCTGCTGAAGAATAGCGAACAATACCAATAACTTGGCCATTTGCAGTCTGGGGGATCGACATGGTGGGACCGTTACAAACGACGCCATGTGGGTTTACTCATCTACTAGTAGCAGTTGATAAATTCACTAAATGGATAGAAGCTAAACCCATTAGAAAGCTTGATGGGGCAACTGCCCTCAGGTTTTTCCGGGATCTAGTGTTTAGATTTGGTCTCCCACATAGCATTATCACCGACAACGGCAGTAACTTGTCACTCAGAGAAGTGGAGGCTTATTGTTGGGAGAAGGGCATCCGACTTGACCTTGCATCTGTGGCACATCCACAATCCAATGGTCAGGTTGAGCGAGCCAATGGATTAATTCTGCAGGGAATAAAGCCACGTCTTGAGGCACCGCTACATAGAGCAGCTGGAGCCTTGACGGAAGAATTGCCATCTGTGCTGTGGAGTTTACGAACTACACCCAACATATCCACCGGCTACACCCCTTACTTCATGGTATATGGAGCAGAAGCCATCCTACCTTCCGACATACTTCACGATGCACCAAGAGTCGCTACCTACAATGAAGATTACGCTAAAGAGTCCAGACGCCTAGATGTGGACCTTCTCGAGGAGGAGCGCGTTTTGGCATGCCAAAAATCCGCCATCTACCAGCATAAGCTACACAGCTACCATAGTCGCCACATTTGGCATCGCTCATTTAAAGAGGGGGATTTGGTGCTCCGACTTAAGCAGAAGAAGTCACACAAATTATCCCCGCCATGGGAAGGACCGTTCATCATAAGCAAGGCGCTACTCAATGGGTCTTACTACCTCGTTGACAATCGTGAACTGAAGGATAGACCCAAAGAGGATCATAAGCGTAAGCGACATGACCCGGATGATGACTACCCGGAGCTTGATCGGCCATGGAACATAGCACAGCTACGTCCTTTCTACACTTAGAAATTTTTATCTAATTATGTACCTCTTATATGATCAATGAAATAAAGCTCTCTGGTTCACTCATATTTCTGAGTCTTTTACCTCCTTTAGTGTTCATTTTTGGATCATATAAAACCTTTATGCACAAGCTTTGCTATTGCACTTGTGAAAATTCCGCCTACGGGCGTTAGCTTAAGTTTTCTGGTCTACACGTTCTTTGTCATTTTTATGTGGATTCTGGAGTAGTGACTTTTGGCACTTATTGTCGGCGATTTTGTGCTTAGGTTATTGACGGTGCCATTGGGCATCATCACTGGCGCATGGTTCGGCTAAAGTCTTCCGACTCACGAAAAGTCAAGCATAATAATCAAAGTAATGGATAAGCCAGCACTTGCTTAAAAAATATATACATGCTGGAAACTAGTTCTTAAGTAGCAGGACATACATCATTGTTTTCCGCATTGAGTTAATACATAGTTTTTTCCGCATACGCATCAAAGGAGAAACAAATATTACAAGTTGTTTTTCATTCCTTTGGCGTAGGCGACTTGGAAGCAGCGTCATCGGCAGCAGGAGAATCACCCTCGAAGTTGGCAGTGCGAAGAGACTCGGAGGAGCTTTGGTTGCCGCCATCGATGGTATTCATCGGCACAAAGACATTGACGTCGACTAACTCGACAACTCTAGTATCATAGCCCGCGAGTGACGACAAGATGGATTCGTGATTAATATCTTTGCCATCGTCATCTACGTCGGGAATGCCAGAGGTTACCATGTCGATGTCGGCATCCTTGTAGTGTGCCTTTACCATGGACAGCGCCATCCTTGCACCAGCCCGTGCACATGAAGCTTTCTAGCTTGTGATATGCTCGGGGGCTTGGCGCAGGATCTTCGAGAACTTCTTCACAGAATCTGATGCCTTGATGTTGATCTGGAGGGGCTTGGCAATCTCTTTGGCCTGCGCGATGGCGGTGTTGATGAAGTTGTCGGCTAGAACCATGCATTCCTTTGCTGGAGGAGGCGACCGGGTGAAACCCATAGGAGCTGCAAATTCCGACAAGGAGCACATGAGTTCAAAAATTCAGAGTATCTAGACTATAGAAATCCAAGACGGAGAATCACTTACTGAAGATGCTAGCCTCATCTTGCCAGAGGGTATCCGCCAAGGAGTCCCGATCTTGTTGGAGGAGTTTATACGCTTCATGATGGAGTTGGTTTTGCTCATCAGCAGCTCTCTTCTGCTCTTTCAAGGTAGCGATTTCCTCCATCAAGCGGTTCATCTCCTCGGTGGCAGAGTCCTGCAAGGCTTTCATTGACTCCTCATGCATCTTTAGCATGTCCTTCCTCTCCTGCTTAAGGATCTTGTTCTCGCTATCCAGCTCTTGAATGTGCTTGGATTGCTCGACAATGTCCTTAGCCTTGGCAATGGTTTCTACAAGTCAGAGAAAGCAAAGTGCACAGTGAGTACTCGGAGAATACACAAGTTCAAGTCGGAATACGAAAAAAGGAAAAACAGACGCTTGCTCTTGATGATCTGTTCCTTCAAGAAGGCAGTTTTACCCTTTTCGGCTTCCAAGTCCACGCGCATCTTCTGGTACTTGTCGTTGGCCATGCCCCTCCGAGCATTCTCGTTCTGTGGAAAAAAGAAAAAATTTAAACGTTGTTTGGTCTACTTGGAGCATCTAGACAGAAAATTTCCACCTAGACGCTCGGGGGCTACATCGAGAATTTTTAACTTAGCAATATGCTTAGTCTTTCTTTAAGCATCTAGTCGGAACTAATTCAGTTTTCGATTAGAAGCTTGGGGGATACAGTATAAAGTTTTTAACTCGGATGTATGCTTAGCTTTTCTTTAAGCATCTAGTCGGAACTAATTCAGTTACAACTAGAGGCTTGGGGCTACAGTATTGAAATTTATAACCACTGCGTATGCTACTCTTAAAGCATCTAATCGGAATAATTCACTCCACCTATATGCTTGGGGGATACAGTGAGATGTTTTCTACTTTAGTCACTCTTAGAGCATTCAGATGCAAAGACCTATGGTTTTCCATCTAAATCCTTGGGGGATACAGTGGGATACTCATATGAAATGCAGAAGGCAAATAAAACTTACAAGTGAATGATCTTGAGGTTGGTAGCACTCTCGGCCAGCATCTTGCCAAAGGATACGCTGTTTCCTTGCAAGATCTCTGCTTGTCGGAGGAGCTCCTCTAGACCGCACATCGGAGATGTCGGTGCCGCACCTAGAACTAGAGCAGTGCTACCCGGTGTAAGTACCAGATAGACTATCTTCGGATACTCTATGGTTTTCTTGGGTGCAGGGGCGCCGCCTACACCAGAAGTAACAGCTTCCACCACCGTCTTACCGCCACCGATGGCATCCTTAGCCGGAGCTTCAACCATTTGGTGTGCGGCACTCTCCTGCGTCGCCTGCTTGCCGACAACAACAATCTCGGTAGAGGCACCTGAGTCCACTTCCATGGCGGAAGGGCCAGATGCTTCCTTGGCTTGTGAGCTTGTCGGAGCGGAGGAGGGCTTGACGTTGGGAGTGACAGGGGCGATGGCGGGAGATGTGTCGTGATGCAGCACGTCCTTAATGGTTCTAGAAGCCCCCAATGTTTTGGAGGTCTTCTTCAAGCTGGTAATGGCTTTCTTTCTGAAACGTGCTAAATACATAAGTACAGAAACAAGACAGATAAATAGAAAATGTCGAAGAGAAAGAAGCTTACGCAAGAGGGGGTACTTTGGCAAAGGGGATCCCGGTAGTCTTTCTTTTCTCCGCCTCCAGGGCGGCGGTAGTATTTTTGGAGGCTCCACCCTCCGTCTTATTCTTCTTGCCTCCGTCGGCAGCGTCAGAGGTGGATCCCTTCCTCTTTCGTGCCAATGGAGCATCGTCGTCGGACACGACAATGACTTCCTTCATCTTTGGATCATAGATTTGAGGAGCCATGCTGTCCTCATCTATGTCGCTAAGCTGTAAGGTGAAGAACCATCGTGTTAGATGAGATGGCAATGGCTAGACGAAAGAACTGGAGTAGATGTCTTACATAGAAAATAAACAGTTACCTTTGGGCATTTGCTATCAACGAACATGTCGTAGGTGATGGTGAAGCCACGGTTCTTGTCCTTCACCTTGACGATGTCCTTGAGGCGGATCTTGACGGAGTTGCTCGAGAAATTGTCCACGGAGATGCGGAGGCTATCTCTTCTATCGCTGGTATACTTGTGCATCAGCTTCGAGCGGTGCTGCAGAGGTTGGATTCGCCTAATGAACCAGCACATGGCTAGGTCCAAGCCGGTCAAACCTGTCTCTATGAACCACTCTATCCGCCTAATAGCGCGGAATCATCGATGTCGAAGGGAAGGGAGGCCTGGGATCTCCATGTCGAAGTTTCGGGGGCGACGGCTCCATCGACGAAGTCCGGGTACGTTACTTCTCGGCCGACCAGAGGGATATCTGGGCCATAGAAGTAAGTACGCTGCCAGTTCTTGCAGGACTCGTGGCCGACGATGTCGGGGAACCGCCGTCCAGGACGAATCTTGAAGCTTATGGTGCCACAATTTCTAAGTTCGTCCTTGCTGGCTCTGGCTTCATGCTTGACGGTGAAGAAATACACAAAGGTATCTAGCCTAGGCTTAATCCCTAGGTAACCCTCGCAAAGCGCCGTGTAATTGCTAAGCGCTAGGATACTATTGGGAGAAAGGTTTTGGGGCTGTACTCGGTATTGGTTCAAGACGGCAAGGAAGAAGTTAGAGATGGGCAGGGAGACGCCGCGTACCAATTGTGCTTTGAGGTACACCTTTTCTCCGGCTTGGGGAGAAGGTGTGACCTCGCCGGACAGCACCGCCCGCCAGGAGAGCCCCTCCATCGCGGGGAGATAGACCTCGACGATCAGCTCCTTGATGTCGCGGTCCGTGATGTCCGAACCGCGCCAATTGCCTTTATGGGAGTCGTTGTCCTCCTCCAGCAGCTCCAGCACCGCTGAATTGTGGCCGCCACCGGTGGTCTCGACCACCACAGATACAGGGATGACCAGGCCCTCTGGGGGCATGACGATGGAGCTCGCCGGCTTCGCCGCGGCTTCGCCTGACGCTGCCATCGAGGGAGTAGAGTTGTTGCTGGCCATTGAGTGAAGTTCGGAGGTGACTGCTGAGATTGAGAGTTAGGGTTTTTCGCAGAATGGCGCGGAGAGCTCGAGGAGGCATTCGTTGGAGGAAGAAGATGATGCGAAGAGAGAATGAGGTGAAAAGTAAAAATTCCACCGCAGTTACTATTTATGATCTCTAGCATCAAGATTCATGCAGCTTGATCAGGCGGTTGCCGCATAGATGACGTGTGTGCGGATGTGCGTGGAAATTTCGCCACGTCCCAACCGTCGCCGCCAACGGTTCATATCGCTCGCGCGGGAAAATCGGACATGAATGCGTTCTCTGCACGTGTGAGTTACGAGGCATCGCTAACCTACGCCTACGTCACCCTAGCTGTCATAGGCAGATGAACCATCACATCAGAAGATTCTGCCATGGACGGATCCAGTCCGGCTACGGAAGAGTACGATGGAAGATTCAGCATTTCTCTGACTTACAAATTGAAGATGGAGAAAACCTTGCAGGGTTCTTTGGGAGGACTACAAGATATTGCTTGACGATTTGCCAACATCCATCAAGACGGAGCATTCCACATGAAGAGGCAAGACGACGCAAGATCTCGGGGTTCTCCTGGGGCTACTGATGGGGATATGCTATATGGGTATCCTCATAGCATGTCTCCTATCCGGATAACCCGGGTGGCCCACAGTTGGTAGGATGGCCTATGGCCTACTGGGCGGCCCAGTTTGATGGATCCAGAAGGGAGGCCCATGTCAGAAAAAGGAAGGCTACGGTTGGAGTCACCGACGTACCCGGAGCCTTGGAGTACAAGACACACAAGACTAGTAATAGACGGTGTAGGACTCTATAACCTGTCTGGCTAGGACTTCTCCCTATAACCCTAGGACCTGGCGACTATATAAGTCGGGCCTGTGGGAGCTTTTAAGGCACAATCTCAGACAACCTCGCACAGCGAACCTATCTCTGTAACTCGGTGTATTGCCCTTATAGTGATTTATAGAAGGAGTAGGATTCCGCCACCGTTGTGGGATCTGAACCTAGGTAAGCTGTGTTACCTCGTACCCGTCAACCGTCCGCCTTCCCCCCACGTCTCTAGATACGCACTCTGAGGACCCCTCCATGGCGTACTCGTCGGCAATACCACGACAGGACCACCATCCAGACTGTCCCAATAGACTTGGGAAAACTTCCTTCGGAGACTCTTCAAAGACTTCGGTCTCTTATACACCGGAGACTCCGGTCTGTCCACACCGGAGACTCCGATTGACCCGAAACCAATTTTGTTGGAAAGAGGACAACAAGAGCTACCCAACAAAAAGTGAAAATATTGGATAGCACCAAGTGAGAACATTTCATGTATTATAATGTGAGATACTTCCCTTGGTGAGAAACCGGAAAACCTCACAGATCAAAAATGCAATAAGATATAAAATGGAAATCCGTTTTTGATGAACCAGAGCTTGTTATGAATATTACCACAAGCTCTAGAACCTCACATGGATAAGATCCTAATAACAACCAAGAAAGTATGATGCTAAGTATGCAAAGGTTTTAGCTCTCTCGGAAAGATATGACTGAGTTACTAACTTGAGAGCCCCTCTTGATAGTACGGTTATCTATCCTATAAACCGGTCTCCCCAACTAACACCACAAGACCGGTAAGAAGGAAACCCTATCAAGATCATACCTTTGCCTTGCACATATTCCACTTGATCTTGATGTAGACGGTCTTGTCCTTCTCAAGATGGAACACCATTCTTGATTGCTCTTGTACGCACTCGCTTGATGAAGACTTGCAAGTTGGTCCCCCATACAACATGGGGAAACCTTTACTTTGACCTTGTCTTCATCAATCCATGATCGCCGAGGATGACAAGCTTCAAGCATGAGATCTTCTAGATATGGCACATATTTAGCTTGCACAACATTTCTTCTAACTCCATTTGGATGATGTCTTGAAGATACACATGAGGAAATCTATCTTCTTCTTCAAGACACCCTTAATCTTATTTTCTTTCTTCTTCTTCTCCATTTCTTCTACCTTGAAGCCAACACATGCTCCAAGCGATGCCAATGGACTATTCCTACAAGTGTAACTCACTGCAAACATTAGTCCATAGAGATTGTCATTTATTACCAAAACCACACATGGGAGCCCACATGTTCTTTCAGCGGTGTTGTCGGGGCACCAATTGGGATCCATTCACTTCTCTAGAGTTAGCTCAAGGTAGTAGTGGCTCGTGATGGCTGCCTGACAAATGGAACCACGAGGCACAGGAGGACAGACACCCCTCCGGTGCTTAGCATCCAGTCGAGGGGCAGCCGGTAGCCCGTCGAACATGCTGGAGGCGCACAACGCCTCCGTCTTCTCGAGGGTGAGATAGCCCAGCGTGGGATGTCCATGGTGAGAGAGAGGTGTGGATATGTGGATGGCAATGGAGTCTGCCCTATATATAGCGGTAAACCAAGAAGGGAAGAGTTGGAAAGGGCGGGAATGAAAGGGCGCGCCTCGTGGCCAGACGACGGGACCGATCGGCTCTAGAAACAAAGAACATATGTCACTATCAGGGCTGACCCGTGTCGTTTCCAGCCTTATCCGGTGCTCCCACTAAACCCATGTGGGTTGGGTTTGGCCTGGGGACGCTAGATAACAAAACGGGCTACGCTGGCGCCAAAAAATAATTTGAGGGTGGGCTGGGCGTGATTTTCTACGCCGGCGCCACCGATAACCCTTCAGGGGACTTAGGTGTTAGGCTGTAGGCCGATAAACAAAACTTTTATCTAACGCGGTGCTCCCAAGATCCATCTCAGGTAATAGGCCATGAGATTTACCACTAGAAGGGCAAGTGTGGATTATTGATCAAGCACGCTGACGAGGTTTAATCTCGTCAATGCCCATTTTTATGAGCTTGGGTTTTGGAGA
Source organism: Avena longiglumis (assembly GCA_030063025.1). Taxonomy (NCBI): domain Eukaryota; kingdom Viridiplantae; phylum Streptophyta; class Magnoliopsida; order Poales; family Poaceae; genus Avena; species Avena longiglumis. The sequence continues at coordinate 446,408,037 of CP125977.1, forward strand.
AGATGGGGTTACTAGAGATCGTGGAATGGTTAACAGACAAGCAACCAAGGGACATGATATTTACCCAGGTTCAGGCCCCCGGGGGGAAAACCCTACTCCTGCTTGTCTGCTCTTGATTACGGCGGAACCGAAAAGTACAGGGGTGCGCAGATGTAATATGGCGTGGAGGTGTGTATGCAGTGAGAAGTTGTCCTCCTCGCCGTGCCCTCCTAGCCTTTATATAGAGATAGGCAGGTCTCGGGCACAGATCGAGTCGGTTACAAGTTAGGGTTTTCCCCTTTGAATATTCTATGTACTCTAGTCTTGCTCTCCAAGGATCCAAAGACGCCATGGGCTTGGGCCACCCGAAAATCTCCACAAGCCGCGTATATTCTTGTGGGCCTTCCTTGGGCTGGACCAGATATGCTAATATTGTGTACCCGTAGGGTATAACCATGTCAATATCCCCCGAGTGTTAAGTCGAATCGTAGATTCGGCTGAGGACTCTTCAATCTTTCGGGTGCAGCTGTTTCTATTCATAAGAGAAAAAATGATTTTAGTTCGTAGGTATTTTTGATGCGTGTGCCTGACTATCATGACGGATCAGGGTCAGTTAACTGTCTTAGGACAAAACAACACGATCTTCTTCAGACTCGAGTCCCTAGACTTGAATCTGGAACATATGCTGGTGTGATTCGACTCTGGCCTCTGAGGTCTTATAGGAGTTGAATCCAAGTGGTTTTTGAGTGATGCACCCAACGCGTCCGTCGGGATTTTCATCGTGTCTGTTGACATGGATTTTTACTGGCAGAGCGCAGTCAGGTGCATTACCAGGCCATCGGATGATATCCATAGGTCTTATCTTTGCGTCGCAGACACATCATCTGAAAGGTTATCACCACAGAGGTGTTTCGGGTGGACAAGGAGGATGCTTCTCACGTAGCGTTTGGTTGGGGAAAAGTTGCCAGAAAGTTTTTGCATTTCTGATCCGAAAGATCTTAGTCGAAGAATTCATAGGGTGCGCGACCAGCGCTCCCTATGGGAGTAGCCCCCCGAGTGTCTATTAGAGTCGTAGACTCGAGCAGAGACTTTAGTTCAAGTAATTGAGCTTCAGGTTCGTAGGACACAATTCTTTCGGATGCTTGATCAATCTTCCCTATGGGAGTAGCCCCCGAGTCCTTAGTGGAGTCGTAGACTCGATGTGGGACTCGAAGAATCAACAATGGTGTAGTACCTTAATCATGCCTCGGGTGCGCGGCTAGCGCTCCTGATAGGAGTATCCCCTGAGTAGTTGCTCGAATCGTAGATTGGAGTGAGTACTTTTAGTTTATCAGCCGAGGATTTCTAACCGTTGCTAGCGAGGTTTTTATGATGTCAGTGATAACGATCAGTGATCTCAACCGTCTGCGGTGCCAGAGGTGACGTGACTGGACGAACGTGGGTCCCACTTTCTGACTTGGAGTTGATTGGTCATGCGCAACGTGGCGAGAATTACGGCGTCTCCTCGATTTCTATGTGTAGTGGATGACGTGCGGGCGACGGTTCGCTGCTGTGTTGACACGTGGACGGTTGGATCTGACCCTAGCGTTAGGGCTTCTAGATGGACGGCTCCTGGTCATCGTCTTCATATTTATAACTGTGGGGAAAGTAGTGATTTGTTTTCACCCTTTGCCGTTTTCTTTCACTGCTTCCATTTTCACGAGCTCTCCCTTTGCACGCTAGACGTTCTCTGGTCCTTTCCTTCCCCGTTCCTGCGCGCACACCGCCGCCATCGACGCTCCACGATGGTGAAGTCGAATAAGGCTTCCGCCGGAGCAGGCTCAAGTGCTGCTGCCGGCGGCAAGAAGGTTACCGCCCCTGCGTGCAACACCGATGACAAGTTGAGGCGCTCCGACATGCGCGGCACTGACCTGCGCAAGCTGCACGATGCGGGGTTAATCCCGCAAAACAAGGAGGACGTCAAGATTCCCGGTGATGAGGTAATCCCTCGCCCACCCGTGGGTTTTCGGGTGATCTTTGTTGCTTTTATTATCCGCGGTTTGTCACTTCCTGCCCACGAGTTCCTTCGTGGGCTCCTTTTCCTCTATGGGATTCAGATTCATCATCTGTCTCCCAATTCCCTTCTTAACATTGCGTGTTTCATCACGCTTTGCGAGTGCTGGCTCGGCATCGAGCCACACTTTGGTCTCTTCCGGAAACTCTATTCCGTGAAAAGGCAATCCGGCTCCGATGGAGTCTATCCGCTCGGCGGCTGCATCATTTCTCTTCGTCCCTTTGTCCAGTTTTTCTCCCTCTCTATTTGTGAGTCCGTTCAGTATTGGCGTCGCAAGTGGTTTTACATCCGCGATATCAAGCTGGACGATCAACAATTTGGTCTTGCCCCCTTTGACCCCGAGCAGAAGATCGTCCGGAAGAGATCGTTGAAGAACCACATCTTGGAGGGCGAAGTGGCGGAGGTGGAGATGCTCTACCAGCGGGTGGAGGCTCTCCAACTGGTGCCAGGCAAGGAGATCAACAGAGTCAACATCATCTGCACCTTCCTGAAGCATCGGGTGCAGTCGCTTCAAGCCAGGTCGCACCCGATGTTTCTGTACGCCAACCCTAGTGATCCCACCAGAGTGTCATCCGAAGAATTATCTTTGGGTGATCTTGATGGGGCCCTCCGTCCTCTGCTGAAGTACAAGGCTGGCGAGGATCTGTCGGGGGCGTCGCTGACCCCCCCTCTTAGTGCTAGTAAAGGGGCCTTGAAGGTGAAGATTGTTCGTGCGCGTTGTGCTTTATTGTGTGTTTTTGCTTGTTGTAGTTTCTCATGTCTTTGCTATCTTTGCTTGCAGCGCCTCCAGGTTACGGGGTCCATGCCCCCTCTGCCTGAGAAATATGGGGAGGCGCCAGACAATGAGGAGGTAGACTCCGAGTCTGAGCTGCCGCTGGCGCAGTCGCCCACTCACGAAGCCCTCGAGGCGAGTGAGGGGCGGACCCGAAAGCGAGTGCGGAGCTCGAGCGAGTCTTCGGATGCCTCGACTCTGCCAACGCCTAGGGACCCATCCTTCCTCGTGCGCCACGTCGAGGATGATGGCGCTTCTTCCACGCCGTTCCCGGCTGTGCCTCTGCAGGTAGTGGCGCCACAGCCGCCGACAAAGAAGAAGAAGAAAGAGAAGGCGCCACCCGTCTTCAATTTGAGTGACATTTACTCATAAGTGTTTTTTGGGTGCTTTGGCGTGTGTTTTGCGTCAGCATTTATCTTCTTGCCTTGATGAATATTTTTCTTTGTAGCCACTCTTCGGAGGGTTCTCTTGGTGAGAGCTCCTAGGAGAACGTAGGGGAGTCGAAGCCGATGGCCCCTCACTCTCAGGCGATGGCCAACTCTGGGGGCGATGCTCCGAACCCCTCTCCGTAGGAGGATCGAGTGATTTTCTCCTAGAAGACTGCACCTGGACCTTCGGAGTCTCCGTCTGAGCATGTAAGTTGTTTTCCTCTTGCCCTGGGGGGAGCCCCTGAGCCCTATTGTCGGATGACCTGCTGGTCTTGTTTTTGCTCTTGTGGGGTGTAGCCCCCAAGCCTTTTTCCTGGTGCTTTCTTGACTGTTGGCTTTTGCTTCTTTTCGCAGTCCTTTGTGCGTGGCGCCAACCTTCTCATTCAGCAGCATCTGGCTTTGGAGGCCAGCATGCAGCAACTTCGAGGTATGTGGTTTGTCCACACTTGTCCTCTTTTTTTGTGTCTGTTGATTGAGTAATGTTTGTGTTATTCACATGTGCTCTTATTGCTTTGCAGATGAAAATAATGTGGCCATTCGCCAGCTTGATGCTCTCAAAAAGAGCCTCGGGCGAGTGGAGAAGAAGGCTGAAGATGCTGTGGAGGTGAAGCAGCGCCTGCAAAAAGAGTTAGCCGATGCTGCCGAGGCCAAGGAGCGCTTGCAACAAGAGGCTTCAGATCGCGAGGAACAACTCGCTAAGGTTGCGGCTGCGCGCGAGGAGGTGGCCGAGAAGCTGATGGCTGCTGCCAAGGCTTTTTCCAGTAAGTATCTTATGTGAAAGTTGGTTCTTTTTGGATTTTCGACTGCCCTTTATTCGTGTCCTTATTCGACTCCTGCCTGTTCTTCCTTGCGCCAGATGCTTTGGGCATTGCATTTGATCACAGTGTCTTGGAGCATGGGAGCGCCCTGGAAGATGCCACCGCAGCGGTCAAAGATCGCTGCGGCACTGCTGCTGGTACCCTTGCTAAGGCCAAAGATGTTCTCCAGCGTTTCTACAAGGAGATCATGCCCAAGGGTGCTGCCCTGGAGGATGTTGATTCTCTAGTGGATGCACTGTCGAAGGATGCCCCTGTGGCCTATAAGCGCAAGCAGAAGGGCATCGATGCTTCCATGGGGCTGACCATGGCCATGGCGTCCTAAGCGGAGTTGGATCTGCATCACGTCACCTCTCGGATGCTGACAGCACCGGACGGCTCAGAGGTAGCCTTTGCTCTCTTCACCTCTTGCTGTAAGCGTTATGGTCTGAAGCTTATCGATCTGCTGGCATACTATGCTGCAAAGCAGCAGGGGGAGGCCAAGAGCAGGCACTCTAGCTCCGAGGCCACGCTGAATGCTGGTGCTTAGGCTTCTTTGTTGTAGCTCTAGAATAGTGTATCCTCCTTTGTAATGTATACTTTTGTTGATGAACAATTTCTTCCTTGTGCCACGCAGTGGCTTTTGATGTATATAAATGATGCTTCGAGATGTTGCCCAAGACATGTGTTGTTCATATTCTTGCTTGCTTTCCCTTTAGGGACCTTCGGATGAGGATCTACCGGATACTTCGACTGTCCCTTAGTCGCAACCATCTTTGGATGATCCGTCGCAGCTTGCTTTTCTTCACGATCGCGTCCGTAGCTTGGAGAAGGAGATCCTTGGCGTTCGGTGCCACGCGTACGTGTGGAAGTCGAAGACTGGGCGGACTACCGCCAGGGAGGAATATCTGATGGGGGAGCTGCGACAATCGAGCGAACAACTGCAATGTGGGTATCCCTGAGCTGCTGCTCGTTTTTTGGGTTCACCTTGTTTGCACGTCACCTTATCCTTAAAGCTCTGCAGGTGTCAACCTTGTTCCCCGAGAGGAAAAGGAATGCGTTGTTGTTCGGATCAACTGCCTGACCCAGCAAGACTTGGAAGCTGGCGGCTTCTTGTGGATGGATCGTGACCGAGCCACCGTCCTTGCGACAGTGGAGGATCGTGTACATCAAGTCTCGTGGGTGCTGAAGCAGGCGAAGACTTCCATGTCATCGATTATGTATGTCATGTTCCCTCTAGACGAGGCACCCTTAACTCTTTGGGGCCTGCTGGCAAAGTTTCGAGCCATGAGACATGTGAGGGAGTTGGTGCGGCACCAATTGGTTGCAGGCATGAAGGCTGCCCTTTCGCTTGTTTGGCTGCATCGCCCTGATGTTAACCTTGCGATGGTGGTGACTGGGCTGCCTCTTCGACCGGACGGTAGCCTCTGGGACATGCGCCCGCACTATGCGGCTGTTAGACAGTATGCCGAAGAGATCGTGGATCTCTTTGAGCATCGGGTGCGCATGATCCTTCAGAATAGGTAGACCCTGTAAAAAGATAGATGTAAAACTTGTATATTTTCGAGTGGGCTTGTTGTGCCCTTTTGTTGTAAAAATTACTTGCGTTAGCACGTGGTGCTTTGTTGTATGCATGTCCTTTTCTTTAGCCTGACGTGGTCAGCAACTTAGGTTTACATGCATTATTCTCAGTCGACAAAGTCGTGAGGCGAGGCGAAGCCCCCGAGTGTTTTGTGACAGAAAGTTAATGCAAGGTAAAAGAGATTTTCGGGCTGGGGACTTAGCTTTCATTCATATCATAATGAGGATGTACATTTTTCGGCTGAGTAGCCTTGGCTGAATAGCCTTATTGAAAGTAAAGAGTTAACTAGGGGTAGAAGCATCGTAGTTGTGCGACGTTCCATGGGTTGGAGTATGTGACTCCTGACTTGACGTCTTTGAGGCGGTAGGCGCCACCTGGGGTGACTTCGGTGACGATGTATGGTCCTTCCCAGGGCAACTCGAGCTTCTTCGGCCACTCTTGCTTGAGTCGTAGGACGAGGTCTCCTTCGACAAAAGACCTTGGGCGCATCCGGCGGCTGTGGTAGTTGCGGAGGCTCTGCTGGTTGACCGCTGAGCGGGCCGCGGCAATGTCGCGTGCCTCGTCGAGTGTGTCGACGACGTCTTCGAGTGCGACCGTCGATTCGGCTTTGCTGTATGCGACGACCCGTGGGGCCTTATGGCGTACTTCTGTAGGTAGCATGGCTTCGGATCCGTGTACCACGAAGAATGGCGTGTAGCCAATTGAGATGTTTGGTGTTGTACGCAAGCTCCAGAGGACAGAGGGTAGATCTTCTGCCCAGGCTCCCACAATTCGTTCGAGTGGGCTGAGTAGGCGTTTCTTGATGCCACCGCCTACGAGACCGTTGGCCTTTTCAACCTGCCCGTTGGTCTGTGGGTGCGCCACGGCGACGTATGATATGTTGATGCCAAGGCCTTCGCAGTAAGTCCTGGAATTCTTTGGAGATGAAGTTTGACCCGTTGTCCGTGATGATGCTATGCAGCACGCCGAACCTGTAGACTATGGACTCGAAGAACTTGACGGCTGTTTTGACCTTCTAGTTAGTGACGGGCATGGCCTCGATCCACTTGGTGAATTTGTCGACTGCGACTAGGAGGTAGACGTGACCTCTCTTCGAGGATTTGGGCAGTTTGTCGATCATGTCGAGGCCCCATTAGGCAAAGGGCCAGGCTAAGGGTATGAGCCTGAGCTCCGACCCTGGTGCGTGTGGTTTGTCCGCAAACCTCTAGCAGCCGTTGCACCTCTGGACGATGTCCTTGGCATCGTTCATGGCTGTTGGCCAGTAGAATCCAGCTCGCAGAGCTTTGGCGATGAGGGCGCGGCTGCTCGCATGATGGCCACCGATGCCCTCGTTGATGCGCTTGTACAGCTCGCCATTGATGATGGTGAAGGCCTTGGACTGGCGAGATATGCGTCGGGCATATGTCGGGTCATCAGGAAGTTCTCTGTTTATCATGTACTGAAGGTACGACTGCGTCCATGTTTCTTCGATTGCCATGACCTGCATCAGGTTGACCAACGCGACCTCCGTGTAGAGCTTTTCGGGTCCTTCCTGTCCTTCGGGTAGCGCAGCCCCCGAGTGCTCTGCTTCTTCGGGTGATCCCTTGGGGAATTTCGTTTTGATAGAGGGTGCGCAGATTTGTTCGAGAAGCACACCTGGTGGCCCCCATGCGCAGGTGGAGCCGATGTTGGCGAGTCTATCAGCCTCCTCGTTACTTTCCCTTCCAACGCGCCGAAGCTCGCAACCGTCAAAGTCTCCTTCGAGTGAATTGTAGAGCGCACGGTACGCGATCATGTTGGTGGCGTGTGTGTCGCACTCGTTCATCATCTACTGGACGACGAGGTTCGAGTCACCGTATATGACTAGGCGCGTTGCTCCATAGATCTTGGACATCCTCATTCCATGGATGAGGGCCTCGTATTCGGCCTTGTTGTTGGAGGCACAAAATTTCATCTGAAGGACGTATTTCATCTTATCGCCCTGTAGGGACGTCAGTATGACGCCAGCTCCTGCTCTAGCCTCACGTTTAGAGCCGTCGAAGTGGATCGTCCACAACTGCGTCATGTCCGGAGTGCCCGACAGCTGGAGCTCCATCCAGTGAACCAGGAAATCGGGGAGGACCTGAGATTTAATCGACTTGCACCGCTCGTATACTATGTCTAGAGGTGATAGCTCGATGCCCCACAGGGCTACGCGTCCCGTGGCTTCGGGGTTCTTCAGGATGTCGGAGAGTGGCGCCTTGTTGACGACCATTATCTGGTGCTCCTGGAAGTAGTAGCTCAGCCGACGAGCCGTCATGAACACGCCGTAGGCGAGTTTCTGGTAGTGAGGGTACCTCTGTTTTGTTGGCGCCAGTACCTCGCTGAGGTAGTAGATTGGGCGTTGGACCCCATGGGTCTTGCCTTCTTCGGGTCATTCGACCACGAATACGGTGCTTACCACCTGATGTGTGGCTGCTATGTATAGCAGCAGAGGCTCGCGTTCCTTTGGCGTGACCAGGACGGGCGAGGTGGAGAGCAGTCGCTTCAGATCTTCGAATGCGTCGTCTGCTTCAGGTGTCCACTCGAATTTGTCTGCTTTGCATAGCAGTTGGTATAAGGGCAGTGCCTTCTCAGCCATGCGGCTGATGAATCTGCTCAGCGTCGCGATGCGCCCAGCTAGCTGCTGGATACCTTTGATGTTTTTTTGGCTTCTACATGGTCAGTATGGCCTAGATTTTCTTCGGGTTCGCCTCGATTCCTCGCTGGGAGCTGAAGTAGCCAAGTAGTTGGCCAGAGGGGACGCCGAAGGCGCATTTTTATGGGTTCAACTTGCTCTTGTAGTGATCGAGGCTGTCGAACGTCGCGCGGAGATCGTCGATCAATGTCTTGGCTTCCCTTGTCTTGATGACTAGGTCGTCGACATAGACCTGTATATTGCGGCCGATCTGGCTCTTCAGGAATGCCTGCATTCAACGCTGGTACGTGGCGCCTGCGTTCTTCAACCCGAAGGGCATGGTGTTGTAGCAGAACACTTCGAACGGCATGATGAATGCCGTTTTTTCCTGGTCTTCGACCTTTAGTCAAATATGATTGTAGCCTGAGTAGACATCAAGGAATGAGAGTTTCTCGCATCCTGCACTCGAATTGATGATCTGATCGATCCGAGGGAGAGGGAAGTGGTCCTTTGGACAATGCTTGTTGAGCTACGTGAAGTCCACGCACATCCGCAAGATGTCCGTGTCTTTTTTAGGGACCATCACAGTGTTGGCTAGCCACTCGCTCTCCTTGATCTCCCGGATGAAGTCGGTGTCAACTAGTTTGTTGACTTCGACTCCGACGGCTTCGGCCCGTGGCTCGGAGAATCGTCGGATGGAATGTTTGCTGGTCTTGGTGTCTGGAAACACATTGAGTGCTCCTGGCATGTCCGCAGGACACCAGGCGAAGATTTCCCCGCGCTCACAAAGGAATTCAACGAGCGTGCTTTCATATGCGGGGCTGAGGTCGTTGGCGATCAGCACCGTCTTGGAGGCGTCCGTCGGGTGAACCTGCACCTTTTTCGTGTTGACTGTGGAGTCGAACGACATGTCGGGTGCGTTTTGCCTGGAGACTGGGGGTGCCCCGTTGTCTGTCACCTCTCGAAGCCTCGTGAGCTCCTGATGCATACCGAACGACTATGAGATTCTGTTGAAGTCTGTGTCGCAGTGGTCGGATCGGGTGAAGCTGCCCTGGACCATGATGGCGCCCCTAGGCCCTGGCACCTTGAGTAGCAGGTACGAATAGTGCAGTACTGCCAGAAACCTTGCGAATGCCACACGCCCGAGGATGGCGTGGTATTGTGATGGCCAGTCCACCACTTCGAACTCCAGCCGCTCGCATCGGAAGTTGTCGGGCTTGCCGAAGATGACGTCGAGCCATATCTTTCCCAGGGGGTATATGCCCTTCCCTGGGACAATGCCGTGGAACGTTGTGGCGGATTGTTCCAGGCTGCACAGCGGGATCCGCATTGCTGCTAGGGTGCTAGTGAACATCAGGTTGATGCCGCTGCCGCCTTCCATGAAGACACGGATCATCTCGAACCCTCCGATCTGCGCCGCAAGCACCAGGGCAGCATGGCCTAGGCGAGGGATTTGATGGGGGTGATCTGAACGACTGAATGTGATGCAGGACTCCGAGTCGCCGAGGTACTCAGGGATGGCAGGTGGAGCAGTCATAGCCAGGCTGACTTGGCGGGTGATCTTATTTTGCACCCTATTTGTTGGGCGCCCTTTTTGGATCATCTGGGACCCTTTTGGCGCTGGGTACCCATTTACGTCGTTGTTTTGCATGGATGAGATTTCTTGATTCGAAGGTCCCATGGGTGGTGGTGGAGGAGCTCCGTGGGCAATGTCACCTGGTGCAGGTGCGGGCCCAAATCCGGGGTTCACGATCTGGCGTCGCATCTGGGTGAGACCCTCGCTGAGTTTTTGGAACTCACGGCAATCCTTCAGCATGTGTCTGGCCTTCGTTTTTCCATCCTGCTTGTCGATGTAGAAGTGGATGGTGTCGTATGCCAAGGGCTCGACGTCGCGGTTGCGACGTTGCCACGTCTGTGCGGGGTTTCCTCCGTCGCGGAAATTCCCTCCACGGTATCCTCCGCTGCTGCGGTTATTATCGTTGCGGCGTTCGGCGTAGCCAGCCGCAACAATGTCGGGTCCGTCATGATCGTTGTAGACGCGCGATATCCTTTTGCTACGAAGTTCGTGTCTGCGGCCATACCCATCCTCCTCATCCAAATGTGCTCGGTGGAGGGAATCTTCGCCATCTGCCCACCTGTTGGCGATGTCCATGAGGTGGTCAAGTGTCTTGGGCTTGACGCGCCCAAGTTCCTCCTTGAAGTCAGGGCGCTTGACACCGTCCTTGAAGGCGTCGATCGTTCTCTCCTCGGAGATGTGCGCCGTGGAGTTCTTGTTGTTGGACCAACGGAAGATGTACGAGCGAATGGATTCGCCCGTTCGTTGGGTGCAGGCCCGTAGCTCGTCTATCGAGGCTGGCCTTTTGCTGGTGCCCTTGAAGTTTTGGATGAAACTGTATGCCAACTCCTCCTAGTTTCGGATTGAGCCTGAAGACAGGCTGTTGAGCTAGATTCGAGCTGCGCCTGTCAGCTGTAGCTGCAGGCATTGAAGGGTGGTGTTTTTGTTACCACCGTGCAGCTTGACGGACGACAGGTGGTCGCTGAGCCAGGATTTCAGGTCCTATGTCCCGTCGAACTTCGGAGTGTCCTAAGGAAGCTTGAAATTTCTCGGCATCCGTGTTCGCCGAACAGATCTGCTAAAGCATCGAGCTTCGTAGAGTTCTCCATCGTTATCCTCTTCGGATTCGGTTGAGCACGCGCGTTTGGCGCGTGCTTTGTCGACCTTGCACTGAGAAAGGTTGCTTCGAGCGTTGTAGTCGCGGCTGCGATGTCTCGGACTCTTGCGTCGTCAAGGTAGATCATGCTCGTCTTCCTCTTCATCGAATGAGGGCATGGGGCTGCGGTTGAATCTAACCGCAGCTTTCTTTTTCGACTCCACAGGAGCCTCATTATGGAGCGCAGCTCCGACGAGTTCGAGTCCGGCTAGTGCGGACTTGTGCATAGCTCTCTTAGGGTCTCCCACCGGAGGTGGATGGGACACGAGATATGTGGTGGCTGCCATGATCGCATCCTGCGGCGTCTTGGGTATGACGTTGTCGTTGACGTCCATCTCCATGAAGGACGTGTTGAGGGTTTTGGTGACCTCGCGGCGTGCGGCGGGGTCCATGTGCTCTGTGCGAGAGCGATGCTTGTTGGCATTGTTGCCGTGCGAGATGGAGCCGCCAGCGGCGGAGAGTGAAGCTCGCCACGCGCTGGACTCCGAGGTCGCTTGCTTGCGCTTGTCAAGGTCCTCCTGCATCTTCACCTGTCGATTGTGTTCTCCGATGAGGAGCAGGTGGTATGCCATCAACAGATCTCATGAAGCATTCACACGCAGGATCTTGTTGCCCACCATGGCTTCGCGTGCCTGGCGCCATCCATCTTTGTCGAGGTTGATCTTCTGATAGGTGTTGGCGTCGCCCTCGTTGGACAGGAGGGACGGTTGTCTCCCATTTCCACCCAGCGGGTTGGGTGGTGTTACGTGCGCACCCGAACCTGGTGGTTGTTGTTCCACATTGCTTTGGATGACCACGACCCACTGGTAACGTCCGCGGAGGATCGCTGCTGCCGCAACTTTCGGATACGGAACCGTAGGTTCTCTCATCCGATGGGGGGCCGCACAGATCTGAGTTGCAGCTGTTGCTGTCGTACGACTCGTCTGTCAGCATTGATGTGCATAGCACACTGGGATGTGGGGCCCACGAGGCGGGCCTGATGGATGGCAGTGGCACCCGCTCTGGGAGGCGGAGAGTGCCGGTCTATCCCACCTGGAAGCAGAAGCTCCCAAATAGAATCTCGAGCCCGTCGCCTACGGGCTCGAAATCCTTCATGGTGGCTGGCGAGTGGGCGGTGAAGTCGAAAGCGCCGAAGAGGAGGTGGCTCTCCATCGCCGAGGAGTTGTAGATCGTTTTGGTTGGGACCGTTATGATCGCACAATCAGCGCCCCTGATTCCCACAGACGGCGCCAATTAACAAGGTTTAATCTCGTCAATGCCCATTGTTATGAGCTTGGGTTTGGGATAAGATGGGGGTACTGGTGATCGTGGAACGGTTAACAGACAAGCAGCCAGGGGACACGAGATTTACCCAGGTTCAGGCCCCCAGAGGGAAAACCATACTCCTGCTTGTCTGCTCTTGATTACGGCGGAACCGAAAAGTACAGGTGTGCGCAGATGTAATCTGGCGTGGAGGTGTGTATGCGGTGAGAAGTTGTCCTCCTCGCCGTGCCCTCCTAGCCTTTATATAGAGATAGGCAGGTATCAGGCACAGATCGAGTCGGTTACAAGTGAGGGTTTGCCCCTTTGAATATTCTATCTACTCTAGTCTTGCTCTCCAAGGATCCGAAGACGCCATGGGCTTGGGCCACTCGAAAATCTCCACTGGCCGCGTACATTATTGTGGGCCTTACTTGGGATGGACTAGATATGATAATATTGTTTACCCGTAGGGCATAACCATGTCACACGCTAGGTGATGCAGTGCCGACCGATCTCACGAACAGCTCCTCCGGATCCATGCGAACTCCTTCGCCAGATCCCTTTGTCTCCAGTGCCACATGTGCAACGCCTCTACCAGTATCCACACATACATCAAGGAGCACGGGCAGGGGACAACTAGATCATGTCTAACCCGATTTGGGAGTGGAGAAAGTGACGGCTAGGTCAGGTATTATCCCTTTTCGCTCCACTTATATACACACCTAGTTGGGCTCAACTATTGACACCCATTTAGGTTGTAAACCAACTACCACATGGATCTCATCCATATGGGCTCCTTACCCTTAAGTGTGTGACCCTGTAGGTTCACAAACATATGAAAACAATATGAGCTACTCCTCCAAGTATCCCGTCATGGCTTTGAGTCACACTCACTCCCACGAACACTTGGTCTCAAGTCGATAGATGGTAGTGACCTCTAGCAAGACGTTCTGTCTCCCAAATGTTGTAAAGTCCGGAAGACAAACCTTCAATGTGACTTTTGTCCAAGTCCCTTTGCCACACGATATACCTTGTTAAGCTATAGGCGAGTTGTTGCCATCCCTTTATTAGCTTAAACCTCTTATCTTTCCGTGATATACAATTCACTAGAGTAACTCTTAGTCTGACTCCTCAGTTAACACTTAACTGAGTAGCGCATGGCCATGCTTCCGAATTATTCCACACGAGAGGGCCCAGAGAATATTTATCCATTACGGAGGGGAAAATCCCATCTTGGCAATCCATGTCACGCAGCTTGATTCAAAACCATCCCGAACTCTACCTTTATAACTGCCCATTTACAGAACATCGTTTGATAAAACCTAAGTTGGTGATCCACAACTCGAATCATGTGATCACCTCAGGTCAAAGGATTCTATTTTATGAGACTACAAATGACAACATGCTCGTTGCATCTCAACTGTGGGCCAGTCCGACTCGCTAAAATCTTTAGCCGAGTCCGTGCAAGTCGTAATAGCATCACCATGCCCATGACAAGTGGAACCGATTCAACAAGCCAACTTCACATTATTCTAAGTTGTGTGTCCAGCACAACCTCAACAACCAAGGGCATCTTGAAATAACAACATGAATATATAGTTCCATAACCGAATCAGAAATTCGATGATATATATCAGATGTTCACACAAGGGACAACTTAATAACCTTATGAATACCTTGGGGAATTGTAGCCCCCCTCGGGATTAGAGTTAAACTAACCTCAGATCACCATCTAAGATAAGTTCAACTCCAAACATGGAAGGTCACATTATGATTCGATAACATTACAGAACACAGGGATTCAACAACATAAGTTTAAACTCTTAACAGAGTAAGATATTATATTTATTACAAACCAGAGGTCATAGACACAACATTACATCACACATCGAAACAAAATATGTTGTTCTACACAACAACTTAGCAAAATGCCTAAGAGGGCATAAACAAATGTGACGTCCATCCCATAGTCCTTAGGATGCTACCTGGGACCCGAACTACTCATCGATGTCAATGTAGAAGCCACCTTCATTTGTAACCAGATCCTCTATAGAAAAACAACAATGGTGCAAGGCTGAGTACGAGAATGTACTCCGCAAGACTTAGATAACCTAGTATCTACATGCTCTGGATAGAAAGGTTTTCTCTGGATTTACTTTTGCAGAAAGCAATCTTTATTTGTAAACAAGAGAGAGAAGAGGCTTGTCTAATCAGAATCTTTTAAAAGGGATAAGATAGCGACTTCTTCATCTTGTTCATCACATCTCGATAACCACCAGATTCATCAGAACCTCCTATCTAGGATCACCCCCTCGACCTAGAGGAAGCATCTTTAAGCACACGTGGATCATCAAGTTTTATAATGATTAATGTTATCTATGATCTTAAGTCCGATCGCCAAGTCATCCATAACCGTGAACACGGATTTTCGAAAAGATTTAACCCTGCAGGGGTGTACAACTTTACCCACAGTACCAACCGACTCTTAATGCCAAATTATTAGCCCTCTTCCATGGAAGGCCGACAGAGGGTGTTTGACCACGACCTTTACCTTGCTTTCGCCAAGACCATGAGTCACGCAATAAGTATGATTCCGCCGTAACGGGTCAAATCCCGAAGCCGGTACTTAAATATGTGAGGCGAGGTTGGTTTACTAGGGGCGCTATATACCCCAAGCAACCCGGTCCACGCTTCCCTACCTGTTATGATGCACCTCCATCACCTCCTCTTTCAAAAACGTTTTCAATGCATATGCCAAATGGAAAGACCGAACTATGTGACTCATGGAATCTACTAGGCAAGTCAGTTAGTCGAGGGGTTGTCCAGGCCCCGTGTGGCTGTACGCTCGTCTTGGTTACAAAGGTAAGAACTCCGTTCCTAGTGGTGGCGAGCTTGGGACTACAAAAACCACACCCAACGTGGCCTCCCATACAAGCCTTAGCATGTTTACTTACTCCTTAGATGATGTCACCATCTCCTACCTTTCTAAATTCTCCGGCACCTCTGATTTATCATCTGAATGTATCCAGACGGTACTAGTAAGCATGGCTAAGCTGTCGATCTTAAAAGCTCTAGGAACGCTCAGATGCCACACCTAGGTATGCTAGGAGCAGTGGATCGGGAGTATAAGGCTACAATAGGGAAACTGTGCAGCAGATAGGTAACCCTAGCTACTGACAAAAGACCACATTGGAATCATGTGCATCATAGCGAGAAAGTAATATACTTTGTAAAAGTAGGTTCAGAATGAGAGGCTACGCTTGCCTTGTCTGTTAGTATACATATATGGATCTTCAATGTTGTTGACTTCAACCTCGGGTTCGGTTCTTATTCGCGAAGAACCAAATACTGGAAAAGAAAAAGCAACATTCAATACATGGCATGTGCAATGCGCAATCAAAATGGATGATATGACAAGCTAAATAGTGTTGAAAGGAACCCTAGAACATGCTTGGTTATTTTAAACAGGGTCCGAGAGGTCCAAACCCTAGAACAGGGGGATCCTCGGAATCACCTATGGGGTTCAATTGGTTCTTCTAATTAAACTTGTTATGAAAGTTGGTTAACTATGTATGATTGCGTTGTTATTGCATAGCTCTTATTTTTATGAACATTTTGAAATATTATTTGCATTTATCTGACTTATAGATAATTATTTATTGATTTTACAATATTTAAACCTTTTCTGAAATTATTAAAACAATTTAAATTTAATTATTGCATCAGGCTGACATCAGCACATGCGCCAGATACTTTTTACACACGGGTTGACCCTAGCCATTGAGACTGACAGAGGGGCCCGAGGCCACCTTAGCAGCCACGTTGGCCAGGCGGGGTCAGAGGCGTTTTTCATCGGGGTTGGCTCTAGCTACAGAGGCTGACGGGTGGGGCATGGGCCACGCAGGCAAGCCACGCGAGCACCACCTAGGCTCGTCGGAATCTGCGTCAGACAACAGAGAGAGACGACGCTACAGGGCACGAGAGGATGCGTGCTACGACTCGTTTGAAAGAGCGCACAGAGACGATCCTAACTACGACGACGCCTCTGATTCTTGGTCACCGGTGCTTGGTCAACGACGACGAACGGCGTAGGTGCTCTCTGATCTACAACGCAGGTGCGACACAGAGTGCTAGATATGAAAAGGAGGGTGCCTTGAGCACCGTATGCTCACCCTGGTGCGATTGATGGTGACAGCAAGGCGGGGCGGTGACCGGATGTAACACCCTCAGAATCGGACCTATGCAAGTTTGAGCAAAATTCGCCTAACCCGCATAGAAACGATTCAAAGGTGCCCACCAGGCACTTTCGTGCAGGTGGAAAACGAAGTAATAACATTACACAACAGTCCTCGATGGGACCCACAGAACAGATATATACAACAGCGACTCAAAGAGGCAAGAATACAGATATAATATACAAAGATCCAAATCACCTTGAAAACGATAGAGCGTCCAGCTACGGACAAGATGCAAATGAGGCTAAGAGCCCTGAAGAATAACCAATGGCGTCCATAACCCTGCCCAGGCTAAGCCGGAAGGGTAACCCTGCTAACGGCGTCGATCTCAAAACCTGCTTAAACAAAAAGGGGTGCCGACAAAGGGCAAAGGAAAAAGAAGGAGCGTCAGTACTGAGGCCAGTACACGGCGAGGCTAGAATTCGGCGGTCCTCGCCTACATAGGTATGGTGGACTGAAGCGGCAGCGGCAGCATGCACTAAACAACCTATAGAGACTCGATACAACTGGCGGTAACCAGAGGGGGTAAGAAGGATCTATTCGGATCCAACCTGATACTATCATCAAACAAACCCATCCTGGCGTTTCCCCCTCGAGACCGTCGAGGAAGTCAACCGAGGAACTCACACAGTTGGCAGTTTTACTTATTCAGTTATAGTTGCGGCACTTTACTAGTCAGGTGTAGATAATCGTCCTGATAAAGTAAGCAGTGGGCACATTTAGTTAACCATTCCGTTATAGTTGCAACAATTACTAATTAGATACGGATAGCATGAGGTAAACCCAAAACCCAGCAGTTGTTGGTTCTTTTAATCAGCCATTCCGTTGTAGTTGCAATACTTACTAGTCAGGTACAATGGTCGCAAGCGACACTCCAAACAAGCAGTTGTGGGCAGTATTGATTAGCCATTCCATTATAGTGAAGCTGATTACTAGTCATTATATAGTCAAATTTATAGCAATAAACTTTAGTTATGCTTGTCTATGATCGAGATACTGTGCTCCAAGTCGTCCATATCCATGACACGGCTTTGAAAGTTTTACCCGCCGGGTGCACCAATAGCAACACACGCCGATCAACCTCGGAAAACCAAATCAAAACCCAACGAGGCTTTCACATCGAACAATCACAGATTCAGAATTATTTCAGGGGCACCCCATTGAGTAGACCAAGAACGAGCTAGCCGACTCGAGACGGACTCAAGGTTTGCGCTGGTCAGAAACGATCGGGAACCCGAAGTGTGGCGGGCTTGTCGATACCGCGAAAACACTCCGCTTACCTAAATAGACAAAGGTGCTCCTCGCACAATTTAAATACAGAAAGTAGCATGGCATAAGTACAGGATCGTAAATAAAACCTCAAACTAGTTTGTGGCCCCAAGAAATAAGACTGAATCAAGCTCTGGCTCAGGGGGGTCCCATATACCTCCCGGATGTGGATAGCGCGATAAATCAAGGAACAGGTATCAAGTACTCGGGGTCTTACGGGACACAAGTGGGCGTTCGGAAACCAAATATTTTCTATCACCCACCGATGCCTCTGCTTATTTCAATTTTAGTTGTTAAACGAAATTAAGGTGAACGATAAATAAAACTATGATCATCTCCAACATCAACATGCGGTAATACATCAACAACTGTGGCACTGGACGAAACGCAACAGCACTTGAGCAAGCGACTACGACGCGCAAGTCCAACTATCTACCAAACATCAGGTAATAGGATGTGTCCAAGGCAATATAGGGCTGCACGGTATATCACAGGTACGGAAACTAAAGCATCGCAACACAGATAGCAATAGATCAACAGGAGGGAATAAAGACTATAAAAGTAAGATAGGTAGAAAGGGGGAGATGCTCGCCTGAAAACATTGTCGAAGGGTTCAACCGAAGATCGGGGCGAAGCTCACATCAACTCAACGGCCTTATCCGCGAAGAAGCAAAACACTAGAAGAAACACCGGATGCAATATTTAATACATGGCAGAAGATCGGCATGATGCATTTATGATGTATGGCATGGCAAGGTGCGATGCAATTAGGTCAAGATTAAGCGGAACCGGGGTCCCGACAATTATTTGGATGGTTCCAGTTATTTAGAAACCCCGCATTTTAAATGTGGTATTAACATGGCAAATAATAGCACCGGGTTCGCTACACAAATTTAAATGAGGCCAATATAAGGCTAGATTTGCCCGCATATGGGCCCCATATTTAATTATTAGGTGAATCGGCATAAGGCCCCCAAACCACAGACAAGGGTGCATGCAAGTAGAATGATTTAATATGCAACAAGTTGTATTATATTATAAAATAGGGTTTCGGGAAAAAGGTTCACACATCGAGGGGTCGTCAGATCTTGGGGTTCCGGGGTCCGGGGTCCGGGGTCGGTCTCGGGGTCCAGGGTTCGACGGATGCGTTCTCGGACTCCGGGATCGTTCTCGGTAACGGGGTAAAACTTGGCGTTCGGGTAGACGAACTTGGCGTTCTCGTGGCGGAGTGCTTGTTGTTCCAGTGGCGACCTTGGCGGTCCCCGGGTTCGGCCTTGGCATCAGGGAAGTGGTACTCGGTCCGGCGTCAGGGGCGCATCGGATTCTTCCGGTCGGTGTCGTTCTTGTCGTTGTGCCGGTCTTGTCGGGTCCCACGGTGTCGGTCTTGCCGTTGCGAGGATCTTGTTGGGCCCGCGCAGTAGATCTTAGTGTTTCGGGCCTACTCCGGTCCTCGGATCCGTGAGGGCTCGGGGTCTTAACGGGGTTCAGTCTTCGGACGTCGGGATCGGGACCTCACGTCATCGGATCCGGGAAGGGGTCATGGCGTTCCGTGAAGGAGGCCTTCGTGTTCCTTGATGAAGATCTTGATACCGGGCCGTCCTTGCCGGGCATACTGCAGATTACCTCGCCACTTGTCGATCTTGTCAGTGTTTTGCATCGGGAACCTTGCAACAACGGTACTCATGATCCTGGGGCTCGAACGCGGGCCTGCGAGGAAAGGCGGGCAGCAGGGCTGCACCAACGGCGGAGGCCGCAGGGAGGGAGGTGGAGGAGACCGGGCACGCGGGTGGTGGCTGCAGAGGGCGCGAGGACGCTCGCTGCGGTGGCGGGAGGCGCTGCAACGGCGATCGCCGGCGAGGACGACGGGGCGGCCGGCTTGCAGACGGAGGGCGGATCAACGGCGAGCGGCGGGCGGAGGCCGGCGCCGGCGAGGGGAGGGAGCCCGCGGAGAGGAAGCAGCGGCTCGGCGGAGGAGCACCGCGGCCACGGGGCGAAGGCGGGCGGCGACACTCGCGAGGGAGGCGCCGCGTGGCCGGAGAGGGGAACGGCGACGGGTAGGGGAGCCTGGCGGCGGCTGCTCGGGTCCGTGGCGAACGCGGGAGGAGGGAGCTCCGGGCGCTGGGTCGGTGGCTGGCGCTTGCAGGGAGTGGCAGCGGGCGGAGGCGACGGGTCGCTGCCGGCGCTGGGTGGTTCTCGAGCGGGGCGAGGAGAGACGTGGGCGGCGAGTGAGGGCGGCGAAGCCGCGGGCGGCCGAGGAGTTGGCGAGTGTGCGCTGGGAAGAAGGAAGGGCGCGGGCGGCGGAGGGAGAGAAGGGGAGGCGGCTCAAGGCGACGTGGCGGCGAGGCGAGGAGGGGGGGCCCTGGGAAGCGGCGAAGGGGAGGAGGCGGGCGTCGGTGGCTGGCGGGGGGGGGGCTCGGCTCGGGTTGGGGAAGACGCGTGGGGAGGAGAGGAGAGAGGTGGAAGCAGGGTCGCGGGCCAGGGTGGGGCCCAGGGGACAGGTCCACGCGGGTCAGGGGTGGCGTGCGTGCTCTGTGTGCTGCGGCGCACTGTGTGCGTGTGCGTGAGTGGTGTGTGTGGGTGAGCTGGCAGGTGGGTTTAGAGGGAGAGGAAGTGGGGTGGCTAGGTGGCAGTTTGGGGTTGGTTAGGGGAGGGAAAAAGGTGAGGTGTCAGCGTCTGGTTGGCCAGGGTGATGTGGCTGTTTGGTTGGGTAGATTAGTTGGTAGGTTTAGGAAATAAGGGGTGGGACTGGTTGGACCGTTTTAAAATTCTGGGGCGGTCGTTCGGGTCAATCGGCCCGTTCGACTGCCCCGCCCAAAAATAATTTAATATTTTTATTTGATTGCGACGAACTTTGTAAATAGTTTTGGGCAAACAAAAAAAATATCCGGCAGCATCCGGGGTTTTGCGTCTGAATAAAAGACGGGGCGTTTTTAGAAAACAGAAATAGGTTTTCCTGAAATAGTTTTATGCAAACAATGCATGATGATGACGATGCAATGCACAAATTCAACGCGATTTTCTAGTAGTGGTTTTTGCGGGATGCCACAATTTGACACCACTAACAATGCTCGCCCTCGAGATCCGCCTCATGGTACCGGAAGGAAGGTCGGCGATCTGCGTCTTCTCACTTCGTGTAGATCTTCGCGACACCACTAACGATGGTTCCTTCTTCATCTTGAAAACGGCGACACCACCAACAAAGGGTCGTTGCTCCTGATCGTCGAGAGAACACTCCGGGAACAAAAGGTCGAATGTAGAGGTATCGCAGATAAAGCCACCTCTAACTTCCGTGGACGGAGTAAAATTGCTGGATCCACTGATTCGACATACAAGAGCGAATGATAAGAGCAGTGGTAGGGTAGCTACTCCATCCCGCACTCAAACCATTACTCTGCACACGAATAAGCGGATTAAGCATCCAACTCTCGGAATTAGACTGAAGATCTCGACAAGCGAGGTTCGGAAACAAGGGAGTGTTGCCAGCAGAAATCGTATGAAAGACACACTGATTAGGTTTCGCGGTGGTTCCATTGGCATGGACAACACATGCTCAAGGTTAACCCCAACTTCACCAAAGCTCGTCCTTCTCATATGTTTTTCAACGACACTGATATCCAGCAAGGAACACATAGGGATAAAGAGCTCAAGAACAAAAGATCGGATGAAGGGTACAACAGACAAGTTGCCGATTGATGATCGTAGCACTCCGTTACAAAAGGGAGAAAACGAAGCCCTAAAGGTACGACGGAAACCCAACCACGAGAATTCCTGGACTCGAAGAGAGAGAAGAGAGCGGATTCAAAACACGTCGAGGTAAGAGGAGAATAGCAGAGGGTAAGGAGTAAAATCAGACCTAACCAGAACTATCCAACCGATTTTTCAAAAATAGTTTTGACACTTCTACTTCGGCCGTTAGCTAGGTTATCCTACAGGCTGGACTTGTGGGGTATCGCAACTGCTGAGCTCTGATACCACTCTGTAACACCCTGAATCGGACCTATGCAAGTTTGAGCAAAATTCGCCAAACCCGCATAGAAACGATTCAAAGGTGCACCAGCACTTTCGTGGGTGGAAAACGATAATAACATTACACAGTCCTCGATGGGACCCACAACATATATATACAATGACTCAAAGAGGCAAGAATACGATATAATATACAAAGATCCAAATCACCTTGAAAACGATAGAGCGTCCAGCCACGAACAAGATGCAAATGAGGCTAAGAGCCCGAAGAATAACCAATGGCGCCCATAACCCTGCCTGTGCCAAGCCGAAGGGTAACCTCGCTAACGGCCGATCTCAAAACCTGCTTAAACAAAAAGGGTGCCGACAAAGGGCAAAGGAAAGAAGGAGCGCCAAGATCTTGAGGCCAAGACATCATGAGGCTAGAATTCGGTCCTCGCCTACATAGGTATGGTGGATCAAGCGGCAGGCAGATGCACTAAACAACCTATAGAGACTCGATACAACCGGCGGTAACAGAGGGTAAGAAGGATCTATTCGGATCCAACCCGATACTATCATCAAACAAACCCATCTGGCGTTCCCTCGAGACCGCCGAGGAAGTCAACCGAGGAACTCACAGCTGGCGCTTTACTTATTCGCTTATAGTTATGCACTTTACTAGTCGTGTAGATAATCGCCCGATAAAGTAAGCAGAGGCACATTTAGTTAACCATTCCGTTATAGTTGCAACAATTACTAATCGACACGGATAGCATGAGGTAAACCCAAAACCCAGCAGTTGTTGGTTCTTTTAATCAGCCATTCCGCTAGAAGTTGCAATACTTACTAGTCAGTACAATGGTCGCAAGCGACACTCCAAACAAGCAGGTTGGGCGGTATTGATTAGCCATTCCATTATAGTGAAGCTGATTACTAGTCATTATATAGTCAAATTTATAGCAATAAACTTTAGTTATGCTTGTCTATGATCGAGATCAGGCTCCAAGTCGTCCATATCCGCGACACGGCTTTGAAAGTTTTACCCGCCGGGTGCACCAATAGCAACACACGCCGATCAACCTCGGAAAAACCAAATCAAAACCCAACGAGGCTTTCACGATTGAACAATCACAGATTCAGAATTATTTGGGGCCACCCCATTGAGTAGACCCATACGGAGCTAGCCGACTCGAGACGGACTCAAGGTTTGCGCTGCTGGTAAAATGACCGGAACCCGAAAGTGTGGCTGGGCTTGTCGATACCGCGAAACACTCCGCTTACCTAAAAGACAAAGGTGCTCCTCGCACAATTTAAATACGTAGTAGCATGGCATAAGTACAGGATCGTAAATAAAACCTCAAACTAGTTTGTGGCCCCAAGAAATAAGACTCAATCAAGCTCGCTCGTGGGGTCCCATATACCTCCGGATGTGGATAGCGCGATAAATCAAGGAACAGGTATCAAGTACTCGGGGTCTTACGGGACACAAGTGGGCGTTCGGAAACCAAATATTTTCTATCACCCACCGATGCCTCTGCTTATTTCAATTTTAGTTGTTAAACAGAAATTAAGGTGAACGATAAATAAAACTATGATCATCTCCAACATCAACATGCGGCAATACATCAACAATTGTGGCACTGGACGAAACGCAACAGCACTTGAGCAAGCGACTACGACGCGCAAGTCCAACTATCTACCAAACATCAGGTAATAGGATGTGTCCAAGGCAATATAGGGCTGCACGGTATATCACAGGTACGGAAACTAAAGCATCGCAACACAGATAGCAATAGATCAACAGGAGGGAATAAAGACTATAAAAGTAAGATAGGTAGAAAGGGGGAGATGCTCGCCTGAAAACATTGTCGAAGGGTTCAACCGAAGATCGGGGCGAAGCTCACATCAACTCAACGGCCTTATCCGCGAAGAATCAAAACACTAGAAGAAACACCGGATGCAATATTTAATACATGGCAGAAGATCGGCATGATGCATTTATGATGTATGGCATGGCAAGGTGCGATGCAATTAGGTCAAGATTAAGCGGAACCGGGGTCCCGACAATTATTTGGATGGTTCCAGTTATTTAGAAACCCCGCATTTTAAATGTGGTATTAACATGGCAAATAATAGCACCGGGTTCGCTACACAAATTTAAATGAGGCCAATATAAGGCTAGATTTGCCCGCATATGGGCCCCATATTTAATTATTAGGTGAATCGGCATAAGGCCCCCAAACCACAGACAAGGGTGCATGCAAGTAGAATGATTTAATATGCAATAAGTTGTATTATATTATAAAATAGGGTTTCGGGAAAAAGGTTCACACATCGAGGGGTCGCCGATCTTGGGGTTCCGGTCCGGGTCCGGTCGGTCTCGGGTCCGGGTTCGACGGATGCTTCGACTCGGGATCGTTCTCGAACGGGTAAAACTTGGCGTTGCTCGGACGAACTTGGCGCTCGTGGCGGAGTGCTTGTTGTTCCAGTGGCGACCTTGGCGGTCCCCGGGTTCGGCCTTGGCATCAGGGAAGTGGTACTCGGTCCGGCGTCAGGGGCGCATCGGATTCTTCCGGTCGGTGTCGTTCTTGTCGTTGTGCCGGTCTTGTCGGGTCCCACGGTGTCGGTCTTGCCGTTGCGAGGATCTTGTTGGGCCCGCGCAGTAGATCTTAGTGTTTCGGGCCTACTCCGGTCCTCGGATCCGTGAGGGCTCGGGGTCTTAACGGGGTTCAGTCTTCGGACGTCGGGATCGGGACCTCACGTCATCGAATCCGGGAAGGGGTCATGGCGTTCCGTGAAGGAGGCCTTCGTGTTCCTTGATGAAGATCTTGATACCGGGCCGTCCTTGTCGGGCATACTGCAGATTACCTCGCCACTTGTCGATCTTGTCGGTGTTTTGCATCGGGAACCTTGCAACAGCGGTACTCATGATCCTGGGGCTCGAACGCGGGCCTGCGAGGAAAGGCGGGCAGCAGGGCTGCACCAACGGCGGAGGCCGCAGGGAGGGAGGTGGAGGAGACCGGGCACGCGGGTGGTGGCTGCAGAGGGCGCGAGGACGCCGCGGTGGCGGAGGCGCCGAACGGGCGATCGCCGGCAGGACGACGGGCGGCCGCTTGCGACGGAGGGCGGATCGACGGCGGCGGCGGCGCCGGGAGGGAGCCGGAGAGGAAGCAACGCTCGGCGGAGGAGCACCGCGTCGCGGACGGCGCGGGCGGCGACACTCGCCGAAGGCGCGCTGGGCGGTGGCCGGAGAGGGAACGGCGACGGGTAGGGAGCCTGAGCGGGCGGCTGCTCGGGGTCCGTGGCGGCGAACGCGGGAGGAGGGAGCTCGCCGCTGGTCGGGCTGGCGCGTCGCAGGGAGTGGCAGCGCGGAGGCGACGGTCGCCGCGCGGGCGCTGGGTGGTTCTCGAGCGGGCGGAGGAGAGACGTAGGCGCGAGCAGCGGAGGGCGGGCGAAGGCGGCCGGAGGCGGCTAAGGCGTGCGCGGGAAGAAGGAAGGCGCGGGCGAGGGAGAGAAGGAGGCGGCTCGCGGCGACGGAGGCGGGCGAGGCGGGGGCCCCAAGCGCGGGCGGGAGGAGGCGGGCGTCGGTGGCTGGCGGGGGGGGGGGGCTCGGCTCGGGTTGGGGAAGACGCGTGGGGAGGAGAGGAGAGAGGTGGAAGCAGGGTCGCGGGCCAGGGTGGGGCCCAGGGGACAGGTCCACGCGGGTCAGGGGTGGCGTGCGTGCTCTGTGTGCTGCGGCGCGCTGTGTGCGTGTGCGTGAGTGGTGTGTGTGGGTGAGCTGGCAGGTGGGTTTAGAGGGAGAGGAAGTGGGGTGGCTAGGTGGCAGTTTGGGGTTGGTTAGGGGAGGGAAAAAGGTGAGGTGTCGCCTGCTGGCTGTGGTGATGTGGCTGTTTGGTTGGGTAGATTAGTTGGTAGGTTTAGGAAATAAGGGGTGTGACTGGTTGGACCGTTTTAAAATTCTGGGGCGGTCGTTCGGGTCAATCGGCCCGTTCGACTGCCCCGCCCAAAAATAATTTAATATTTTTATTTGATTGCGACGAACTTTGTAAATAGTTTTGGGCAAACAAAAAAAATATCCGGCAGCATCCGGGGTTTTGCGTTTGAATAAAAGACGGGGCGTTTTTAGAAAACAGAAATAGGTTTTCCTGAAATAGTTTTATGCAAACAATGCATGATGATGACGATGCAATGCACAAATTCAACGCGATTTTCTAGTAGTGGTTTTTGCGGGATGCCACACCGGAGCGATGACGAGGCATGCAACAAAGCACGTCGGGGTCGGGGAATAAGCAGTCGATGGCGACGATTCACGGCGCCCCTCGTCGATTCCTTCTGCAGGAAGATGGAGTGGAGCGAGGCGGAGCTCGTGGCGGTGTCAGATGAGGCCGGGGAGATCAGGGATGATGGCCATGGTGGCTAGGGTTCGGCTTGCACGGTGTAGAGAGAAAGAGAGAGCGCGCGAGGGGGAAAAGGATAGGGACGAGAGGGATACGTGCATCGACGGGTCTTATCCTCCCTAGAGGGCGGAGGGGCGCTGCGATTCGGGGCGATGATCGGGCGACGGCGGCGCGGACACATAGGAGCTTCGGCTCCGGCGTCGGCAGCGAAGACGACGAGAGACAGAGGCCTAAGCGGTACGAGACGGCTCCTGGGCCCCGGGTGGGACACGTTGGGCTGCTGCGGGCTACGCAGCACGACAGAGAGAGAGGAGAGGTAGATGGGTCACGGCCCAGCTACGGCTAATGCTGTTTTATCTTTTTCAAACTCTTTTATTTTTTTGATTTCAGTTTTTCTCTTTTGTAATTTCATTTGGAATCTGTTTTGAAGGATTCACAAATACAAGACTTTGTAGAAATATTTGAAATATTGTAGGGGCCCTATAAACAATTTGGGATCCTCGATTTTGGTAGTTTTTTCAAAAATATTCAAAAGCCATTTGAATGTGGTTTCAAAGAGAGGGGGAAAATAGGGTTTAGGGTTTTGTAATTGTATTCTTAAACCACACACTTGATCACATGCAAACATTTTATTGATTTAAACAGATGCATGCAATGCTTAGGTACTAATTACATATATTACAAACTTGGGATGCTACAGCTCTACCCCCCTTACAAGAATCTTGACCCGAGATTCCTAGGTTTTAGAAAAGAAGGCAGGGTACTCAGATCGGAGACGATCTTCTTGTTCCCGGGGTGCTTCATCCTCAGAGTGATGAGACCACTAAACTTTCAGGAATTTGATGTTTTGACGGGGAGTTTTGCGCTCAGTTTCATCAAGGATACGAATAGGATACTCACGATAAGTCAGATC